>CM045763.1:95231656-96431656 GCA_025200525.1 Camellia lanceoleosa | reverse complement strand
CTCATTGTTAGTCTTCATGTGTGCATTGTGTATGCCATTCTTAGTTCATAGCATTGTGTATGCTAGTCGCACCCTTGCATGTGATCCTTTGCATGTTTGCATCATTTAGTCGCATTGCATTCAGGTTGTATGCTAGTCGTATTGTGTATGCTATGTATATTGCATTGTGTTTGGAATAGGGTTTAGTTCAAACAGGGGAAACGAGGGACGTTTCGTACTCCAAGTGACGAAACGTGCCTCGATTCTCGGTCGCCGACACTCCAGATTAGCCATGATGGAGTTTAGGCCTTGTTGTGTCTATGTGTGCATCCATTTCATATTGAGTCGTGCAGTTCGACTCCCCGGCCATCATGCATCGGGATGCGTGATTGGTGGCACGAGGATCGAGGACTACACTACCTAGAGCTTATGCAATGAGGGGTAGAGTGGTCATGCATACATATGTTGAAAATACTTTGCCATGCCCCTTTCTTGCTCTCTGTTGCAGCAAACTGGAAACCAGCAGCAAAAACTGGTCAGCAGCCTTCTGGAGCTTTGTACAGTGTTCCGGGACCAGTTGCAAACAGAGGCAAATCGGGGCATCGCGATGGATTTCCCGACAAGGCGACTCGAGCATGCATGCATCCCTATCATTCGGAACAGAGCTGAGGCAGTCTGTTTTTGTTTAGTTTGCATGCTAGCTTGTTTATCTTAGTTAATTTGTTAATTAATAAGGGTTGTGTAATAATTAACTGTGATTCGTTATTCATTCGGTTGTGTATTATTTATTCGGACCCTCCAAGTAGGGGCAATGTTGTAATAAGCGTGCGTGTGTGTGATGCATGTCTTCCAACCCTACGTCTGTCTCCCTTTTATTTACCAACTTATGATGGTTAGTTTTAGGGCATGTTTCAATTAGCATCTACATGTTCGTATCTTTGCATTCATTCATCTGTATTGCATGCACCGGGCTCGGCGCATCATACTAACTGCATTGTATTTCAATTCCGAGTTGAATACGTGTATCATTTGTTGCATTTCATATGCCATCTTAGAATAGCCAAGCCTATCTTAGTTGCATACATGTATGTGTTGCATTAGGCATCTCACCATAGTTAGGATTCATGCATGATTTCTAATTAGCTTCTTTATTTGGCTTGGAGTACTTGGTAAGTGTTTATGCTTTAGCATCCTTGCATGTGTGCGAGTGACTGCCATGATAGCATGCTTACCATGTGGCTATATGCTTATGTGATATAACTGCCTGAATGCCTGTGGGTGTAGATTGGATTATCTGAATTGGAACAATTCATTGATTGCGAGTTTTAAGCCCAGTAGATAATGGCAAATCACCATATTTTCTAAGCCTACTTGAGGGTGGCAAAATCCACATCTTAGCCTACTTGCAAGTAGCACCTTCAAACCATTTTTCAAAACGAACATGAGATGTTTTGTTCCAATTTAGGCGACCCAGTCTATACTTGTATGATGTGCACATCACATAGTAATTCTAGGTTAATAACCGGAATAAGAACACATAATGTTTTCAAAACTTGATCTTTGATCGGGCAAGCGGGGGTGCTCACGAAGTGACCTTCCCCAATCGTACCCAAGTTCCCGAGCCAAGGCAACTTTGGTGATGACCGACACGTGGCCATAGGCACGAGTCAGGGTTTCCTAAACTCCCCCAAAATAAATATTTAGGTGGCGACTCTATATCTGGCAAAGCAGTCCATGTTTTGCAATTCTTTAAAAAAAAATATGTTTTCAAAAAACGATTTGCCGAATTTGGACTCTTTGATGATCCATCAGTCTTGCATTGCACGCTTCGAGATTAGATACAGGACCGTGACATTGAGTCCTGAACTGTAGTGAGCCCAATGAACAAAACGGGATTCCCTCCCGAGACATTCGGAGACGTCTACAGTTTCTGGCGACTCTGCTGGGGATTTAGAGAACTTGACTCGAACTCATGATATCTTGTTTTGTTTGCACTTATGTGTTACTTTGCATTGCATTTGCATTGGTGCGCTTAGGACACCGTGTTTACCATCTGCTATTCCTGAACGGTTTGCCGGAGGCTGCGTGCCGTAAGGCTGACCGGTTACGGGCTCTGCCACGAAGGGAACACAAACCCCGGTTTTACCGGGGCACCCTTTTTGACTATTCAACCTAGTACATATTTGGAATCCATAGTGACCGTTCCAAGCCAGGACAGGTTGCTTACCCGATTGTAGGTTGTTTGAAACCGCTACGTGCATAGTGAAACCCTAGTTCCTGACAAAATAGGACAGGGAAACCTTACCCCAACATAGGGGTGTTTTCGCTCTCACTTGCTTGCTATGTGCTTTTAGAGTGCGTCTCTACAGGAATGCATGTATCAGTTTGCAAGTCTGGGGCATCAGTATTTTTGGGATCATTTTTACCTGAGGGTATCCGTTTACAGGCAGAACTTGTGGCAGAATTCTGTAGGGGGGGCACAGTCATTCAACTTTGCTCATTTTGGTTTTGGTGAAATCAGGCTGATGTGTTGTCTGTTTTCTCTTTTGCAAGGTAGTCTTGGAACCATAACTTCAGAAGGCTTCGATCTCCCCCAGGTTCATTGGACTCGTGTCAATAGACTTTGTCAGGTCAGAGATTCAGTTCAAGAGCAAATCAATGTTCCTTCGCCAGAGGCAGGGTAAAAAGGCCAGTCAGGCACAGATCATCAGTTCAACAGTCTTCGGATCAGAAGTCATTATCCATCTCACCTATGTGCAGTTGGGTTGAGATATCTGCTTTTACTCCAGAGATAGACATACTAGTAGTTCAGATAGATCAGGGCAGTATGGCAAGAATTGAGGAGATGGTGCGCCAACTCCAAGAAAGTATGAAAATCATGCAGCAGGACGCTGTCCGCCAAGCGGAATTTGCCAAACAGCAGGCCGAGGTCATGGCCCAGCAAGCAGAGCTAATCACCAGACTCCAGCAGCAAGTAGGAGCATCAGCCTCACATCAAGCTCCTCCCCCACCAAGGGTCCCACTACCCGGGGAGACACCAAATGTCCAGAATATCTAGGAGGATACAGACATCCCGACAGGGCCGACTCCTCCCCCGATTCTACGTCAATTATCCAAGGCACCCACTCCTATCAATCAACCGGATTCTCCCTTTGAATTCGAGATGGACCCCATGACATTAAAAGTGAGCAAGCTTGAAAAGCTGTTCAAGAAATCTCAGGGTGTGAAGTCCATCCCGGACATTGAGGATGGGTATACTGACGCTGCCGTGACGCTGCCGGACAGATTTAAGATGGCACATATTAACCGCTTTGACGGGTCCGGGGATCCCATGGTGCACTTACGGCTATTTTAAGACATATTAAGGCCGGTGGGCCTTACCAGACTACAGAAGCTTTCTTTATTCGGCCGAACCCTGTCGGGTGTGGCAGCCATCTGGTACGCAAAACTGGAAGACGATGTTAAGAGGAATTGGGATGAGATGGCCGAGGCTTTTGTCGCTCAGTACTCCTATAATACACAGATCGAGATCACAACCCATGATCTCAAGACGACTAGGCAGGAGCCTAAGGAGAGTTTTTCTGACTTTGTAACCCGGTGGAGGGCCAAGGCCTCAATGATGACCACTAGGCCCACTGACAAAGATCATATTCGGATGATTGTGCGCAATCTCCAGCCCAAGCTTATGCAGAAAATGATTGTTCTCCCCTTCCCCACCTTTTCAGATTTACACGAGATGGGGGTGCAAATCGAGGACGTTATGAGGCAGGGCCTCATTGACCAGGAGAAGGAGCAGCCCAGGAGGGCGTTTTTCCACAGTTCGAATGCGACCACCAGTGATGATGCAGCTGCAAGATCTTCTGAAGTGGGTATGGTCACCACTGCCGCATCAAGAACAGCTCCCCCATTCACCGGTGCGTCCGGAAGTAGCTCACAAAAAACCAAATATCCACCTCAAGTCAAGAGGGTTTTTACCCCACTTTATATGCCTTTGTCAAAGGCTCTAGAGGCCTTACTCTGGAAAGGATATCTGAAACCGTCGGAATAACGGCCTCTACCCGATCATTTCCCTCCAAAGCATGACCAGACTAAGTACTGTGCCTACCATCAACAAACCGGTCATGACACTGATAGTTGCTTTCGTCTACGCCATGATGTACAGGATCTGTTTGACAACAGGGTCATCGCCACACCAGTCTTGCCAGTTACACCAGTAGATCTAATTGAAACAGCTATGGTTTTCATGCTTTTGTACTTGTTTTTGGTTTGAGCCTGTTGTACCAGCAAACTTGAATGAAACGGCAGTGCATTTCACCTGCTCTTTTGTGCCTTGAATTCATTACATCGACCTAAGTTTTTCAAAAACTCTTTTTGAACACTGCGGTGAAAACAAAGAGGAAGGAATTCCTCGGGATTTGCAAAAATTTGATCAATTGAGAGAAAGAGAGGCATGCTAAGCCCTTAACGAATGAGATCATGCTTGCTAATGTGAGTACTGGGAAGGATCCTGGCTTGATCCAAATTGGTTTCGCATTGTCTTCAGCGCGAGCGACTAGTCACTTTCTTAAAAAATTTCAAAAAATGTTTTGCGCCGTCCTACGAAGACCTGTGCGGAATCGCTCTTAAGATTGTGTAGTTTAGGATCGCTCTCAGCCTCGAGACTCAACCCCTCTTGATTTCAAACCTTGAACTTGAATTCAGAATGTTCCAAGGCCAATCATGATATGAGGCCTATGTGGTCAGATTTGAAGCAGCCCGCGAACTAGGGGCAAGAAAAGTCAGATCAAGAAGCTTGTGAAGCTAGATCAGGAGCACCCCTCGAACTAGGAGCAAAAATATCAGATGTGCTCGAAGAGTCAAAGACGAAGATCGGCAAGAATGCCAAATCCCAGAAGGGAGGAAAGAAGAAAGTATTGTTGAAGGATAACCGAGTTCCTATCCACAACACTAGGAGCAAATTCAGCCCCCCCATTGGATGGACTCCTGCATCGTCAGCGAACAGCATCCATTCTCCTGGATTCAGATGACTTCAGGATCTCAAAACCATTTGACATGGACAAAGCTACACTTTTACCCTTGAGAGGCTCGCTGGGCCGAAAACTCGAAAGGGCGACCCAGGCAAAAGTTAGAGCAAAGAAAAGAAAAAAAGAAAAATGCAAAGAATAAAAAAAAACAAGAAGAAAAATGAAGAAAATGAAAAGAAAAGATGAAAAAGAAAAAAAAAAGAAGAAAAGAAATGAAAAGAATTGAAAAGAAAAGAAGAACAAAGCTCGCAAGGTTGAAAACCCAGAAAGGGCGACCTTGGCAAAAGTTAGAACGCAAAAAGAGAGGTTAATACCCGAGTGTACCTTACACCGGAACTACATAAGGCTTGATTCCCATGTTTGGGATACGTAGGCAACTTCATTTTGAAGTCTAGCCATAAACACTTCCCAATTGACTATGTCCATGTAGTGGTTCTGATCATCTTTGTCTTCTCTGTATCCGAGAGTTCGGTGGTAATGGTCACTGTAAGGATTGGTTACAATGCCATGCAGTGCCGTTCCGACAAAGGGCAACTTTCCGTTTCCATGCAGTGTCGTTCCGACAAGGGGCAATTCTTCTTCGGATCTGAGGTTGTGCATCTCAAGAGTAGGTTTCGTGCTCTTTGAGCAGTGGCCATTTGCAAAAATAGTTTTAAGAATTTTTACTGAGATTGACTAATTTTCTCAAAAATTATTCCACTTTTCCAAAACTGGACCATTTCTTGGACCAAACAAAGGAAAATTTTCAGTGCTCATAACCTAACTCGGATGATTTCAAATTAGAAAATTGAACAAGCGCGTTAATCTAACTCTCATTTTGGTTAAAATTGTTTTAAGCAGAAGCCAAAAAACAAAAAATGAATAATGAACTAGGGGCACAGTTGAGTCAGGCTTCCTGTCTTTCCCCCGTTGTCAATGCATTTGCCAGAAAGGGCACCATACTTGCCGGAAATGGCACCCTATTCGCCAGGAAGGGCATAGCAGAAGCTAACAGAAAAGGGCTGAAAGCTTTCAACATCCTCCAAGCAACGAGGTATCAAGCCAAGTGCGAAGGATAAACTGGAATGGATCAAGATATTCCACTCCCTCATCTGGACACATTTGATCATAGCCAAACTCCTCGGCAGAGCATCGTTAACCGATGTCAAGTGCAGATTTGCTGCACACCCAGTTAAGCATAACCCTCTCAGGGGAGAACTTCATTGCTAGAACAAGAATAAGAATCTGGTAGAATACCAGGGGCAAGAGCCTGCAACTTGTTGTTTATCCATCAATCACCCAGGGGAGGGATAAAAAAATGAGAGATTGAAAAATAGAGAGATGTGCGCTGAGAGAAAAAGTGAGAAAAAATGGCTTTTTCAGAAAAAACAGAGCCTGAGGGCCGAGTGACGTGAGAATCACAAATGAGAAAGGGTGGGAAACAATACCCAGAGAAACATGCTCCCTGTGCACGTCTGAGTGTCGTGTCTTTTTGTTTTATCTCAATTCTTGTTTTGAGTCGTTTTGAGTGTTACTCGATGTGTTTAGGTTGTTTACCTTTTGTTTTCCATTGTTAAGTCGTAATGCGCTGTGTTCAATCATAGGCTCAATACCCCGGTCAAGAACTCATCTCTCAATTTCAAAAATAAAATCGTTTTGCGCTCCAAGTGCCGTGTCGTTCTCCACATCTGTGCAAAACACGATTCGTTCTTTCGTAAAACCACAGGGTTCAACCCAAGTCATGCGAGAACAGTAAAACCAGAACCTATCTGAAGCTATATAGGTTCCAGACTGCAAAGCAAAAGAAAAGAGGAAATGTCGAGCATTTGAGTTTGTTTCAACTTCAGTAAGTTCCGAGATTACATTCTGTGTGTCCCTCTTCAAGTCTTGCCAATGCTCCAAAGTATGAGTGTGCCTCTACCTCAAGCTCAAGATCAAGTCTGCTTCAAGCCAGAATGGTGATCAAAAGTGCTCTCCCTAAGTACCATTCCCTGCCAGAAGCATCTTGAATGTGTTCGTAATGAGTTCCTAGGAGACCAACTGCGACGGTGGAAACTAGAGTTCGAATGGCTGTTGCCTAGAACGCAAAGGTTCGGGATTTTCAAGACTAAAGTCTGGTTTAAATACCCAGAGGCGTGTCCTCGACTTGAAATCTGTATGGAAGCCCCATAGGTTGAGATAGCGTGTATGCACCTGAATTCTGGATACTGAACCAACCTAGTCTATCACTCCGTTGGAGAATAGGGAAAGTTGTGAATATGATCAGGAAGAAAGGCAGCATCCAAAGTGTTCTACATAAAGAACCCTTGTCAGTATTTCAAAGCCTTTGTACTGTGAGTTGAAGGTAAGTGTTCGAAGAACACAAGGGGAGATCCCCGTCAGAGTAGAGCGGTTCATCGCCACTCACCCCATGAGATGCTTTCTAAAGCGCCGCTAGGTTTGTTTATTGCATTCCTTAGACATCATGCATTGTATTGCATTGTACCTATCAAGTTTCTTTCTCATTCATGCACGATATTGTATGTACGGTTCATTTGAAACTGGCGCAACCAAGTGATATTGTATGTACGGTTCATTTGAAACTGGCGTAACCAAGCGATATTGTATGTACAGTTCATTCAAAGAAGTTCCGCTTAAGATCATTCGCTTAGTGTATCAATCACACTTTATTTACTTTAGTGTATCCATCACACTTCACTCTCTTTATTTACTTTAGTGTATCCACCACACTTCATTCATTTAGTGTATCCATCACACTTCACTCTCTTTATTTACTTTAGTGTATCAATCAAACTTCATTTGCTTTAGTGTATCCATCACACTTCATTCATTTAGTGTATCAATCACACTTCATTTACTTTAGTGTATCAATCACACTTCATTTGCTTTAGTGTATCCATCACACTTCATTCATTTAGTGTATCAATCACGCTTCATTTGTTTTAGTGTATCCATCACACTTCATTTGCTTTTGTGTATCCATCACACTTTGTTCACTTAGTGCATCTATCACACTTTGTGTTCACCTTTTGTGTATCCATCACACTTGTTCACTTAGTGCATCTATCACACTTTGTGTTCACCTTTAGTGTATCCATCACACTTGTTCACTTAGTGCATCTATCGCACTTTGTGTTCACCTTTTGTGTATCCATCACACTTGTTCATTTAGTGTATCTATCACACTTTGTGTTCACCTTTAGTGTATCCATCACACTTGTTCACTTAGTGCATCTATCACACTTCGTGTTCACCTTTTGTGTATCCATCACACTTTGTTCACTTAGTGCATCTATCACACTTCGTGTTCACCTTTTGTGTATCCATCACACGTTCAGTTAGTGCATCTATCACACTTTGTGTTCACCTTTTTTGTATCTATCACACTTGTTCACTTAGTGCATCTATCACACTTTGTGTTCACCCTTTGTGTATCTATCACACGCTCGCTTTGTGTATCCATCACACGTTCACTTTGTGTATCCATCACACGCTCGCTTTTTTTGTATTTATCACACTATGCTCACTTTGTGTATCTATCACACATGCTTACTCACTCTGTGTATCTATCACACTTCGTTCACTTTTGTGTATCTATCGCACATGCTCGCTAAGATTGCATAATCTTCTTACATCCTTTCTGCATGTAATGTAGTTTGGTTTTTATTCACCTGCTTAAACTGTTGCATTTATTGTGAATATTTGCTTCATTACAGCTCACTTTGCATAATCATAAGTTATGCTTTTGCATCATGCATATCTCTTGCATTTTGCCTATGCCTGCGGGCACATCTCTTCGTTTATCTTACCTGTTTGTCTAAGTCTTCGGCCTTGTCAAAAATGGGTTGTCCTTTGGGCTTTGGCATTCACTCCCGTCACGTATGACTTCCGAGTTCTATCAAAGAGGGGCAACTGTAGACACCCCATTTTTGACTGGCCTTAAGACTCAGACGCCATCGATTGAGCACTCAATGATTGTGCATGTTGTGCTTGTTTTGAGGTTTCGGAGTCTCGGCTGAGAGCCTTGCCTCCGGACTTCGGGACTCTCTTTTGCTTTGCCTTGGTTTGCGAACCAGGTTCTGTTTTCTCTTCCCGAAGGGAGGGAGAGGTCTCATAGACCATCTTTCAGTGGGCGTAGGCTACGTTTCGTGGTCGTAGGCCGCTTTTCCCGTTTGGAGACCAGTTTTCGATTTTTAGAGCCGTCGGCCGTGCGCCACGATTCCAGACCGCTTAACTTTCTCTGTTTGCTCTGGTTTTTGGCACACACCTTGTTTCCTCTCTCTAGAGGGACACTGTGGCCCGAGAGACCACCTTCGTGGTCGCACGCCACCTTCGATTCTTAACAGTTAGTTTTCGGGGCACCCGGCTACGCGTTTTGGCCCCCGAACCCTTGTTTTGCATCCATCTTGATTCATTTTTGGTATGGACCCTATTTTCATTGTTTGGAAGGTGGTACAACGATGGGAGACCACCTTTTCTCTTGGAGACCACCTTTTCTCCCGCCGGCCGATTTTCTTGTCAGGAAGCTGGTCTCCTTGGTTTTTGAACCACTTTTTTAGGTCTCCCACTAAACCACTTGCTTGCTTTCAGCTTGGAGACCACCCTAGGAGCAGGCCGACCACCTGAACCTTTTGACCCTAGTCGGCCGACCAGGGGGAGTGGTCAGCCGACCACCTGAACTGATCGGTCAGCTTTCTCCTTTTTTGTCTCACTGAGTTGCTTCCAGCTGTGCCAGCTGGGAGGCATTTGCTCCATCCTCCATACACGTGTATATAGGATTGACCCTCTTGTTTTGGCTTCTTAAAGAAGCTTGACCCTTTGCTCCAAGCTTCTAAGAGAAGTTTGAAACTTTCTTAGCTTCTTGAGGAAGCTTAACCCCTTTGCTCTAGCTTCCTCAAGAAGCTTGACCCTTTTTGCTTTAGCTTCCTTAAGAAGCTTGGCCCTTTGCTCCAAGCCCCCAAGAGAAGCTTGGACCTTTGTTCTCCTATAAGAGAAGCTCTCTCCCTCATTAGCAAAGGTTCAGATTTCTTTTTTGGATAAAGCATACATACACCTCTCCCTATATCTCTCTATTTCAAGCTCCAAAGCTCCATTGTTCTTGGCCATTACACACCACCTCCTATCCTAACACCTTCACCATCATTCTGAGCACCTTGGAGCTGGTTTTTAGAGGTTGAAGGCTTGCTGTTTTGGTCCAAAAGCTGCTGGTCCCTTTGGCTATAAGGGTAACACTCTATTTCCCTCTTTTTGGCATTGTTTTGTTCCATCTCTTAGCCTAGTTTGCAAGCATATTTGGGCTTTGTCACGAACTAAAAAAGTCTTATTTTGAGCTCCTCTTGAAGTTTTTTTAAGGTCATTTTTCTTTTGGGGGTCATCTCCCCCCTTGCATGCTTGTTTTGACTTTGTTTTGAGCCATGCATCTAGGCCTTTGCATTGGCCTTTGTTTAACCTCTTAGCCACTGAAATCCAGTGGATTTTGATCAGCTAGTGTCTTTGTTTTGAGCCCAAAATCAGAGAGGGGTGAGCCTCTCACCCCTTTTTTTATTTACTAGCATTGTTGGCTTTACAAAGGAGCCCATATTTGCACACTTCTTGACCATGTTTCAGGCCATTTTTGATGAGTTTTAGGGCCTTCATAACCTCTTTCCAGAGGTGGTTTTGTCATGTGGGGTGTCCATCTTGCATGTGTAGAACAACCCTCTTTATAGTCTATCAAAGGGGCCTATCATTATTGCATGCGTAGACAACATTTCAGTGGGTTTTTGGGCTTCATTTGGCATGTCATACCTCTGACTTTTTTCGGTTTAGTGACCTCTTGAATGCTCCATATACTTGTAGTGTAAACCCTCTTCACTAGCTTGTATTGCATGCTATTTTGGTCTATGAATCTAGTACTTTTTGGCCATGCCTTAAACTGATTTTGTGCATGTTTTAGATTGTCTTAGCTATATTTTTATGCCTCATGGTCGAATGATGCTTGCTATGCATGGTTGTAGTTCAATACTCTTGCGTAGCTTTGTGTTTTGGGGCCTATTGCATGCTTATGTTGAGGTGTTTCCATGTTTTAGGACCATTATGCATCATATTTCAGAGCTTATATGTATGTCATATTCTCATGTTTTTCACTCTTTAAATGCGTTTGAGAGTCGTGCTAGTTTGCCTCGTTTTTGGACCATTGCATGAGCTTCATTTATATGCATGTTGAGCCATATTTTAGGCCATTTTCCCACTGTCTTGGACCTGCCTAGGGTCTTTTTGGGGCTGGTTTTGCCGTTTGTGCATTGCTTTGTGTACCTTTAGTGTAACACATTTCACTAGTTTCGGTATTTGGGCCATCTAGCATGCATTGTGTGACATATTTACATGATTCGGGACCATTGTGTATCATGTTTCAGAGTTGGAAAATGTGTGTTTATATGCCATATTTCATACCTTGCCATGCTTTGATAGAGTTTCATTTGGTGCCTTAGGTTCAGTCCCTTGCACTTGTGCATATTCGCATGTGTTTTGTTGCCTAATTTCATCATGTTTGGCCACTGATTTGAGTGTGGCTGAGGCCCATTCATTTTAGTTAAGTCCATCTTGCATTGTATATGCCATATAGTCCATGTTGTTGCATGATTGATCATTGCATTGTGTATGCCTTGATCGTCTCATTGTTAGTCTTCATATGTGCATTGTGTATGCCATTCTTAGTTCATAGCATTACGTATGCTTGTCACACCCTTGCATGTCATCCTTTGCATGTTTGCATCATTTAGTCGCATTGCATTTAGGTTGCATGGTAGTCGTATTGTATATGCCATGTATATTGCATTGTGTTTGGAATAGGGTTTAGTCCAAACATGGGAAACGAGGGACGTTTCGTACTCCAAGTGACGAAACGTGCCTCGATTCTCGGTCGCCGACACTCCAGATTAGCCATGATGGAGTTTAGGCCTTGTTGTGTCTATGTGTGCATCCATTTCATATTGAGTCGTGCAGTTCGACTCCCCGGCCATCATGCATCGAGATGCGTGATTGGTGGCACGAGGATCGAGGACTACACTCCCTAGAGCTTATGCAATGACGGGGAGAGTGGTCATGCATACATATGTTGAAAATACTTTGCCATGCCCCTTTCTTGCTCTCTGTTGCAGCAAACCGGAAACTAGCGAAGAAAGCGGTCGTGACCTTTTCTGACTTTGTATAGTGTTAGGACCGATTGCAAACAGAGGCAAATCGCATCGCGATGGATTTCGACAAAGCGACTTCGAGCATGCATGCATCCTATCATTGAACAGAGGCGATCCGTTTTGTTTAGTTTGCATGCTAGCATATTTATCTTAGTTAATTTGTTAATTAATTAGGGTTATGTAATAATTAGCTATGATTCGTTATTCATTCGGTTGTGTATTATTTATTCGGACCCTCCGAGGAGGGCAATGTTGTAATAAGCGTGCGTGTGTGTGATGCATGTCTTCCAACCCTACGTGTTTCTCCCTTTTATTTACCAGCTTATGATGGTTAGTTTTAGGGCATGTTTCAATTAGCATCTATATGTTCGTATGTTTGCATTCATTCATCTGTATTGCATGCACCAGGCTCGGTGCATCATACTAACTGCATTGTATTTCAATTCCGAGTTGAATACGTGTATCATTTGTTGCATTTCATATGCCATCTTAGAATAGTCGAGCCTATCTTAGTTGCATACATGTATGTGTTGCATTAGGCATCTCAGCATAGTTAGGATTCATGCATGATTTCTAATTAGCTTCTTTATTTGGCTTGGAGTACTTGGTAAGTGTTTATGCTTTAGCATCCTTGCATGTGTGCGAGTGACTGCCATGATAGCATGCTTACCATGTGGCTATATGCTTATGTGATATAACTGCCTAAATGCCTGTGGGTGGAGGTTAGATTATCTGAATTGGAACAATTCATTGATTGCGAGTTTTAAGCCCACTAGATAGTGGCAAATCACTATGTTTTCTAAGCCCACTTGAGGGTGGCAAAATCCACGTCTTAGCCTACTTGCAAGTAGCACCTTCAAACCGTTTTTCAAAACGAAATGGAGATGTTTTGTTCCAATTCAGGCGACCCAATCTATACTTGTATGCTGTGCGCATCACATAGTAATTCTAGGTTAATAACCGGAATAAGAACACATAATGTTTTCAAAACTTGATATCATGGTTAGTAGAGGCCGATCTTTGATCGGGCGAGCGGGGGTGCTCACGAAGTGACCTTCCCCAATCGTACCCAAGTTCCCAAGCCAAGGCAACTTTGGTGATGACGGACACGTGGCCTTAGGCACGAGTCAGGGTTTCCTAAATTCCCCCAAAATAAATATTTAGGGGGCGACTCTGTATCTGGCAAAGCAGTCCATGTTTGGCATTTCTTTCAAAAAAAATCTGTTTTCAAAAAACGATTTGCCGAATTTGGACTCTTTGATGATTCATCGGTCTTGCATTGCACTCTGCGAGATTAGATACAGGACCATGACATTGAGTCCTAAACTGTAGTGAGCCCAACGAACAAAACGGGATTCCCTCCGGGGATGTTCGGGGACATCTACAGTATTCTACATAATGCTTGAACTATGATTGTTAAATCTTCTAGATTGCATATTGGTATCCTTAGTAGATTGCATGTTGGTATCATTTTGGCATCCTTATTAGTATCCTTTTGGCATCCTATTTGGTATCTTTGAGGACAACATTTTAGCTATGAACTTTCAATTATCATATATCCTATTGATTTTTCCCAATAAAATAAGGGGAAGAATTTAAACTTGATTGATTTTTTCAAAATCCCCTTAGTTTCTATTCTGTTTTTTGTATCAAAATTATGGGCTTGCACTTTCACATGTTACTATCTTTTTTCCCCATTATTGTCAAATGGTATGAGCTTCAATTGTATGATCGTTATGTGCTATCATTTTATCATAGAGCTACCTTGATATGGATGATTATTTGTGTTATAATGAGACTTACATTCTTTCATCCTATATGTTGTTCTATACTCCCTATTTGTGCTTTGTTTTGTTGAAAATGTCATCGGGGGAGAAAAAGAGACTTGATTGTTTTGGTCTTTGAGTTGATTAGTTGTTTATAATGTAAGAGTAAGATGTTTTCCTCCAGAGTGACTAGAACATTAGCTCCAAATTCTGTTGTTGATAATGTCACAGAGACTGCACTCATTGATTCATTTTTGTTATATATTCCTACTATATGTCTTTTGGCAAAACTTAGCATGCCTTGATCTCTCATTTATGCACTCATGGAATTTATCTACACTTGATGATACATCGTGAAATACATCCTTCATGTGTTTTTGATAATGTCACAGGGGGAGAAATTATAATGTTTTGAGCTTAAATGTTTTGGATTGAGATTATATCATAGGAGGTTTGGAATAAGGTCACATGGAGGAAGGATTTGTTATGATTTAAAGATTGGGGGAGAAATGATGTTGTTGTGTGCTTAAACTGTTAAAGGAAAATTGGTACTATGTATATTTTGTTTTTGGTAGCTAAAGCCTGGGCAAAATTTTCCTAAACTTATCTTTTGGTATCTTCATCAATCATGCTTTGCTTTTACTGCTACATATTGCTATTGTGCTAAAATGCTTATATCTAGAAAAAGCAAACTTTCAAAGGAGCATGACTTGAGAGGGTGTTTTTCTTACTCCTAAACAAATCAAAACATCATGGTGTGCCATCATCAAAAGGGAGAGGTTGTTAGACATATTGATTTTGATGATTTTGTTATTTTGTTTTGATTTATGTTTTGATTTAATTGAAGAGTTAAATTGTTTGAAATATTATAATTAATTTAACATCATAATTCATCCTTATTTTGTCTTATTTATGTTTATTAGAGGCCAAACTTTCAGCTCAAATAAAGCAAGAACCAAACAGCAAAACACAGCAACAAGAAGCAGCAACAGAAGCATTGTTTTGATTTTGTTTTGATGGATTATAATTGAAAACTTATTGTTTGATTAAATCATTATGATCTATGATTCTTTTAGTGTTTAACTATGTTTTTGAATGCCAAAAAGAAACTTAAACAAGTGTTAAAGAAGTCCCATAACAACAGCAAGTAGCAGCAGCAAAAGCAGCCAAAACAAAGAAGTCTGAAAATACAATGGGTGGACGTCCGAGAGGGCGTCGGGGGGGATGACCGGCTAGGCCAAAATCGGCCCATTTCACTCCAGTTCAGTCCAGCTTCACTTCGGCTATCAAACAAGCAGTATGCTCGACAACCGCGGACGACATCCTTAACGACCAAGACTTGATCGGACATCCGGGAGGATGCCCGGGTGGATGACCACCAAGAACAAATCTTCATCTGGGACATCCGGGTGGATGACCACTCTGTGCTGCAATGGCTCTTTTTCAAATATAGTTGTCAACATTCAAACCCATCTTTCAACTCCTTCAACATCTAATCATGTATGGGAAATGCAAGTTTGAGTAGAGTAGATTTAACTAAAATCTCACTCAATCTTTTTAACACATGCAACAAACAACGGTCGATGAAACACAACGGTCGATGAATTTCTCTTTGTAGCACTTGTACCATTTTAAAACTTTTGGAAAGTATATTTGAATCCTTTATTTTATTTTGGGGATCTTTGGTGTTGTTGTATAGTGGTTTTGGATGAGTGAAAATCGATTTAAACTTGTTAGGATTATTCGTTCACGCTTGTTTACGTTGAAAAGTTGTTTGGGAACTTAAAAATCTTGTTCGGGGGTTGACACCAATCTTGGTGGCGTCGATACTTACCTTTTGTTTTTGCCCTTAAGGGTCGATACCAGTCTGGAAGGGTCGTCCCTTGTGTGTTGCTGAATCTAGAAGTTGCTTGCTGAAATTTGGTGTCGACACCCGGTCGAGAAGAATTCGACACCTTATGCTGCACTCTTTGCTTTTCTCGAAGAATTAGACCCCTCATATAATTTTAAGCTTTTTGGGTTGGTTTGGGCCCTACTTTTTGGGGGTTTTTGACTTGTCCTTTTTATTTGACTTTAGGGCAATTTTCTACTACTATGAATAGACCCAAACCACTTTCCTCTCATTACTTTTTCTCCTCTGTTCCTCTTAAACTGTGATTTCTCTCTTCTCTCTCTAAAACTTCACTTTTCGCACCTAGATCTCTAGATCCACTCACCTAAAGTGATCTTTTCACCATGGTCCTTTGAGAAATGTTATAGATCTTGTCAAGGGCTTTCTATTGATCCAAGTAGTTCGTGGTTTCGCCATGGGTGATTTTGGGTTGCTTTCTCTTCGCTTCAAGAGGTAGGGATTTCTTTGCTCCTTTCCAATACTTCATCTATAGATAGATATGTGGTAGATTTTATTGTATAAAAACCATATTCATTATGAATTTTCTTGAAAGCCATGAAAGGGGATCTAGGGTTTGATATTTGTGATTGGAGTTGTTAAGTTGTTTGTTGTTGGGTTATTTGGGAAATGATTTATTATGTTTGTGAAGAGAGGGAGGAAAGCCCTAATTTAATATTATTGATATAATGGATTTAAAGGGGAGGAAGTTGAATAATCTTTATATTTTGCTAATATGGGTTGTATAATTGTGTTTATATCATAAGAAAATAAAAAGAAAAGTAACCACGGTGTTGGTATTGTTTTAGATTGATCACGTAAAATTGAGTTGAGTTATGGTTTTGATACCAATAAAATTGATTTTGTAAAATGGTGGCACGAGATAGAGAGAGAGAGAGAGAGAGAGAGGGCTCGCAGTGGTGGCTCTAAATTGAGGTTGTCTGAAGCTGCTGGGGGTGGTCAACGGTGGGGGTTGCGATGAAGTTGACAGGAGAGTGGCGTCGACGGTGGAGGTTGTGGCCAGAGTTGACAATGGTTAGGTTGGAAAGGTGGGTTAGAGTGAGGATATAGTTGGAATTAAGGTAGGAGTTCAAAGAGAAAATGGAGGGGCCTCATTTAGCTGGATGAGGGTTCAAAGAAGTGAGTGGTCCAAAGAAGAAAGGAAGGTGCTAATAGCAGCACTCTTCTAAAATTGTAGAACTACTCAAATCTCCTTGCCAATCAGAACAAACCATCGCCATATCCCGCCACTTTCACAAAAAAATCACCCCTCAACTTCACACACACACACACACAAAAAGAGGACTGCGACTCTTTACAATAATGACGGTCGCAATAATTTTTTCATTCAAAATTTTGACAAATATTTATTTAGGAAAACTATTCACATGTTAGTGCATTATATTCATGGCCATTATTAAATTTATGTAACTTAGGCCCTAAATTAAATGCACCTTATATTTCTTAAACTTTGTTTAATATTTGGCATGACCTATATAGTGGTTATAAATTATAAATAAAATTTTAAATTATTAACTTAAAATAAGTTATAAATTTATTTGGTGCAGTGTAACTTTTGATAATCTATATAACATTTTTATTGTGTAGGTATTCATAATACCTCAAAAATTATTACTAAGACAAAGATATGAGACTCTTATGTTCATATGTATTCAAGGGTTTCAAATAAATTAAAAAAAAAAAAAAAAAAAAAAAAACTGAGGTTACAAGTTATAGTTTAGAAAACCTCTATTTTTAGCCAAATAAACTAAAAAAATATCAAATAAATTATAATTTAAAATTACAACCAAATAAACTTAGTTACACAATATAATATAATATAATAAGTATAACATTATTCAAGAAAGAATGTACCAATTATAAAATCTGAAAATTAAAAGTAAATCTTATAGAAATTTTGAAATATGAAATCATGGAAATTACAAAACATAAATACATAAGTAATATTATAACCATATGCATCCTCTAGTAGAAGAAAAAACTTACAATGAAAATTTGTTATTGACTATATTGCGAATAAATATATACATTTTCTCAATAGCCTATGTTATCCATATTTATGCACTTGATAAATATAGATTTTAAACATTGAACCGAGACTAAAGAGATTGGAGATTTATTTTATAAAAATACATTTAGATTAAATAAATATGCAATAAATTTTTAGAAAATAACATAATTGTTAGATGCATAATAGTAATAAGGATGCGGGAGACTAAAGATTAGAAATTGATCTTTATACAAAAACATAAACTTACAATGAAATTTTTTTATCAATTGAATTCTTTACGATTGCTCCCTTCACCAACAGTTACAACATTTGATGAACACCGACTCTAATTTGACTTGAATCCAATGAGTACAAGAGAGAAGATTTATGGGAGGTGTGAATTGCTTCTCATAATTTCTGATGCAAAATTTTAAAATTGATTTAGCATTCTTTTCTTTTAAAAAAGTCATAAATTATGAGAAAATTAGATTTTTTTTTAATGGTTAGATGGCACACTTTTGAATTTTGAAATGAGTTAGCATACTTCCCTTTTAAATTTCATAAATCATTATATAGTTATATTTTTATTGTTGATAAAGTGTTACCCAATAGAATTTTTTTTTAAATTTTTTTTTAATAATAAATAAAAATTAATCAAGAAATTTACTATGTGGGTTTGGAAATAAATAAAAATAAAAATAATTTTGATTTTTTTTTTAAATGTAATTTTGAAAGTTTACTATATTGAATTTTGAAAGGAGAATTATTATAAATTTTGAAAAAGGTTTCTATATTAGTTGTAGCATAGATAATGTGACTATTTGAAAGATTTTTTTAATTATTATTATAAATTTTAGATTCTATTGAATTATTTATCATATTTAATGACACATAATTTAAATCTTGAAATGGAAAAATTTATATATTTTAAAAATCATAAATTATGGAATAATTAGAGTTTTTTTTTATATATATAATTAGATTTTAGTGAATTGCTTCCATATTAGTGGCACACAACTTTAAATTTTGAAATAATTGAGCATACTTTACTTTTAGAAGTCATTATTTATGAAATAATCTATATCTATATATTATATAAGGAAAAGTGAGTTTCTAACCCACAAGCCTTGTGGGACCTCCAAGTTCTCAATCTAAGTTTCATAATTTTTTGATTTTTAAAAATTAAAAAAATCTTCTATTGGCTAGCTCTTATTCAAGCAAAAATAAATAAATAAATAAAAATTAATATCCCTTTATTTATGACTTTCAAATGGAAAGTATATCAAATCTTTAAAAAAAAATGAAAAATATACTAATCCATTTGAAAATTCAAATTTGGGGGTCACTAAATATGAAAAGCAATATATTAATTTAAATTTAAAATTGCACAATATAAATTTAAAATTATAATGATCTATCACATGTTTTATAAGTTTTAAATACAAATTTAAAATTATCATAATTAGCTCATATATATATATATACACACACACATATAATTTTTGTATTTGGGAGTAATAAGAGTGACATTAAGATTATTTATATATTTTACAAAAGAATGCTATTAAGAAAAGATATCATGAGAGTTTTAAAATCTCATACAAAATCTATATATTATTATAATTGAAAAACGTTGTCATGCCATTAAAGTTTAAAGTTGCTTCTTTTTTTTTTTTTTTTTTAAATTTTTGTTAATATGTGTCACAATATGATTGATTTATAAATTAATTTTATATTCTTAAATAAAATTTTAAATTTAGATTCTTCCTTAAATTATGTTACCAGAATAAGATCAATATTCCTTCCTTAATTTATGCATCTTTTATTAAATTATAAAATAAAATTTTAAATTTAAATTCTTTTTAAATTATGTTATTATAATTGGAATGAATTCAATATTCACATGTGTTATAATATTATTGATTTAAACATAATACGTTGTTAAATACACGTATTCAAATTATTAATCACTATTAAAAGTTTATAATTTTACTTTTTGTCATTTTTGGTTTTAAATTTTGTTACCCAAAAGACAACCTAAGAAGGGGGGTGAATTAGGTTTTTACAAATAAAAATAATAATACCCTAATAAAAATTATGACTAGCACAATAGATAAATATAGTTAATGAAATAAAAATAATTAAAATAAGTGTTCTAACAACTATGTCAGTTAATGATTTTAGCGAAGTGAAAATGTGAAATATAACTATGGCAATTTAAATAAAATAAAGAGATAAGGGAGAGAGAGGCAAACAAATTTATAATGGTTTGGCTTTAACTCGGCCAACGTCCACTCCTCAAACTTCATGTCATGCCCTCAAAATAATACATAGAAACCCACATTATTGACATGCATAGACATAAGTAAACAAAACTTAATTCCACTCATAAGAGTATTCCTTACAAATATATTACATGTTGACAACAAAAGTAAATGCCCAACGGGCTTACAACTTTCCAAGCCAACACTTGGTTACACAAAAAGAGAGTACTAACTTAAAACACATTAAGCCCTTGGCTTGAATTTACATGTAATACATAAAAGTTATCACAAAAAGTCTTTCAGCCTCTAGCCTCCCAAGCTACGTCCTTGGAGGTGGCATACCATCTGTACCTGAAAATGATGTCCCATATAGGGTGAGCCACAGCCCAGTAAAGATATGCTAAACCAAATATAAGCAATGACTAAAACCATAGCATTTGACAGATGGTTAACACTTATAAACTATTTTATATCACAATCCAGTTCCATGACAGTCATGTCCATGTTTCATTTCAATTTTCTTTCCTTTTACAAACCCGATACATAAACATGGCTCAGAACCTGGCCTACCAATTCAATGAGACTATGGCTCATATTAACACGTTTCCATATTTCACAATTTCACATGAGATTTAAATCTCATATTCAAACACTTCCATACTTCAAATGATACACATATTTGCTGTATCAACACTTCAATTTAATACACATATTTGCTGTATTAATGGAGTCCATCCCCTATCTCCTCCAAAATAGGTTTGAGAGTCCATTCCCTATCTTCCCTCAAACCATGGAGTACATCCCCTATCTCCTCCCACACAATACACATATTCCAAGTATATAAACAATTATCATATACAGGAATCAATTAATACATATATTTGATGTATTATTCCAACGGTCATATTCAATGACATATTCAATGTGATTAGTTTCAGTTTTTCCTAATCAACATACAGTGTCTACAACAATCAAGACTATCCTTCACCGATAGCCCAAAGCAGTTATTTTTAAACAGAAAATAAATGCATTAAACAAATATAATATCAACTTTTACATAGGTGAGTGATAAATTAATCCAACTTCACCATTCAATCCCATAACTTTCCAATTCAGTTTCATATTTTCCCAAATTAATTATACCAATTAATTTATCACAATAATTAGGGCATTTTTCCCTAATCCTCAATATCAACCCTAAGGTTCAATTTCATCGATAATACAACAATAATTCCGTTTCTCAATGTCTTACATACATATGGGTTTTAATATTTGAAAACCTCTATTTTATGAATTACACAATAACCCCAACTTTTCCAAAAATTACCCAACATCACCAACTAATCAAAATGACCAAAATTAAAGACAAAGCTCATAAGATGGAGTAGGGTATCCATACCTCGAAGTTAGAAACCCAAAGGAGTAGATGAGGAAAAACCAAAATGCTCCAAATCCACTATTGTTTAAATTAAAATATAGCCCACACAACCCTCAATCTTTCTTACAAAGGACCTAGGGTAAAAACACACTAAAAATAGATGAATCCCTAGAGAGAAGGTATGTAGAGAGAGAGAGAGAGAGCTCGGATCTAGGGTTTGAAAGAAAAAGAGGATGAAAAAGTGAAGTGTTTACCCGCTGCTGTCTACTGATATAACACAAGCTCGCTTGAGCAAAGAAGTGGTCGCTCGAGCAACCAGACACAAAGAAGCCTCGTTCGAGCGTAGAAAGCCTCGCTCGAGCCAACAATCCAAACCTTCAGGTCTGCAACCCAGAAGCACGCTCAAGCGACAAAATGCTCGCTTGAGCAAAGAAACTCAAAACATAGACCTCGCTTGCTCGAGCCAAGAATCAAAACCATCAGGTCAAAAAGAGACGCAGACGCAAGCTTAAACGCAGGACTTCTCGCTCGAGCCACCAGACACATCACCCAACTCTCGCTCGAGCGAAGGAACCCTGGCTCGAGCGAAGGATCTAAAACAAGGAGCTCGCTCGAGTGACAAAAGGCTCGCTCGAGCGAAGAACCAAAATTCTGGGCAGCAACCATTTGCTCCCAATCACACCCAACCTGTAACAAACCTGCCCAAAACATCCTATAACTCAAATACAAAGTATTGAAGGATGGAAACAAGATATATACAACAATCAACATCCACGGAACCAAGTTCGGATTACACTAATCAATGGAGAGAAGACTAGGGTCGCTATACTTCACTTGAGATTTTCCACTATACTCTAGCTTCACAGGGTGCTAGCAATCTTTTCACAAATGGAGCAATCCTCCACAAATTTTACACAGACTTTCGAAGTTAAGAACACTGAGTGTCCTATACTCTTACAAGTTTGAAAAGAAGATGTTTGCTTTCATAGAAAGCTACAAGAATTAACTCTCAAAAATAGATATAAAAATGAAACTCTGGTTTTTCTATAAACCTCACACAGGAAAGATGGGCTTAAAGCTATACGTCTCAGTGTATAATTTCTAAAAAATGACGTAAACAAAAATTGAAGAACACTTCTAAAAAAATTTGTCAGAGAACAGATGTGAGAGATTATAGATCAAAGAATATTTTTTGATTTTTTTTGTAACTTATTTACATTAGAGGCTTTGGTATATATAATGAAACTTATAGCCGTTTATAGTCGTTGTATTCATTTGAATATCTTCCACTCCATCATTACTAATTTGAATATCTTCCAGTTAAACCTTTTGGCCTGCTGCTGTGCTGGACTGTTTGAACATTTGTTTTGTGCTGTTTGAACCTCTGATTTAATCAAATATTAAATACATTCTAACAATATTTAGGATAAAAGTTTTAGGTAAGAAATAATGAGACAAAATCAATTTCGATTCTATTTTTTTCTTTCAAATAAATTAAAACATAAAATCATCAAAATAAATGCTGATCCTATTTTTTTCTTTCAAATAAATCATTAAAATAAATTTTGATTCTATTTTTCTCTTCCAAATAAATTAAAAACATAATTAAATAAATCATCAAAATAAATAAGTTTAACAAATTTTATATATATATATATATATAAATTTATGTCCTTCTAAATTACAAGGACTTAAACAATAAATTTTTTTCATACAAATATTTTTTTTTAACAAAATGCAAAAGCATTAAGAAAATAAATGACTTTTTGAACAATTGCCAAACACAATGGATTCTATTATTTATTTTTTATTTTTTTTATCTCAATTGTCAACTAAACAAATTAAAATAAAAAAATAATTTTTTTTTGGCTTAAATAGTTAAGAAGTGACTTTTGCTAAAATCAAATAGAAATAAACATTTTTTTTTTCTATTAAAAGTGATAGTTGGTGAAACTTATTTTTTTTCATATAATAAAAAAAGAAAATATGAGTTACATATGATAATTTATTGTTCCAACAATGCTACAGACTCACATTTTCACCCATAATGATGTGACAAGGGAGTTGGCCCGATGTCATTGAGTGTATAGCAAATTAAGAGTTAATACATATAATACCACATCATTGTGAATACAATTGTGGATTTTTTTTTGTAGGTCTCAAACATTTTTCTTATTATTCATCTAGACTTTTTTAGCACTTGTGAAACATGGTGGATTCTGTTATTTTTTTTTTTTAATCTCAATTGTCAATTAAACAAACTAAAATAAAAAATGAAATTTTTTTGACTCAAATTGCTAAAAAGTGAATTTCGCTACAACAAATAGAAATAAATGTGATTTTTTTTTTTTAAATAAAAGTGATGGTTTGTGAAATATCTTTTTTTATTTAGAAAAATGAGAGTTATAGGTGATAATTTATTGGTCATCTATAATTATTTTCAGATCAAATGAGAATACCATTCTAAGATTAGCATACCCATTGGAAAGTTAGGATTAGTAATCCAATCCCCTTGGATTAAAATATTTTAATTTTTTTTCAAATAATTTATTTATGAAATAAATATTTTTTTAAAAAATTATTACTGAAGATTAAGTATACGATTTTTTTTACTAAAAAAATATGATCCTTTTCATATTTAATGAATTTTAAAATGATTTGTAAGCTATATTTTTTAAGTGTCTCTAAATTAAGTGTACTTAAAAAGTATTAAGAAATAATTATACTATTAAAAAAATATTAATACTATTTATAGTATTACTAATTTGGTTGCGTACAAAAAAACACTATTTATCCTACATTTCCAATCTAGTATGACTTACTTTTTTCAACTCCAATGCACTAGATACATGATTAGGCATTTTAACTTAACTCGCATTCACTAGCTACATATAGCTAGCCTTCAAGGTTAGACAAAATGTATTTAATCATTAGACTCATTTCTCTCCATCTTTATTGCTGATATGACATTCTATAAAGTTAATAGTATTTGAATGAATAGCTAAAATGTAGAGTATGTTTGGAGTAGTAATATGAAATAGTTGATAGGCAAAATAAAATTTATACTTTATAGTAATGTTTAGATAGGTAAAATACTTATTACCATTGGAGATGCTCTAATACCATCACACTAATAATCTCATCGCTCAATCCCACCGTACTCTTAATCCCCTTCATCCTAAGGAGCCAAACAAATGTGATTGTTATGGTTAAATTAGAGTTAACCAATAGGCGTGTTTAAAAATAAAAAATATTTAGATTTTAATGAATTGCTTCCATATATATTGGCACACAAATTTAAATTTTAAAATAGTTGAACATACTTTCCTTTTAAAAATCATAATTTATGGAATAATTAGAATTTTATTGTTATGATTAAATGAGAGTTTAACCAATAAAATGGTTTTTATTATTTAAAAATAAAAAAATCATAAAATTTAGTTTGAGGGTTTAGAATTCTCACAAACCTTATTATTAGAAATCTCTTTTTACTTATATAATTATCTTAAAATAATTTAATATTTTGCCTTATGCTAGACATGAAATTTATAAGTTAATTTTTATGTTTATAACTTTTAAAAAAATTAAAAAATATATATGTATAAATCTATTTAGTGCAATTTTGATAATTTGTATTTTATAAAAAAAAAAATTAAACCTGATTAAATGGGGTTAAATGTATTTCATAATCAAATCGGATTGCTATAACATATCTCTTTTTGTTATGAAAATATACAAATTTAAAAGTTATAATTAAGACAAATTTTTATCAAATTATAATTTGATTAAAAAAAATGTTAAGGGTTGGAGATTCTCTTAATTGGAAATATATTGAAATAGCACTTTGAAATAGTGAAAGTTTGAGTATGTGATTGGTTGAAATGTGTAATTTGATTAATTCTTTTATCATATTTGCATAAAAAGTGACATTTTTTATCACAACATTATACGTTGGATTATGAAAAGTTTTTTTTTTTTGAGGTGTCAAACATTTTCCATTTGTAAATATCTTATATATTAAAAAAAAGGAAAAGAAAAAAAAATGTATAGTTTTTGGATATGTTTTTATCAGTTTTTTTTTTGGTCATGGACAACTGATATTTCAATTTAAAAAGTAAAAAAGTAAAAAAAAAATAAAAAAATAGATAGGGCTTTTTAGGGATAAAATAAGCCATGTAACTCCTCTATATACTATTTAAATGGACTATTTTAATCACATACAAAAATTAAAAATTATATATAGAGATTATCCCTATATATTATGCTATGATATACAACTATAGTGATTACAAATTAACTATAATATATATAAAAAAATTATATTAAACTTTCATTCTCAGTTAATTGAATTACAATTAACAAATAGCAGTAATAAAAAAATAGAATAGAAAGAGGATAATTATAAAGAACCCAATATAATTTAAAAGTTCCAAATTTACCTATTTATACAAAAATCTAATGTTATAGTAAAAATCTTGAATTTCGAATAAATTTTCACATTTTCTATAAAATAAAACGACAATAAAAAATAAAAAATTTGATACCCATTTTTTTTTTACTTCAATTTTATGGTCTTCATTGAAGAAAACAAAATTTGATCAAAATCTTTGATACATAACGGACATAGATATTGATGGGTCGTTTCACACACCAAAAATAAACACTAAACCTTAGGGGTGGTTTGGGATAATCTAAATAAGTGCACTTTTTGACTTTTTATGAAATATGGGTTGGGTATGGGTTGGGTTTGAAGTGATGTGTTAGAGAGGTGATGTGACTTAAATAAGATAATGACTTTTTGACTTTTTGATTTTTTTAGTATACCCTAAACCAAGCCTAAATTCTTTAGAATAATGGTAAGTTCAGGTATCAATCCACATGGATAAACAAACAATTAAACTAATTTAATTGTTAAATTCCTAAATTAATTTTGATAAAAAGATTGAGGGACATCATGACAAAACGAGAATTAAATGAAATTGAAAAATTGAATTGACAATTAACAGTAGGGTTTGAGATAGTGATTTTTGGAAAAATCCTAGGGTAAAGAATTCACCACTAACCGCATAAATAAGACTTAACATCGGCCATCAATTGCAATCCGATTTGAACTACCTAATATTTCACAACTACAAGTTTGAAACATTGATCAAGAGGATTGTTGCATTCAATGTATAGGCACGAATCATCCCAAATAGCAGGAGTCGTTTGCTCTAAACTATAGTAGCAACACGACCCGTTTCTCGTAGCATGACTTGTCTCATACTTTGAACACAAACACAAAGAAAACTAATGTATGGAAAGCATAAAACAATCACAGACAATAAAATACTTAAAGAGATGAAAAGGAAAATTATTATAAACTTCTTAAACATTCATACATTTATTCAAACTGTTTCACAATTAAAACCTAAGAAAAATCTCTTTGCATGGCTAGGGTTTCATCAAAATCCTAAAACTGGAAGACTAGTCACTCATGGAGAAGTGGGAAAATGTGGAAGAGAAAGAAACCCCCATGAAAGTTTCCCTTGAAGCTTGAGAAATCCCTTTCTTCAAACCCTAGCCTCCTTTTTCGTTAGAATATTTCCGAACCTGGTTACAACCTCTTTTTCTTCTTTTTATTCCCAACAGAAGAGCCTTAAATTTTTACGCACGCAACCCTAGGTGGGTCACTTGAGCCCCCATATGGGCCGCTCGAGCAGTGGTGGGCCACACATGCAGTGGAGCTTGGCTGCACGTGCGGTGAGGTAGGTGGCTGGCCGGGACTTTTCACTACTCGCAGGTGTTTTTGCGCCACTTTTTGCTTGAATTTATGTGTTGCCTGCCAAATCTGTACAGGTGCACAAAATACATCATCTCCACCAAATAAATAAAATTCAAAGATTATAAATGTAACTTAAACGGTCTCAATGTGGTACCTTTCGGCCTACATCACATCCCCTAACTTACATTTTGCTAGTCCTTGAGCAAAACAATAGAAATAAGAAAAAGAAAATGCTCTAAGCCACTTTCGTAGGGATCATGATTGCATTTAGCATATGCAACAAGTCTTTAAACCACAAGGTAACCCCAAGTGGACGAGTATAGTCTCGTGAGGGTTTCTAGAAATGATACCCACAAACATCAACATATTTGCATTTGCCCAACAACAATAAGTAATCACATTACTCCAACTATCAATTAACTTATGTGCCAACTATGATGTGATATTAAGGCATAATGAGTCATTGAAGGCACAGTGGACAAGCATGAAGGAATCTATTGAGCAAGAACCACAATTCAGTTAATGCAAAAGTTAAGTCCCTTGTACTTGTGAATGCTAGTAAACACATCATCAGTGCCTTTGGTGTAAAGTGCATTCCTCATAACTAGTTAACTATCCACTATAATAGCCCAGTGTAACTTATAATAACACCCAATATATACAGAAAAACTAAACTTTTGCAACCAGGATTTTCAAATTTTATTTTATTTTATTTTATTTTATTTTTGAACGACTGTGCAATGTCCTGATCCATTAAGCTTTCTAATCAACCCATGTAGCAAGCATTGGGCCAATGACTCCCAAACCAGACGGTTTTAGGGAACTAGGTGTGAAGACACCCTTACGGGTTTAATAACTCGAGTTGAAAAGGCTACAGATCCGAACAAGTCATTATTTTTCATTAACTGTGCAATGTCTAGGTCCCTTAAGCTTTCTAATTAATCCATGTAGCAAGTATTAGGCCAATGACTCCCAAACTAGACGGTTTTAGGGCACTAGGTGTAGAGACACCCCTACGGGCTTAATAACTTGAGTTAAAAAGGCTACGAACCCAAACAAGTCAACGTTTTCTTTTTTTCTTTTCTTTTTTTTTTTTTGAGAATCAAGGCTACTCATTTATTCTTTTCTGCAACACTAGCAATTATCAATGATGTACACTAGGAATTAGAATAGAGAGGTCACTGCTATGAAAGTGTGTTCATGTGAATCAAGGCATACTCATGACAAGTGTACTAATACCACAAACACAAACAATTCTCCTAGTGTAAACATCACATGCGAGTATTTACAAGCCCACTATGTTCCCTAATTAACATATGCTTATATCATCACCATACTGGCACAAAGTAAATATCAAGTGAAGTGGTGCAATCAAGTGCAACAAGTACAAACATGAATTGTTTTTATAAAAACCCTCACCTCCCAACTAGAATACAACATTGTCCTCAATGTAAGCAACTGTAAAGTAGATAGTAAAACGAGAGAGAGGGAATCTTACCAGATGACGTAGATGTACATCCAGCGAGGCAAGGACACACCAAAAAAACAAACACACACACGAACACACACACACACACACACACACACACACACACACACACACACTCTATTTTGGTTTTGTTTTGTTTTTTTTTTACTGTACTATATAAAAAGAAAAGAGAAATAAAATAAAACAAAACAAAAATACATAAGAAATAAAATAAAGAAAAGAAAATGGATATCATTGATTTGGATCCGGCGGTGGTGGAAAATGCTACTTAAATAAGGCATGCATCAGCATCTGAGTCTTGAATGCCTCATCATAAACCCTAGCGCCAAGCTGATCAAACCGCTCCTGGCTCGACTCCCGGTATGTGTAGAAGTCAATTTATAGAAACGCAACTGACTGTTGATACTCGAGCTGACGGGCATTAACTTGGTCAAATGTCGTTTGCGAGTAATCCCGATAGGCCTAATAGTTTACCCGGAGATTAACCACAGATTGCTGAATGGCGGCTTGATCATCCACAATAGCCTGATATTGCACACGTATCATACAGAATAGTGGGTGGCTGTAGACACCTGTAACAGGTTCGCGAGGGACCCCCGCTATAGTTCGGACTCGATTCGTGTCACGGTTCTTAATCTGAACCAAAGAGTCCAAATCTGGCAAATCATTTTGAGAAAACAGATTTTTAGAAAAGAAGTGCCAAACATGGACTGATTCGCCATATACAGAGTCGCCACCTAAATATTTTTTTTTAATGGGGAAATTTAGGAAACCCTGACTCGGTGCCAAAGGCCACGTGTCCGTCATCACCAAAGTTGCCTTGGCTCGGGACCTTGGGTACGATTGGGGAAGGTCAGCTATGAGCACCCCCTCTCGCCCGATCCGAAGATCGGCCTCTACTAACCGTGATATCGAGTTTTTGAAAACACATGCGTTCTTATTCCAGTTATTAGCCTAGAATTACTATGTTATGCGCACATCAAACAAGTATAGACTAGATTGCCTAATTTGGAACAAAGCATTGCATATCTGTTCGTTTGGAAAATGATTTGAGTTTTGCTACTCGCAAGTAGGCTAAAATACAGATTTCAATGAATTATTCCAATTCAAACAATCCAACCTTCACCCACAGGCATTCAGGCAGTATATCAACTAAGCAGTTAGCCTCATGGTAAGCATGCTATCATGGCAATCACCTACACACATGCAAGGATGCTAAAGCAAAAATGCTCGCCTAGTACTCCGTGCCAAAACAAGAACATGTTAGCAATCATGCATGATCCAAGTCCATGTTAAGTGGCTAATGCGACGCATACAGAATGTCACTAGAATAGGCTCGGCTAATCTAGAAATGGCATGTGAGAATGCACAGATAGCATGTATTCAAGTTAGATTTGAAATACTTATGTAGTTAGCATGATGCCGAGGCAGTGCATGCAATACTGATGAATGGTGCACGCATGCATAGCATAAGGTATGCTAAATTGAACATGACCTAATACTAACCATCAAAAGCAGGTAAGTAAAAGGGAGAAAGAAGTGGGGGTTGGAAGACATGCACACATGCACCCACGCACCCACACTTATTACAAATTTGCCCTCGCCCAGAGGGACCAAAAGAATAATACAATTAATTAACCTTCAAGCTAATTAATATTACAGACCATTGAATTAATTAATCAAATTAATTAATCTAAGAAAGCAGTAAACAGCAGCCTTGGGGAGAGGGTTCAATGCATGCGTGCTTGGTTTTGCTCAGAAATCTGCCACCATGCTCAAGTTGCCTCTATTTGGCTGCTCTGCTTCTCTGATGACTGCCAAAGTCTCAGGGTTGCTTCTCTGAGTGATGTGGAACACCACCGGCTGAAGGAGAACACCACCGGCTAAAGGAGAACACCACCGGCCATAGAGAATGGTCACCGGCCACGAATTTAAGCCATTAGCCAATAATGATGGCCGGTCAGCACTGAAGATAGCCGGCCGGCCAAATCTTCCTGCAGGATCTGTGTTTGATAGCAGCAGAGGGCAAGACTTGGCATGACAATGCATTTCAAGCAATGTGTGCACCAATCACATCCCTTATCATGTTTACAACTCAAAGGGACATGGGCCTCGATTCTCGGACCACCAATCATGCATTTCTACGCATGATGGCCCTAAGAATCAAGTGTGCATTTTAATATGGAATGCAATGCACATAATCAAACAATGGGGCTTAACCTCTATCACAAGTAATTCGAGAGGCCAAGCATGCATGCCAATGCAATGCAATCCTAAGCATGTTGACTAGTATGCAACATGGATAACTCAAACAAGCATACAAGGCATGTGACAACGTGTGAGAAGGGTCTTACACTAATTTGGACAGCTCTATGCTAAGCCCAAAACAGTGGCCAATGCTATGGAAATGAGGGCCAACACACACACACACACACACACACACACACATGCACATGTTAATGAGCCAACACTTAAGCATAAATAAGCAACTTCTAAGCACACTTAAAAGAGACTAAACATGGACTAATGGCGTGCACATGGGCTCTGAAAATCATGCTAAAATGGTGCCAAATCAAATGAACAAGACAAGCATGGGATGCAATTAAGGTCCAAATACTTGGGGCAAGCCAAGAAGACTTAAACCATGACTAAGTCAACCAAGCCTTACAAGGCCAAGAGGACTTAAAATAGGTTCAAGGCAGACCTAGACAATACCAAAGGAACACCTGGATGGCATCTATATGACTCAAATCTAAAAGCATGCATAATGGCCCATAACATGGAGCATACAACACAGGCTTCCAAAGCATCAAAGAAGCATTAAAGGCAAGCGTATGAGCACACTATGAGATCTGAAACAACATGCCAAGTGGTTCCAAACCACTGAAATGATGCAAGCAATGCATGCTAGAGAGGCCAAAGCTTAGGGCATACAAGAGGGATTACCTGGTGGCTATATAAAGCAAGGCATGAATGACTCAAATGACATAAAACAATCCCTTAGCACATCAAAACATACATATAAGCTTCACAAAGCTTGGCCAAAATGCAAAAGCATGGTAGTCAAAATGCTAAGCATGTATTGAGGCATATCATGGCATTACATAGCATATATGCTAAACAAGCATGATGTACCAAAACCAACATACAACAATGCTATATTATGACATAATAAGCATGAAAAATAGCTAAGGCATGGTCAACATACACTTAAACACGGTGCTCCCTCAAGAGGCAAAAATGGTCCTTTTCAAGGACAACAAGGAGATGGGGTGACCCTCTCCTCCCTAGGATCTCAAGGCACCATCCTCACCTCTGAAATCCCTCAAGATTTCAGTGGTGAGGAGGCCCAAACACGATGGTCCCGGATCTCAACCAAAATGGCACAAAATGGAGCCTTTCAAGGCTTAAGAGGGGTCAAACAACCCCAAAGCTTAAAGAAACCTTAACCAACTATTTAGAGGGCTAAAAAATAGAACTTTTTTATGTTATACACTAATCCCAAAAACAGATGCAAGATAGGAAAATAAGCTATGCAAAAATGGGGAATAAAGGGACTAGTTTCTTACCCTTGTAAACCTTCTTCACAAATGGTGGACCAGCTAGTTCTTCAAGCTCAAACCAGCTCCAAAACTCCAAAAATAACCCTCAAGGGCCTCAGCTCCAAGAAAAGGTGTGATGGTGGGTGTTTGTGTGCAAAACCAAGGCAAAACACGCACAAAATACACAAAGAGAGATATAGAGATAGGATATATGCAAACCCTAACCCTAGACCTCAAAGCTCTAGAAATGTTGTCTAAAAATGTCTAACCTCTCACCAAGAGAGAAGAAGCTCTCTTTTATAGAGCTTTTGTCTTGTAAGCTTACAAGACAAGCTTCTAAAGAGAGAGATATGGAGGGGAGCCAAGTGCATGCCAGCTGTGTCAAAATATCTGCAAAAGCAGATGCACAGTAGTTGGCCGGCCAAAAGTGAAATTGACCAAAAAAAGATAGCTGGCCGGCCATCTATAGTGCCAGCCGGCCAAATATTTGGCCGGTGGCACCAAAACACTGCCAGTGGCCTCAAGCCATGGCCGGTGGAGTGTGGGGATGGCCCACAAGCCATTCCCTGCCCCTCCAAGGCAAAACACAAGTGTTTGGTGCAAAACCAAACACAAAACAATCGAGTCGAGAGATCCTGAGGCAAGGCGTGTAGCCGAGACCTCCGGGAACTCAAGACGAACACAAACATGGATGATCACCAAGTGTTCAAGCGGTGACGTCCAAGTCTTGAGAACGGTCAAAAATGGGGTGTCTACAGTTGCCCCTCTTTGACAAAACTCGAAAGTCATAACAATGACGGGAGTGAATATCAAAGCCTAGAGACGACCCATTTTTGACAAGGCTGAAGACTTAGACAAAGCATGCAAGACAAACAAGATATGCGCCCGAAGGCAGGGGCAAAATGCGAGACAATGCACAAGGTCGAACATAACTTATGATCATGTAGAGAAAGCTGTAACGAAGCATAACATGTGACAGTTCTAAGTTAGCATACACCAAACTACACTACAATGCAGAAAGGGTGCAAGAGAATTATGCAATTCTCAATACGTCTCACGCGGAGGATACAATACCTGCCCGGTTCGTCTGGTTGCACTAGCTTCAAATGAACCGTACATATAAAATCGTGCCTGAAAAGAAAGCAAACTTAACAGGTACAATATTGTTAGCAACATGCATAACATGCAAAATGAATGCAAAATGATATGCAATATATACAAAACTATGTATAATAATGCAAATAGAAATGCAATGCAATTGAAACCATGCAAACGATATGCAATGCACTCGAATCATGATCCAATCATGAGCGGTTCAAAACCACACAAATGTCAAATGGATTGATGGAAGTAACAAGTCTGTCTACCATAGAAAAGGTGCCGCAACCCTCAAAGCGCGTACACATGCAGAACTATGAGTGATGTAGACGGACACAAGAACAAGTATTGGGTGGAATGACATAAGTGGGGAAACAACCCGCTAATGAAAGGATAATGATCCTAATGCTGGATGCAAAATTTACACTACAATGTAATATATACAATGGATATGGCATGCAGCCCAACCAAATCTTGCAGAGGGAAGGGCATGTACACATACAAAACGCGTCTAACACAGAAAAGGTGCCGCCACCCTCAAACCAAGTTCATCAAGGAATAGGCGCGTACACATGCAGAACTGTGCTTCAATGTGAAAAGTATGAGCACATACCAAACCAAGCTCAACAAGGAAAGGTGCAAGCCATAGATGGAGGGGGTGATGCAGTAAATGCATGCAAGCTACAATGCAATATGCACTGGAATGGAATAGATGGATAAGGCATGCAGGCCAAACCAAATCTTGCCTAGGAAAGGCATGTACACAAACAAACCGCATCTAACACAGAAAAGATGCCGCCACCCTTAAACCAAGTTCATCAAGGAATAGGCGCGTACACATGCAGAACTGTGCTTCGGCGTGAAAAGTATGAGCACATACCAAACCAAACTCGACAAGGAGAGGTGTGAGCCAAAGATGGAGGGGGGTGATGCAGTGAATGCATGCAAGCTACAATGCGATATTTACAATATGCAATGGAATGGATACTTAAATGCATGACATATGCAATATTTTTTTGGTTTTTGGCTACGATGTATGACATATGCGGTATATTTACAACGATGCATGACATATGCAGTATATTTACAATGATGCATGACATATGCAGTATATTTACAACGAATGCATGACATATGCATGTGCTGCGCACACCAATGCACCGAAGGTCTTGCACCTTCCAAGGATTTAAAGCCTCCTAGACCGTGCGTGTTTAAGGTCTCGCCAGACCGTACGTTTTGAAGATCTCGCCAAACCGGGCGTGTTTACAGTCCTGCCGGACCATGTTGCTCAGGAAATGCATAATAATGCAAGTGAGGTGCGCAAAACAGCGCGAACAATGAATGCATGCCAAATGCAAAGCGATGCGCAAAAATAGTGCGATTTAAAATGCGGTGCACAAGACAGTGCGAGACGCTAAACAGCGTAATTGAATTGAAATGCACATGGGGCAACTTTCGAATCTTGTAAAAGACAAAAGGATACCAAAAAGGATATGCCTTGCGCATATTTGAGTGCCACGCACAGAAGACACGGTCTGAGATCAAAACGGAGGCTGGTTGAGCTTCGGAAATGCACTGTTCTTGCACTATCTTGAGCAATAAAGACCCCAAACTACAGATCTGACCCAAAAAGGGTTGTAGGAGCATCACCGGCCATAAGGGAAGGCCACCGGCCATCCACCGGCCACCAAAAAACATAATCGGCCAAACATTTGGCTGGCCGGCCAAAAGAGTAGCCGACCGGCCAAAAATGCCTGATTCGGGACAGTTTTGACTTTTCGCCTTGGGTCTTTTAAAATAGGGTTTCAAACCCTATTTTTCTTATTCCCCTCTAGCTGAAAATAGTTCCTTCTCTCTCTAGAGCACTTTTCCTCTTTTCATTCTCCCGTTTCCTCGCATTTTACGCCCGTTCCATCGTCCGATTCGCGATCTCCTTCGCGTTTCGAACACTTTCATTCGAACATTTGTTTGTTTCGGTGCTTCTTTTTCGATTTCCACCTCTTGGGGTTTGCTTCCCCCAAGTTTCTCTTGATTTTCGTACATTTTCCACGTTTCGGCTTTCCCGGTCATTTTTCGCCCTCTCGGGGTTGACTTTTCGGTTGACCCTTCGTATTCTAGCCCGGTTTTCCCTCTTCCGGCTATTTTCTCACCACCTTTGACATGGCGGATGACATTCCACAGGGCGGGACTCCCCCGGAGCACGAGATGGATCCCGGGGTTGAGCTTGTCCCCCTGAGCGTCCGTCCATTCGATCCGGCGACCTACCGGCCAGCGATCTATGTCTTGCCTCCGGACGGTCTTCGTCAGTTTCGGAGCTTTGATAGGGCGATGCCCCCAGAGCTTCTTCTACGCGAGCCTACATCTCACCTATCCTTCGGCGCTTCCGAGGTACCATCCCTTCCTCTACTTTTTATTTTTCGCAATGTAGAATATATAAAACTGCCATAGCTGATTACATTCTTTAACTGCTTAACTCAAATACCCCGATGCACTATACACTGTAGTCGGTCGAAAACAAGCTTACAACTGATATCTGTTCGCAACTGACACGTGCACACACACTACATTGATCCTGAATCACTCAAAACACACTGACACAGTACACATTGTATTTCGTTGCGTACACATTGGCACCCGATATCTGTTTGAATCTGAGAATATGCACACATGCTATATTTGTACTGAACCACTCAAACACGCTGACACATCATACATTGTAGTTCACTGTAAGCACACCGGCACCCGGTATCTGTTTGAATATGAAAATATGCACACATGCTCTATTTGCACTGAATTCTGAATGCTTTTCAAAACTGGTATATTTAGCATTGCTTCGCAATTATTTGCTTGAAAACAAGGAGATTCCCATACCATCCGAGGGTATGGGAGCATCGCCGCTCGGAACTGGTACGCAGAGCTACCCGATGCGGTTCGCTATATTGTGGACCAGGCCGGTTTCGGTGCTTTTTGCAGGGGATTATCCCGACTTACCGCGAGCAGACCTCTCATCGCTGCTCTGGCGGAGATGTGGTGGGACACCACCGACTCGTTCCATCTTTCTGCGACGGGAGACATGACGATGACTCCCTATGATTTCTCGATGCTCACAGGCATCGGCGTAGGGGGTGATCCGATCCCCTTCGACACTGACATGGATGAGTGGACTGCCGCTCAGATCTATCTGCTTGGCGAGGTGCCACCTCTTGCCCGTCCAGGCTTCGTCCGATATTCCTGGTTCGAGGTCCAGTTCAAGGTCCAACCAGCTTTGGTTGAGGAGGCTCTGATGACTCAGGAGGCCGTGGAGAGATACGCACGTGGCTTTCTCATGTTCCTGCTGGGGACCACTATCTTTGTCGACCGGGCGAATACCATGCCCCTCTGTCTACTTAGCGCCTTGGTGGATGTTAGGCAGATCTTTTGCTACGACTGGGGCGGCGCTGCCTTGGCCACCCTCTATGGGTACATGAGCTCGATTTCATGGCGTGACAGGTTGCTCGAGGCTCTTCGCACGCTTGGGAGGTACATTTCTTTTTCTGCTTTATTTTCCTGCTTTTTATTATCTGTATTTTGTACACTACACACACTGTGGTCTGTTTCACCGATCAGATATCTTGTACATCACACACATACACTCGCTTCTTAATCGTATAATACTCGCGATACACACTCTATTATTTCGCTTTATTCAGACTGCTTTATCTGATAAGCATACTGGTATTTGCTCTGCAGTTGTGGGTCTACGCCTACTTTCCCAGACTAGCCCCAGTGCCAGATGCGGAGACCCCTCTCGTCGTTCCTTTCTCACGCCATTTCGACGGGAGGTGTGTGCAAAGGCCCCGGGAGACGTTTAGCTTCTTCCGCCGCTACTTTGACACCATCACCTCAACTGAGGTATGTTTTATTTCAGAGTTTATTTAAGCTTCGCTTTTCACTGCATATTTTCAATAACAGTAGATAACAAACTGTATTTCATTTTCAGATCACCTGGCAGCCTTGGGCTCCGTTGCCAGCGACGATTCGAGACCGATTTGCGGTCTTTGAGAGACCTCGCGTTTCGATTCTGTCATGGAGGGCCATCTGTCGGGCTTGGTACCTAGGTGGCGTTTCCCTCGCGGACCCTAGGATTTCCAGAGCAGATAGTTCCGGTTCACCCTCCGGAGGACATGAGGGAGACCGAGAGATTCACCGCCGAGTAGATGGCCGAGTACACGATCGGCTGGGATGCAATCCGCTTCAGAGGCATCGGCGATTACAGAGACTATGCGCAGACGTACATCAAGTGGCCTCTGAGCAGTGGCCATCGAGTGAGGAGAGGCGTGGCGCCCATGACTAGTAGGAGCGGGGCGAGCAGAGCATCGAGGAGGGTTAAGTGGTAGGTGGAGCTCAGAGAGGGCGGGGGGCTGGTTGGCCCGCACTGCCTACCTCGTTGACATACAGAGGGTAGGGTGGGGCGACCTACCGGATCCCCTTTGCCCCTCCCCCAGCTGATCACGAGTTGGTCGATGTCCCCGACTTGCCTCCGGTACGTATTACTACATTTCGCATCTTGCATTGTCATTTCATTTCATTTCATTTCTTTGATACTCTGCAGAATACTGATGCATCCAATGCTTTTGCAGGCTTCCTCCGAGTACACCCGGTAGTCCCTGGAGTTGAATGCCTCCATGATAGGGATGTTGCAGCGGACCTTCGACCTCCTGGCCCTCTATAGTATTCCAGTATGTTCTTCTGACCATGGTCTCAGACCATTCATAAACTGCTTCACATAAGCTGATGCACTACATAACTTCGATAACTGCGCTTCAAGATTCATACACTTTACTCATACACGTGCATTCTCAGGCCGATAAAGCGCTCCACGATATTCACATGCTATACTCATACACTGCATTACGCGACCGATAAAGCTGTTCATGATTCACATGCCATATTTATACACGATTCGTGACCGAGATAAATTGTTCATGATTCACATCATTGCTCCAGATATATCGATGCATTTGCCTTTTTGTACTTTTTCACCCCTTCCGATTCCCATCAGAGGAGGTGCTCGGTGGACCTTCCGTTCTGTCGAGGAGATGAGGAGGGCAGAGTATTCCCCTGCACCAAAGCGGGGCGCACTCATGTCGGGAGTAGCTCGCGGGCTCCAGTCCTTGATGATGATGAGGAGGAGTCCGAGGCGAAGGCAGAGTCGGAGTCATCTGAGGAGGAGACCGGAGGTGGCACTGACTCGGGCTCTGATGACGATGCTGATGATGCTCCTGGACCTTCGTCCAGGAAGAGGACTAGGACAGACTGATAGTCCCGGAGCCATTTTGACATTTGATCTGATTTTCTTTGTTTTCTTCTTTTCGCACTTTTCCTTTTTTGTTAGTAGTTAGGGTATTTTGTCTTTGCCTTGAGTGATTTTGTTTCCAAAACTATGTACTTGAAAAGATACCGAAATGAAAGAAACTTTTTTTCTGAAAAAGTGTCACATTTGTATGTCTATACATTGCATTGCATCATGTTACATCTCAATGTAAATGAAATTGATTTATTGTCTGAAAATTGAACACTTGCACTGTAATAATCAGATAACTAACCAACCGACAGTAAAACAATCCAAGCAACCCATTACTTGATTCTGAACACACAGCCCTTACTCTACTGGGGATTAATCTGCATACAGCCCGTAACACAGTATTTGGTTCATTCTGCACACAGCAAATCCTGAATAAACAGCTCAATCTGACAAGACAGACTACGAAGGTGAAACCAGCTGGAGTTGAAACACAATCAAATGTAGAGAATGGCATAGCACTCTGAGTATAAACGATTTTTGAATTTGAAAAAGGGTTTCAACCTGGGCATCGAGCCTACAACTGAACACAGCAGAAAAAGATTCAAACAAAAGGCGCGCAACCTAAACACAACGAGACACACTCGGAAAATACTCAAAACGAAAGTTGAGGTAAACCAGACAAAAGACACGACACACGGACGTGTTTACCAAAACAAAAGGCCTCAAATCTCGGGGAGCCAGTCCCTCCGGGTATATTTCCCACCCTTTCTGATATGCGATTCTCACATCACTCGGCCCTCAGGTTCTCTTTTTTTTTTTTTAAACCCTTTTCTCACTTTTTCTCTCATAGTACATCTCTCTATTCTTTATTCTCTCATTTTTTGTCCCTCCCCAGGGTTATCGATGGGTGAATAGGGAGTTGCGGGTTCACACCCAACACTAGTAGCTCGCGGCTATTTCTTCCGATGACGTCTAGTCGGTGTTCCAGACAAGGAATGGTGTATCTTGATCCATCCCAATTTGTGCTTTGCACTTGGCTTCATACCCCGTTGTTTGGAGGATGTTGTGAGCTTTCAGCCCTTTACAGACAGCTTCAGTTGTGCCTTCTCTGGCGAATAGGGTGCCCTTCTGGCAAGCATGTTGATGACGGGGGAAAGACAGAACACCTGACTTGCCTGTGGCCCTAGTTCATCACTTTGACCATTTTTTTGTTTTGGTTTTCTACGAAAACAGTTTTGACCAAAATGAGAGTTGAATTAGCATGCTTGCTCAATTTTTGATTTGAAATCATGCAAGTTAGACTATAAGCACTGAAAATTTTCCCGTTTGGGTTCCAGAAATGGTCTAGTTTTGGAAAATGAAATAGTTTTCGAGAAAATAGTCAACCTCAGTAAGAATTTTCAAAAACTATTTTTGTAAACGGTCGATGCTCAACGAGCACAGAACTTACCCTTGAGATGCGCAATCTCGGATCGGAGGCAATGGAAAATTGCCCCTTGTTTGAAAGGGGTGCATGGCAACGGAAAGTTGCCCCTGGTTTGAACGGCGACTCGGGGCAACTCATGGCAACGGAAAGTTGCCCCTTGTCTGGATAATGTCGTAGCATACTGAAAACCAGTCCTCATCGGTGATGATTGCAAACGAACTCTCGGACACAGAGAAAACGAAGACAGTCAAAACCAATATATGGACACAGTCACTGTGAGAGCGTTGGTGGTTGGACTTCAGGACGCAGTTGGCTGCGTAGTTCCGGTTGTCATAACCAAACTATCGGATTCAGAGGAGGCAAAGGCGATCAAAACCATTACATAGACTGAGACGCTATGAAAGCGTTGGGGGCTGGACTTCAGGACGAAGTTGCCTACGTATCCCAAACGTGGGAATCAAGCCTTACGTAGTTCCGGTTAAGGTACACTCGGGTATTTTAACCTTCACTTTTTAGGCTCTGACTTTTGCCAAGGCGCCCGATGCGGGTTTTCGACCTTGCGAGCTTTTTTTTCTTTTCTTTTCAATTTTTTTCTTTTTTTTTTCATTTCTTTTCTTTTCTTTTTTCTTTTCAATTTTTCTTCATTTCATTCTTTTCTTTTTCTCTTTTTTTTTCTTTTTTTTTTTGTTCTTTTTCTTGCTCTAATTTTTGCCTGGGTCGCCCTTCCGGGTTTTCGACCCAGCGAGCCTCTCAAAGGGTAAAAGTGTAACAAGTCCATGCCAAATGGTTTTGAAGTTGAAGCCCTCTTTATCCAGGAGAGTGGCTGTTATGTTAATCTGCAGAAGGATTCATCACGGTTGCTTTCGCGAGCTTCTTGCGGTGAGATCCGACCTTCTTGATTTGATTTTGGTGCCTCTTACTCAAGGGCTGCTTCAAATCTGGCCACATGGGCCTCACATGATGGTTGACCGTTGGACGTTCTGAATAGGTTCAAAGTTCACAAAAGGACGGGCTGAATCTTGAGGCTGAGAGCGATCCTAGGCTGCACAATCTCAAAAGTGATTCCACACAGGTCTTCATAAGACCGCGCAAAACATTTTGTTTTCGAAAGTTTTTACGAAAGCGACACATCGCGCGTGCTGAAGATAGTGTGGAACCAGTCTGGGTCAAGCCAGGGTCCTTCTCAGTGATCACGCTAACAAGCATGATTTCATTCATTAAAAGGCTTAGCATGCCCATCTCTCTCTCAAATTGATCAAAGTTTTGCAACACCTGAGGAATTCGTTCCTCTTCGTTTTCACCGCAGTGTTCAAAAAGGTTTTTGAAAAGCTTAGGTCATTACAATGATTTTCAAGGCACAAGAGAGCAGGTAGAATGTACTGTCGTCCCATCCAAATCCTCTGGCATAACTAGCTCAAAATAGCAATAAGCACGGAAACATGATAGCCGCAGCTGTTTCATTCAGATTTCCTGGTTGTAACTGGCTCCACAACAGAGACAGACTCAAAAAGAAAACAAAAGGAGTAATTACAAAACAAAACGATGTTCGAGGCAACAACCCCGGAATCACCTGACATCCTATACAAAGGGGACTGACTCGCTATAACAAGACGGACCCTTAAGCAAAAAGGACTGACTCACGACGATGAGACAGACTCAAAACGAAACAAAAGACTGACTCAACACCCAAGCCAAAATTTACAAAACTAGCAGTCGCAGATGCTCAAAAATGCGTGCCAGACGCCAGATCCAAAAATATACCAAGCGCCGCCCGCAGGTGGTTCACTTCCTGATTACATACTCGCAGTATCAGTATCCTCAAAGTCCAATAGCTGGGTAGTAACGGACTTGGCTGAGGTGGGCGGGAGGATAACCTCATTGTCGATCAAATCTTGCACCTCATGACGGAGGCGGAAACAATTATTGGTAGCATGACCTGTTTGCTGGTGGTACGAACAGTACAAAGCAGCATCATGTGTAGGAGGGAGATTCTTCGGGAGAGGCCTAGGCTCCAGGGGTTTAAAGTGCCCTCTTTCGGCCAAGATCTGAAGTGCCTTGGACAATGGCATATAAAGAGCGTGACAGACCCTGCGCCCTCGGGGCAGGTACTTTGAAGTCTGAGTATTCTTGCTAGACGCACTAGCGAATGGGTTGGCAAGCACTGCCTTGACTTTCTGATCCTTCCCAGGTGCAAGGTTGGGAATGGGAGGAACTGTTCTGGCATGACGGGGCCTGTCCCAGTTTTCTGACTGGCTGGTACTGCCTTCAGTTGGAGCGGGGAAAACATCATCCACAGTCTTGGTCAGGACTGTGAATACTTGCTGTTTACTCATCCCCCCGGCTTTTAAAGCCTCGATCGCCTTACAGCTTGTTCAATGGGATCGAGATTCTGCCTTCATTTTGTCTTTACCTGCCTCACCGATCGAGGGTTTGGGTTGATGTTGGCATGTCATTGTTATAGTTGGAGGCCATCTCCGGTTGGCTAAGTTCGATCACAATCCGTCCCAATAGTGGGGGCTCCTGGGGTACAAAACTCCCGGCATATGGTGCAACTGGTGGCGAGGCTGACATTCCATAGGCGAGATCCGCCATAGACCTCTGGAGGTCACCTATCATCCCCATCAATTCGAACGTGGTGGGCTCACGAGCTTGATACAACTGGGGGGTCTAGACTGGGTGTGCAGCGGGTGACCTGGGTGGATGCGGTACATCAACATTGGTTTCACTTTGTAGAGTGACCCCTTGATCTAACGCGGCTGCCATAACCACGATCTCTTCCAAATTCTGTGTCATCATAAGTCCTGCCTCAGCAAGAAGGAACACTAGCTATTCTGGATCAACTCTCTGAACTCCCCCCCCCCCCGAAAGGGAAAAACAAACAGCATTTCAGCCCAAACAGATCAAACGCAGGTGTAGCCAGAATCAGATTTCTAATACGGATCATCGTTTCCTAGAATCATTGTCCCAAAACATCGAATCGGATACCCACAGATATAAGCGATTCACAACATCGACATCGGTGCCCTCTCGACATACTCAAACTTTGCAAACTGATATGTGCGTTCCCTGCAGAGATACACTCTAAAAGCACATAGCAAGTAAAAGAGAACCAAAACACCCCTATGTTGAGGTAGGGTTTCCCTGTCCTATTTTGTCAAGAGCTAGGGTTTTACTATGTACACAGCGGTTTCAAACAACCTAACATCGGGTAAGCAACCTGTCCTAGTTTGGAATAGTCACTATGGATTCCGATATGCACTAGGTCGAATGGTCGAAGAGGGTGCCCCAGCAAAACCGGGGTTTGTGTTCCCATATTGGCAGAGCCTGCAACCGGTCAGCCTTATGGTCATGCCTTGACAAGACAAGCCTCCGGCAAACCGCTCAGGAATAGCAGATGGCCAACACGGTGTCCTAGGCGCACCAATGCACATGCAATGCAAAGAAACACATAAGTGTAGTCAAAACAAGATATCACGAGTTCGAGTCAAGTTCGCTAAACTCCGCAGCAGAGTCGCCAGAAACTGTAACAGGTTCGCGAGGGACCCCCGCTACAGTTCGGACTCGATTCGTGTCATGGTTCTTAATCTGAACCAAAGAGTCCAAATCTGGCAAATCATTTTGAGAAAACAGATTTTTAGAAAAAAGTGCCAAACATGGATTGCTTCGCCAGATACAGAGTTGCCACCAAAATATTTTTTTTTAATGGGGAAATTTAGGAAACCCTGACTCGGTGCCAAAGGCCACGTGTCCGTCATCACCAAAGTTGCCTCGGCTCGGGAACTTGGGTACGATTGGGGAAGGTCAGCTATGAGCACCCCCTCTTGCCCAATCCGAAGATCGGCCTCTACTAACCGTGATATCGAGTTTTTGAAAACACATGCGTTCTTATTCCAGTTATTAGCCTAGAATTACTATGTTATGCGCACAGCAAACAAGTATAGACTAGATTGCCTAATTTGGAACAAAGCATTGCATATCTGTTCGTTTGGAAAATGATTTGAGTTTTGCTACTCGCAAGTAGGCTAAAATACAGATTTCAATGAATTATTCCAATTCAAACAATCCAACCTTCACCCACAGGCATTCAGGCAGTATATCAACTAAGCAGTTAGCCTCATGGTAAGCATGCTATCATGGCAGTCACTCACACACATGCAAGGATGCTAAAGCATATATGCTCACCTAGTACTCCGTGCCAAAACAAGAACATGTTAGCAATCATGCATGATCCAAGTCCATGTTAAGTGGCTAATGCGACGCATACAGAATGTCACTAGAATAGGCTCGGCTAATCTAGAAATGGCATGTGAGAATGCACAGATAGCATGTATTCAAGTTAGATTTGAAATACTTATGTAGTTAGCATGATGCGCCGAGCCCGATGCATGCAATACTGATGAATGGTGCACGCATGCATAGCATAAGGTATGCTAAATTGAACATGACCTAATACTAACCATCAAAAGTAGGTAAGTAAAAGGGAGAAAGAAGTGGGGGTTGGAAGACATGCACACACGCACCCACGCACCCACACTTATTACAAATTTGCCCTCGCTCGGAGGGACCAAAAGAATAATACAATTAATTAACCTTCAAGCTAATTAATATTACAGACCATTGCATTAATTAAGCAAATTAATTAATCTAAGAAAGCAGTAAACAACAGCATTGGGGAGAGGGTTCAATGCATGCGCGCTTGGTTTTGCTCGGAAATCCGCCACCATGCTCAAGTTGCCTCTGTTTGGCTGCTCTACTTCTGTGATGATTGCCAAAGTCTCAGGGTTGCTTCTCTGAGGGATGTGGAACACCACCGGCCATAGAGAATGGTCACCGGCCACGAATTTAATCCATCGGCCAATAATGATGGCTGGTTGGCACTGAAGATAACCGGCCGGCCAAATCTTCCTGCAGGATCTGTTTTTGACAGTAGCAGAGGGCAAGACTTGGCATGGCAATGCATTTCAAGCAATGTGTGCACCAATCACATCCCTTATCATGTTTACGACTCAAAGGGACATGGGCCTCGATTCTCGGACCACCAATCATGCATTTCTACGCATGATGGCCCTAAGAATCAAGTGTGCATTTTAATATGGAATGCAATGCACATAATCAAACAATGGGGCTTAACCTCTATCACAAGCAATTCAAGAGGCCAAGCATGCATGCCAATGCAATGCAATCCTAAGCATGTTGACTAGTATGCAACATGGATAATGCAAACAAGCATACAAGGCATGTGACAACGTGTGAGGAGGGTCTTACACTAATTTGGACAGCTCTATGCTAAGCCCAAAACAGTGGCCAATGCTATGGAAATGAGGGCCAACACACACAAACACATGCACATGTTAATGAGCCAACACTTAAGCATAAATAAGCAACTTCTAAGCACACTTAAAAGAGACTAAACATGGACTAATGGTGTGCACATGGGCTGTGGAAATCATGCTAAAATGGTGCCAAACCAAATGAACAAGACAAGCATGGGATGCAATTAAGGTCCAAATACTTGGGGCAAGCCAAGAAGACTTAAACCATGACTAACTCAACCAAGTCTTACAAGGCCAAGAGGACTTAAAATAGGTTCAAGGCAGACCTAGACAATACCAAAGGAACACCTAGATGGCATCTATATGACTCAAATCTAAAAGCATGCATAATGGCCCACAACATGGAGCATACAACACAGGCTTCCAAAGCATCAAAGAAGCATTAAAGGCAAGCGTATGAGCACACTATGAGATCTGAAACAACATGCCAAGTGGTTCCAAACCACTGAAATGATGCAAGCAATGCATGCTAGAGAGGCCAAAGCTTAGGGCATACAAGAGGGATTACATGGTGGCTATATAAAGCAAGGCATGAATGACTCAAATGACCTAAAATAGTCCCTTAGCACATCAAAACATACATATAAGCTTCACAAAGCTTGGCCAAAATGCAAAAGCATGGTAATCAAAATGCTAAGCATGTATTAAGGCATATCATGGCATTACATAGCATATATGCTAAACAATCATGATGTACCAAAACCAACATACAACAATGCTATATTATGACATAATAAGCATGAAAAACAGCTAAGGCATGGTCAACATACACTTAAACACGGTGCTCCCTCAAGAGGCAAAAATGGTCCTTTTCAAGGACAACAAGGAGAGGGGGTGACCCTCTCCTCCCTAGGATCTCAAGGCACCATCCTCACCTCTGAAATCCCTCAAGATTTCAGTGGTGAGGAGGCCCAAACACTATGGTCCCGGATCTCAACCAAAATGGCACAAAATGGAGCCTTTCAAGGCTTAAGAGGGGTCAAATAACCCCAAAACTTAAAGTAACCTTAACCAACTATTTACAGGGCTAAAAAATAGAACTTTTTTATGTTATACACTAAGCCCAAAAATAGATGCAAGATAGGCAAATAAGCTATGAAAAAATGGGGAATAAAGGGACTAGTTTCTTACCCTTGTAGACCTTCTTCACAAATGGTGGACCAGCTGGTTCTTCAAGCTCAAACCAGCTCCAAAACTCCAAAAATAACCCTCAAGGGCCTCAGCTCCAAGAAAAGGTGTGATGGTGGGTGTTTGTGTGCAAAACCAAGGCAAAACACACACAAAATACACAAAGAGAGAGATATAGAGATAGGATATATGCAAACCCTAACCCTAGAACTCAAAGCTCTGGAAATGTTGTCTAAAAATGTCTAACCTCTCACCAAGAGAGAAGAAGCTCTCTTTTATAGAGCTTTTGTCTTGTAAGCTTACAAGACAAGCTTCTAAAGAGAGAGATCCCTCCATACACGTGTATGGAAGGGAGCCAAGTGCATGCCAGCTGTGTCAAAATATCTGCAAAAGCAGATGCACAATAGTCTGCCGGCCAAAAGTGCAATTGACCAAAAAAAGATAGCCGGCCGGCTATCTATAGTGCCGGCCGGCCAAATATTTGGCCGGTGGCCTCAAGCCATGGCCGGTGGAGTGTGGGGATGGCCCACAAGCCATTCCTTGCCCCTCCAAGGCAAAACACAAGTGTTTGGTGCAAAACCAGACACAAAACAATCGAGTCGAGAGATCCTAAGGCAAGGCGCGTAGCTGAGACCTCCGGGAACTGAAGACGAACACAAACATGGATGATCACCAAGTGTTCAAGCGGTGACGTCCAAGTCTTGAGAACGGTCAAAAATGGGGTGTCTACAACACCCAATTTTTAATCAACCTTAAGACTTCGACGTCATCGGTTGTACACTCGATGATTGCACATGTGTGTGCTTGTTTTGGGTGCCTGAGGGTCTCAACTGAGTGCCTTGTCTTTGAACCTCTTAAAATTTTATGTTTTGGCCTTGGTTTTTGGGCCAAACCTTGATCTCTCTTGCCTGAGGGAGAGGAAGGGCTTGATGGCCACTTTTGGCATCTGCCGACCACTTTTCTCTATTGTAGGCTATTTGGAATAGTCGGCCGGCTAGTGAAGGTGGCCGGCCGGCCACCTTAACTGGCCGACGGCCAATTTTTCTCCTTTTTAGATATTTTCAGATCTTTTGAGCCAGCTGTGGCTCACTGAACTCATCCTACATACACGTGTATAGAGGGATGGAAACAAGCTTTTAGCTTGTTAAGCAAGCTTTTGCTTGCTTCCTTTATATAAGGGGAGGTCCCTCCCCCTTTAGAGGGTTCAAAAAATCTCATAACTGAAATCTCTCTCTCTCTAGAATTCTCACACTCTCTCTCTATATTGTGCTATATTGAGCTTAAAGGTGTGTTTTCTTCACATATTTGCACTAAGACACCTAATCAAACACCTTCACTTTGGAGCTGAGGTCTATTGAAGCTTGATTTGAGGTTTTAGACTTTGTTTTGGCTCAGAATTGTTGTTGTCTTGCTGCTGTTCTTCAAGGGTAAGCTTCTTCGCTTTTTAAGCTTATTTTTGTACATTCTCTTGGCCACCTTTGCATGCTGTTTTAGGCCTACTTGTCAACTACAAAAACCTCTATTTTGAAGTGTTTAAAATGTGGTTTGAAGCCTTGTTGGAGTTAGGGGTGATCCAACCTCTTTCATTACTTATTTGCTAAGCTTTTGGGCCATCCTTTAAAGCTTTTGAAACCATCTCCTTGTGGTCCTTTAACCACTGAACTCTAGAGGGATTTTAGTGGTGGAAAGGTGGTTTTGTGGTCCAAAATGGGAGGGGGTGATCAACTCTCCTCCTGTCTTGTTTGCATGTATTGATGGCCTACCAAATGAGCATGTGTTTCTCCCCTTTTGAAGCTTAGTTCCAGCATGTTATTGTGACTTTTTGGACCTGCTATAACTTTGTTTTAGGTTGGTTTAGTCATTGGTTGCTTGCTTCTTACACTTGTTGTGTAATCTTGCTTAATAGCCTTGAATGCCTAAAGAGTTAGTCCATCATTCTAGCATGTATTAGCTCTATCTCAACATGTTTTTACTAATGTTTTAGCATGCTTCAACTCTATTTTGAGTGGCCTTGGTCCTTTGAGGCTTGCCTTGTATGGTTGTAGTGTAAAGGGCCTTTACTAGCTTTGAGTTTTGAGGCCTTTAACATGTTGTGTATGTGATGATTGCATGTTATAACATCATTTAACATGTAATTTCAGTATCATAATCTCTGTCATATGCTCATGCATTGTCATCTTTCATTGCTTTTAAGGGTTGTGCCTTGAGCCTTGCTTGCGAGCTAACAAAGGAGCATGATTTTCTCACTTGCTATGCTTCAATTTCAGCATGATTAGGCCACTGATTTGGCATGATGTAGCTCTTTTTTGAGTTGGTTTGGCTATTTGAGCTTGATATTGCAGACTTCTAGTGTAATGCACTTCACTAGCTCTGATGCTTAAGCCTTTCAACATGCATTACATGACTTGTTTGCATGGTTTTAAGTCATTTAGCATACTATTTTAGTGTTGAAATATATGTCATTGTACTCCATTGTTTTAAACTTTCATTCACCTTGAAAGTGGCCTTAAGCCCCTTGTTGGCTTGAGCATGAACTTGAGGCATTCATGTCTAATGGTTTTAATCCTCCCTTGAGGATTTCTACTAACCAATAGCATGATACTTTCTTCATGCTCAGGGCACTCGAAGCTTAGGTTGTCTTTCAAATTAGAGGACTTTGCACATTGAACTTAGCCGGTTAATGGACAAATTGGTAAGCTAAAATGAGTAAACAAGAATTGAGCAAAGTAAAACATGCCAAGATAACATATGTGTGTTGCATTGCATGTGTTTGGATCGGATGTTAATCTAAACAAAAGAAATGTGGCACGTTTCATACTCAAAGTGATGAAACGTGTCGTGTTTCTTGGTCATTGTCACCCTTGATCATACATGATAGGGTGACGACACTTTGAGTCTTATGTGCGCATTCTCTAAAGCTTGTACAAGATTGGTTCTTGGGCCATCATGCGTTGAGATGCTTGGTTGGTGGCTTGAGACCCAAGTACTACACTCCTTTGAGCTTGAGACATGATGAGGAGGGTGGTTGTACACACATGTCTTGCCAAATATATTGTCTTGGCTCTGTTGCTATCTGTTGTAGCAAAGACAGAATTCTGGAAAGAGAAGTGGACGGCCGGCCACTTGCACTAGCCTACTGACCACTTGTACTGGCCAGCCGGCCAGTTGAGGTAGCCTACCGACTAGTTGAGGTGGCCGGCCGGCCACCTGCAAGGAAATTGCCTAAAGTGTTCCTGTGTTGGGGCAGATGCAATCTGGAAGTTCGTATGATGTTCTGAGATCACGGCGAGTGCAAACAGAGACAACTCATGGCAAGGCAATGCATTTTCGAGCGAACCACACCGAGCATGCATGTCTCCTTCCCCTCGAGGTCATTTTTACCGCTTTACTTAGCTAGTTAATTTACTGGTTTTGTAATTAATTAGTTAATGTGCTTAGCTAATTTAATTCATCTCTGTAATATTCTAATTAGCTTAGCATAGCTAGTTTCAATTCGGTTTGTAATAGTTAGCTTAATTAGCGTAGCTTGTTGGCTTGTTTATTCAGACCCTCCTTCGAGAGGGCGAATTGATGTTGTAATAAGGGTGCGTGCGTGTGTGCATTTCTTCCAACCACACTTCTTTCTCCCTTTTATTTATTTGCTTTCGATGGTTAGTTTAGGGCATATTTTGATTAGCATACCTTATACTTGTATGCGTGCATCATTCATTTGTCTTGCATGCACCGGGCTCGGCGCATCATTCAAATTGCATTGTATTTCAATACCTACTTGAATACGTGTTTCAAAGCATGTTATCAAGTGTTGCGTTCATTTGCCATCTTAGATAGCCGAGCCTATTTAGTTTCATATTGCATGTGTTGCATTAGGCATCTTAACATAAACTAGGATCATGCATGATTTCTAACTAGTTTTTTTGTTTTGGCTCGGAGTACACTATAAGTGTTTACACTTTAGCATCCTTGCATAAGTGTGAGTGTTGCCATGTTAGCATGCTTGCCATGAGGCTATTTGCTTAACTGATAAACTGCATGAATGCCTGTGGATGAAGGCTTGATTGCCTGAATTGGAACAACTCGATGATTGTGAGTTTTAAGCCCACTTTGCGAAGTGGCAAATCATGTTTTTAAGATCACTTGAGGGTGGCAAATTCACGCTTTAGCCTACTTGCGAGTAGCATTTTCAAATCATTTTCAAAAACAAAAATGAGTTGTTTTGTTCCAATTCTCGTGATTGAGTCTATACTTGTATGCTGTGCGTATCACATAGTAAGCTAGCTAATAACCGGAATAAGGACACATGTGTTTTCAAAACAACATATCATGTTAGTAGAGACCGATCTTTGATCGGCCGAGCGGGGGTGCTCATGTTATGACATTTCCCTCTCGTACCTAAGTTCCTGAGCCGAGGCAACTTTGGTGATGACAGACACGTGGCCTTTGGCACAAGTCAAGGTTTTCTAAATTTTCCAAACACAAAATACTTAGGTGGCGACTCTGTAATCTGGCAAAGCAGTCCATGTTTGGCACTTTTTGATTCAAAATTGATTTTTTAAAACCAATTGCCAGATTTGGACTCTTTGGTGTTTATCAGTCTCGCATTGCACTTTGTGAGATTAGATTCAGAACCGTGACAGGAGTCCGAACTGTAGGACGACCAATTCGCGCCCTCTCCGAAAGGGAGGGGACGCACAGAGAAATTCGGGTCTACAGTTTTTGGCGACTCTGCTGGGGACTTAGAGAACTTGACTCGAAACTAATGATATGTTGTTTTATCTACACTTATGTGTTTATTTGCATTGCATTTGCATCGGTGCGCCTAAGTCAAAGTGTTTGCCATATGTTATTCCTGAACGGTTTGCCAGAGGCCTGTTGGAAAAAAGCATGCCATAAGGCTGACTGGTTATGGGCTCTGCCACGATGGGAACACAAACCTCAGATCGAGATCACCGCAGAGGCACCTTTTTTGACCAATTGACCTAGTTGCATATCGGAAGCCATAGAGACCATTCCAAACTAGGACAGGTTGCTTACCTAAATATAGGTTGTTTGAAACCATTTGCTTGCGTAGCGAACCCCTAGTTCTTGACAAAATAGGACAGGGAAACCCTACCCCACCATAGGGGTGTTTTGGCTCTCACTTGCTTGCTATGTGCTGTTAGGGTGTGTCTCTACAGGAATGCATGTATCAGTTGCAAGTTTGGGTATCAGTCTGAGGACATCAGTGTTTGAGGGTATCAGTTTTGAGGTAGAAATTTGGGGGACAAAACTTAGTGTGTGAGAACAGATTATCCAGCTTATGATTTTCAACTGTGTGTTGTTTCTATGTAAGCCACGATGCTGTCCATTTCATGATTGTTGTTTCTTTTCTTTTTTGCTTTATTTTCTTTTTGTAAGGTAGTGTTGCACAATTGCTTCCAATGAGGCAGATACCTCCCGAGCACTCTGGACTAGAGATAGAAGGCTTTCTAGATCTGAGGATCTTATTGATGGACAACTAGTGTTTGTTTCATTACCCTCGGTTACAAGACGGAGGGCCATTAGGCATAGGGCACCAGTACAGCAGTCACCAGTTCAGCGGTCGCTATTTGATTCACCTGTGTGCAGTAGGGTACCGTTTTTCGGTTCTACTACAAAGGGAGAATATCCACCTGTTCAGTCAGATCAACATTTCATAGTCAGTATGGAGGACATGATGCATCAACTCTAAGAGACCATGCAGGCCATGCAGCGTGATGCTGCTTGCCAAGTGAAGATTACTGCTCGTCAGACCGAGGTTATGGCCCAGCCGGCAGAACTAATTGCTAGGCTTCAACAACAGCAGTAACCACAACAAACCGGAGCATCTGCTTCGCATCCACCCCCACTCCCACCCCCACCTAGGGTTTCAACACCCGGGGATACAGCTAACGTCCAGGAGAATGCGGATGTGCCAATAGGTCCAGTCCCGCCACCAGTCCTACCACAGATTTCAAAAGCACCAGCCTTCTCAACTGACACGCCGTTCGAATCTAAGGTTGATCCTACTGCCTTGAAAGTCAGTAAGCTTGAAAAGCTGTTTAAACGAGCTCAGGGAGTCAACTCAATCCCAGACATAGAGGATGGCTACACTGATTCGGTGGTGACATTGCCAGACAGGTTCAAAATGCCTCACATAGATCGCTTTGACGGCTTGGGCGATCCTATGGTTCATCTGAGGCTGTTCTCGAACTTTTTGTGCCCGATGGGCTTGACGAGACTCCAGAAATTATCTCTCTTCGGTCGGACCTTATCGGGTATTGCGGCCATCTGGTACGCCAAACTAGAGGACTCAGTGAAAAGGAGTTCGGAGGAGATGGCCGAGGCCTTCATCGCCCAGTATGCTTATAACACCCAAATCGAGGTCCTGACTCGTGATCACGAGGTGACTAGGCAAGAGCCAAAAGAGGGCTTTTCTGACTTTGTCACTCGATGGAGGGCCAAGGCCTCCATGATGATGACTCAGCCACCTGAAAAAGATCAGATAAGGATGGTTGTACACAACCTGCAACCCAAGCTGATGCAGAAAATGATCGTCTTACCCCTCCCCACCTTTACTGATTTGCACGAGATTGGGATACAGATTGAAGATGCTATGAAGCAAGGTTTGATCGACCAGGAAAGGGAGCAGCCCAAGAAGGCATTTACACGTGGTCCGAATACAGCTACAAGTAGTAGTGCAGCCGCTAGAACTTCTGATGTCAGCATGGTCACCACCACGCAAAAGATAGCCACACCCTTTACCGGTACATCTGGAGCCACCACACAACCAGCAAAGTACCCGCCTAGGGGCCAGAGGACCTTCACCCCACTTTGCATGCCTTTGTCCAAAGCCCTGGGGGTTCTAATCAGAAAGGGGCACCTGAAGCCCCTGGAACCATGCCCACTACCAAATCCCCTCCCCTAAACACATAACCAAGCCAAATATTGTGCCTTTCACTAGCAGCACGATCACGACATCGGCCACTGCTTCAGACTGCGTGATGAGATCCAAGATCTCATCAACAACAAGGTGATTGTGCCTCTTGAGAAGCCAAATGTCACCACTAACCCTCTCCCACTACATAACAACCCCCCTCCTCCACCCAAGCAGATAAACCTGATCCAAACCACAACCATCCCATATGACCCTAGCATATACATCACTCCCTCCCACCTACCTAAGCCTAAGGTGTTCATCCCAAACAGCACAGACCTGTGCATGATAAGCACCTCCCTAACCCAGCCTAAACCAGTGGTGTTGACTGTCGAAGACAAGACTGGGGTGACCTTGGAGGAGAATGAGAATGTTGGTTCGGAACCTGAGGGATCTGAGGGCTTAACGGAGGAAGCATACAACCCGTGCGGTTACATTGTGTCAACAAATCAGGCTAAGCCGAAGGTAGAATTACCAACTGGGATAGAGGTACATGCCGTCCGGGAGGATGGGCCGAGTCAGGGGCTAGATAACCTTGCCGAGTTGGAAGAAGATATTGCTAATCTGCAGTTCTTTAGTGAGCAGGATCCGGGGGATGTGAGCATCAATTGGTTTGACATGAGTGGAGCAACAGATGTTACACGGTGGCTCAGTGACGAGCCTGATATCGATGAGGGATCTCTACCTAGGCAGAAACTGTCAGAAACAGGAACATCTGTGGTGGCTGGTGTAGACACCCCATTTTTGACCGTCCTCAAGACTTGGACGTCACCGTTTGAACACTCGGTGATCATCCTTGTTTGTGTTCATCTTGAGTTCCCGGAGGTCTCGGCCACGCGCCTTGCCTAAAGACCTCTCGACTCGACTGTTTTGTGTTTGGTTTTGCACCAAACACTTGTGTTTTGCTTTTGAGGGGCAGGGAATGGCTTGTTGGCCATCCCCATACCTCACCAGCCATGGCTTGAGGCCACCGGCCATTGTTTTGTTGCCATTGGCCAAATGTTTGGCCGGCCGGCACTCTTTGTGGTCGGCCGACCTTGGTTTTGGCCAATTTTTCATTTTTGGCTGGCCGACCACTGTGCATCTGCTTTTGGCAGATATTTTGTGCTAGCTGTGATAGCTAGCACCCACTTTGCACCCCCTCCACACACATGTATGAAGGGATTTCACTCTTGCTTAGCTTGTTTTGTAAGCTTTGCAAGAGTGAATCTCTATAAAGGGAGGCCTTCTCCTCCCTCCCCAAGGGTTACAAAAAAGTTCCAGAGAGGGTCTGAGATTAGGGTTTAGGATTTGTATCTCTCTATCTCTATATCTCCCTCTCTTTTTGGTTTAAGGTGTTTTGTTCATAGTTTTGTCCACAAACACGTAGTGTTACACTTTCCTTTGGCTACTGAGGTACTAAGGAGTAATTTTCAGAGTTCTTGAGTTGATTCAAGCTTGGAAAACCAGCTGCAGCATTGTTCTCGAAGAGGGTCTTCAAGGGTAAGAACTTTACCCTTTTATTCCCCACTTTTGCATAGACTTTTAGCCATCCTTGCACCTGTTTTTAAGCTTAGTCTATAACATATAAAAGTTCTGATTTTAAGTGCTTAAAATAGTTGTTTAAGGTTGCTTTGGTGTTTGAGGTTGTTTAACCCCTCTTAGGCCTTGTTTGGCCCCATTTTTGTGTTATTTTGGTGAGCTCCAGGACCACCTTGTTTTGGCCTCCTTACCATTGAAATCCAAAGGGATTTCAGTGGTGGGGATGGTGCTTTAAGGTCCTAAGAAGGAGAGGGCCATCCCTTCTCCTTGTTGCCTTCAATAATAGCCATTTTAGCCTCATGTGTGAGCATCTTGTTTAAGTGCATGTTAGCCATGTCTTAAGTGTTATTTGTGCTAATTTTTCCATGATTTAGCATAGTTTTTAATTGGTTTAGACACACCATGCTTGCCTTGCATACTTGTCTTGTAATGCCATGAATTTGCCTTAACATGTACTTAGCATTTAGACTGCTATGCTCATTTGTTTTGGCCAAGCTTTGTGAGGCTTTTATGCATGTTTTGATGTGCTTGAGGTCTGTTTGGAGTTGTTTCAGCCATCTATGACATGCCTTGTATAGCCACCTTGCATTTTGGCTTGTTAGCCTTGGGTGTGTGAGTGTTGAGCATGCATTACTTGCCTCATTTCAGTTGTTTGGAACCACTTACCACGTCATTTCAGTCCATATGGTATGCTCGTATGCTTGCATTTAATGCCCCTTTAATGCTTTAAGAGGTTGGTGTTTCATGCTCCATGTTTGTACCATTGTGCATGCCTCTAAGATTAGGTCATTTAGATGACATCTAAGTGGTTTTTAGGGCTCACTTTGGCATGAATCTGGGACCGTTTTGGTCTGCTTTGGTCATTTGCTTCATGTGTCACATGACCATAGTTTAAGTCCTTGGGCTTGATTGCATGCTTTGCTTGCATTGGTAGGTTGATTTGGCATCATCTTCTACATATTTTCAAAGCTTATCATGTATGCTATTTGTCCATGTTAAGTATGCTTACAAGCTGCCTCTTTATGATCAAGTGTTGGACTTTGTGTGCATGAGTGTTTGTGTATGCATTGGCCTCGCATGTTGTCACATACTTGGCCCATAAACATCTTATTACATGCTTAAATGATGGTGCATTTGGCATGCATTTCCTTTTGTTTTGATTGCCTAACATGTTACATGTTTGCATGTTTACGTTGCATCTTTCATGTTTGTTAGTTTGCACACTTGTTACATGTTTGCATGTTTGCATGCTTGTTGGCATTCTCATGTTGCATACTTAGCTTGTATGCCTAGGTTGCATTGCATTGAGTATGCATGCCTTGCCTCTTGAAATCACCATGATAGAGGTTGGGCCTTATGTGTTTATTTTGGTTTGCATTTCATTTGATATTGAAATGGCACACTTGGTTTCTTGGGCCATCATGCATGGGAATGCGCAATTGGTGGTCCGAGAATCAAGGACCATCCTCCTTTGAATCATGAACATGATGAGGAGGGTATTGGTGCACACATTTGCTTGAAATGCATTGCCATGCCATGTTTGCCCTCTGCTGCTGTCAAAACAGGATTCTGCAGGCATATATGGTTGACCGACTACACTCAGTGCCGACCGACCATTAATTGGTGGCCGAGAGTTCAATATATGGTCGATGACCACTTCTCCATGGCCGGTGATCATTCCTCATGGCCGGTGGCACCCCACAGTGTTCAGATAGTGCTTCTTGGGACTTGTGCAATTTTCAGAGGAGTAAAACAGTGAAAATAGAGGCAACTTGTGCATGGTGGTGGATTTTCGAGCGGAGTCGAGCACACATGCATTGGACCCTCTTCCCGAGGCTATTTTATCACTTTATTAGCTTAGTTAATTTGCTTAACTAGTTAATTGGTCTGTAATTATTTAATTAGCTTGTTAGTTAATTAAATTGTATTATTCTTTTGGTCCCTCCGAACGAGCGCGAATTTGTAATAAGTGTGGGTAGGTGTGTGCATGTCTTCCAACCTCCACTTCTTTCTCCCTTTTACTTACCTGTTTTTGATGGGTAGTATTAGGGCATATTTCATTTAGCATCCTTATGCTATGCATGTTTGCATCATTTATATGTCTTGCATGCACCGGGCTCGGCGCATCATACTAACTGCATTGTATTTCAATTCCAAGTTGAATACGTGTTAGTTATAGCATCTCACATGCCATCTTAGAATAGCCGAGCCTGTCTTAGTTGCATTTTGCATGTGTTGCATTAGCCATCTTAACATGAACTAGGATCATGCATTGATTACTAACTAGTTTTTGTTTTGGCTCGGAGTACTTGGTAAGTGTTTATGCTTTAGCATCCTTGCATGCGTGTGAGTGACTGCCATGATAGCATGCTTACCATGAGGCTATATGCTTATGTGATGTAAATTGCCTGAATGCCTGTGGGTGAAGGTTGGATTGTTTGAGTTGGAATGACTCATTGAAATCCGTGTTTTAGCCTACTCGCGAGTAGCAAATTTCAAACCATTTTCCAAACGAGCGGATATGCAATGCTTTGTTCCAAATTAGGCGATCTAGTCTATACTTTTGTGTTGTGCACATCATATAGTAAGATTAGCTAATTAACTGGAATAAGAACGCATAATGTTTTCAAAAATCGATATCATGGTTAGTAGAGGCCGATCTTTGATCGGGTGAGCGGGGGTGCTCACGAAGTAACCTTCCCCAATCATACCCAAGTTCCCGAGCCGAGGCAACTTTGGTGATGACGGACACGTGGCCTTAGGCAAACCAGTCAGGGTTTCCTAAATTTCCCCTTAAAAAATATTTAGGTGGCGATTCTGTATCTGGCAAAGCAGTCCATGTTTGGCACTTCTTTTAAAAAAATCTATTTTCCAAAACGATTTGCCGGATTTGGACTCTTTGGTGATTTATCAAATCTCGCATTGCACTTTGCGAGATCAGATTAAAAACCGTGACTATTTGAGTCTGAACTGTAGCATAAGGCCTATGAGGGCGCGTCTACAGCTGGAATGGCCAAGAATAGGGAAGAATCGCCAGAGAGCACCGGTGTTTAGAATTTTGCTCGGGATGTGGGCAGCTTGAGTACAGCAGACACTGAAAAGGAAGCCACATTGAAGTGGATTGAACAAGAGAAAATTGAAAATGATAACAGGGCTAGAAAAGCCAAGGCACCTGAGGGGGCAGAATGTGTGGAGAACATAGGAATAGCTACAACGCGACTGGATAGTTGTTTATCGATCGCCGATGGGATGTGGTGGGAAGACGATGATTTGTGTCTTGCCCATACGGATGAAGATTGGGGGCAGAGCCAGCCATACGATACCTGGTATACTGAGGAGGTCAACCATATGACCCGGAGTGGGCGGTACTTCAAGCCCCCACATTTGGACCAGCCGGAGGCATCCGGGAAAGACAAAGAGACAGAAAAACAGAAAAACAGACTGTTGGAGGAGGAAGTTGTGCTGAAGCAACTAAAGAAAATTCAGGCAGACATCTCCATCTGGGGACTGCTTATGGCCTTGGGGGTTTATAGACAAGCTATCCTTTTGGCCATGGACAAAGCTAAACTTTCAATAGATACAACTCCGGAGCAGTTGGTGGGATTGGTGTTCCCGGGTGGAGCTTCTCCAACCCTAACCTTCACGACAAAGAACTACCGCCTGAAGGCTCTGATCATAACAAGCCGTTGTATATCTCTGTGGAGTGTAAAGAGAAATGGATACCGGTTGTCCTAGTTGATACGGGATCTGCAATCAATGTATGTTCGTCGCGAACGACATATGCTATCGGGTTGAAGCCTGCAGATTTCACACTAACAGCTCAGGTGATATGGGCGTATGATAACACCAGTCGAGAGGTGATGGGGACAGTACGTGTCAAAACTCAGGTTGGCTCGGGACAGCATGACATTGAGTTCCATGTCTTGGATGTTCCAGCCACCTTTAATCTACTCCTTGGGCGGCCGTGGCTGCACCAGGTGAGAGTTGTCTCTTCCAGCTTACACCAGATGCTGAAGTACCCCCATGGGAAGGGGGTGGCAATAGTTTTTGGGAACTCATCCATACATTCACCGCCAGAGGTTTCTACACCGATTTTGGAGATTGAACGTAGCGTGGAGGATGTGTTTTTGTCGGGATTCACCTTGGCTGAGGCTCGGGTAGTATAGGATATGTTGGCTGTTGATGAGGGACTATATGTTAGCGCACAATCTGCATACCTCATGAACAAGCTTCAACACATGCCCGGGATGGGACTGGGACAGAGTAGCCGGAAGGGCATCGCAGCATTGGCCGAAGTGCCACACAACCCATATACCTTTGGCTTAGGTTACTCGCCTACTAAAGAGGATTGGACAAGGAAAGGAAGCGAAATGGCTGGAAGAGCCAAGGCTAAGCAAGCCAGGAAGCACTACGAGTTGGTGCACAGACCTATCCAAGGAACCCTGAACAGACGCTTTGTCCGGGAGGGGGAAGATTTCTCGTTTTACGATTTTTCAGAGCCATGGTTGAATTCAGAGAAGCGGCGTTTGCCCAGCTTCGAGATCTTTTTTGACCTTCAGTTGTCAGGGGATGACGTTGTGGAAGAGCAGACTAACCCACCGGTTGAAGTTGAGCAGTGTAGGGAGGATAAGTCCGAAGGCATATAAATTGAGATGGGGGTAGCACTGGCTTGTCTCCTCTCAGATCCTCAGATCACACCGGAGTATTTAGGGGGTGAATTCTCAGTATCCATGATCGGGGATCAAACGACTGTGGCCTCTTCTTCTGGCATTCTGGATGCATCCATCGCACCCTCCCTCGTCTGGCAATACGAGGAAGGCTTTTTATCTAGCAGTTCTGAGTTGGGTAGTGAACCAGAATCTGATTCCACTGAGTCCGTGGAGTCGGAATCAGATTCTAGCTCGTCTGAGTCAGAGTTAGGTATTCCTGGGGTTGATAACCCAAATGCCGTTGTTAAGTCCAGGCCGTCTTTTTTATTTTCCTTTCAGTTTGTAATCGAAGAATCAGACGAACTGGATGTTGTTAATGAGAATGGTGCAACTGTGGCTTCTAAGTACTTTTTTGTGCCTTTAGTTTATTGCATTAATCAGGACTTTCAAAATTTTGATGAAAACGACGAGGACGAAATTCCTTCAGTTTTGAAACATTTGCTTAATCAAGAGCAAGAGAGGTTTGTAAAACCTTTGGTTGATGAAATCACCTCAATTAATGTTGGTACTGAGAAGGACCCGTGGTTGGTCCAAATCGGGTCCAAATTGTCTTCTGAGGAACGCGAGCGTTTAGTTGCTTTATTAAAAGATTTCAAAGATGTTTTCGCGTGGTCCTACGAAGACATGCCTGAAATCGATCCTGAGATTGTACAGCACTGGATCCCTCTTGACCCAGAGACCCGACCTGTTAAGCAGAAGCTCTGAAGGATCTACCCGGACTGGGCTCTGAAAATCAAAGAAGAGGTCACCAAGCAGATTGATGCAGGGTTCCTGTTAGTATCTGAGTATCCAACTTGGTTGGCCAATATAGTTCCGGTGCCGAAGAAGGACGGCAAAATTCGGGTATATGTGGACTTCAGAGATTTGAACAAAGCCAGTCCGAAGGACGACTTTCCTTTGCCGCATATCGATGAATTAGTGGACTTTACTATTGGGCATGCATTGCTCTCAGTCATGGATGGGTTTTCAGGCTACAATCAGATTTTGATGGCACCCGAAGATAAGGAGAAAACTGCTTTCACTACCCCGTAGGGAACTTACTGTTATAGGGTGATGCTGTTCGGTTTGAAGAATGCTGGGGCTACATATCAACGGGTTGCAACCACGATTTTGCATGACATGATCCACAAAGAGGTCGAGGTGTACGTGGACGACATGATTGTCAAGTCCAAGGAAAGAGATGGCCACTACACCACCTTGAAGAAATTGTTTCAACGGGTCAGAGAGTATCGGTTGCGGCTGAATCCTTAGAAATGTACTTTTGGTGTTACAGCAGGGAAAATGCTGGGGTTCTTGATCACACAAAGGGGCATCGAGGTCGATTCTTCCAAAATTAAGGCCATCGTAGAAATGCCACCACCAAGGACTGAAAAGGAGGTGCGAGGATTTCTGGGTAAAGTGCAATTCATAAGGCGATTTATTGCAAAATTGACCTTGACTTGTGAACCACTATTTGGTCTCTTGAAGAAAGGAAAGAAGTTCCAATGGGATGACCGATGCGAAGTTGCTTTCTAGTAGATCAAGCAATATTTACAAAACCCACCCGTGTTGTCGCTGCTAGAGCTGGGGAAACCGCTGATTCTGTATCTATCAGTGACCGACACGACAATGGGTTGGATGCTTAAGAATCTGAGGATAAGGTGGAGAAGGCTATCTACTACTTGAGTAAGAAAATGCTAGATTATGAAGCCCGCTACACTCTACTGGAGAAGGATTGTCTGGCCTTGGTATGGGCTACCAAGAAGTTGAGGCACTACCTGTTAGCTCACTCTGTAATACTGGTTTCGAGATTAGATCCCATCAAATATCTCTTTGAGAAACCAGCACTTACGGGTTGGCTAGCCCGTTGGTTGCTTCTTCTCTCCGAATTTGATTTGAAGTACATGACGCGCAAGTCTGTGAAAGGGAGAGCGGTAGCGGAGTTCCTAGCCGGTCACCCAGTAGAAGGGGATGAAGTAGTAGAATATCTGTTCCCGGACGAGGCCATTCTGCACCTTGAAGAAGAGGTCTGGACTATGTACTTTGACAGAGTGTCTAACCAGTACGGGTATGGGATAAGGGTGTTGCTGATAGCACCGACAATTCCCATATACCCCTAGCTTTCAAACTCTAGTTCAAAGTATCGAACAACGAAGCTGAGTATAAGGCATGTATCGCTAGCTTAGAAGCAGCCTTGGAACTAGGGGCAAAACGGTTGGACATCATCGGGGACTCGAACCTTGTTGTGTCTCAAGCTAAAGGAGACTGGAAGGTGAAAGAAGAAATGATGAAAATCTATCATCAAACTCTAGATGTGCTAATTCTCAGGTTTGAGAAGTTAACCTTCATCCATCTATTGAGAGAGAACAACAGGTTCGCAGACGTTTTATCAACTCTATCTTCTATGATAGACATCCCTATGGGAGTCCAGATGCATCCAGTCATCATTGAACATCGGTATGTGTCGGCCTACGAGCTGATTGCCACCATAGATGAAGTACAAGATCAAAACCCCTGGTACCATGACATTTGGAACTTCTTGGAAAAGGAGACTTATCCGCCAAGGGCAAATGCCAAAGATAAGAGGGCAATTCAAAGAATGGCTACTCAGTTCATCGTCTGTGGGGGTAAACTGTACAAGCGGGGTCATCTTGGGATGCATAAACTGTGCGTTGATGCTGAAGAGTCCAAGCGCCTGATGGAGGCCATCCATGGAGGAGAGTGCGGAGCGCATATGAGCGGGGTAATGCTAGCCCGGAAGATCTTTAGACAGGGTTATTATTGGTCAACCATGGAGGAGGATTGTATTGGCTTTGTCTGGCGATGGCATAAAATCCATGCAAATCGCATGAACATTCCACCGTCGAAGCTATACAACATGACTTCACCCTGGCCGTTTTCAGTCTGAGTGATTGATGTGATTGGGACAATTACCCCTAAGGGTTCGAACGGGCATGAGTATATTTTGGTAGCGATAGACTACTTTACAAAGTGGGTCAAGGCCCAATTCTACGCCGTGCTGAGGGCATCGCACGTTGCTAAGTTCATCAGAAACAACATCATCTGTCACTATGGGGTCCCGAATGAGATTATTTTGGATAATGGTTCCCATTTCAAAAAGGAGGCGATCGACTTGTTGGAGAAGTACAATATGGCTTTTCATAAGTCATCCACATATCGGCCGCAAACCAATGGAGCTATTGAGGCCACCAACAAGAACATCAAGCATATTATGTAGAAGATGGTAGAAACCTATAGGGACTGACAGATAAGCTGCCATTTGCTCTTTGGGGCTACCGGACTTTAATTCGAACTTCTACTGGGGCAACTCCGTACTCCTTGGTCTATGGGATAGAGGCTGTTCTGCCTATCGAAGTTGAGGTTCCATCATTGCGGGTAATGGTTGAGTGCCAGATAACTAAGGCAGATTGACAGCAAAGCAGATTCGAATAACTCATGCTATTTGATGAGAGAAGACTGAAAGCACTGTGCCACGCCCAGGGTTATCAACGAAGAATTGCCAGGGCTTTCAACAAGAAGGTTAAGTCCAGGAATTTGAAAGAAAGGGATTTGGTGCTTAAAGACAATCGAGCTCCCATCCACGACCCTATGGGCAAGTTTAGACCTAATTGGACTGGTCCTTACATCATCAAGTCTATCTGGCTGGATGGAGCTGTCATTCTTACGGACCTAGATGGCCTAGAGTTTTCCCAGCCGATCAACATGGACAAGTTGAAGAAATACTATCCCTGAGTGGCTCGCTAGGCCGAAAACCCGAAAGGGCGACCTAGGCAAAAGTTAGAGCATGAAAATTTTGAAATAATAAAAACTGAGCTCGCAAGGTTGAAAACCCAGAAAGGGCAGCCTTGTCAAAAGTTAGAGCACAAAAGGAGAGTGTTAATACACGAGTGAACCTGAACCGAACTACGTAAGGCTTGATTCCCATCTTTGGGATACGTAGGCAACTTCATTCTGAAGTCCAGCCATAAACACCTCCAAGATCAACTTTGTCCATGTGATCGTTTTGGTCATCTTTGTCTATTCTGCATTCAAGGACTCGGTTGTGATCTCCAGTGCAGTGCTATTCAGAGTAGGGGCAACTTTCCAGTTAATTGGATCCGGGGTTGTGCATCTCGAGGATAGATCTCGGGTGTGTCCAGTTGTCAACCATATTGAAAATGGTTTTGAAAAGTTTTAATAAAAGTTGATCTTGCTCAAATTAATCTTTTTACAACTTAGACCATTTTTGGACCAAACAGAAAATTTTTAGTACCCACAACCTTCAATTTCATTGATTTCAGTACAGAGTTCTCTTGCTCTTGATACAAATTAAAGTTACTTTTTACTACATTCATAAAGAAAACTTGAAAGTACAGATTAAAGCAATAAACTCGGGGCATAGTCAAGTCAGGTGTTCCTGCGCCCCCTCCTAGAGCTTGTGGAAGCCTCTGATGCCAAAGTAGGCCCGGTCTGTGCCTCTTCATTGAGCCAAGCTATGCACTCGCCAGAAAGGGTACAACTGAAACTGGGAGTGGGGGCCAGAAGTTCTCTTGTTCCCCATGTTGTCGCATACCGAGCTAGTTGTGAGCCTCGGATCAGAAACGAAGATGGGTACTCAATCCCCTCTTTTGGGCAACTCTGGTCATGGCCGAACTGACGCCTGAATCGAAATAGGAAGTAGAAGACATAGTGCGTCAGGCCAATCAACTGAATCCCAGGTTGGCGAGACATACTGTAGCTTATCGCGGGTAGATTAAGCCAGGGGCAGCGCCAAGCAATGTCGACAGCAAACAGGCTGCACATCCATTCACACCACCATCCCTCATCTAGGGCATCAACTAGTCGTTGCCGGAAGAAATAGCCACGTGCTGAATATACTGGGCATGAGTCCACTACTTTCAACTTGTTCATCATCCATATCTGGGGAGGAATGAAAAAAATAAGAAAGATTAAAGAATAGAGAGGTATACGTGGAGAGAAAAGTGAGAAAGGGTTTTGAGAGAAAAACAGAGCCTGTGGGCCGAGTGATGTGAGAAATACACATGTGAGAAGGGTGGGAAACATTACGTGTAAGAGTAGTGGACTCCTTGCGAATCTGGTTGTCTCCCTGCAACGGAAAGCATCCAAATCCATCAGAGTCTCAGCTAGTGTCATGCCAATGCAACTCTTGCCCTCTTTCAAGCCTTGGGCAACCTCAATCAAACGGGCACTGGACCCTCCGAAGCCTGGAGCAAGCAAGAAATGAGACAACATGCATAAGAAGAGGGCGTGTCACCGAAAACTCTGCCAAAGATGGTCGTCGCGGTCACCAGCATTAAAAAACTGATGAATCAAGTTGGGAATATCCAGCTCCCCATCGCGAATCAAAGACCAAGCGTCATGCAAAGTAAACCCACACATTCGTCCTAAAGCCTGGCTGTGGCCAAAACGGAATTGGGACAAGATCTCTTCATCGCGCCAAGATTCCATCAAAGCTTGGAAATCTTCAAAAGTGGGACATATCTCTTGTCTGCCAAAGCTAAAAATGTGAGTTCCTGGATTCCAACACCTAGCCGCAGCATGGAGGAACGAAAAACGCAGCGGAGTGCGGCTCAGCGTGAATAGTGCATTTATTCTGAAACCCCAAAAATTCAACTTTTCCAAGCCATTCAAGTTTGCAATCCAATTTGTGAGGTTTTGGGCAAGAAATGCTTCCATTTGGGGCAAAAACAGAGTTGAAATGAAGGAACCACAAAGCTGGAACCTTTATGGAAGATAAGGCATTGAGTGGAGGATAGATGGCAGCAATCTGGAGCTTTTCAAAATAATTGGCCGACCGACCAGTTTAAGTAGCTGACTGGCTACCTTTACTGGCCGACTGGCCCCTTTAAGTCGCCGGCAGTGAGAATAAGTGGCCGACAATCATCCTAAGTGGCCAGCAGCCACCCCTTGTCTCCAGTAGAGAACCTTTAGCCTTCATGTGTGCTGAAGATGCTGAAAATCTGTGTTTTGTTCCACTCTGGATGCGTTCTGCTGTGGTCTTGTTGACTCATTCTCGAGTTTGTCACTTTTGTTTATCAAGTTGTTGCAATTTGTTTATCAAGTTGTTACAATTTATTTATCGAGTTGTTGTTTTGTTTATCGAGTTGTGCGTTAGTTGTTCTTTGTGTTGTCTTATTTTGTTTGTTGGTTCGCTACCTGACTAAGACAATGCATTTCGAATGTTCAATGTTCATCAATCTCACTTTTGTGTAAAATGGTGCGATGCGATGCTCAAAATATAAAAGACAACACCTTTTGAACAAAAAGCTGTTTTCATTCCATCATGGTTTCTCTTTACAAAATGTGCAAGTTTTAAAGAAAATAAAATTGCCTAAGGCTGTACAATATGCTAATACTAAAGCAAAAAGAGAAATAAAGCAAAAAGCATATGAATCGGTGCCATCCAGCTCAGGATCGAGAGGCCTTCTTCATCCTCTTCCTTGGCTGAGCAGACTCTACACCATCGCCGTCGGCACCATTGTCTGAACTAGAGCCATCCTCGGCATCGTCGCCGCCTTCAAAACCTGAGCCGGTGCCGTCGCCTCCACCCTCAGATGACTCTGCTTGGGGACTCGCTGACTCCTCGTCCTCACTAGACTCGCCATCGTCATCGCGCGGGACAGGCTCCTGACGTCTCCCTCGGCTGTGCGCCGGAATCTCTCTCTCTGCCGCTCGAGAAGGCTCTGAAGGTCCTGTCTGCAAGGGTATGACCTGAAAAGAGAGTTTTTGAATACATCAGCTACATTGCACGTATTAAGTGCAAGTATGTTATGCAGAGTACATGCAGAAATCAGATGCAGTATGTGCGTGCAGTGTGTCGTGTCAGATGTGATCTATACATACGATGCATCAGTGTGGTGAGATGTTAGTTTCAGTGCATCAACAGAAGTATGATAAATGCAAGAAAACTGAAGAGTACTAGAATGCCGTGGGAGGTCAGCATCGTCTCTCTCTGCAAGACCATGCTCTCTAATGAGGCCATCGCCTGGAGTAACCCCTCGACATACTTTGCAGAGGGCTGCAAATGCAAGTTGAAATCATGAGTACATGAATGAGTAAGAACGTCAGTGAGACTGAAATGAAATGCATAAAAACTGTTAAGTATACCGATGGTGAGCTAGGTCTCTTGACGTATCAGCGATCAGGCAACAGGGGCTCCAATGGAATCTGATAAGATATCCCGTACCGCCAACCTGTTCAGGGGATCCGGCCATCCAACGCACTGCCTAGTAAAAGGCATCCCTCTAACCTCACCTCTCGGCGCCCGGCCCTACTCGTCGAAGGGGCATCCGCTGCTCGAGCTCTTCTCGTCGAGGGAGTGCCTGCCGCCCGAGCCCTGCTCGACAAAGCAATATCAGTTGTCTTCCCCGTGGGAGCATGAGTGCCTGACAATGGGGGCACGAGATACGCCTGGATGTTGGTTGTGAAATCCCCCTCCCCAATGAATCGGTCTGCATCTGAGCCCCGCATGACATCAGTAAGCTCCTGAGGGGAGTAGCTCTTTGTGTCCCGCATAGACGGTGGGGGTGGCAAAGGAACTGACTGTAAAGGCAGGCCCAGTACCTGGTGCATGAAGCGCTCTCCAAGAAACCAGGCCCGACCTACTAGCCTCTTGAACAGGATCTGATATCGGGAAGCACCCCGGGCTCCAGCAAAGTGAAATCGGGCAAACTCTGGCATCGCCTCCCAGGGTTGCCATATGATCTGTAGACAACAAATGCATTAGTTGCCAGTAGATATACAAAATGAAGTGAAGCTAAAAGCATGAAAAACTGTGGTTTTTGTGTTACCTTGGTCACCCGCAAGGTGTCAAAATACTAGCGTAAGTACGGGAGGGTCTCTCGGGCCCTAGGCTGGCACCGACCATCGTATCGACATAAGTAGGGTACCTCGGCCGGCGTCTCAACCTCTAGCTCAGGAACAAGCGCTGGGAAATAGGCGTATACCCATAGCTGTGAAAAGCAAGAGGGTGGCAATTGTAGACCGCCCCGAACTCCGCTCCACGTGTGAGGGTGCGAATTGTTGTTCTAAGCTACTACAGTTCGGACTCGTGTAACGGTTCTGAATCTAATCTCACAAAGTGCAATGTAAGATTAATAAATCACCAAAGAGTCCAAATCTGGCAAATCGTTTTGAAAAATTGATTTTAATCAAAAAGCGCCAAACATGGACTGCTTTGCCAGATTATAGAGTCGCCACCTAAATATTTTATTTTGGGAAAATTTAGGAAACCTTGACTCGTACCTAAGGCCACGTGTCCGTCATCACCAAAGTTACCTTGGCTCGGGAACTTGGGTACGAGAGGAGAAGGTCATGCAATGAGCACCCCCGCTCACCCGATCAAGGATCGACCTTTACTAACATGATATGTTGTTTTTGAAGACACATGTGTTCTTATTCCGGTTATTAATCTAGAATTACTATGTGATACGCACAGCATACAAGTATAGACTAAATCGCTCAAGTTGGAACAAAACATCTCATGTTTGTTTGTTTGAAAATGGTTTGAAAATGCTACTCGCAAGTAGGCTAAGTCGTGGATTTGCCACCCTCAAGTGGGCTTAGGAAACAACATGATTTTGCCACTCTCAAGTGGGCTTAAAACTCGCATTTTGATGAATTGTTCCAATTCAAGTAATGAAGCCTTCATCCACAGGCATTCATGTAGTTATATCAGTTAAGCAGTTAGCCTCATGGCAAGCATGCTGTCATGGCAACATACATATCTCATGCAGTATGCTAAAGCGTAAAAGCTTATCTAGTACTCCGAGCCAAAACAGAAACCAATTAGAAATCAATGCATGATCCTAATTATACAAGAATGCCTAATGCAACACACGCAAAATGCAACTAAGATAGGCTCGGCTATTCTAAGATGTCATGTGAATGCAACTTGATAACATGTATTCAAATTGGAATTGAAATACAATGCAGTTGTATGATGCGCTGAGCCCGGTGCATGCAAGACAGATGAATGAATGCACGCATGCAAGCATAAGGATGCTAATTGAAATATGCCCTAAAACTAACCATCAAAAGCAGTTAAGTAAAAAGGAGAAAGAAATGGGGGTTGGAAGACATGCATCACACACACGCACGCTTATTACAACATTTGTGCCCTCTCGACGGAGGGTTCGAATAATAAGCTAACTAGCTAATCTAAGTTAATTAAACTAATTATTACAAATCAAAACTAATTAACCTACAAGCTAACTAATTAGTTATTACAACACAAATTGAATAATTACGCGCATTAACTAATTAAGTACAAACCAAAGCATTAGCTAGCTAAGTAAAGAAGCTAAGTAAAGCAGTAAAAGAAGAGGTCCTCAGGGCGAGAAGTGCATGCATGCTCGGTCGCTCATTCGAAAATCCATCGTGATGCCTCAACTTGCCTCTGTTTGCATTTTGTTCTCAAAACACTGAACAACCTTCCAAATAGCTTCTTCTGCAAAATGGGAACCTCCAGGAGGGCTGCCGACCAGTTGTTGGTGGTGTAGACCACCTGCAGACCACAAAAGTTTGCTGCCGACCAGAAAATGCTACACAACTCCATTTTGCTGCAACAGAGAACAAGAAAGGGCACGGTAGTGTATTTGCAAGGTATGTGTGCACAACCACCCTCCCTATCATTTCTTAAGCTCAAGTGAGTGCGGTTCTTGACTCTCAGGCCACCAACCGAGCATCGCAATGCACGATGGCCAAGAAGCCAAGTTTGCACAATTCAATGTAAATGAATACACAAATAACACATAAGAGCCTTAACCTCTATCATGCTTGATCAAGAGGGTCGGCGACCGAGAAATGAGGCACATTTCATCACTTCAAGTATGAAACGTCCCTCATTTCTCGTGTTTGGATTGACACCCAGTTCAAACACAATGCAAACAACATGAGCATGCAATAACATAATGTAATGCAACAAGCATGTAACAACATAATGCAATGCAACAAGCATGCAAACGACATGAAAACACAACGTAATGCAACAACATGCAAATAACAATGCAATGTGACAACATGCATACAACATGCTATTGTACCAATGCTAGGATGGCATGCACAAAATTCTATCATGCAAACAATGCATGCATGGCAAGCTTAGAGGCTAAGGCATCAAAGCTAGTAAAGGGCACCTCACAAGGGGCATGCAAAATAATGCTCAATGGACTTAAACCGAATATGGACAGACCTCAATCATGCCCAAAACAATGGCCAAAATGCTGAAATGCTAGTATGGAAAGTAAGAAAATGCATGCACATGCATTGGCCCATCAACTAGGCATAAGAGCACAACTCTCAAATATGATTAAGGAGTGACAAGCATGGAAGTGTGACAACACTATATGCTCTGAAATCATGTATGAAATGATGCCAAATCATTCAAACAACACAAGCATGGCATGCTAGGAGGCTCAAAACTTGAAACTAACATAGGCACTTGCACTATAGCTATGCAAAACATGAACCAAAAGTCCAAGAAAACCAAAATAGTCCTAGAGCATGCCAAAAAAATGACAAAACATGCAAGGACTGGAGCTAAAACAAGATAGCATGAAGGGCATGAAGCATGGAGTATGCAAGGCCAATGAGGAAGGTTATTCTACACCTACCAAAACCAAGCATGAGATGACTTTACCAATAAAAATCAGAGTTATGGCATGTCAAATTAACACAAAAAATGGGTTAATACCAAGTCAACACATGCTAGAATAACAAGCTCACTCATTAGGCATGCAAGGCTAGTAAAGAGGACTTACACTACAAGTGTAAGAAGCAAATGAGGGATGCTCTAACCGACCAAAACCAGAGTTGTATCATGGCAAAACAAGACCCAAAACACATTGAAATGGTGGCCCAAAAGTCTAGGCAAGATGGCATACACAATGGCTCATATTGGAGGCATAAAGTACCAACCCTCCAAAGCATTAAATGAGTGAAAGATGTGAGGGCATGTCTACACTACATGCATTGAAATCACATACCAAAGGATGCTAACACATGCAAATAGTCCAAGCAATGCATGCTAGTGACTTGGAAACCCAAAGCTAGTGAGCTAGAATGCACTATGGCTACACAAAGAAGGGCATGCATGACCAAAACAACTTCAAATAGAGCTTAAGCATGGCAAAACATAAGTAAAAGCTTCTTTGAGTAGGCCAAAAGCATGCTAGAATGATGGTCCAAAACATGATGCATGTTAGGCTAGTGAGTGGATTTGCACTACAAGTGCAAGGAGCATGCAAGGGTGGCCTAAACTAAGCCAAAATAGAGGTATGCCATACTAAAATAAAGCCAAAAATGGGCTGAGATGGAGCCAATGCAAGCTTAACAAACATGCCACTTTGATGAGCCATCAAGACAAGCATACACGAGAAGAGGAGGGGGGACAACCCCCACCCATTTAAGACCTCAAAACACACTTTCCACTACTAAAATTCCTCTGGAATTCAGTGGTAGAAAGGTCATGCAAAGACTAAAACAAAAGCCTAAAAGGATGGCTCAAAAGCCTGGCAAATAAGGCATGCAAGGGGGTAGATCACCCCCAACACCAACAAAGCCTTAAACAAACATGTTAAGCACTAAAAACCAGAACTTTTTGTAGTTTAAAGCTAGGCCTAAAACATCATGCAAATGGGGCCAAAAGCTTAATCAAAACAAAGCTTTAAAGGGGTTAGAGACTTACCCTTGTAGAACAACTTCAATGAAGCAACTCCAGCAACCTTTTTGGATCAAAAGTAGTCCAAACAACACAAAACCAGCTTCAATATGCCTCAACAACAAGAGTGTGGTGTTTCACTATGTGTTTGTGTGCAAAAGTGTAAAGAAAAGGCACTTTTAAGCACAAATATGAGAGAAACAAGGAATTATAGAGATAGAGATGTATGTATCACTCTAAGGCAAAATTCTCCACCTAGAGAAGGGAGAGAAGGCCTCCCTTATATAGAAAAACAAGCCTCAAGCTTGTTGAACAAGCTTGAAGTTAGATGTAATCCCTCAATACACGTGTATGGAGGATGGTTTCTATGCTCACCAGCTGTCACAGCTAGCAAGAAAATATCTGCAGGAAATTGCAGGAAAACTGTCGACCACTTGAAGTGGTCGGCCAGCTACTTATACTGGTCGACCGACCACCAAACGTGGTCTGCAAGAAGATTAACTGGTCGGCAAAGGGGGAGAGGTGGTCTGCACCAAGAAAGCAAGGTGGTGGCATGGCTGTCGACCACTTTTGGTGGTCCAAAGACAACCAAGACTAGTTGGTTGACCAGGAAACTAGCTAGCAGGCAAGAAAAGTGGTTTTCAGGGAGAGAAACTGGTCTACAACCCTTATTCCACCCTCCAAGCAAGAAAAACAAGGTTTGTGCCCAAAAAAAACCAAAAAAGATGCAAGACAAAATTTTGCGGGACAAGGCGCCCAGCTGGAAGCCTCGAAAACTAGTCTATGGGCACCAAAAGTGATCTACGGGAGGAAAAAGTAGTCTACTGCCACAAAAAGTGGTCTACGGCCATAAAAGGTGGTCTACAAGACCTCAGTGTCCCTCTAGACCAAGGTAACAAGGCATGGTCCGAAAACCAGGCCAAAAGGAGAACGTTAAGCGGTCTCGAGACAAGGCGCGCGGCCGAAGGCTCCGAAAACTTAAAACTAGTCTACGGGAGAGAAAAGTGGTCTACGACCACAAAAAGTGGTCTACAAACCTCTCCCTCCCTCCAGGGAAGGTTAACAAGGCTTGGTCCACAAACCGAGCCAAAACACAAAGAGTTTAGAGGCCCGGAGGCAAGGCACTCAGCCGAAAACTCTGAAAACTCAAAATGAGCACAAACACGGGCGATCATCGAGCGCTCAAACGATGACGTCTGAGTCTTAAGGTCGGTTAAAAATGGGGTGTCTACAGTAGTGAGAATACAGAATACAGATAATGCAGAAAGCTGGGTATGGTACAGTGTGCAGAAAGTATAAGTGCATAACAAAAATGAAACTGTGTGTGCAGTGTGTAGTGTGCAGAAAGTACAAGTGTAGAACAGAAAAGAAATTGTATGTGTAGTGTGCAGTGTGCAGTGTGTGCAATTTGCAGAAATTGCAAAATAGAAAGCACAACAGAAAATGTAAAGCTGAAAAGTAAAGCGTACCTCCCAGGCTCGCCAATAGCCAACTACTCTGTTCCCGCTTCTGCGGGAGGTCGAGCTCATGTAACAATAAAGGGTAGCGAGGCCTGTGCCACCCCAGTCATGGTGCCGCACCTGGGACAAGTCCACTAAGGCACTCAGCAAATATAGCCCCACTGTGTTCCCTATGTTAGCAAACAGGGTAGTGTCGAAGAGGAACATGAGAAAGCCTCAAGCGTATTGTTCTGTCTTCTCGGTCGTCGTAGGCTCTCCCCCTTTGAAATGGTCAGCGAACCAGGTGTACTGGACTAAGCCTAATGAGCGGAAAATGGGCGGGTGTACTCCCAGTAGATAGGTCTAAACAACCTCCCACTCACCCACGTCGGAGTCATAAGGGATCGGCAGGCCTCCCACCTCCAGGCCTGTCAGCAATGCGAAGTTATACGGGGTCATCGTTATGTCCCCGGTGGTAGAGAAATGAAAGGAGTTAGTGGTGTCCCACCATCTCTCTAGCAATGCGCCTAAAAGGGTCTTACTCGCAAAGAGACGCAAGAGCCCTGAACAAAATAGGTTGAATCCTGCCTCGTCAACAATCTGGTGGATGCCGTCAGGGAGCTCCAAGTACCACTCCCTCACCATGGTGGACTCGGACCCCTGAGTGAAACGGGTGTCAATCTGTGAGAATGAGCAGAAGTACAGTTTGTGAATGTGTTCAGAATGAGCAGAAGTACAGTATGTGAATGTGTTCAGAATGAGCAGAAGTACAGTCTGTGAATGTGTTCAGGATGAGCAAAAGCACAGTGTATGAATGTGTTCAGAATGAGCAGAAGTACAGTGTGCATGTGTTCGGAATGAGCAGATGAAATACAGAGCAGAAGTGCGAGCCTATGCAAGAAATACAAAGTACGTTGCAGAAAATGTAGAAGTATGGTGTGTACCTCAGCGGCATCATGGGATAAATGGGACTTGGGCTCCCGTAGCATTAGATCTATGGGCGCGCACTGTGCAAACACAGTGAAATGGCGCACTGTGCTAGGCGGTAGCACATGTACCTCAAGATGGTACGTCGCAGGGTCGAATGGCCGAATCCTTGGCAGCAACGAAATGTGCTCGGACTCCTCCTCCATCCTCGGAGGACCCCCGTCGTGTGGCGCATCATCTGCCATCTGCAAAGAAGGTGAAAAATGAGCAAAATGGGCAAAAGATGCAAAAAGTCAACAAAACGTCAACTCTCGGGAAGAGGAAAATTCAACAAAAGTTAAAACCCAGGAAAAGGCACCAAACTCAAGACAAACTTGGGGGAAACATACCTCAAATGGTGAAAATAGAGGAAAAGGCTCCGAAAACAACTTTTGTTCGGTTCAAAACGAAGAGAATCGAAAGTTTTTCGCAAATCAACTTCGCGAGGGGCATTGGAAAACGCGTGTGGGGCAAAGATCTGAGGAGGAAAAGTGTCTAGGAGCAAAGAAGAAGGGTTTTCAGCTTTGTATGTGTGAAGAAAAGTGATTTGGATGGGTGTTTTTAAAATCCCCCGTGTCAATGGACAAAATTGCCCCGAATTTCCTAAATTGGCCAACCGGCCAGTTTTTGTGGCCTACCGGGCACTTAGGTGGTCGGCAGAAATGGCAAGTGGCCAACAGTTTTTGAGTGTTTTTAGACTGTTGTGTGTCCTTGGGTTCCAAGAAATGCAAGTTCTGATCAAAGTTTGATTCAAAATGCCTCTACGGAAGCCTAGAATCACCTTCGCAGTACGCGAGGGTCATCACCCTTCAACACAAGCAAAGTGTATCCTTTTTAACATATTGCAACTCTTTTGGGAGGTAAATCGGAAATTGCTTTTAAAGTCATCTTTATCGAGCATGCCTTGTTATCGCATAGAATTTGCACATTGCATTGAACATGCATTCTGAATCGTTGCGTAGAGCATGTATTACCATGTTTGCATTGAATATGCACCGTTGATTATATTGCATGGAATATGCATTGTTGATCTTGCATTAAATATGCGTCTTGCATTGCATGTGCATCGTTGTCATTTGTCTCGTATGAGACATGCATTGTATTGTTTCATACATGTCAAGTTTCTTTCTCATGCAGGCACGATGTTGTATGTATGGTTCATTTGAAGCTGGCACAACCAGACGATATTGTATGTACGGTTCATTCAGAGGGATCCCGGGTAAAACCATTCCTCTCTCGCATTTCGTTGGTTAGAAGCGTTTGGGGTGTGTACCCCATGCTTATACCTCTCTCTGCTTTGGTTAGAAGCATTTGGGGCATGTGCCCGATGCTTATACCTCTCTACTTTGGTTAAAAGCATTTGGGGCATGTCCCTGACGCTTATACCTCCATGCTTTGGTTAGAAGCGTTTGAATCGTGTGTGCGATGCTTATACCACCTTGTTGGTTAGAGACATTGGGTAGTGCGCTCGATGTTTATACTCCCTTGGTTAGAAACACTTGGGTACGCCCATTGTTTATACCACCCCTTTGGTTAGAAGCATTAGGTTGCGAACCCGATGTTTATACCGCCCTTTCGGTTAGAAGTGTTTGGACCGTGTGCTCGACGCTTATGCCGCCTTATAGGTTAGAGACATTAGGTCGTGTGTCCAATGTCTATACCTCCTTGCCCCCTTTGGGGCATGTGCCTGATGCTTATACCTTGTTTCGGTTGGAAGCGGTTGGACCGTGTGCCCGACGCTTATGCCACCTTGTTGGTTAAGAAACATTGGGACGTGCTCCAGTGTTTATACCACCATCCGGTGCTTGCACCACCCCCCATTTTCCGTCTCGCGTGTGGCGCATTAGGATGCTTTGGTGAAATGCATCTGGACTGATTCTGATGCTTATACCACTCTTTGCTTTGATTGCATAATATTTGAATGTGTTTCACTTGTTATCATTGCTTCATTCCCCATGTGCGCCACGCATTGGGATCTTGTTCGCCGTCTCAGGTATGCTCGACGATTGTTGCTCTTTGCCTTTCATGCGTGAGGCGCAGTTAAGCTTGCATAATTTTCTTGCATCCTTTCTATGTGAAATATGATTCGACTTGTGATTCTCGCGCATGGCGTGTTTATTTAATTACTTCTTCTCATAAGTGAGATGGTTGTACTTGTTGGTTTGCTTAAAATGTCGTATTTTTTTTGCATAATTCTTGCATTCAAATGCTTCATTACAGCCCTCTTTGCATGATCATAAGTTATGTTCTGCATTGTGCATGCCTTTTGCTTTTTGCCCTTGCCTGTGGGCGCATCTGCATTGTTATCTTGCTTGTTTGTCTAAGTCTTCGACCTTGTCAAAAATGGGTCGTCTCTGGGCTTTGACATTCACTCCCATCATTTCATGACTTCTGAGTTCTGTCAAAGAGGGGCAACTGTAGACACCCCATTTTTGACTGACCTCAAGACTTTGACGTCATTGGTTGTATACTCGATGATTGCGCATGTTTGTGCTTGTTTTAGGTGCCCGAGGGTCTCAGCTGAGTGCCTTGTCTTTGAGCCTCTTAACACTTTGTGTTTTGGCCTTGTTTTTTGGGCCAAACCTTGATCCCTCTTGCCCAAGGGAGAGGAAGGGCTTGCCGGCCACTTTTCTCTCTTGTGGGCTACTTTGAGTAATCGGCCGACTAGTGGAGGTGGTCGGCCGACCACCTTAACTGGCCGGTGGCCAATTTTTCTCCTTTTTAGATATTTTCAGATCTTTTGAGCTAGCTGTGGCTCATTGAACTCATCCTCCATACAAGTATATGGAGGGATGGAAACAAGCTTTTAGCTTGTTAAGCAAGCTTTTGCTTGCTTCCTCTATATAAGGGGAGGTCCCTCCCCCTTTAGAGGGGTTCAAAAAATCTCAAAGCTAAAATCTCTCTCTCTCTCTCTAGAATTCTCACTCTCTCTCTATATTGTGCTATATTGAGCTTAAAAGTGTGTTTTCTTCACATATTTGCACTAAGACACCTAGTCAAACACCTTCACTTTGGAGCTGAGCTCCATTGAAGCTTGATTTGAGGTCTTAGACGTTGTTTTGGCTCAGAATTGTTACTGTCTTGCTGCTGTTCTTCAAGGGTAAGCTTCTATCCCTTTTAAGCTTATTTTTGTACATTCTCTTGGCCACCTTTGCATGCTGTTTTAGGCCTACTTGTCAACTACAAAAACCTCTATTTTGAAGTGTTTAAAATGGTGGTTTGAAGCCTTGTTGGAGTTAGGGGTGATCCAACCTCTTTCATTACTTATTTGCTAAGCTTTTGGGGCATCCTTTAAAGCTTTTGAAACCATCTCATTTTGGCCCTTTAACCACTGAACTCTAGAGGGATTTTAGTGGTGGAAATGTGGTTTTGAGGTCCAAAATGGGAGGGGGTGGTCCCCTCTTCTCTTGTCTTGCTTGCATGTGTTGATGGCCTACCAAATGAGCATGTGTTTCTCCCCTTTTGAAGCTTAGTTCCAGCATGTTTTTTGTGATTTTTTGGACCTGCTATAACTCTATTTTAGGCTAGTTTAGTCATTGGTTGCTTGCTTCTTGCACTTGTAGTGTAATCTTGCTTAATAGCCTTGAATGCCTAAATAGTTAGTCCATCATTCTAGCATGTATTAGCTCTGTCTCAGCATTTTTTTACTAATGTTTTAGCATGCTTCAACTCTCTTTTGAGTGGCCTTGGTCCTTTGAGGCTTGCCTTGTATGGTTGTTGTGTAAAGGGCCTTGACTAGCTTTGAGTTTTGAGGCCTTTAACATGTTGTGTATGTGATGATTGCATGTTATAGCATCATTTAACATGTAATTTCAGTATCATAATCTCTGTCATATGCTCATGCATTGCAATCTTTCATTGCTTTTAAGAGTTGTGCCTTGAGCCTTGCTTGCGAGCTAACAAAGGAGCATGATTTTCTCACTTGCTATGCTTCAATTTCAGCATGATTAGGCCACTGATTTGGCGTGATGTAGCTCTTTTTTGAGTTGGGTTGGCTATTTGAGCTTGATATTGCATACTTCTAGTGTAATGCACTTCACTAGCTCTGATGCTTAAGCCTTTCAACATGCATTACATGACTTGTTTGCATGGTTTTAAGTCACTTAGCATACTATTTCAGTGCTGAAATATATGTCATTGCACTCCATTGTTTTAAACTTTTATTCACCTTGAAAGTGGCCTTAAGCCCCTTGTTGGCTTGAACATGAACTTGAGGCATTCATGTCTAATGGTTTTAATCCTCCCTCGAGGATTTCTACTAACCAATAGCATGATACTTTCTTCATGCTCAGGGCACTCGAAGCTTAGGTTGTCTTTCAAATTAGAGGACTTTGCACATTGAACTTAGCCGGTTAATGGACTAATTGGTAAGCTAAAATGTGTAAACAAGAATTGAGCAAAGTAAAACATACCAAGATAACATATGTGTGTTGCATTGCATGTGTTTGGATCGGACGTTAATCTAAACACAAGAAATATGGCACGTTTCATACTCAAAGTGATGAAATGTGTCGCGTTTCTTGGTCATTGTCACCCTTGATCATATATGATAGGGTGACGACACTTTGAGTCTTATGTGCGCATTCACTAAAGCTTGTACAAGCTTGGTTCTTGGGCCATCATGCGTTGAGATGCTTGGTTGGTGGCTTGAGAGCCAAGTAACATACTCCTTTGAGCTTGAGACATGATGAGTAGCGTGGTTGTACACACATGTCTTGCCAAATACATTGTCTTGGCTTTGTTGCTCTCTGTTGCAGCAAAGGCAAAATTCTGGAAAGAGAAGTGGCCAGCCGGCCACTTGCACTAGCCTACCGACCACTTGTACTGGCCGGCCGGCCAGTTGAGGTAGCCTACCGACCAGTTGAGGTGGCCGGCTGGCCACCTGCAAGGAAATTGTCCAAAGTGTTCCTGTGTTGGGGCAGATGCAATCTGGAAGTTCGTATGATGTTCTGAGATCACCGCGAGTGCAAACAGAGACAACTCATGGCAAGGCAATGCATTTTCGGGCGAAGCACACCAAGCATGCATGTCTTCTTTCCCTCTAGGCCATTTTTACCGTTTTACTTAGCTAGTTAATTTACCGGTTTTGTAATTAATTAGTTAATGTGCTTAGCTAATTTAATTCATCTCTGTAATATTCTAATTAGCTTAGCATAGCTAGTTTCAATTCGGTTTGTAATAATTAATTAGCTAGATTAGTTAATTAGTTGGTTTGTAATAGTTAGCTTAATTAGCGTAGCTAGTTAGCTTATTTATTCGGACCCTCCTTCGAGAGGGCGAATTAATGTTGTAATAAGGGTGCGTGCGTGTGTGCATGTCTTCCAACCCCACTTCTTTCTCCCTTTTATTTATCTGTTTTCGATGGTTAGTTTAGGACATATTTTGATTAGCATACCTTATGCTTGCATACATGCATCATTCATCTGTCTTGCATGCACCGGGCTCGGCGCATCATTCAAACTGCATTGTATTTCAATACCTACTTGAATACGTGTTTCAAAGCATGTTATCAAGTGTTGCATTCGTATGCCATCTTAGATAGCCGAGCCTATTTAGTTGCATATTGCATGTGTTGCATTAGGCATCTTAACATAAACTAGGATCATGCATGATTTCTAACTAGTTTTCTGTTTTGGCTCGGAGTATACTGTAAGTGTTTACGCTTTAGCATCCTTGCATGAGTGTAAGTGTTGCCATGTTAGCATACTTGCCATGAGGCTATTTGCTTAACTGATAAACTGCATGAATGCCTCTGGATGAAGGCTTGGTTGCCTGAATTGGAACAACTCGATGATTGTGAGTTTTAAGCCCACTTTGCGAAGTGGCAAATCCGCGCTTTAGCCTACTTGCGAGTAGGATTTTCAAACCATTTTCAAAAACAAAAATGAGTTGTTTTGTTTCAATTCTCGTGATTGAGTCTATACTTGTATGCTATGCGCATCACTTAGTAAGCTAGCTAATAACCAGAATAAGAACACTTGTGTTTTCAAAACGACATATCATGTTAGTAGAGGCCGATCTTTGATTGGGCGAGCGGGGGTGCTCATGTTATGACCTTTCCCTCTCGTACCCAAGTTCCCGAGCTGAGGCAACTTTGGTGATGACGGACACGTGGCCTTTGGCACGAGTTAGGGTTTCCTAAATTTCTCAAAAATAAAAATATTTAGGTGGCGACTCTGTAATCTAGCAAAGCAGTCTATGTTTGGCGCTTTTTGATTCAAAATTGATTTTTCAAAACCAATTGCCAGATTTGGACTCTTTGGTATTTATCAGTCTCACATTGCATTTTGTGATATTAGATTCAGAACCGTGACAGGAGTCCGAACTGTAGGACGACCAATTCACGCCCTCTTCGAAAGGGGGGCGCGCGGAGAAAGACGGGTCTACAGTGGTACTGGTGCGACAGTGGGCTCTACCGAAACATCATTAGGATTACCCGGGGCATCAGGGAGGACTAGTGGAGGCAGCAGGCGAGCAATGATTTGGCGCCATTGGGTTTTAGCATAAAGCGTTGGTAGCAGAAACTGAACCTCATTGGAGTTGAGTGGATAAGTCCCTAGGCCTTTGATAAGTGCTGTAATGAGGTTGGCGAAGGGGAGGGCCCATGTAGAACCGCCTCGCGTGTTGCAAGATTTGACCTCGTTTAGTATATGGGCCATTTGATTGAAGATCAATGACGGGATACCGACCCAAAACTCAAAATCAAATCGATACAAGGCGTGGAGGATGTCCTCTCACCGATTTTCCTTGTGACTAAGAGATATGACATTATTTTTTAGAACCACATCAAGGAAGAGGAGGTGGCGTGGTAAGTTAGCCTGATGGATGCTGGTTCAGTTGTCATCATCCTATCGCCCCTTAAAGAATTCGGTCACTAATGCCGGGACTGTGAGTTCCCAAGTGAACATCGAAAACTGCTCTGCATTGATAGTGTCCATGGAGCAATTTAGAACCTCAGCAATGGAAGCTGGTGTGACCGCTAACTCCGCCTTATCAACAATGTAAAGATGGGCTCCCGGGGCCTCATCACTGATATATATGTTCTGATAAAAGACTCACACAGTGCGAGGATAGACTGGTTTAGTAACATTGCAAACACCCAGTAGACCTCAGTCTTCAAGTTGTTGCACACTCCATGTAGTGGGTTGGGGTGCCAGAAAAAGGCTACGTTAAACGGTGTGTCTGAGGCAATTTATTTGTGTGCCCAGATGTTGGTTGGCATATCCCTAGCGGCTATGTTGGCATTTCAAGGCCGTTTGGGTGCTCTGTAGGACAATGTAGCCATACCTGCACAAAATAATACAACCAATACAACCAAAGTGGAACTATTTTATCAGAACTCATCAAATACCGCATGCATGCACAAATCACTCAAAACCTCATTGTCATCACTCCACCAGAATTATTATTTTTTATTTTTTTATTTTTTGTGAATACTACCCTAAATTAACTTACACTATGTTAGCATGAAGAAAATTGACAAACGCAAATATGAAATACAAGGAATAAATAAATAAGTTAGTAGAGGAAAAGAAAAATAAAATAAAATAAGAAAATACAAATAAAAACAAAAACTAAACCACTAACCAATTAAACTAACAATTAAATCGCTAAATAAAAATAAAACTAAATCACTAACTAAACAATTAAAAAAAATAAAAACAATCCACTAACTAATTAAACTAACAATTAAATTGAAGTTAAAGAAATAAGAACAGTAACGAAACAATTAAATTAAACAACTACATTATACAAAATTAGGCAACCACAAACTATATTACTATTGGATGATTACCTTGAAAAGTAGGAAGAAAAGAAAAGATGAAAAGAAGATGTAGATTTGCCAGAAAAAATGGCTGCCAGAAGGTCGCCAGTCGGAAGAGATGATGATGCTTCGGTGGTGGAAGGTGGTGGTAAGAAAAGGTGGGGTAAAGGTTGAAAGAAGAAGGGTTGATGATGGTGGGGTTTGATGGATTTGTGAGTTGGTCAGTTAGAGAGAGAGAGAGAGAGCAACAAAGATAAGAAATAGGAGAGGTAGAGAGAGAATGTGTTGGGAAGAGATAAGAGTTAGTCTAGAGTTTGGCTTCAAGAAAAGGACTTCTTTTCTTCTTCTTTTTTATTTTTATTTTTTTTATAAATAAAAAATAAAATAAAATACAATAGGTAAATATAAATAAATAAAATAAATAAATAAACGAATAAAAATTGCACGGTTTTTTTTTAAGAAATATAAAATAAGTAAATAAAAATAAATAAATAAATAAAACTGTATGATATATATATATATTTCTTTGAAACAGGCCGCTCGTGTGCCCATGTGGGCTGCACGTGCGGTGAATTATGTAATGGACCAGTGGCGAAATTGGGTCGCTCCAGTGACAGTGAAGCAGTATGCTTTTGGGCCTGGGCCACTCGTGCGTTCTAGGCCTCCGCTCGTGCGCCCCATTTTTTTTTTTGGATGGGCCATTTGTGCGCCCATGTGGGTCGCACGTGCTGTGAATATTGGCCACTCCAGCGGCACTTGCGTAGTGTGCTCTTGAGCTTGGGCCGCTCGTGTCCCCTAGCCTTTCGCTTGAGCGCTCTTGCGTGGACTCTTCCCTAGTGTGCCCATTTGGGCCACACGTGCGGTCTGTTTTTTTTTTATTTTTACAAACCTAATTACAACTGAAAAAAAAAATTCAAACCATTTCTAGCTTCATTACACATCTGAAATAAAAATAGCACTTCGAAAACATCTAAATGCTCAATGAAGGTATAATCTTCACGCGAAAATCATGGGCACTAGTTTTCTCCCTAACAATGTTTGTAACTTTTTCTATTCTCCAACAAGGTGACAGCCTAGGTTGATTTGGTATCCAGAATCGAGGCGTATAAAGCTAACTCGACCTATATGGCTGCCATATAGAGTTCAAGCCGAGGTGGTTTTGAAGCAATCTTTACACCCCTGGTATTAAAACCAGACTTTAGTATCGGAAATTCCAAACCTTTGCGTTCTAGGCTTTGCCATTCGAACTCTAGTTTCCACCGTCTAAGTTGGTCTCTTAGGAATTCACTACAAACACAGTTAGATGGTTATACCAGACCGTCAGATGCCGTTCAGGCACAGCTAACACCAAAGGAATTATAGGATTTAAAGTCTTCTAGACTCAAAATAATTACTATGGAAGATATATTGGGTCCGTCAAGTGGACAACCTCAATCATCTCCCCTTTCTCAATACTATCCACATAATGGTTCAATTGTTGCCCATTGACCTTGAAGGTTGTACCATCTTGTGGATTTTTAATCTCAACTGCCCCATGTGGAAAGACTTCAATAACCTCATATAGGCCATCCCACCGAGACCAGAGTTTACTCGGGAACAACCGCAATTTAGCATTGAACAACCACACTTTTTGGTGAGGCTCAGACTTATGAGAAATGTGTTTATTGTGAAATGCCTTAGTCCTAGCCTTATAAATTTTGGAGCTCTCATATGCATCATTAAGGAGCTCCTCTAACTCATTAAGTTCGAGTTTCCGGTGATCACTGGCTTTGGCCATATCAAAATTGAACTTCTTAATGGCCTACAAAGCCCGGTGTTCTAACTAAACAGGGAGATGGCACGCTTTCCCGAACACAATCCTATATAGAGACATCCCGATGGGTGTCTTATATGAAGTGCGTTAGGCCCAAAGTGCATTAACCAACCTAGTGGACTAATCTTTCCTATTGGGCCTCACAGTTTTCTCGAGGATGTGTTTAATCTCCCTATTAGAAACCTCTATTTGACCACTAGCCTGGGGATGATAGGGAGTGCCAACTTTGTGAGTGATCGTGTATTTGCGCACCAATGCTTCGAAGAATCGATTGCAAAAATGTTTGTCACCGTCACTAATTATGGCATATGGGAACCCAAAACAACAAAAAATGGTTTCATGGCGGAATTTAACCACAACTTTGTGGTCATTCGTTTTGGTGGCCACTTCCTTTACCCATTTGGAGACATAATCCACAGCCACCAAAATGTATTCAAATCCAAAAGATGGTGGAAAATGACCCATAAAGTCAATGCCCGAAACATCAAAAATCTCAACAATCAAAATAGGGGTCATCGGCATCATATCTCATCGTGACATAGAGCCCATGCGTTGACAATGCACACAAGCTCTACAAAAGTTATGGGCATCTTTGAAGATAGAGGGCAAGTAAAACCCATATTATAAAACCTTGGTGGCCGTTTTCTGCCTACTGAAATGGCCACCACATGCATGAGAGTGACAAAATGTGAGAATGCTATGTGTTTCACTCTCAGGCACACAACGCTGAATCACTTGATCTGGACAATATTTGAACAATTCTAGGTTTTTCCAAAAATAGTGCTTGAATTGTGAGAAAAATCAGTCTTTGTCTTGCTTAGAACAAGGTTTAGAAATTTGACCAACCACCAAGTAATTCACTATGTGAGCAAACCACGAGAGGATCACTTATGATATCGCAAAAAGTTGCTCGTCCAGAAACGAGTCGTGCAAAGCTAAGGGATCACTCGTGTGCTGAATAAGGATTCATGATAGATGATCCGCAACGACATTCTCAGATCCCTTCTTGTCCTGGATTTCTAGGTAAAACTCCTGAAGGAGTAGAATCTACCTAATGAACCTAGGTTTGGTCTCTATTTTGGACAATAAGTATCGCAAAACGGCATGGTCAGTGAACATAATAACTTTAGACCCTAAAAGGTAGGACTGGAACTTGTCAAGTGTAAAGACAACAGCTAGTAACTCTTTCTCAGTGGTAGTGTTATTTAATTGAGCATTAGAAAGAGTACGACTAATGTAGGATATAACATGGGGCACTTTATTCACCCTTTGGCCCAAGACGGTGCTGAGGGCATAATCAGATGCATCACACATGATTTTGAAAGGAAAGGACAACTCAGGAGATTGCATGATAAGGGCAGCAGAAAGGGTCGCTCGAAGTGTTTTGAAAGCTTTAAGGTGCATCCTTAGCAAGTAAACTACACAAAGGACAGGATATTTTGCAAAAATCTTTGATGAATTGACGGTAAAAACTTGCATGTCCTAGGAAAGACCTAACTTGACGCACCGAAGTGGGTGGAGAAAGGCCTGCAATGAGGTCAACCTTAGCTTTATCTACCTTTATACCTCAAGGGGACACAATATGTCCCAACACTAACCAGGATCACCTCAATACATCATTCCAACACTCTAGTCAAATTGCTAAGGCATTCCTCAAAAGACAGCCCAAACACCAAAAAATCATCCATGAAAACCTCTAAAAAAATTTCCACCATATCGGAGAAAATGACCATCATACACCGTTGAAAATTCACCAGTGCATTGCATAGCCCAAATGGCATGCGCCTATAAGCAAAAGTGCCAAAAAGGCAAGTGAATATAGTCTTTTCTTGGTTAGTAGGGTACACCAAAACTTGATTATACCATGAGTAACCATCAAGAAAACAATAAAAACCATGCCCCGCTAACCTTTCAAGAATTTGATCAATAAATGGCAATGGAAAATGATTCTTTCAAGTCATGAAATTTAGTCTCCTATAATCAATGCACACTCGCCACCCTGTAGTGGTTCGTGTAGGGACCAACTCTCCTTGCTCATCTCAACAACAATGATGCTCGATTTCTTGGACACCACTTGTGTGGGACTCACTCACTTGCTATCTGAGATGGGGTATATAATACTCGTATCTAACAATTTCAACACCTCCTTTTTTCACTACCTCTTTCATATTGGGATTAAGCCTCTGTTGCATTTCACGAGAAAGTTTGGTGTCCTCCCCTAGATGTATATAATGCATCCACACGGAGGGATCTATCCCTCTCAAATCAGCCACCGACCACCAATAGCACACCGATGTACCACGAGAACACTTATTAATTGACTTTCCTGCTCTATAGTTAAGTCAGATGCAATTATGACCAGTAAAGTATCTCGAGGCCCTAAAAATGCATTCTTGAGTGTGGCCGGAAGCGGCTTTAACTCAAGCATGGGTGGTGTGACTAGAGATGGTATGATAGGCTTCCTAGACAGATGAAGAAGGGGCTCAAACTGGGCTTTCCACAGAGGAAAATCCAGTGTAGGAGAAGAATCAAGTAAAGCATTTAATTCCTCAACTGACCTGTCAATATTAAAATCCTCAAACCCAAAATGAGCTAAACAAGCCTCTAAAGGATCCTCTACAAGAATGGAGGGCAAAGTCTCATCTACTATCTCCTCCACAACATCCACAAATAAGTACTCCTTTCTCTCATGGGGTTGTTGGGATACTTGGAAAATATTGAGTTTCACTTGCATATTCCCAAATGAAACATCCATAACCCTGGTACGACAATTAATACATGCATTAACCGTAGCCAAGAAAGGTCGTGCTAAGATCATCGGGATTTGGTTCCTAGAGCTAGCCACCGGTTTCATATCTAAAACCAAAAAGTCAATAGGAAAACAAAACCTATCGACCCTTACTAGCACATCCTCAATCATGCCACGTGGCACTTTGAGGGACGGGTCAGCCAACTGGAGTGTGACAGTAGTGAGCTTCAAGTCTCTAAGCTTGAATTCCTTGTACACAGAGTATAACAGCAAATTGACACTAGCCTCTAAATCTAACAAGGCCCTATCAATAAAATGGTCCCCTATAATGCATGCAATGGTTGGGGCACCTGGGTTTTTAAGCTTAGGGGGTGTGTCACTCAATAAGATGGAGCTTACTTCATGAATACGACCTTTTGGGACACATGTGTCCTAGCTTTACGCTTTTGCGTACAAAGGTCCTTAAAAAATTTAGCATAGAAGGGTACTTACTTAATCGCCTCCAACAAGGGGAGGTTGATTTTAACTTGTTTAAACACCTCCATCATTGCTTCCATGGATGTCGCCTTCTTATTAAAAGGGGACAATGTATCAAGGCATTGGGCACATATGGTTCCTTAGACTCTTGTGAAGTACTAGGGACTAAGTCATCCCCTTTAGGTGTTTCTCCCTCACCCTTGCTCTCATTAGGTTTAACACCGTAGTCACCTTTTTTAGCCCTAGTTGCATCAGACGCAATTGGTCGAGGCTCTAACTCCCTCCCACTTCTCAAAGTGATCACCGCTTGCACCTGTTCATGATACTTTCCATTCCCACTTAACTCCTCTGCCCTATATTGACCTTTAGAGTTGGCCACGGTCTGACTTAGTAATTTTTCCTCATCTCTTCTATTTATGTTGTTAGCCATTTGACCTAATTAGGCCTATAGCTTGGCAATGGAGTGAGTATGGGAGTGAATTATTGGTGTTAACCCCTTAAGTTCTGAGAGAACTTCCAACACCTGAGTCTCAAAAGCCGAGTTGCGTTGAGGATCAGGCGGGGGTTGTGGTTACTGGTAAGGTTGTGGTGGTCGGTAAGAAGATTGGTTGGCAAAATTAGTAAAATTCTGCCTTGGTGGTGGAGGATTGTAAGAAGTGCCTTGTGAAGATGGTCTCCATGAAAAATTAGGGTGATTTCTCCATCCCAGAGTATGTGTTGAAATATGGGTCATTACTCGAGTTGGAGAATCTTTGAGCCGCATTCACATGCTCTTCGACTAATTCTAGAAATTGTGATGCTGAAGGGCACTCACTCAAGTCATAAGTAGGGCTTGCACAAATAGTACATGCCTCGTGAAATTGAGGCTGATCTTGCTGTCTAGGGACATGTCCCGAAGCTAATAATTGGTCCATTTTGTGGGACAATGCCTCTTCTTGTTGGGCTAACTCTAGGTTTTGCCCTACCTCATAAATGCCTCATCTTTTCCGGGCTCCAACTACTGATTGCCGGACTTGTCGAGCTGCAGAGGCATGGTGAAGGGAATTATCACTTAAGTTCTCAAATAATTGTCATGCCTCGATGTCATTTTTGGACATGAATGTCCCACCATAGGAAGAATCCACCATTTGGCCATGAGGCTCAATTAAGCCATAGTAAAAGGTTTGAACAAGTTGCCAATTAGGCACTTGGTGGTGGGGACTGTGATACCCCTGTTCCGTATTATGCTAATTGATCCTCCTTATGCATATGATTATGTGTTTGATATGATTTTGAGTGCCATTTATATGAATATATGTGGTTTTGAATTTCTATATGTTCACCGTAGGAATATCTGTTTGATTATCTGCTTTGGAATTTAAATTGAAGGCCTTATCGGCCACAGAACCTGAAATTAATTGCGCCAACGCGATTGGCATAATTTTTAGAGCCTGCGGTGAAATTTGATTGAAAATTGATTCGGATTAAAATAATTAGATTCAAAACGATCAATTAAGTGCCCAACCACCTAATATTAAAATAATTGACTTAGTGGGGCTATATAAAGGGCCATATGCACTCAATCTCTCTCTTTTGGATTCATTTTGGTTGATTTTGGGCTCTTGAGTGTAAGAGAGCCGAATTAGAGGGAGATAGTGTAGGGAATTGAAGGTTTGGCTCAAGTTTGTGAAGAATTGGAGAATTAAACTCAAGAATTTGCTATAGATTGGAAGAATTAAGCCTCTAGGTAAGTAATTCATGAATTTTGAGTTATCATCTTGTGAATTCAAGTTTGAATAATGGTCAAGAACATGGATTGGTTTGATTATGAGGAAATTGAGTTGATTTTGTTGTATTGAAAACCAATATGTGCATGCATGTATGTAATTGCTTGAATTTGCATGTTTAAGTTTAAAATACATGATCCATGAAGAATTTTGGTTGAAGCTCATGTTTGTAATCACCAATTACACCATGTAAGTTGAAATGGGAGTAATATCCCACATGCATGTACAATTTATGAGGAATGAGTTTGAAATACATGGAATTGTTGTCATGGTAGCAAGTTTGGGGTAAATTGGAACATACATGTAAATGGTTTATGAAATTGAGCTTCATAATGTGTTGAATTTGATATTAGTACATGTTTATGTGAAGATTGAGCCAAAAACATGCATTTAGAACCTTTGAATACCTAGTTGAAGCTCAAGAATGTGTTCTGGAAAACCAAGAATTTTTTATGTCCGCTCGAACGGGGAATTTGTGCTCCCAGTATTTTTGCAGACATGGATGTCTGCTCGAGCAGGGAAGTTTACGCTCGAACGGGGAGCCATGTAGAGAGGCCTTTCACTCGAGCGCCAGAGTCCGCGATCGAGCATAAATTCGACATAACTAGTACTTTTGCAGGCCTCAAGGGTCCGCTCGAACGAGGAAGTCCACGCTCAAGCGAGGACCTTATTTTCTGAAATTTTGAAAAGATATTCTGTGTTTCATTTTATGTTCTCTTTCACTTCCAAGTACTCTTAGGCATGCATTGAGCATTGTAATTGAGTTAAAGAGATAAGAATGAAGCCTAAAGAGGAAAATGTGAATTTAGAACGGATCGAATTATTTGTGACCCTTTTGTGTTCATGGAATGTGTAGGGTCGAGCTCCAGGGCAAACCAACCAACCAATCACTGTGAGTAATATCTTAACAAAGATATCTGAAATATGTTGTTGTCCAATTGCTTACTTCTATGTAAGTTTTATAAGTTCATTGATTTGATTGGTAGACAATGTTTACTATACCAAATGAGTGGGCCAGAGCCCAGTTTGATCTGAATAATAGAATGAATGGGCCAGAGGCTGTTTTGACAAGAATGAATGAATGGGCCAAAGGCCGTTTTGACAAGAATGAATGGATGGGCCAGAGGCTGTTTTGACAAGAATGAATGGATAGGCCAGAGGCCGTTTTGACAATAATGAATGGATGGGCCAGAGGCCGTTTTGACATGAATGAATGGGCTAGAGACCGTTTTGACATGAATGAATGAATGGGCCAAAGGCCAGTTTGTCATTTTGAATGGGCCAAAGGCCAGTTTGACACAAATGAAAGTTTAAATGGGCCAAAGGCCAATTTGACATGAAAGTTTGAATGGGCCGAAGGCCAGTTTGACATGAAAGTTTGAATGGGCCGAAGGCCAATTTGACATGATAGTATGAATGGGCTAGAGGCCAGTTTGACATGAAGGAAAGGATGGGCCGAAGGCCAGTTTGACATAAACGAATGGGCCAAAGGCCAGTTCGACGTGAATGAAAGTACAAATGGGCCAAAGGCCAGTTTGACCTAAATGATACTAATGAATTTGGCACGAGGCCGTATGATGTGTTTGGAACCGCAGTTACTTAACTTACATATGTCTATGCATGTATGTATTAGTTAGAAATATAAGTTGGGCCCAAGGCCGTTTGATGTATATTGTTCCAATGGATATTCTTTATTTGATATTATTCACTGGGCTTTCGCTCACGCTCATTCATGTATTTGTAGTTAGCCAAGAAAGGTCCAGACCCAGCCTCAGTGAAGTCTGTGTGGAACAACTAAGGTTTAAAAAGTCAGCCCTTGCGTCTCACACATGAGGCACGTCTTTGCCGTTTTGCCATTCTATACTATTTTGTCATGTTGGCGAGGACTTTGGTTTACGTCTGTGTATAGTTTTGTTTGGCTGACTTAGATTTGAATGATCCTGTCTATACAGAACTTTATGTTACTATACTTTCTACTGTGAGTTGTTAACATATGTATGTATGGAATGTTATGATGTGCATATAAGCACGGCTCTATGGACAAAGTTTTAAATTTGCTTCCGTTTGGCCCCTTTACTCTGATGAGTTTTGTCTTATTTGGTTTGAGGCCGTAGGTAATCTCATGATTACTGGCCGGTTATGGCCTTAACCCATAGGGGCGAGTTCGGGTCGTGACAGGGACACTGTTGAAGAAGGTCACAAAGTCTTTCCCATGTTTCATGAAATTGCTCGACATCAATTTGAGCAAAATTGGTGATGGCTCGCTTAAGTTGGTTGATCTTACCAATGAGAAAGTACTTCTCCAAAAACTTTTGCTATAATTGGTCCCATGTTGTGATAGAATTAGCAGGTAAGGAGTTCAACCAATGTTTGGCTTTGTCCTTTAGTGAAAATGGAAATAGTCGCAACATTAAGGCCTAATTTGTGAAATTCTGGATCCTCACTGTAAAACAAATTTCTAGAAATTCATGTAGATGTTTGTAAGGGTCATCATGAACTAGTTCATGGAATGATGAGAGCATTTGGATGGTGCTAGACTTAATCTCATAATGAGCAGCGGTGGTGTTGGGCAATTGAATGCATGATGGTGATGTATATGCTGTATGTGTGAAGTAATCCTTAAGGGTTCGGTTGGGCCCATTTAGGCTATTCGAGTTCGCCATCTCTAATGGTTCGACATATGGACATGGATATTCAAGCCTAGGAACATGAGAAGAGGCTCTAAGGTTCCTAAGACTCCTTTCTAGTTCAAGATCCAAACTCCACAATTCAAGGCGACAAGAATGACGCTCGTGCATACACCACTCACACACACAAACTAAGTTCCGACTCTGGTGCACTAAGTTATGAAAACAAAATACCAAAGGAGAAAATACTGACAGTGGTTTAACAAAAACGTTTTACTTGTCTTGCGAGTGCTTGACGTGTAGACTGTTGTCTCCAACCTCCACTTGAGCTCTTTCTTTCTTTTTAGCACTTTGGTGCTTTGCTTGCGAGTATTTGTTTCTTCTTTTTTTTTTAAGCACTTTAGTACTGGGGTTTGTTTTTAAAGTTCGGTTGTACTCCGCTTGCACTTTGGTGATAGATCCACTTGCAAAAACTCTGCACACTTAGCAATACTAAAATATAAAATCCTAAATTAAAAATTAAAATAAGAATGTAACTTTATATTAATTAGTTTCTCCAAAAGTCCTCGGCAACGGCACCAAAATTTGATGGGTCGTTTCACACACCAAAAATGAACACTAAACTATATCAAATTCCTTAGTATAACGGTAAGTCCAATTATCGATCCACAGGGACAAACGGGAAATTAAACTAATTTAATTGTTAAATTCCTAAATTATTTTTGATAAAAAAATTGAGGGACATCATGACTAAACGAGAATTAAATGAAATTGAGAAACTGAATTGACAATTAAAAGTAGGGTTTGAGATGCTAATTTTTGGAAAAATCCTAGGGTAAAGAATTTACCAACAACTGTATAAATAAAACTTAACATCGGCCATCAATTGCAATCCGATTTGAACTACCCAATATTTCACAACTACAAGTTTGAAACATTGATCAAGAGGATTGTTGCATTCAACGTACAAGCACGAATCATCCCAAGTAGCATGAGTTGTTTGCTCTAAACTATAGTAACAACACGACCTGTCTCTCGTAGCATGACTCGTCTCATACTTTCAACACAAACACAAAGAAAGCTAATGTGTGGAAAGCATTAAACAATCACAGACAATAAAATATTTGAAGAGATGAAAAGGAAAATTATTATAAACTTCTAAAATATCCATACATTTATTCAAACCGTTTCATAATCAAAGCCTAAGAAAAATCTCTTTGCATGGCTAGGGTTTCATCAAAATCCTAAAACTGGACGACTAGCCACTCATGGAGGAGTGAAAAGAGGTGGAAGAGGAAGAAGCCCCCATGAAAGTTTCCCTTGAAGCTTGAGAAATCCCTCTCTTCAAAGCCTAGCTTCTATTTTCCTTAGAATATTTTCGAACCTGGTTACAGCCTCTTTTTCTTCTTTTTATTCCCAGTAGAGGAGTCTTAAATTTTCACGCACGCAACCCTAGGTGGCCTGCTTGAGCGCCCATATGGGTTGCTTGAGCGGTGGTGGGCCGTACGTGCGATAAAGCTTGGCCGCACGTGCGGTGAGGTGGTAGGCTGTGACTTTTCACTACTTGCACGGAAAATATGCTTTTGCGCTACTTTTTGCTTGAACTTGTTGCCTGCCAAATCTGTGCAAGTGCACAAAACATATCATCTTCACCAAATAAACAAAATTCAAAGACTATAAATGTAACTTAAGCGGCCTCAATGTGGTACCTTTCGGCCTACATCAGATATTTCGTTTGCAACCATCATCACCAATAATTCTTCTCCACCATGCAAATCTGTAATTAAATAAATAAATCAACCAATAGATCTTTTTCTTTTTCTTTTTTTAAATATATGTTTTGTAAATTGAAAAATAAATAATTTTAGAATGAGAGTTTGGAGCTCTTAGGAGGCTTCTTACTAAAACTCCCTTTTGCTTATATAATATATAGACTATGGATAGATTATGGATCATCCATGATGAATGAGTATTAACTTTGAAGTCTTTGTTCCCTTACAAAACTAAGCCCGGAAAAGTCTTAAGGCTGTTCTTTTTAAGGAGGTTTGGTACTTTTGTCTCACTATTTTTTGTATGAGTCATGCTAATTTATATATGTCACACTCCTCTGGTTGCTCATTGAAGTACATATTTCAAGTGGTTGAGAATTCCAATTATTGTGCATCATCATAGTATTTTGTGTCACACTCCTTCGGTTGTTCGCTAAAGTACGTATTTCAAGTGGTTGATAATTCCAATTATTGTGCTTCATCATAGTATTTTGTTTCTATGTGAGCTCTTTTTTTTTACCAGCTATAGAAACAACCTCATTTCTTCCCAATTATGAATGACAGAAGTAATTTGAAACCAAGTAAAATTCTAAAACACAAATACTGAGTTCCACTCAACGCCTTCCCGTCCATCTCTAGCCTTGTCAATGATTTGGATACTCAGCATGCCTTACCATGAAGAGATGTGTTCAGAATCAGCCCTAGGCTAAGGCCATTGAGGGCTATGCCTTAAGCCCCAAAAAATTGGTCCAAAATGGAGCCTACAAAATTAGAAAAGTATTATAATATATTACAAATATAAATAGGCCCAAATTATTTTTGTTGTTTTAAAGCCAATCTAAAGGACCCAAAAATATTCTGTTGGGCCCATATTTGTTTATAAGTGTGGTTTGACTCAATTGAAATTAAAATATATACAAAATGTGGTGGCCCTTAAATGAGAAACACTACATACACATACAAAATGTTGGTGGCCCAAAATAGGCCCCCTACTTTTTTTTTTTTTTTACCTTCTTTGTTTATCAAATTTTAGTGGAATAAACAATTAACTCAATCTCAATCACACTTATACACAACATATTCAATAAACAACAATGCAACCACACTCATAAACAACATATTCAATAAACAACAATTAATTCAATAAATATCCAATACATTTTAATTGAATAAATTTTCCCTAATTTTGGTAACTCTTTCTTCTTCTTCTTCTTCTTCTTCTTCTTCTTCTTCTTTTCTTTTCTTTTTTCTTTTTTTTTTTTATGAATACATTTTGATATCTATTTTGGTATCAATTGACGGTAATGATACCAAGTAAGGAGATTTTTTTTTAATTTGTGAATATAGACCTCGGTTTTTGTTTCACCTTAAGCCTCCGAAAACTCAGGGCCGGTGTTGGATGTGTTACATTTGAAGATCGTCAATTTTCTTTTCATCTCTATTTTCATCTCTTGCCTCTATAGAATTTCATGTACAAGTTAGAACTACATAGTTAAGAATTCTTGGTCAAACAATGACCTTAATTTAAGTATTTTGCATCATTTCAAATTTTTATAATCCTTCCGTTCCAAAATAATAAGCCCTTTTGGAAAATCTAACCTTTTTTTTTTATAATACAATTATTACATTTTAAAAATATTAATTTTTCAAAATTATCCTTTGATAGTACTTTTTTTTTTATTCAGAAATATCAATTATCATAATTGTACTTTTTGTGTTATTAATGAATTTGAAAGAATGACAAAATAATAAATTCATATTATTTTATTTCTTGATTTTTGGAAAGGGACTAATATTTTGGGATAGTGAAAAATAAAATAAGAGATTAATATTTTGAGACGGAGGAAATATTATTTTTGCACAATTGATTTTTAGGTTAAACTGAAATGTCTAATCTTGGTGGTGTTATTTTTTTTTTTTTTTGTGTCACTTCTAACTTGGATAGGCGTGGCTTACATATTTTTGGGGATGAACCAAAGTCCATGGTATAGATGAGGACTGCCAAAAAGAAAAATCAAAGGGCATGGTTTTCGTATGATTTTTTTTTTTTTTTTTTTGGCAATTATTATTTTAAGTTGAAATATACTTAATTTGTATAGAATTTGATATTAAAAATTATTCCTTTTTGGATGGTTAAAAGTGAAATTGATGCAAATTGTGGAATGGTTGATAATATATGTATTGTTTTTGTTTTTATACATGGTACATGTTGCACGGAATACATACAGGTTGTGAACAAATTAAAAAAAAAAAAGAGAGCATAAAATCATGTTTTTGGTGACTGAATAGTTGGTAGCTCAAAATGAAGTAAATATTTTTAGTGATTAAATAGTTAGTAGCTAAAAAATAATAAAATGATTTTTTTTTTTACGACTAAATATTTAGTAGCCATAAAAAAAAAAAAAAAAGTAGACTTTAGGTGAAGACTTTAGTGGCTAAAAAAAAATAAAATGAAAAAAAAATTTGGCGACTAAAACTTTAGTAGCAAAAAAAAAAAAAAAAAAATCGGATTTTAGGTAAGTAAAAGTTTAGTAGCTAAAAATAAAAAATAAAAAAATAGACTTTAGGTGACAAACATTTGATAGCTAAAAAAAAATAAGATGAACAAAAATAAAAAATAAAAAATTGGCAAGTAAAACTTTAGTTGTTCTAAATAATTTCAGTTCTTGGCGACTAAATGTTTTAGTCACTGAAAATGTGATATTAATTTTTTTTAAAAACTAAAAAATTAGTCGGCAATTGAGGATGCCAATTCCTTTTCCCGATAATTATTCATTGACTAGTCTGGTGACCAAAAGTTTTAGTTGCAAAAAGTTTTGGCAACTAAAAATTGACTTTTGGTGATTAAAGCCAAAAGTGCCATTTGTTGTATTGTGCTCCCATATATAATGGCACACAAATTTAAATTTTGAAATAGTTGAGTATACTTTCCTTTTAAAAATTGTAATTTATGGAATAATTAGAGTTTTATTGTTATGATTAAATGGGAGTTTAACCAATAGGATTTTTTTATTATTCAAAAATCAAAAAATTATAAAATTTAGTTTGAGGGTTTAGAGCTCCCACAAATGTTGTCGAAAAATTATAGACTATTCTCGGAGTATCACGTGTCCGTATTCCTAATCAATTATAATTTATTCTGTCCCTTATGTTTTTAAATCACCCAACACAATACTCCACCTACCCACCTTCTTTACTAATCATAATACTATGGAATATTATGTGTTTATACTACAAGATTACTGAATAATTACACAGTCTTGTCATTTAGAAATCTCATTTTACTTATATAACATATAGATTAATAGTGTAAATTAAAATTGTAGATTGACTGTAATGTGAATGGTTTGTACAGAGATAATATGGGTATGCAAGAAGAAACACCCATGAAACTAATATACAAATAAATATATTTTATTTTTTATTTAATATTAATACACTAATAATCTTAACACTTAATATCAACAATTTCAATCAATCAAATTCAACAAACAAACATGGCATGATACTATTAATAAGGAAAATGATATACAAATCTACTTTTTAAGCCTACATTTTAGACCTAGTGATGTGTCAAGAAGGTAATTGACAAGTGTGAGAGAAATTTAAAATATAAAATTTGTTATAGATTAGTAGTTATGAAAAATATTACTCCATCCGTCCCAAAATATTAGTCTCTTATTCCATTTTTTATTTTCCAAAAATATTAGTCTGTTTTCAAAAATCAAGTATAAAAATAATATAAATTTTCCATTTTGCCCTTCTTTTAAATTTATTAATGACATAAAAAGTACAACTATGATGTTAATATTCTCCAAAAAATGTACTATCAAGGGGTAATTTTGAAAAATCAATCTTTTTAAACTGCATAATTGTACTACTAAAAAAAATTAGATTCCCTAAATGAGACCATTATTTTAGGACGGATGAAATATATAAAATTAATTTGTATTATATATATAAAAAATATCGTATAAATTAGAATTATATATTATAATATTAACGCGAAAGTAGCAAGTAGATGAAGAACATGGATTACGAAATCAAAGATGATTCAAATCATGGAACAACATTAACGCGAAAGTAGCAAGCAGATGAAGAACATGGATTACGAAATCAAAGATGATTCAAATCATGGAACAGAATTGGAAAGCACTTAATCCAAACATAAATTCAGTACATACAAAAATAACTTACAATTACAATTGTAGCAACTGCAAGGATCTTAATTGGGCTACAAGCGGGAAGAGGTAATTTTCACTCAGAGCTCTCTGTTTTTTGGAAAACTAAAGAATACAAACTTGGAGACTACTGAATGAATTCATTACAATATATAGAAAAGGAAAAGCAAAATAGCATGTGACTTTGGTGACTAATGAAGGCAGCTGGCAGCGCATGAAGTAAAGCAGATGCTGTTGGTTGCTTTTGGTGGAGTGATTGCACGAATGAGCAGCTTTAGCAATAGTTGATTGAGGTGAATAGTGACAATGAACAGTAAAAGTGAACAGTAACTTACTTTTACTATTCATCACTTTCGGTGGAACATGTGAATATAGGAATCATTATAGATACAAATTAGCAACTTTTCTCAAAAGAGTATTGATTGAAGCTAATTCCTATTTATAGGGAATCCTATGTTGATTGATTAGGCATATGGGTCCTAAGCATCTTCGAACTCAGATATTCCATATGAGATGGGTTGAGTAGTTGAACCTTCAGAAGATTGTCATTGGTTTGAACTGTCTCCTGAATTTTCTGAATTGGTTGACTGGGCTTCACCTTGATCCATGATTTGGCAAACTAACTGGAGTACTTCATCTTTAGATAATTTGGACTTGCTTTTTGCTTTGATTTTAGGCTGAGCAAGAGGTGAACTAGGCCTTGACTGAGCCTTGGATTTGGATTTGGATTTTGATTTGGGCTTTGATTGAGTCTTGGGCTGAGTCGGTACTGCAGGAGCTTTGGACTTAGCCTTAGACTGTGATTTATCAGCAGTGGATTGAACCTGAACCTTTGATTTGGATGACTTGGGCTTGGAGCCACTAGATGAGGGGCTTCCAAGGTTGATTGGAGGAAGACTGGGCTGACTTCCTTGGCTGATTGCAACAGTTGGGTTCTGCTGGGCTTTGATCATAGATGGAGTGGGAGCGCATTGATCAATGGGGAATTCTTCTTGAACAATTTCAAAAATTCTGGGCACATTAAACTTAGCCCACCATTTGACTGAATGTTGACGGGTGATTATATTACCATCAATTCCATAATGCCATTTAAATATCCATGGGAGTTTATATTTGGATATAAAAATTAACAAAGATGGAAATTGTTTCTGATGAGTGGCGAAGGGATAAACAGAGGAGAAATAATTGATTAGTTCAATGAGATCACCAGGAAGAATATCTGAAATGGCGCCATAATGAGTCCATCATCTCAGAAACCAAGTAGGTAACTCAGATTTGAATTTCTGATCAAAGGAGATGAACCATGAGTGACTGAAGGACTCATTTTGGTACAAGAAAATCTTGAACCAAGCATCAATGTAATCATGATAATTATATTGAATAGAGTGACCAGGTAAATCTCAAAGCTAATAAGGAAGACCCCATTCAGCTAAGGAAACAATGTTGTGAATGTAAATAGAATGATGCAGAACCTTGCTAGCGTAGGTCCGATCATAAATGGGTTTGATTAAGACTGATTGATGATGGATCAAAATATCTTTGTAATAGGTGAGTGTTTTCTCTGGATGTGAGAGGATGAAATGGCATCCAGAGCCAAAATAAGATTTAGCAATTTCATGAATAATTTGACTTTTGGGATGACTGGGTTCTTTGAAGAACAAATTAGTGATGTGTGATTTGGTATAATCAGATCGAGATGACCTGACTGGGTTAGCAGGGTATGGAGTAACTGAGATAGACTGACTAGAAGCAAAAGTTTCTGTGGCTAAAGCAGATGAGTAATTAGGTCGATAAATGTTACCAAGAACTTGGTAACGGTTGACCATTTCAAAAGGATGAGATGGGGTGATTGACTCCAAAGGAGGAGGAACAAGGAGTTGATTAGGTTTACTTGATGATGGGACCAAAGCCTTGGAAGGAGGCCTTGGGCGAGACATCTGTTAAGCAAGTAACAATGATTAGCAACTAGAAAGAAGATCTAAATAATTCTGGTAGTAATTCAAATGACTAATGTATTCAGTAAGTAAAGTGCGACGAGCTTGAATTTGATGGTAATTGATATATTGGGGCTCGTTTAGTAGTTTTTTTTTTTTTTTTGGCTAATTGGAGTCGTTGAATACGGAAGGTTACTTGGTGAATCAAGGTCTGGTAATGGATGATTTGGGTTTTAATAGAGGAAATATGTGGAGTTGCACTCATCCCTTACCCCCCTGTAAAAATTCCCGGGTAAGAAAATCAGGAAGGGAATTTTGGCTACCAGGAATATAAGTAATATCAAAATCAAAGATACTTAAGATAGATTGCCAGCGGGCAAAAATTTGTTTACTAGCGAGATTTTGAACATCTTTTTCCAAAACATATTTAGCAGATTTGCAATCAACACGAAGTAAAAATTTTTGATTTAAAATATCATCTTGAAACTTTTGAATACACAAAACAGTAGACAAAATTTCTTTTTTAATAGTACTATAATTTAATTGTGCTTTATTCCAGACACCAGAATGGTAACGGACAATTTGTTCAGATGATTGAGGAGTGACTTTCTGGAGGAGAATGCCACCATAACCAATATCAGAAGCATCGGTTTGAATAATTTTGAATGAATTCTCAGTAGGAATACCAAGACAAGGAAGAGACTTAACATATTGTTTAACTTGTTGAACAATGGCAGTGTGAGCAGGAGACCAAGGAGGAGGATTATCCTTTAACCTATCAAACAGAGGTTGACAGACTTTCCTAAGGTCTTTATAAAACTCAGCAATGTAATTAAGGGAACCTAAGAACCTTTGTAATTGGGTTTTATCAAGAATTTCATCAGGAAATTTGGAAGCAAATTCAATAGATCGACTAATGGGGAGAATAGTATTTTGGTGAATATCATATCCTAAAAACCTAACCTTGGTTTGAAATAATTTAATCTTGGGAGCAGATATGACTAAACCATGACTTTTAATTGTATAAAAGAATGCAGTTAAATGTTTCCAATGTTCACTGATGGATTTGGAGAAAATTAATATGTCATCAATGTAAACAATAGAGAAATGACTAAAGGGGTTGAATATGTCATTCATGATATGTTGAAATTCACTAGGGGCATTTTTTAAGCCAAATGGCATGACATTCCATTCATATTAACCAAAAGGTGTGTTAAAAGCAGTTTTGTATCTATCTTTAGGATGAATTTGAATTTGCCAAAAACCACTTTTTAAATCAAATTTACTAAAAATAACAGCTTGATTAAGTCGCTTAATTAAATCTTTTTTATTAGGAATAGGACATCGAATCCATTCTAAAACAGCATTTAATGGTTTGTAATTTATAACTAAACGAGGGACACCTCTTTCTAATTCAGCATTTTTATTAACATAAAAAGCAGGACAAGACCAGGGTGATTTACTAGGACTAATAATTCGATTTTTTAATAATTCATTAATTTCTTTTTTACACATTTCTAACAATTCATGATTCATTTGAATGGGTCTAGATTTAGTAGGAATTTGTTTTTCATTAAAATCCTTAATATATGGTAAAGTAACTACATGCTTTTTCCTATGCCAAAATGCAGTAGGTAAAGATGAACAAACAGTTGATTCAAGTTTTAATTTAAATTCATTAATTTGAGAAATAAGAATGGGATCGGTTAATTGTTGATCAATTCATTTATAATTAATTTCTTCTTTAAGAAAATTCAAATGTCTGGTTAATCTATGAATTGTGTGAGAAATAGAACAATCTTTTAATTGATTTAATTCAAGCATTTCAGGTGGAAATAAGAATTTAAATGTAACAGGTTGTCTTAAAACATGAGTAGTTATGCCTTCACTAGAAGTAGTAAATGGATATAACAAAGATATAAATGGTGTGCCTAAAATGATTCTATCCGTCATATTCTTGACCAAAACAAATGTGGTTTTAAAACAAACATTATGTTGGCAAACATGAACTTTGGGTAATTTATACTTAATATGCATTTTACTACCATTAGCAGAGGTTAATTTCTCTTGACATTTTTCATAATATTTAGTAGGAAGTAATCCTTCTTGAATACAATTTAAATCAGCACCAGTATTAATTAAAGCAACTAATTCTAATTCAAAATCTTTGATGACAATTTTGATTTTTGAATACCATTTTTGCATATAGATTTTATTGAGTAAGTTTAATCGTTTGTCTTCAAGGTTAGTAGGTTGAGGTCGATTATCAAATATAAGTTTGGCTAGATTAGTATGATCAGAATCAGGATCAGAATTATGTTCAGATTCATGAGGTGATGTATGTGGATTAAGTTGGAAATTAGTTAAACTTTGATTAAGTTTTAGAGTGATAATTTCATCTTCTAATTTTTTGTCTTTATTCTGAAGGTCACGGATAGTTTGTTTAATTTGATTAATTTCATATTGTAAATCTTGAAGTGTAATTTCTTTGGTTTTATTTTTAAATTTTTCTAGAGTCTTGGACAAAATAATAATAGGTTTGGTAATCTTAGGTTTATTATCTGAATGGATTAGTAAAGATTTTAATTTATCAATATATTGTTGTTTTAAATTTGGATCATCTAATTTACTAATCAAGTCAATTAAAGCAGATTCTTCTTGAGTGTATTTGGTAAGAACAGAAATTTGTTTAACCGGTTTACAACAAACATCATTACATCCTAAGGTAATTTGATTATCTGAATCAGAATTATCACTATTCGAAGGGGAATTAGATGTAGATGGAGGAACAGAAGAGGAATCATTATCAGATTGGTTTAATTGAAAATTTTCAAATAACTGGATTTTGGATTCTTCATTAATTTGGAATTGGTTAACTCTATCTTTTAATTTTTGTTTTTCTTTACATTTATTAGCATAATGACCTTTTTGACCACAATTATAGCAGGTAATATCTTTATTAGATTTTGATTTCGGATGTGATTTAGATTTATAATGTTTCTTTTTGGGTTTGGTATAAAATTTATCATTGGATTTAGAAGGTGAATAAGGCTTTTTGTATTTATTATAATATTTGGATTTATTTTTATGCTTAGAATATTTATGTGATTTCCTACGAGAGGGTGCAACATGAGGTAATCCATATTGTTCACAGAAATTTCTTAATTCATACTTAGCTTTATGTTTATCTTTAGTAGCTTTTTGACTAAGTTTAAGATCAATACACATTTTTAATCCTTCTTTTTGAATAGTGCTAATTATATCACCATATGTTAAATTATCATATTCTATAACACTAGTAGATTGACTAAGAACATTTCGAATTTTATGGGCAAATAAACTAGATAAGCCATTAATAACTTTTTCTTTCCAAAATGAGTTAGTACAGTCTTCTCGTAACATAACTCTAGAGGTAAATACATCTTTATACCATTGAAAATCACTTAAGGTTGGGCAGGTAAGATTACTAAGTTGATCATGTATGCGAGAATAAATATTAGTTGGGGTACCAATAAAATGTCTAACAATAGTATAGATTAATGCGTTAATACCATCAGGGTGGCAACAGCCAATATTTTCATCAAAGATAGGTAAACCATTATCATCAGTTTTTTTTTTTTTTTTTTTTGATCGGCAAAATAGAAACTTTATTGATGAAAACATAACGATAATTATAATTTACATCAATAAAGAAGAGGGTGCAAAAAGCATCACAGTGAAACATTTGGATCCCAACTAGGTTGGCACCTAAACGTACACAAAATCATCTGCTAGCACACACTCAAGGCTCCACGAATGAGAGAAGCTAACAAACAACAAACAGAGATTAAAATGGATCCAAATGTATACTGCGGAAGCACCAGCCCATAACAGAAAATAGCCCACTCGCACTCAGCAAAGAGCAAGCCAGCAGAAGCTCAGACCACCCCCAGCCACTCCATCAACTCAGGATGCACCAGCAAAATTCTGCTTTCCTTTTTGACAATCCAGCTGAGATTCACCCAAGCTACCGAACCAAACTGATATACTAAGCAACGCAACATAGCACAACTCCAGAGCAGAAACAGAGAGCATGACAGACACATCATACACCCAAAAAAATCCACTGCAGACCAAGGCACACCGACTCAACTGTAAGCTAGCAGACCGAACCAGAAGCAGATGCTCTCAGGCTGCACCACCCTCTCGCAAAATACAAGCCTAAACAAACTTAACCCAAATCAGAACAAATTAAGAACATCCTCGGATTTGGATCCAATTGAAAATTAAATCATCAACTGAATAGGGAAGATCTTTGATAGAAGCTTTCAACCAGAGCGCTGTTCTGATTTTGATGTTTTCACTCAATCCAGAAAGAGTAGGCTGAGCCTCTGCGAAGACACATTCATTCCTAAGTTTCCAGAGCGACCAAAGAACTATGAGGGGGATGGCTCTCCAAATTAGCCTATCAGTATTCTTGAACTTGACGGCCATCCACCATTGGAGGAGATCATTTACTGAACCTTGGATGTACCAAGATAACCCCCACTCATTGATTATAGACGACCAAATCAACCAAGAGAATGGGCAATGAAGCAAGATATGTCAGTAGATTACGGATCGTAACGACAAAAGGGCGGTGAGAAGCAGATGCATCTAAAATGCCAATTCGTGCATAAACACAGATGTCTTGATTTTGTTTTTCCAAAGCCAATTTAAAATCATGACCTTTGGGGACAAATCCATTCCAAATATGCCTACAAATTTTAAAGTGAGGCCCTAGAGTAGAAGTAGCAGAGTAGATAGATGACACAAAGGAAGACACCAGAATTGCGTACAGAGGTCCACAAAAGATGATCAGCCCTGTCACTTACCAGAGAGGGAGCTGAAGTTAACGGAGCAAGTAAATTAGCTTCTTCTTCCAATTCCCAAGAGTAAAGCCCTCTCCTCTTATTCTTCTGATACCCAGACCCCCTTGATCCAAGCTTTTAGTAACCTCCCCCCATTTCACTAGATGCACTTTCCTTTTAAGATTATTACTGCCCCATAAAAAGGCTGCCTCAATCTTCTCAAATTCTCGAGCCACACCTTCTGGCATCTTGAATAAAGAGAGGAAGTAAACTGGTAAACTAGATAGGGTAGACTTGATTAAAGTTAATCTACCTGCAAAAGATAGCAGTTTCCTCTTCCACCCTGAAAGTTTAGATCTGATCTTGTCAAGCACGGGCTTCCATGTAGATTTTTTTCTAGGATTGGCACCTAGGGGCATACCCAGAAATTTCAAAAGGAGACTGTGAACTTTACAGTTGAGAAGATGTGCACAGGAGAGCAATAAATCATCGGGCACCCCAACACCACACAACACACTTTTGTGATAATTAATTCTAAGCCCAGATAGAATTTCAAAGCATCTAAGGATTCTTTTAATAAGTACCATTTGATCCCTATCTGCCTCAGAAAAAAGAAGTGAGTCATCTGCAAATTGTATGTGAGATAAGAGGACATCTTGAGATCCAGCATGAACACCTTTGAGGATGCCAAGATTAATAGCTCTGACCAAAAGAATGTTTAAACCCTCAGCCACAATATTGAATAAGAAAGGTGATAGGGGATCGCCCTGCCTTAGACCTCTTTGAGATGAGAATTCCTTAGTTGGAGCACCATTCACAAGAATGGAAATTCTGGCTGTAGACACACAAGTTTTCATCCAAGAAATCCATTTGTTGCCAAACCCAAAACCAGACAGCAGCGAGAACAGGAATTCCCAGTTGACCGAGTCGAAAGCCTTTTCAAAGTCTAGCTTTAAGATCAAACCATTCTTATTGGTCCTCTTCCAACCATCCACCACTTCATTGGCAATGAAAACCCCATCAAGAATGTTCCTTCCACCTATGAAAGCAGTTTGAGTTTCTCCAATAATTGAGGATAGAGCTGGCTTCAGTCTGTGTGTTAATACTTTAGCCAAAATTTTGTAAAGGGAGCTTACAAGACTAATGGGTCTGTAATCAGATAGGCCGGAGGGATTTTCCAACTTTGGGATTAAACACATGAAAGTACTATTAATACCATATGTAAGTTTGCTATTTGTGTGGAACTCTGCAAAGAATTGCATGATCTCAGGCTTCATAATCTTCCAAAATTTCTGATAACACAACAGATTGAAGCCATCGGGGCCTGGGGCTTTGTTCTTATTGCAGTCCTTAATTGCAGCTAACACCTCAGCTTCACTGAACTCTGCTACAAGATGAAGAGAAACATAGTCTGCCTCAATTGTGTTGAAAGGCCCTCCCAAGACGGGTCTTTTGACCCAATCCTCAGCAAACAACTTCTTGAAGTGTTGGAAGATCTCTACTTTAACCTTGCTAGGATCCTCATAAGACACCCCGTTAACTACAATGGAGCTGATCATGTTTTGACTCTGTCTGGTATTAGCAAGAACGTGGAAAAATCTAGTATTCTTATCTCCATTTAGAGTCCAGTTCAATCTGGATTTTTGGTGCCAAATCCACTCCACCATTCTGAGCAAATGCCACATTTCACCTCTGACCTCTCTTCTTCTTGACCTCTCAGAATCATCCAGAAGTCTTTCCTCTGCTAATATGTCTAATGCATGCAATTCTCCCTCTAAAGCCTTGAGTTTGAAAGAGACATTTCCAAATACGTCAATGTTCCATTTTTTTAACTCTACTTTTAGCTGCTTTAATTTTTGGACCAATCTGAAACCGGCCCACCCTGAGACAGTGGTACTGGACCAAGTGTTAGCAAAGAACTTAGAGAAGCTTGGATGGAGAGTCCAAGCATTGAGAAACCTAAAAGGTTTGGGGCCCCAATCTCTTTCATCTTCCATCAACAACAAAGGGCAGTGATCAGAAACTAATCTAGGAAGCCCCCATAACTTCAATCTGAAGCTAGTCAACCATTCTGGACTGAGGAGTACTCTGTCTATGCGGCTCCATTTTTCAGATTCCTGGGCATTGCACCATGTGAATTTCCTTCCAAGAAGGGGTAAATCATGGAGCTCACATTTCTCAATAAACTCGTTAAAATGTTTCATCCCCATGTCTCTAGTGGAGCAGCCAACCCTCTCTCCTGTGTGCCTAATTTCATTGAAATCACCACCCATACACCAAGGACCTGAAAAGTGCTCCTTAAGCTTGATTAATCCCGCCCAAAAAGATGTTCTAGCAGAGGCGTTATTTGGTGCATATATGTTTATCAGAACACAATCAAAGGAATTATACAGGGAACCAGAGAGTAAGATATACCTCCTGTTGCAGCAGCAGCCAGACATTTGGAACACTGAAGGATCCCATATGCATAGAAGTCCACCAGCGGAGCCTACAGGATCCACAGACATGTAGTCCATATTTCTGCACCCCCAAAGCTTTCGAACAGCGATTTTAGAGTCGACAGCTTTCTTGGTTTCTTGGAAAAAAGCAATATCAACATGCTTGTCTTTTAACAAACTTTTGATTCTTCCCTTCTTCTCAGTTTTGCCCAAACCCCTAATGTTCCAAGATAATAGCTTCATGGATAAACGAAATAGCACACTGAAAACTCCCATGAGCAGAAAATTATTCCTGCGCCTTCCCCTCATAAGAAATTCTGTCCTTATCTTTAAGTTCTAGATCAATTAACTTGCTCAGCACAGTGTCTTCTTTCCCATTATAGTTGATGCCTAAGGATTTCCCCAATTGTATAGTGGCTTTGGCCTCCTCAAGAAGGTGCTTGTTTGAAGATGAGCTACCCTCAGATAAATCAGACTGAGCAAACACAGAAGCTGCTGGTCTAAAAATTACAGACTTAGATGAGGGCTTATGAGCTGCTGCTGTCCTATAGCCATGAAATCTGGCAAAACTGTTAAACCCCTCTAGATTAATCTTCTTTTTGCCTTTTTTCTTCTCAGGATGTAGAGATTTTTTGTAAAGAATAGGGAGCTTAGATTGGGCCGAATGAGTGTGGCTCAAAGGTATTTTGCCAATAGAACCTGGCTTGGATGTAGGGCTCACGGATTGCCCAAGGGCTAAACTGCCACTGCTTATAGGATTGAGATTATAAGACTCAATGGGCTTAGGTGGTGGTTCAGGAACAGTAGGAGAATGGGCCAAGAAAACTTCCAAGTTTATGCCAGGACCAATGGGAGGCCCAAGATTAACCACAGATTCATTCTTCGAGTTTTCGGCCAAATTGAAATCAGGGCCGAGACCATTATTAAAATCATACCCACTAATATGACCAGAAGGGGAAGCTTGCTGAGCACACCTGAACGTGCCATCCTTGCTTTTTGAGATTTGCTCCGACCCATCCATCGAAGGCCCCGCAACGCATGCTGCTTTTTCTCTGCTGAAACCACCTTCACGTGGGGTCTCCTCAACAATAGTGCCTATATCTTCAGCTAAGTGGTTGTCTAGTGGCTCCTTCCTTTTCTCAACTTCGATTGTGCAAGCCAGGTCAGCACCACCCAATGCTCGGTTGCCTGCCACCTCATCACCGTCAAACTTTGCCCACGCCGTTGCTGCTGGAAGTGTCCCGCCGTCTGCACTGGAGCAGGTTTCAGTGTATCTGGGTTCAAGCGTGCCGAAACACTTCAAACTGCTAGAGTCTGCTAGGTGATCTTCACAAACAAGGATGGGATAATGATGACCCTTACACTCTAGAATAATATTTTTGTTGATGAGTTCCATGCACATGGTAGCCACTCTAACCATAGCATAAGAGAAAGATTTAGGGTGGCTTACATCCCCATCTACCCTGAGAATAGTACCCCAAGTATTACCAATGTTGATAAGTGTATCCCTGCTCCAAAGATGCAAAGGAATACCGTAGCATCTCAACCATACACACCACTCTTGTTGCAGATGCAACTCCGGCCTCCACTCCATCACAGATTTGCTCCCATCGTTGAACCACTCTTTTATTTTGCCAATGTTTGCTCGTAACTCAGTTGAAGATTTAAAAGAGATAATTACATCTCTCCCTCCTCCTTTCCTGACCTCTATCTGCTCCAACCCTTTTCCCTCCAGGACTTTTTGAATGTTCTGGGTGTTATATTCGGTGTTGAATCTAACAATAGCACTTTTGTACAGCCAACCATTGCCCTGTTCTTTGGCTATTACGGTTATGTTTGTGTCTGTGATCACTTCCGCTACAGAGGTCACTCCCTTTAGCACTTCAGCAAAAGATCTGTGCCCCACCAAAGCAGCTTTACCCTTGAAGTTGTTTGTTTCCGAGAGTCGTCTGATAGGTTGGGGCTTTCTCCTAACCTGTTCATTTCTGCTATTACTTCCTCTGTCATAAGCGGCCATTTTGACCACCAACATTGAGTCATCAACCAACAGCCCATCCCCTTTTTGGATTGCAACAGATGCTGCTATGCTGCAGTTATAGCGCACAAACCCGAATCTTGAATTGGTCACTTTCCTTCTTTTGAAAGGGATGTAAGTGTCCTTCACGATCCCAAACTTTATGAACAAGTTGTACAGAGCTTTTGCATCCATGGAAGACGGGATATTGTCCACGAAGATAGTGAAGAGACCATGTTGTGCTTCCTTACTTTGTGATCCACCTCCTGTCCGTTGCCTCACCACAGGAATCCAACCACCCTCTGTTGCTCTTGTTGTGTTGAACATCTCCCCTGTAATTTTCTCAAGTCCTCCTCTCTCATAGTGCACCGAAAATCAAGGCTATAAAAAGGGCCATTGGTGGATCGATTAAAGAGCACTCCAAACCAGAAACAAGTGTGTGTGTCTCATTCTACCATTATCATCAATTTGATTAGCATAAATTATAGATTCTCGTTGGTCTTCAGTTAAATATTTTTCCCACCAAGATTTGAGCATACTGGTGAAACCAGAAGTAATGAGAGTAACAATTTCAGATTAAGAGTATTGGGGATAATTGGAGAGATAACTATTAGAAACCATAGATAAATGATTTAGTTTTTGGAGAATTTGATCTTCATTAAGACCATCAATATTCCATTCTTATAATTTTTTGGCAGAAACAGAAAATTGATTATTAAAATTAGTTTATTCAAATTGGAGATCAGGAGGATGACTAGAACTAACAGAAGTAGTGTCAGAAGTTTTCCATTTATATTTGGTGATTGTATTTACTTTTTTGTAGTATTTGTCAACATATTCTAATAAAGGTAATTCAAAACCATATTCAACCATAAAATCATATCATCGTCTAGAAATTTGGGACATTTGAGCAGAAGTATATTGAGCATAGTAAGCATGACGTTGAGTTCTATTGGCTTTAGATTTAAATTCAATAAGTAATTTATCAAGATCAGGAGTAAATTCTTTTTTGATTGTCATTAATTGAGGATTGATGGGTGGTGTAAATTCGTCAAAATCAGTTTGAGTTGGAGAATTATTAGAAGCGATTTCTTCTTCAGGTAAATGTATATGAGTTGAATAAACAGGTTTACTAATTTGTGAAGTTGTAGAATTATCAATTCCTTTTAATTTGTTTTGAGTGGTAGGACCAAGATGTAGTTGACTGTTTTTTCGAAATAGAGGAGTATTAAATATCGCATCTTCATTTTCAATTTCAGTAGGGACACTAGATGTACTATGCCTAGAAAATTGACTACGATTAAAGTTAATACGAACAGAACCATCATCATATTGTTGAATATCTTGGATATCTTGTTCTGAGGATTGTTGTTGATTATGTTTGTAATTTTCATTAACAGTAACCCATTGATCAGGTAAATCAATATTTTTCCATTCAATCATTTGCGGTATATTAATATGTGATTCATTGTGACTACTACTTTGGATTAAAAGAGTTTTATCTTTGGTTACTTCTAGAACTGCTTATTTTTTATATTATATATATAAAAAATATCATATAAATTAGAATTATATATTATATAAATACTTAATAATGGGTTAAAAATATTTTTCAATATATCAAACCATCTAAACCACGAATTTAGTAATAATTTAACTCTCAAATAATCTAAACTGTGTTGCGCATACCTCTATACACCCCAACCAAGACTACCTATCTATTTTTAAGAAACTTAACAAAATTAGCAACATAGTAAATTACGAAGCTTTCAATTTCCAAAAAACTCGACAACTTTTCCTACATCCAAGTCCTAATTTATTAAAAATAGTTGATGGTGATGGTAGCCCAATAATCTTAATGGGAAAAGTTAAGGATCATGAAATATTTATGATTCTTGGATTACCTTGATTAGTGTGTGGTGCTTTATTCTAAGTGTAATTTAAGGGTCACAAAACTTTCATGATTATTTTCATGAAAGATTTTTCATGATACCTAACATTGCTGAATCTTAATACTCATGTGTGCCCCAATAATCTTAATACTCAGGTGTCGTTTAGAAATTATATATTTTAATTAAAAAGTAAAAAAATTAACATAAATTATTATATTATATATATTTTTTTAACATATTTTTTCATAAAAAGTCAAAAATTTATTAAAAATAAACATGATATCATAGTAAATTACTAAAACAATGTTCATACAAATTGCATAAAATCTAGAAATCAGCATATAATTTTAAACCACAAATAGGAAGATTTATTTAAGTGGTGATTGTACCAAAAGGAATTCTGTCTTTAGATCGGATTTTTTTTAGAGGAGACAGTAAAAAAGAAATTTAAACATACCTTAAATGTGCGTAATTTCCTAGTCCCAAATTGGACCTTAAAATTTCAACTTATAAGGGTGCCATCAGTGGCTACAAGTAAGCACCTGTCCGTGGTCTTACTTTTGAGTCCAGATCCTCGGTCGTACTTTCCTGTCGTCTTCTAAAACGATGTAAGTTTTTTTTTCTTTCTTTCTTGTTTTGCTTTCCCCTTCTCATTTTTGAACCCTAGCCTCTGAGACAGAAAGGCAGATCTGGACAAGAGAGAGAGGCAAGGCAAGGCGAGGCAAGGGGACAAAGGCGACAAACGGATAGGCGACGGAGGCAAGGCGAGGAGAGGCGGCGGTAGAGTCTGATTCGTAGGAGGACATGGAGCTGATTAACAGTTTTGCCAAAAGCGCATCAGAGCCATGGTTCACACTTCGAACATGTATTTTACATTAACGTTTCATTGAGGTGTTTCAAAAAACATCTAACATTCACAAACTACTCAACCAAAAATCACTACAAACCCACAAATTGATAAATCAATTTTTTTTTAGAAAAGAAAAAGAAAAGGAAGAGAATAAACATCTAAAATATAAATTTTTATTTTGCTGGCCATCTTCAACTTGTAGATTGATTTCTTCGATTTTTTGATGAAAGCTCCCCAACAACATTTGAATCAATGAACGCTGTGAGAGAGGACTAGAATCTAAATAATGTTTTGTTGTGAGAGAGCTCCGTTTGCTATCATGGAGATGATGTCCGAAACCGAGTTGGATGAGATAATCAAGCTTCAACATTCAGTTTTATTTTCTTCTTCTTCTTCTTGTTCTTCTTGTTCTTCTTCTTCTTTTTTTTGTTTTCTTTCAGTGGGTATGATGATTTGAAAAATACGGAGAAAAGAAGAGGAAGACATACAAGGAAGAGAGAGAGAGAGAGAGAGAGTTAATCATCAGTGAGAGACAGCAACATGCCAGTGTACCAGTGTTGATATATCAGCAACATAGTGCCCAGTGTTGATGAAAAAAAAAAAAAAAAAAACCTCCAAAACGATGTTTTGAAGGGCGGCAAGGAGGCACGTCAGGAAAGTGCGATTGAGGATCCGGAATCCTTACTTTCTACCTTTAGACACCCAAACCTGACTTCTCAGTTTTAAGATACTCAACAAAACCAGCAACATATTCATCATGAAGCTTTCGATCTCCAAAAATTTCAGCAGCTTTTTTCACCTGAGCTCTCATTTCGTCTCCTTCCTCAGAAATCATAGCTTTTCTCAGACACCGAGCTATGTCGTTCCCGTTAAACGACCCATCGTCACCTCTCTTCACTTCAATTGCCAAGCCTTTCTCCACCAACAACCTCGCATTCAATGGCTGATCGAAGATCTGTGGCAAAACAACCATACAATGCCCGAATTGCAATGTTTCGATCACCGAACCCCATCCGGCGTGAAACAACGAGCCTCCTATCGATGGGTGAGCTAGAATCTCGATCTGCGGTGCCCATCCGATGCAGACTTTACCTCTCCGAGATACGGCTTGAAATTCGGCGGAGAGCATCGAGATCGTCGGAAGCCCAACTGGGTTTTCAGAGCCCACAAAATGGCAATTCGATGACTCTAGCCCGGAAGCTATCTCGTATGTCTGGTCTCTCGTGAGTTTACACTCGCTTCGAACCCAAATAACACCACGATTTGGGTTTCGTTCATCGAGCCATTTGAAGATCTTACTCCACGCCGCCGTCGTCATGGCGGCGATTTCGTTTTGTCGGGTTTCCGGAGAAGTAACCCCACCGAATCGCAGTTTACCGATAATTTTATAAACAAATCTAAGTACTCTCCTTCGAACTCTCTGCAACTACGTATCGCCACAGCTCGACACCCTCCAAGTGATTTAACGACTCGTTCAGCATCTGTAATGCCGGAGGCATTTCTTGTGTTTAACCCAGTAAAAAAGCCGATTGCTTCATAAAGACGAAATGCTACCGATGACCGGAAACTTACCCATGACGGCGGGGACGTCAGGTCCTCCGGCGACGACCTCACTCTTCTCTGAGCATCACCGACTAAATATTCCGGTGGTCCGACGAACACACGGGTGGCGGCAGTGAAGGGGAAGAAGATAACGGCGGGGACATGACACTATTGGGATCCGGGATCCCCCCAAGACCTTTGCGGAAATTATACCAAGCAAAAAAACACACCCACACTCAAGGAGAAACAATATTTAACGTGGTTCGGCCTCAATGACTACGTCCACGGGAGAGTAGCCGGTTTTCACTATACCAATTTGGAGATTACAGAAAGATTAAAATAGAGGAGGAGCTCACACTCTCCTCACTCACCCACTCTCCCGTCTCCCTCGCTCACACCGAGGGAAACGGGTCTCTCCGCCTCACATCTCAACACCTCTTTGGTAGTTGCTCACTCTTGGCTCTCTTCTCTCTCATTTTCTCTCCTCTCATCCTCACAATATATACACACAAGATTGGAGGAAGGAGAGGCTGGCCATCACATGGCCAGCTCCTTGTTGTGTTGGCAATGCACATGGGAATCCCTTTAGTAAACTTTGTAGGTTGGCCATGTTGAAGCTTGTTTGAAGCTTGTTCCACCATGTGCTGGAGTGTGCTGGAGAGATCACCCTCACATGGGTGATGATATCCCACAAATCACCCCCTCAACCCATGTGAGGTGATCCACTGCACACATTGCTGTTAATCTTGTCACGCCCAAATTCAACATAGTTTGCATCTCCTCACTGAGACGCTGCATCCCTTGAAAGCTAGAGATAATACACCAGAGATACAAGAGGAAGAGGGAATCCTACATCCTCAACTCAACTCACACCACTCTCTGATTTGGAGAGAGCCTCTGCTCCTATCTCCCACAGATCTCTTCCACGCTTCCTGTCTCGGATGTCTTCAGCATAGTCTGCATCTCCTCACTGAGATGTTTGCACCCCCTGAAGCTAGAGATAATACACCAGAGATATAAGAGGAGGAGGGAATCCTATATCCTCAACTCAACTCACACCACTCTCTGATTTGGAGAGAGCCTCTGCTCCTATCTCCCCCAGATCTCTTCCACGCTTCTGTCTCGGATGTCTATACCTGCTATGCTTGAACTTGCGCAACCAAGATATCCGATACCCCCTTATTGGATGTCCTGCACCCCCTGCTGGGATGCCCTTGATTGTCATGCATTACCTCGCAGGACCAGTCATGGGAGCAATAGAAAACTCATTGTTTATCCCATCAACGTCCTCTGTCTTCTTTGCTCAGAGCTCTTCCTCTGAACTTTCAGCCTTTGCCCTCTGCACTTCTGAACATCCTCCTAGCGTTTCCATACACTCGTTGTCTGTGCCTGTGCAATCCTTGATGTGCTGTCCAGTAGATTGATGGTTGACAGTAGCTCCATCTGTCAAAGCATCGTCAGCTATGCAATTCCCTGCATAGTGCCCGCACCCATGGCTTCTGGTCTCCCTGCGTCGAGCTCGCCTGAGAGATCCGCATTAACTCTATCCTCCGCTGCCATGGAAAGAAACCACCATAGAAGAAAAAAGACTTGCCACTCGTTGGCGCGCACTCTTGCGTTTGTCTCAATTTCTCTGTCTGGAAGTTCCTTTGAACTTTCAACAACCCGCTGCTGCACACTCCTCTGGCGCCTCTGTACGATACTCTACCATACTCTTGCACTACTGCACGTCTGCATTTGTGCTCCTGCGCTTAGTATGCTCTTGTGCAACTATTGTTCTCTGAGTCCACGTCACCAAGATTTACTGCGTATCTGATAGCTCCAATGACCCACAAAGATTTCCACGAGCTCGAATCGGTTGCCAAATCATCTATCCGTCGATGAATGGTCTTTTTGATTGATTGAACCAGATCTTCTGACGAACTCCGGAGATAATCATTTCTGCAATCCTCTGATCACCCCTGACCAATCTTGATCTCCCTCGATCTGCCATTTAATCAAGCCTGATCTCCTCTGGTCTTCAATGATCTATCTCGAGTTGTACCTGGTTGTCCAATGGTCGAATCATCCATTCTAACCTCTTCAGTGAATCCGCAGCGTTCCCCAATATCCGGCAACCTCCCTCCGAGTATTAAAGATGACAAACTCCCATGTTTAACAATCTTTAAAAAACCGTTCAGAATTTCACCATTCTGACCTCGTGGTTGCGTCCGGAACGGTCCGTTTAGTTAGGACCAACCTTCGCTGCACTTCCGGGGACCTCACTAAAAAATATCCCCGAAAGCTGGGCCACACCATAATTTTCTGAAAATTCAGGGCCAAATTGCAATTTTTAGAAGTTCAGGGAATATTCCGTGTACCAACAGAATATTCCATCCACTGCACCAGATGCCGTCCGTCCCTTTAAACTGCCTTCTTTTTACAGAAACTCCGTCTCCAAAATCTGACCGTACGGATGTGTCCGGAATACTCCAAATAGTCGGAAACCACTATTGGATCGCCAAAAACGGACTCCAAATGGCTTAGATCTAGCCAAAACATTCTGTACGCCTCAGATCTGCGGCTGCACCATAGCCGCGAAGCACTGGATCCCCTCCTGCGGCTCCATCATTGCCGCGTAACACTAGATCGCACTCTGCCTCTGGCTGACGTGGCAGACACGTGGCATGCAGTGACTGGTCCACTGTGCCACATGTCGATGACGTGGCTGGCCACGTGGCGATGACCTGGCTGCCACGTGGCGTTGAATCTGCGCTCCATTGACTGACACGTGGCGTCCCTTGCTGACATGTCTGCCGACGTGGACTGCGCGTGGGCACCGCGCGTGAGATACACGTGCCATCCCCTCAGTCCCCTTCTTCCTCTGCGGGCGCGTGGTAGCGCGTGAACCCACGCCGCTTCGCCAGCGGCCACAGACGCGATCTGGCCCCACGCCACCTTCTAGGGGCGCATTGGGCTCTGCTTTGCATTTCTGTGATCCTCTCGCCGAGCCCTTGCTCCTGGTATGCTCAAAACTCAATTTCGAGCAATTCGATTTCTGGGCAGATTCGGATTTTGCACTGTTTTGGTTCCAAAACGCCACCGACGAGGCTCTGATACCAATTGTTGGGATCCGGGATCCCCCCAAGACCTTTGCGGAAATTATACCAAGCAGAAAAACACACCCACACTCAAGGAGACACAATATTTAACGTGGTTCGGCCTCAATGACTACGTCCACGGGAGAGTAGCCGGTTTTCACTATACCAATTTGGAGATTACAGAAAGATTAAAATAGAGGAGGAGCTCACACTCTCCTCACTCACCCACTCTCCCGTCTCCCTCGCTCACACCGAGGGAAACGGGTCTCTCCGCCTCACATCTCAACACCTCTTTGGTAGTTGCTCACTCTTGGCTCTCTTCTCTCTCATTTTCTCTCCTCTCATCCTCACAATATATACACACAAGATTGGAGGAAGGAGAGGCTGGCCATCACATGGCCAGCTCCTTGTTGTGTTGGCAATGCACATGGGAATCCCTTTAGTAAACTTTGTAGGTTGGCCATGTTGAAGCTTGTTTGAAGCTTGTTCCACCATGTGTCTTTGGAGTGTCTTTGGAGATCACCTCACATGGGTGATGATATCCACAGACACTCCTCGGACATCAAGCTGTCCAGAACAGATGGCGTCGGTCACGATCCATCAGGAGACTTTTCATGACGAATTGCTTGAAGGGTTGTTTGAGGAGATCAAATGCGCCTTCAAGTGCCCCATTTTGTCGGCCGTAATGTCGATAAAGGGCCTCTGCACCTTCCGCAAGAGGTTGGAGCCCAAATAAGGCAAAGGAATAAGAACAAAGGTGACGAGTGATGATAATTCAGGTGGGAGTTGAGGGAGTCTCTGGATGTTTCTTGGGGTTGAAACGTAGGAGACGCGAACACCGGCCTTGGCTAAGACGAGGGAGAGCTCGTAAAATGGCATCATGTGGCCGAATGCAACAAACGGAACAAGGACGACGTGAGTCTCTGTCTTCATTTTTTTTCTGGAGAAATAGTTTTATTTGTTGAACTTGTGAAAGTTTTGACTACTAAAAGAAAAACAGAACAATATTTGTAAAAAATCATTAGATATAGGCACACCATCTGGAAATGCAAACTTGTGTTGCATGAGGTCCATTTAAAATTATTAAAATTTAGAAGACTAACTATTGAGATAGAATTTGTTTATGAAATAGACTATGAATATGAAAGATAATAATTTGGATGAATATCATTGCCACGCATGGTCTCCTTCCTCGAGATCCACCTTCACTATATGAGATCCACCTTCGTTATATTTAACTGTTAATTTTATATGGTGCTTTGGCCATGGTTGTCTACTGGCGTGGGGTATGGGTGTGGGTTTCATTCACAATTTGTTTGGTAATGTTTTGGGAGGAGAGAGTAATAGTTCGACGGACTTAGTAATTCTCCTAGAATTTTTGATAAGATTAAAAAAATAATAAACAAATTGAGTCTATTTTATATAAAAATTTTATTTTTTTACCAAATGCATCTGTTTGTTTTATACTCCCTCCGTTCTAAAATAATGGTCCCTTTTTTGGGAATCCAATTTTTTTTTTTTGTAGTACAATTATTGCATTTGAAAAAAGTTGCTTTTCCAAAATGACCCTTTTGATAGTACATTTTTTGAGAATATCAATGCATAATTGTACTTTTTATATTGTTTATTAATTTAAAAGAAGGGCAAAATAAAAAATTTATATTATTTTTGTACTTGATTTTAGAAGAGAGACTAATATTTTGGGACAATGAAAAATGGAATGAGGGACTAATATTTTGGGACGGATGAAGTATTTCTTTTAGTTTTTTTTTAATGTAGAAATAATTTTTTTATTTATTTTATATAAAAATAATTTAATAATCTCATCACTAATCATCTCTCATACTATTATCATAACAAACACACATTTCACTAATAAGCTTCGCATTAACAATCTATTTACTAATTATCCTCTTACCAAATCTAATTCATCAAACAAGCATGATCTTTAAGTAGATTTATCGGTGTCACATGATTATATCTTGGGAAATCTTACTATACATATCTTTGTTAAGGTGTCAACCATAGGTCTTTTATTAAGATGTCTACCATATGTCGCATTTATGATGTCTAGCTATTATCTATGATTTATTATAGTATTAGTTATGCTATAATTATATATATTGTGGAGTTATTGTTTGTAATTATTTTAGTTATAACTCCAAAAAAAATATTTTGACTATATCTTATATAGTATTTGGTTATGACTCAATTTATTTATTTATTTTTTTTTTTTGGGGGTTATAAACCTAAAAAGAACCACACATTTGTGGTATTGTGGTAATTAATTCCACAAATGTCAACCATAAATATCATAACTTACATATGATTACACACTTTTTTTTAGCGTGTGTACCATAGCATAACTATTATATCTTATTTATTATATACTTTGAAAAAATAAACAAAAATTGCCAACAATTATGTCTTGTTTTGAAAATTTTAATATTATGGACTATTAAAATATTAACAACTAAATCTTATTTATAATAAATTGTTCTTAAGAGTATCTCCAACGTTGTATCTTTTTTTTTTTTTTTAATACCAAATTTGAGTAAAAACTCCATCTGATATCACGTGCTCTAACGGAGGATTTTAAACTTTCATCAAAACACTGGCTGACTGGGCAGACGATCGGGTAGATGTTCGGCCGGTCAACCAACCAGTGTAATTTTTTCACAAATTTTTGCATGGAGGTGGTCATCCGAGAGGACAACTGGCAGGACATCCAGCCAGTCGTCCGGTGGTGAAAATGACCTAAAGCTCCAACAGTTATGAATAATGATTTGATGAAAGGCCCATCCATCAATTTGATAAAAGATTTGAGAAATTCTAGATTTGATACTTATTTGATAAAATGGTTAAAGCAGCAAAAAGAGCTTTTTTCTATCAAATTTAAATTCGATAAAACAAAAGGTATTGAGTTGGAGATGGTCTAAAAAGTTTTAATAGTATATTTTGGATTAGACTTTTATTATGTTCTCATTTCAATGATTCAAATTTTTTATTTTGTAGAACCTTCAATATATATTATACATAAAACAAAATTAGGTTAATTTGATAATTCAGGGTTAATAGGCAAAATGTCTTGTAAAAGTACATAGAAAAGTATTCTTTTTATTTTTATCTAACTAGTTTGGCTAGTATGTATTCCAACCAAATTTTTTATTTTAGCTAATCAACTAAACTAACTTAATTAATTTTTTTTAAATACTATAAACTAAATAAAAAATATAATATTTTTTATGACATGTTATATGTGTACCTAGTGTTGAAGTGGGTTACATGACATTTGCAAATATTTATTTTTAAAAAATATTATTAAATTAATATTTTTACACACTTATATTTGTGAGCGATCATATTCTTTGACGTTTTGAAATAATCAAATGGGCCACAACAAGCAGATGTGGACAAAATGATGAGAAGGCCCTTTACGTAGCAATAATGCTAGTTACTCTTTATAGAGAGTCAAAATGAAAATAGGCAAAATGCTTTTTGTGATGCAGAGCCAGTTGGAAGAGTACAAGATGTTAGATAATGTCTCAATGGGACCACATAATTAAATGTGGTGTTATCATTTATAAAAAGCCTACAATTTAAGTGATTCAATTTAGTTAATAGGCTTAAGGGTATATGTGTTATGGACCTAATGTGTAGATACTAGTTGTATAATTTCTATTTCTATGAGGGGCAGAAATAGAAATTAAAACATATTGGTTAAAGTTGGTTTAATGACTAATTAATTGGTTTAATAGCTAATTAATTAGTTTAATGGTTAATGGGTAACTGATGTCTGTTTAATATCCCATATGGTGGTTTCATGGGACTTTATAACTTTCAGTTATGAAAACCAATTACAACCTTTAAAAGGTTATGGTCCCTATTCCTTCCCAAGTGGTGAAAAAGAACACGCCATGTTTTCTAAATCCTCTCAAGGAGAAACATAAGGCACCAAAGGGAAAGGATTAGAAGGCAATAACATAGTCAATAACAAATAGTTTATTGATAATCACGCTCCGTTTAATCATTCATCAATAGATTCGTGTATGTCATTTTGTCTTGATTTCTGTTGATACACATGGTAATTGATCCAAGTTTAAGGTTTATGTTCAAATTTATGTTAACAATTGGTATCGAGCCTACATTATCATGTGTATTATCGTAATTGATATGCTTTATTCATTCTATTTAGTTTCTGAAATCGATTCAATTTTCTTATGGATGTAAATTCTGTTTTCTGTTTTGTTACGTGAAAATGGCAATGCTTTTTCGGAATTGTAAAATGATTCGGTGGTCGTTTGTTTTTGGACCCGTCAATTCTATTTATATATGTATGTATATAATTGGGATTGCTGCAGATTATATAATATTTCGGGTAACAAATTAAGAAATCTTTAAATTTATCAATTTATACAACGTCTCTGACAATTTCATTTCCTAACGTTCTAAATATAAATCAATTCAAACAAGATGTCACAAAAGTGATCTCTCTTGTCTAGATTGTTTTATATGGAATGTTTTGATATTCATGTCTGTGTATCTCATGCGGTATTTATCGGTCCAAAGACATGATTAATACTTGGCGTAATTACACACATTTTTGTGGTGATAAACATGTGCCAATTGTAAAGGAAACCTAATGTGAATAATAAATCCATCCAAAGATAGATTTGTTATTTGACATAACTTATTGTCAATGTTTGATCATTACAACAAGAATACCACTTACGTTAATATCACTACCCAAAGGTTTGGTATTAATGTTGTGCTAGGTATCTTGAGATGTTGTCATTAAATTAATTTATTTAGAGATTATCTGTTTGGTAACTTAATGTGAGCATAATTGTTTATTCCTTTTATTTTCTTTTGGATTCAAATTTTAATGTCGACTACTTCAATCTCGCTAACATGAACAATGTTCCAATGTTAAATGGAACAAACTTTAAGGATCGGAAAGAGAACATATTGATTGTTCTCCAAGATGGACATAGACTTGGCATTAAGGATGCCAAAACCGAATGTTTCTCCGCACAAAGTACTCTGAGGAAATTGTGTACTTTGAAAAATGGGATCGTTCTAACAGGCTAAGTCTTATGATCATGAAGCGTGATTCCGAAGTCTTTCGGTGCAATAACAGAGGATGTTAAGTTCGATGAATTTCTTTCGAAATTCAAAAGCGTTTCCTAAACGATATAAGGTGAAACAAGCACGCTTTTAGCAAGCTTGATTTCAATAAAGTATAAAGGCAAGGGTAATGTTCGCGAGTACATCATGGAAATGTCTCATCTTGCTTCAAAACTTAAGGCACTAAAGCTCGACCTATCGATGATTTGCTCGCAGATTTAGTTCTCATCTCTCTTCTGCACAATTTAACCAATTTAAGGTCGTTATAATCGCGAGAAGGAGAAATGGACTCTCAATGAGCTCATTTCATTTTGTGTGCAAGAGGAAGAGAGATTGAAGCAAGAAAGGACCGATGCTCATCCGCAAGCACCTCCAAGCATACGGGCAAAAGAAAGCATAAGGAAAGGAAGTTGCTATTCCTCAAGGTCCGGAACCAAAGACTCAGAAAGTGCAGGATGGTTGTTTCTTTTGTGGCAAGCCCGGACACAGAAAGAAGGATTGTGCCAAATACGTCGCCTGGCGTGTAAAGAAAGGTACATTTCATGTTTTGGTCTGTTTTGAAATAAATTTAGCTTCAGTACCAAGAAACACTTGGTGGGTAGATTCTGGTGCTACTACTCACATATGTGTTTCTATGCAGGGTTGCCTGAACTACCGAAAAGCCAACCGATCTTTGAAAGATACGTCTTTGTGGGTGATGGCAAGTCAATAGAAGTGCAATAGCAATAGCACTTTAGATTATTACTTGGCGGTTATTATTTGGATTTATTAGACACTTTTGTTGTACCGCCCTTTAGACGGAATTTAATTTCGTTTCGTATTGGACAAATTGGGATATTATTGTTCTTTTGGAAATATGAAGTTTAGTATGTCTATTAATTCCAATGTTGTTGGTACCGGTTTTACTTAATGTGTTTGATAATCTATATTTGCTTGAAACTATTGCATCTTATAATGCAACCTTGCACGTGGAATCACGAGGTACCAAGCGTAAATTAACTAAGGAAAATTCACCTCATTATGGCACAAACGCCTAGGTCACATCTCTAAATCTAGAGTTGAGCGCCTTGTGTCGATGGAATTTTGGACTCTCTTGATTTTTCAGATTTTGATGTCCGTGTTGAGTGTATCAAGGAAACAGACCAAAATAAAGAAATATGGTGCCCATAGGACTACAGATGTCTTAGAATTAATTCATACGGACATTTGTGGCCTGTTCCTATGGCGTCTTGGAATGGTCAACAATATTTTATCACATTCATAGACGACTATTCCAGATATGGGTATCTATTTCTTATCCATGAGAAATCACGGTCTTTGGACGTATTCAAAAATTTATAGAAGTTGAGTTACAACTCAACAAACGGATTAAACGTGTCGTGTCCGACCGTGGTGGTGAATACTATGGCGTATATGATGGATCGGTGAACAACGCCCGGGACCGCTTGCACAATACCGAGGAATGTGGAATCGTCCCACAATACACCATGCCAGATCACCTAGCATGAATGGTGTATCTGAGAGACTAAACCGGACTCTTAAGGATATGGTAAGAAGTATGATCACATTCTACTTTACCGAGTCCCTCCGGGGTGAGGCTTTAAAGACAAGAACTTATATCTTAAATCGGTGCCAACTAAAGCGCTTGTAAAAACACCTTATGAGCTTTGGGTTGGGCGAAAGCCTAGTCTAAACCATTTGCATGTGTGGGGTGTCCACGAGGCGAGGCCTTATAAACCTCATGAACGAAAATTGGACTCTAAAACCATTAGCAGCTACTTTATTGGCTATGCCGAACGATCACGGGGTTACAAGTTTTATGATCCCACAAATAAGTCAATATTTGAGACGGGAATTGCAACATTTTTTGAGGATGTTGAGTTTGGGGGAAGAAATCCAGTTAGAGACATTGTTTTTGAGGAGGAAGCAGGAGTAATCCCACTTACTACTACTTTTGACCAATCACAGGTTCCTATACCTGTCATTGCTCGAGAAGTAATTTCGGATCCTCAACCAGACAATGTTGTTCAAGATAATATAGTTCAAACCCCCATTCAAGATGAGGTAATTATTCCTGAGGAACAAACTCTACAACCTCAACCTCAAGAATCTGTGCCATTAAGGCGATCCACAAGAGAAAGGAGATTTGCACTTTCAGATGATTATATTGTATATCTCCAGGAACATGAGGTAGAAAATGGAATGTCGAAAGATGATCCAATCAACTTTCGTCAAGCCATGGAAAGTTCCAACTCTCATAAGTGGATAGAAGCCATGAATGAAGAATATAAGTCTATGCAAGACAATAAAGTTTGGGAACTTGTCTCATTACCGCTTGGTGCGGCCCGTGAGGTTGTAAATGGATATTTAAAACCAAAAGGGATTCAAATGGTAATGTAGAGAGGTATAAGGCACGCCTTGTAGCCAAAGGCTTTACTCAAAAGAAGGAATTGACTTTAAAGAAACTTTCTCTCCGCTTTCTTGAAAGATTCTTTTAGGACAATTATGGCGCTTGTTGCATATTTTGATCTTGAGTTGCATCGGATGGATGTCAAAACATTTTCTTAATGGTGACATTAAAGAAACAATTTATATGGTGCACGTAAAACTTTGTGTCGAGAGACCCAAAGAATATGGTTTGCAAATTGACTAAATCCATCTATGGACTCAAACAAGCTTCTCGTCTGGTACTTCAAATTTCATCAAGTTATCACTGTATGGTTTTGAAACTAATGTTGTTGATGAATGTGTGTATCACAAGTTCAAGTGAGTAAACACATATTTTTGGTTTTATATGTTGACGACATATTGCTTGCCACAAACGATATAAACTTATTGCATGACACCAAGAGATTTCTATCTAAGAATTTTGAAATGAAAGATCTTGGTGATGCTTCTTTGTATTAGGAATCGAAATACACCGAGATCGTTCTCGGGTATTCAGGATTATCACAAAGGAGCTATATCGAAAAAGTACTCAATAGATTTGGCATGCAAAATTGTAAACCGTGAAACCCGGTTGCTAAGGGAGACAAGTTTAGTCTCCAATGCCCGAAGACTTCTTGAAATTCAAGAAATGCGAAGATTCCTTATGCCTCGGTAGCGAGTCTAATGTATGCTCAAGTATGTACGCGTCCGGATATTGCGTTCATAGTTGGCATGTTAGGCAGATATTTAAGTAATCCTGGCATGGATCATTGGAAAGCAGTCAAGCGTGTTATGCGATATTTACAGAGAACAAAGGAATATATGCTCACATATAGGAGATCGGATAAGTTAGAGGTCAGTGGATATTCCGACTCCGATTTTGCTGGATGCCAAGACAGTAGGAAATCCACATCAGGCTATATTTATCTGTTAGCTGGGGGAGCAATTTCTTGGAGGTCTGCAAAGCAGACGCTCATAGCTTCATCCACCATGGCCGCAGAATTTGTAGCATGTTATGAGGCATCAAACCAAGGGATATGGCTGCGGAATTTTGTCACTGGGTTGCGTATTTTGGAAGGCACTGAAAGACCACTTAAGTTATATTGTGACAATAAGTCTGCAGTTTTATATTCCAATAACAACAGGAGCTCGACAAAATCAAAGCATATTGATATCAAGTTCCTAGTTGTAAAAGAAAGAGTGCAGAGTGGACAGATTTCCATAGAGCACATTGGGACAAACTCCATGATAGCGGATCCACTTTCGAAGGGACTACCCACCAAGGTCTTTCATGAGCACACTGCTCAGATGGGTGTTGTTCTATTTGAGAACATTCTGGTTTAGTGGGAGTTTGTATTTATATTACTGCTTTATGTCAGCCTTAAGTTTTATCTATGTAATTAGATTAATTTCTGCAGAAATAAAGTATTCAGTTTATTACGCTCTGTTACGTAATGTGAAGTATTGATCTCAATAAAGTTAAGTAGGACCAGTTGGAAATAGGCATGTATGGATCACATCACATGTAATTTCCATGCTACGCATCCATGATTGATCTATGTCATTTAGCTGTATTAGTATACGTGACCATTGGTGGGTCGAGTTACGATTGATGTAACGAAGACCGCTTTGATCCTATATTAGTATAGTTAATGGACAAGATTGTTTGGATACCCTCAAGTTATGATAACAAATTTCTGAGCTCACTAAAGTTAAGATATCGACATTTTTCAGGGTACATATGTGGTCCAGTGGGAGATTGTTAGATAATGTCTCAATGGGACCACATAATTAAATGTGGTGTTATCATTTATAAAAAGCCTACAATTTAAGTGATTCAATTTAGTTAATAGGCTTAAGGGTATATGTGTTATGGACCTAATGTGTAGATACTAGTTGTATAATTTCTATTTCTATGAGGGGCAGAAATAGAAATTAAAACATATTGGTTAAAGTTGGTTTAATGACTAATTAATTGGTTTAATAGCTAATTAATTAGTTTAATGGTTAATGGGTAACTGATGTCTGTTTAATATCCCATATGGTGGTTTCATGGGACTTTATAACTTTCAGTTATGAAAACCAATTACAACCTTTAAAAGGTTATGGTCCCTATTCCTTCCCAAGTGGTGAAAAAGAACACTGCCATGTTTTCTAAATCCTCTCAAGGAGAAACATAAGGCACCAAAGGGGAAAGGATTAGAAGGCAATAACATAGTCAATAACAAAGAGTTTATTGATAATCACGCTTCCGTTTAATCATTCATCAATAGATTCAGGTATGTCATTTTGTCTTGATTTCCTGTTGATACACATGGTAATTGATCCGAAGTTTAAGGTTTATGTTCTGAAATTTATGTTAACACAAGATCCTCTTTTTTTTTTTTAAGTTTTTTTAAAGTGGTGTATTGTGTAATTAAGATTTAATGTTAAAAATCTGATGTGACTTGTCATTAAATCTCAACCACACAATACATCACTCTAAAAAATTTTAAGAAAAAAAACTCTAAATGAACCTTGCTCGTTGGAAGAAAACCAAACCAACTTCACTAGTAAAAATGCCTCATGTGGGTCTTTTGCTTTCTTCCTAGGAGTTGCTCTTAGCAAGAAGGACTAAAGTAATGAGAAAAAAAATATAAAATAAAATAAAATTAAAAACCTAAAATAAGAAAATAATTAAACATAAAAAAGATAAAGTGTAATTTATCCAAAATTAAATATAAGACATCTAATGAAGATGCTCTTATAACTTAGAACAAAATGCATTGCATACGATTAAAAATGATATTTAAAACTGGAAACATATTGACCTCAACAAAAGGGAATATCATTTCTCTGTGAAATTTTAAATACTTTTTTCTCATATAATTATTAAATTAAAATGACAGACAGAAGAGACATAAATATAAGTTAAAATATCATACCCTTAGGTCCGTCTAAATTTTTTTATTGGAGATGCCTCATCATTTTGATGAAGTTCTTCTTGAATTGTCTAGTTTGGACAATTTAAAAATTAGTGCACGAGTTTATATTATAGTTAATAGTTCTAATGCTTTAACCTGTAACAGCAATGATAGAGACCACTACAAAATCTCATCACTAATAATTTTAATGAATTGAAAAATGTAAAAAATAAAAAAAAAATACAATAGACAACCATCACATCAAAGGGAGAGCCACCTCATTAGTGCTCCCCTAGTGCTCCATTTTTAGTGCTCCCAAGCATTAATCAATTTGTAATATCTTATCAAGATTCTGTGCAACAACTTCTTTTGAAAAATTCAAATTAATTTAAATTATTTAGGGAATTTGGCACCCACGAATGAGAACAGTGAAGGAAAAACAGAGGGTGAACTTTGCATCGGACTTTTAGAATGGAACAAAGTGAATTTCGCTACAAAAAATTAAGGTTTTAGAGATTAAAATTTAGGGACAAAATTATTTTTTAGAAATCAAATATTTTTATTGTGAAAAGTGTTATTATTATATTTTTAGCAACAAAAGTTGAACATTAGTGATGAATTATTATCTTTTTGGGATCAAATTTTTTGTCTAAAAAAATAAATCATTTTGAGACCAAATTATTTTGTCCCTAAAAGTTTATTTATTAGTGACATTTTCAAAATTTTGTCGCTAAAAGGCTTCTTTTTTATTTTTTGAGATGACCTTTTAGTGACTATTCTCACGATAATAGAAATTGGTCCCTAAATGTCTTTTGCAACAAAATTTTCACATTTAGAGATTAAAAAATTTAGTCTCTAAAACTCTTATATGTTGTAGTGTTTGTTTAGACTTCTAGAACCGAACAAATTCACTTTGTTCATCTGTAATTGCCGAACAAAGTGTATTTGTTCGGTTTTGAAAGTCCGAACAATAATGACAAAAAATAAGCTGAATATTCACTTTTATGTATAAAAAAAAAAGCACAAAAATCAATAATTGTATTTTGATATTTATGTGAATATTTACCTCATCTTTAATAGGTTACTCCAAAAAGTTGTTTTGATTATAACTCTCATCTATTATTTGATTTTGTTCAAATTTTCTTTAATTTGTAAGTAACAATACAATAAAAAAGCAATGATGTTAATGCTAATGGTGAGTTTTTGATGGGGTGGATTGGACTTTTAGAATGAAGAAGAAGAAGAAAAGAAAATACTTATTGAAACTTAGAAAAAAGAAGAATAGATTTGAATAGGAATAATTTGTATAATTGATAAGGGTATACTATGACAAAAAAATAATATTTTATTTTAAAATTTAATATGTGTTGTTCTTATTAGTAAATTCACATTAAGAAATAATGAAATAATATGAATTAAAACTTTAAAATTTGAGTTGGGCGTAATTTTTAGGTTCAAATAGAATGGCCCCAAATGTGTTTTGGACCTTAAAAGAGTCGGTTATTGCACCCAAGTAATAATTCAGTATGCTTAATTAAAATTTTGAAATTTTAGTCCCTATTATATTGTAATGTAAATTTACTTAAAAGTACAATACACATTAAATACTAAATTAAAAATATATTTTTTTCCTCATGATACACCAAAATCACTTATATGTATTATTTTTATTTAACTCTCTACATCTTCTTCCTCAAGTTTCAATTATTTTCTTTTTACCTTCTTTCTCACTCCATAATTCCAATCTATTCCATCAAAATTCACAATTATTATCAACATCATTGTTTTTAATTTGGATATACTCTTTATTCATTTATTTATTTTTGATGAACGCAAAGCCGCAGACATACCTATATAATTATGTTGGACACAATAATCACCGATTGTGCCAAGATTAACAGTGCGCTTATCAACCTTACTAATACACATAGTTCATAACCTTTCAAACATTACATATGTCCTGTAAAACATTTTGATAGAGCCAATCCTCTGCCATACCCGACTGAACACAGAAAACCAAAACCATACTCCTTATGGTCCTTAACTGGCACCATTCCAAAACCTCTAGGCATGCTCTAGTTTCAACATGGCTGACTCTGCAATGAATGAGACAGACTAAGAAACCACAAGACGGCTATTAAGGTCAATTATCAATTGCTTAATCCTGAGACTACCCTTAAAAGTAGTGTAATTTGAAATTTTTGATTTGTTTATTATTTGAGTGTATTTTAAAGGGTAATTTAGGAAAAAAAATATAGGGTTCATTAAGAGTAAATTACCACCTTAAATAATTTAATAGAGTGCATTGAAAAATTGGGCGAACTTAATAATTTTTTGGTCCAAATAGAATCCTCCGAGTAAGCTCACCTTGTCTGGTTTAGACTTTTTTGAAAATCGAGTTTTTATTTTTTTATATTTTTATTTTTTTAGTGATTTTTTTAATATTAAAAAAAATATATTTTAGATTCCCTTAATCTAGATGTACCTAAAAAATAAAATATTTATTAAAAATATAAAAAAATGATAAATACACAAAAATAAAAAAATATAGTAAAATTTTTGTACTTTAAATAATATCACAAATATTATAATTTTTAAGTATATCTACATTGAGCGTAAAGTAAAAAAAAATATTTTAAATATTAAAAAAATTATTCAAAAATAAAAAAACACGAAAAATAACAAACTCATTTTCAAAAAAACAGTGAAAACCAAACAATTAAATTTTTAGTCTACATCAAACAAATTTAATTCATTTTTACTCAACCCATTCATTTTTAATGGTGAAAAAACATTAAAACTGAATTCAAGTAAAAATAAAAGTAGAGTAAAAAAAACTTCATTCAATCACATATTAAAAACTAAATTGTTGTTATTTAGGCTAAAAAATTAAACTCACTTTTTAAATTCAATAATATGTCATTTTATTAAAATATTTAAGTCAAATCTCTATATCATTTATTCTCCATCAACCAATCATCTTATTAACATATTATTGGGTCTAAAAAATGGATCTAGATATTTTATTTTTATAACAATGGTATATATATTAAAAAACTGTCCTTTATCGTATTTTTCAAAAAAACAGGCTTTATATATATATATATATATATATGTATATATACAGCATATTTTTCAAAATTTTATCAGTATAACATTCCTATTTTACCATAGTTACTAATTTTTTTTATAAATTTTTTTTGTACTTACTCTCACTAGAGAAGGAAAAAAAAAAGGGGGTATAAATAGAAAAAGAGTAAATTACACTTTGCATTCCTGCATTTTGTACCAAATCTCATTTTGACCCACATATGAAATCATGACAGTTAACTCCCTACACTTTTGGTCAAATCCCACTTTGATCCCTATATATGAAATCGTGGTAGTCAATCCCCTACACTTTTACTCAAATCTTACTTTGGTCCCTACACAAGTATTAATGTCCCTCTTCTGTTGTTTTATTTTTAAATCTTTAATAAAATCTAGTCATATGACAAAAATGTGACTATGAAATGAGGGTAAAAAAGAAAAATCATCCATATTTTCTACCAATACACTTTATCTTACGTGATAAGCATATAAGAGATATATAATATAACCTATGTATATATGATGTATGGTAAAAATTGGGATAAAAAGATAAGAAAGTAGAACTTTTAAATAAATAAAAAAAATACGACAAATAAATCAAAGAGAAAGAAAGATAAATAGACAGAAGATTGTGTACTATGAAAAATAAAGTTTCGTGATTCCAAGTTATGTAAAATCCTAATTCATCTTCTTAATTGTTTACAATCTCATTTTATTTTTAGCCTAATATAGTCACATTTTGATATAAATTTTGGAATAAAATGTGTATTGGTGAAAAATGTAGATGAATTTCTTTTCTTATCGTCATGGCATAGTCACATTCTCATCACATGACTAGATTCTATTAAAAATTTAAACAATTGACTAAGAGAAAGGAATATTGACACTTGTATAGAGATCAAAGTGAGATTTGACCAAAAGTATAGGAAATTGACTGCCACAATTTCATGTGCACGGACCAAAGTAGAATTTGACAAGAAGTGTACGTGATTGGCTGTCATGAGTTTATGTGTAAGGGCCAACATGAGATTTGATACGAAGTGTAGTGGTACAAATTGTAATTTACCCATAAAAAAAATTATAATTTAGGTAAGGAATCAGCTTGTCTACAATTTATTGAAGTTTAGGTGAGGAATTAGCTTGTCTCCAGATTACAAAGTAGATTGAACCATGTTGTTTGGATTCGTGAGACCCATCACAGGTCCTGATTTAATGATTCGAATCGTTCATGTGTTTAGACCACAATGTGTAAATCATTTATGAAAAAAATTAGATCGATCCAATAACTACACGTTGTGGTCTAAAAAATGAACGATTCAAATTATCGAATTAGGAACCCGTGACGAATTCCACAGGCCCAAACAGTACGGTGTAGTTCACTTTTGGGATTGGAGACAACCTACTGCCTTTAGGTAAATGGTTTAAGCCCAAAACATTATCATCTTTGCAATAATTATTGGAAGAAAAATATTATAGAGAATTCTATTCAAAAAAAAAAAAGTACCAAAAAAGATTGAGCAAATATTTGTTTCAAACTAAAGACCAGATTTCGAATTTTGGTTGCGGAGCTGATAGGTAGCTCAAAAACTGATTGGCCCGAATCGCTCGATTTTCTGAAACGACTAGGTTTTGATTTTTTTTTTTTTTCTTTCCCTCTTGCTTCCTCTTCTTCCTTCCACTGGGCAATCTAAAAAATTAAAGAAGAAGAAGTTGCTGGTTTTTTTTCCCCCTCTTTGCTTCCTCTTCTTCCTTCCCCTTGGGCAATCTGAAAAATTAGAAGAAGAAGAGACCAAAAAAATCAAACCCAAAATCTAAATCTAAATCTAAAATCAAAACCAATTTCAACAGAAAATCAGCAGAACAAAAAAAGAAAGAAGAAAAATAGCACTAATTTCAGCAAAAAAAATAGCCCCAATTTCAGCACAAAAATAGCCCCAATTTCATCACCAAAAAGCACCAATTTCAGCATCAAAACAACACCAAACAGCAGCAAAACAATAGCAATTTGGCAAAAACAAGACAAAAACAGCAATTTCTTCTCCTCCTCTCCCCCTCTCCTCATTCTCTTTCTCTCTTCCTCCTCTATTTTGTCTCTCTCTCTCTCTCTCTCTCTCTCTCTCTCGGTTCAACTTTTGAGTGGAAGGGATTAAAGGACAAGAAAAAAAAAGTCAAAACGTGGTCGTTTCGGAAAATCGAGCCATTCGGGGCAATGGCTTTCGAGCTACAACGCATTTTCCTTTTGGTTGACGACTTTCTTTCCAACAATGGGATTCTAATTACTTGGTAGGAAAATGATATATCTTCCTTTTACTTTTATATAAAATTTAAGACAAAAATAATGTAATAAAAACCTTTTTATAATTATGAATTAGATGAGGATTTCGATTTTTAAAACCCACAGTCCCTAGCTCTCCTGACTTTCGAAGAAGAGGAATGAAAGAGTAGCAACGGTGGAAAGAAGTGACGGGGCAAGGGATGGAGCTGGGAGGGGGTGATGAGTTTAGGAAGAGGGTAAGGGGAAGGGGGATTGGAAAAAGGGATGACCTTGTTTGGCGAGGGTTATTTTAGTCTGTTTTGGACTAAAATTTATAAAAAATAAAATAAAATAAGCTAAAATAATTAATAAGACAAAATATCACATCCAACTAAAAAAAAATCTAACAGTCTTTCCAAACACAAAAATTTTAACATACTAAAATAGTCAAAAACTAAAATAATCTACTAAAATAGCCAACTTCCTAAACAAGGCCATTGGCGGTTGCAGGGCCGGCCTTGAGGACATGCAAAAGAGGCCTGCGCTTCCGGCTTCCAAATTTGAGCTAAAAATTGGGGCCCAAGTATAATTTTGTGTTTTAGATATAAAAAAAAAGGACTCAAATACTTAAGCCCAATTGAACATGAGGCCCAAAAAAAAGTAACAAAACTAGATTTTTTTTTTTTTATTTTATTTGTAATGATTACTTCCTATCTTAATATATGAAAGTAAATTTTTATTTATAATTTTAATGATTATATGTGTAAATAAATTTTTTTTTTTTTTTTTATGGTTATAAACAAATAAAAAAATTGTAACTTATCGTTTTATTTATAATTTTTTTTTTTTTGTGTGTGAATGTAAGAAGACCCCATTTTCGAAGGGTTGCCTTCAGCCCCTTAAATCCCAAGACTGGCCTGGGCGGTTGATGGCAATGATAGTGGTGGCAAGGGTTTCAATTAAGTTTAGAGTTAGGGTATATGAGATCAAAGAAGATAGAGTACTTTTATATAATCTAAAAATTAATAGCGGAAATTGAAATTTAGCTGTAATGTGATGGGTTGTACAGAGATAATATCTAAATAAATATATTTTATTTAATATTAATACATTAGAGCATCTCCAACGGTGAACCTTTTTTTTCACCAAATCTGAGTAAAAAATGACCCATTTTATCAAATCTTATACGACTCGCTCCAACGGTGCATCAAATCTCATATCAAATGTCGTGGGTCGACCGGTTGGTCGACCAGTGGGTCGACCACTGGGTCGACCGGTAAGCATAAATAAACATTTGCAGCGTTCATTTGCAGACAAATAAACATTTCATTTGCAGACAAATAAACAACTCCATTTGTCCATTTGCAGACGAATAAACATTAAACAATTGTACAAATAAACATTTCCATTTCATTTGCAGACAATTCCATTTGCATTTGCAGACAAATAAACAATTCCATTTGTATTGAAAGCGTAAATATTAAACAATTCCATTGTTTAAACAATTATACACTTGTTTGGTGGTTCCATTTGTCCATTTCCAATTTCATTTGCAGCTTCCATTTGTTCCATTTGCAGCTTTCATTTGATAGCAGACAAGTTCCATTTGCAACGTTCATCATGGGTCAACCGGTAAGTGATTTTTTTTTTTTTTTACCTGTTTGAACCTTTTGAACCCATCTATTTCAAAGGAATTTGGTCGACCGGTTGGTCAACCGGCCGGGCAACCGGTTGGTCGACCGGTCCTCCCTCCCAACGGTCATCAATAGTGTTTTGGTGAAATCAGTATTTCGTCCTCCATCTGATGAAATATTTGATGAAATATCAATTTGATATCACTTTTGGTGAACCGTTGGAGCTGTGAACAGTTCTTTTTTCATCAGAATTTAAATTTGATATCAGGTTTGCTGAACCATTGGAGATGGTCTTAATAGTTTGACAAGTTATTAAAAAGTTAAAAAGTTACTTAAAAAGTTAAATTTTTTTTTACTATTCATCAAAAGTCAAAAATTACTGTTGCACAACTCCCAATCCTAATTTTTCCCTACACACTAATTTATACAATTTTTTAATACATATTTTTTTATAAAAATTTAAAAAGTTAACCCAAACATTCATATTTTTTTTCTCAATTTTTTAGTCTAAAAAGATAAAAAGTACACTTATTTAGGACATTCCAAACAACCCCTTATAATCTCAATATCAATAATTTCAATCAATCAAATTCAACAAACAAACATGGCATGATACAAAATAAGGGAAATGATATAAATGTCTACTTTTTAAACTCACTTTTTAAACCTAATAATGTGTTAAAAAGATGATTAATTAATAAATAAAGAAAATGGTAACAATTAATAATACAATAATGCCTTTGTAGAGTCATCCTTACTTTTTCCTTTATGTCTATTTTGGCAAGTTTTTGTGACTTTTTTTAATTACATTAAGGCCTCGTTTGGCAAGAGGCTAAAATAGCCAATTAGCCAAAAAGTTACCTTTTTAGCCAAAAAGCCAACAACCCATACCAAAAAGTCAAAGATTCCCTTTTCTCTCTACTTTTTGCACGTCGTTTCGTAATTAGCCAAAAAGTTGGCCCAAACATACAGGTTTTTCTTACCAACCTTTTTAGCCAACTAGCCAAAAAGTTACTAAATTAGCCTGTTCCCAAACGAGGCCTAATTCTCTAATTTTTTTTACATATATTTTTTTAAAAAAGCTAAAAACTTAATTTTTAATCCACTTTCCAAAAACACCCCAATATTTTACATCAGTAAAGTTGCTTTCCTTTTGCTGATTAAAAAAAGATTAATAATACAATAAAATTCAAATTTCTTTTCATTGTCATATCTGTAGAGTGATTTGGGAACTTTTTTATTACTTTTTTTTTAAAGCTAAAATATAAGATGAAAATATTAATATATTTAAAATAATTTTATAATTTTTTACAAAAATAAGTTCAAAAACTAAAATAAATAAATTAAAAAAAAACTTTAATTTTTTAATATAACTTTCTAGTGATTTTTTATTTTTTAAACAAAAAGTAGAGTTTCCAAGCCACGCCTATGCGAGCATGCCCCATCAATGGCCGCAAGCAAGCAAGCACTTACATGGTCTTTTACCTTAAAACACCCGAACCTGACTTCTTATTTTTAAGATAGTCAACGAACCCAGTAAGATATTGATCGTGCAACTTTCGATCCCCACAAATTTCAGCAGCTTTTTTCACCTGAGTCCTCATTTCTTGTCCTTCCTCCAAAACCATAGCGAGCTATGTCATTCCCGCTAAACGACCCATCTTCACCTCTCTCCGCTTCAATCGCTAAACCTTTCTCTACCAACAACCTCGCATCCAATGACTGATCAATGATGAATGGCAAAACAGCCATACAATGTCCGAATTGCAATGTTTCGATCACTGAACCCCAACCAACGTGAAAAACGAACCTCCGATCGATGGGTGAGAAAGAATATCCATCTGCAGTGCCCATTCGCTGCAGAATTTGCCTCTGCCGGAGATATGGCGATCGAATTCCAGTGGCAGAGCGTCGAGATCGTCGGCTGCCCAGCTTGGTTTTCTCATTGCCCACGAAAATGGCAATTCTGATGACTCTAGCCCGGAAGCTATCTCGTAAGTCTGGTTTCTGGTGAGTTTACACTCGCTTCCAAGCCCAACGAACACCACTGATTTGGGTTTCTGTTCGTCCAGCCATTCGAAGAGTGGTTGGGTGGTAGTAGTATGCGGCAACAGCAACTGAGGGGTGAGGAGGGTGGCGCTAAGTAGTGGAAGGGAAGGGTAGTGGTGAAAGGGGTGGGTGAGCTGAGAAATAACATTTAAATTTTTTAGATTTAAGTCCTTAATAATGATTTTAATTAGAGATTAAATTATAATGAAGAAAATTTTAAAAAATGGTGAGTGTATTTAAATTAGTTTATGATGTAAATAGAAGCACCACGGTTGACACCATAAATAGTATTATTATTGTAGGAAATGTGGTATTTTCTTGATTAATCAAGAGTTAAGAGAAGTTACAAAGTTAGTGATCTTGCATGGTGGAACATGAAAGACAAGATGAGAGAAGTTAAAGCACATGCGAAGAATATGATAGACAAAGTGACTTAGTGGAAGGCATGCATTGTGGGAATGAAGGTGAAAAAGTTGGTAGTTTTAGGTGGTTATTGGGTAGTTATTGCTGAATTTTGTTTTCCCTTCTATAAATAGTCATTGATAGCTACATTTACAGAGACTCAGATTCAGAAACCAGTTTATTTATTTTACACTTTCATTCCAGTTCTTTACTTTCCTACGCTGCATTTCAGTTACTTATGAGTAGTTCTAATTTAGTCTGTTAATTACTGTAATTCTCTTCGAGGCTGTGGAAGTGTAGAGGTACTACTGTAAATAGTTGTTTACTTAATGAAATTCAATTTCTGACACTGTTCTCTCTCTCAATCTTTTACTTTTAATTAATAACTTCTGAATTTTCTCCTAAAACAAGCCACCAGTAAAAGCCTTCTTCATTGAGGCTAAGAGAACTTTGAAACGATTGTCTGATTGATTGGTTAGCATTCACTATTTCTGTGAGGACTTATTGATTTTTACTAGCACGCTTTAATTACATTTCTAACAATCAAAAGCCAAAAAAAAAAAGCCAACAACCATGTTACCAATGCAATTTTAAAAATTACAAATGTTGGAAAGTTTGAGTTTCTAGGCTTATTTTTGGACAACTTTGAGTACAAATTAAAGCAAGGCCCATGCATTTTTTTAGGTGAGTTTGAGAGGTGACATATTCTTTGCCACATGTTGAATCATGCCTCAAAGACAATTCGTCAAAAATATTTCCGAGTGAATGAGAAGTTGACGTCATTTTTGAGTTTGTGAAAATAGAAGTTGAAGAGACAAAGTGGGTTTGCTCATTAAATGGCTTGTCCCACATTGAAACAAAGAAAGAGTTTATATGAGTATATAAATTGGGATGGGCCCCAAGAGGCACTCTAGGTTTTGTAAGGAGGAGAGTTAAGTGGGCATGACCCAAATCCACCACATGTGCGGCGCCACCATTCGGGCGAGCTAGGTGCGTGACGTGGGTTGTAGGTCGCGTCCTAACTTTATTTTTTGGACAAAATTCATTTGAATTTTTGAATTCAAATCTAAACCAGTTCCTTCCCTTCATTTCTTCGGTCACCTCTCTTCACTCTGGCATTTTCTGATTCGCACTTGTTCGGAGGGTTTCCAAACCCATCCAAACAGTCACCTTTAAGCCTATAAATTTAGGCCCTTGTCCAACAATTCATTAATTCGTTTTTCTCCTCTTCTTCAATGCATACTCTTCTGCATTTTTGTTCTTCTTTTTTTTTTCCCATAAGAAAGATTACAACATAGTCTGTTCGCCAAACCCAGATTTGTAGTGCCACAATTTTGAAATGTAGTCGTTGCATCCTGAGAGATCGGCGTCATCTGTTCTTGAGCACCGTAGCGATGACGTAACGATCTTAAGGAAAATGTGTCCAACACACGCTTCGACTTTCCTTTAGTTCTGCATTTCAATTCATCAAAAATCCTTAAGTTTTATTTAATTAAATTAATTCACATTATGTGTTCTTGTTCTAGTTTTATACTTGAACAAGAAATTTATTTTCTTACTTGTTTTCTGAAAATAATTCTTTTCTGGTTTTCAAAAATAATTTACACTATGAAATTATTTTTTTAAATATACAAAATTCGCTTCTTTAATAACTAGTTTTCCAACCGTTAAGATCGTTAATTATTTTGCTATTTATTGTATGCATTTATTTGGGTTTTTGAATTGTGAATTTCAGAAACATGTTAACGGATAGTGTTGAGACTATTTTGACTGTGACCCTAACAGTCTCGATACCACCGCCAGTGACTCCTACGGTGCTAATAAACCATGGAGAAAAATTAAAAAAATTCAATGGAATAGAGTTCAAGAGATGGCATCAAAAAATGCTATTTTATCTTACAACTTTACATTTGGCCCGATGCTTTTGTGAGGAGGCCTCGAAACAAACAGAAGGGGAGGATGCAGATCATCAACTTGTCATTGCGGTAGATGCCTGGAAGCAAGGTGATTTCCTATGTCAAAATTACATACTTAATGGACTTGACAATTCTTTATACAATGTGTATTGTGTAAAGAAGATGACCAAAGAATTGTGGGAATCTCTTGAATTGAAATACAAAGCAGAAGATACCGATGCAAAGAAATTTGTTGTCGGACGTTTTTTGGATTTTAAAATCTTAGATTCTAAAATGGTGGTTGGTCAAGTCCAAGAAATTTAGTTGATCCTACATGATATCATTGCCGAAGGAATGATTCTTAGTGAATCATTTTAAGTTGCTGCTATTATTGAGAAACTTCCGCCAGCATTAAAGGATTTTAAAAATTACCTTAGGCACAAGTGCAAGGAAATGAAGTTGGAAGAACTTATCATGCGACTAAAGATTGAAGAGGACAACTGTAAATCTGAAAATAAGTTTGGGAACCAAGTCATGCCTACAAGGACAAAATTCGAGGTCCAACAACAATAAAAAGAGAACGCATGATGGCAAAGGGTCCAAGCAAGGTGTCACGACCCAAACCCACCCCTATGGGTTTAGCATCAGAATCGCCAAGAATCCGTGATTAACAAGTGAATAACGATAATACAGATGTCTAGTCTGGAAAGAAGCAAAGCGATAAATGAAAGATGTCCAATGAGCTGTGATAGTCTGTATGCAAAAAGACTTTTCATAACATATTCACATTTTGAACCAAAACAGTATGTACATACATCATACACAGACAATCAGGTTAGGGACCGAATCCCTACCATAATAGTACAGTGCCAACCTAAACAGGATATACAAAACAGAAACAAAAGGGGTGAATCTAAAACACCCCTAAGCAGCCTTAGCTTGAACAGATCTGGAACCTCGCAGTGAGGCACAAAGATTGGCTTGACAAAAAAGGAGCTTAGCCTAACGCTCCTAGCAATGGTCCGGTGCCTATACACCTACATATATATATGAGTAGTGAGCTAAAACCCAGTGAATAACATATGCGTAAAGAGGTTAGGAATGAATGTCCTTTTAGTATTTAAAACAGTCATTTGAACAGTATGTCAGTTATTCAATCATAGCAGTCATAAGTGGTACATCCAATAGCAAAAGCGATAAAGAGGGTCTTGGACAGAACGATCGATTGATGGCCATCATATCAAGAATAGTGGTTCCAAACATGAGAACCGACAGAGATCTCTCGTGATGGCAGCGATGACAAAGACAAGAAATTGCTATGGATGCCACGAATACAGTTCACAAATAGGACAACATTCATTCAGTAAACAATGTTATTTCATAAAGCAATTCAGTCATTCGTTCAGAAAGTAATCTCAATTGAACGTATCTTTACAACATTGTTACTCACAGAGCACTGGGCTACAGATAGGTTAGAGTGTCCTTGGATGCCAACCCTACAGTTACAGAATGAACGCACACTAAGTTATACACTTGGGTTTAATAACTGAACCCCTAACTTGACTCAGTGTGGTTCTACATCAATATCCTCCTTAAGATGCCTTAAACATGCCCTAGGAATGCCTAGGGTGGAAAGAGGATGCCAAGATGCATTTTTAAACATTTTACAAATTTTGCTGAAACAGGGGTCTATGCTCGAGCGGACATGCAAGCAAAGAGTCTTCGCTCGAGCATGACTTTCCCTGCTCGAGCGAACTGTAAAACATGACAAAAGTGATGGATGCATGCAATTCACTCTCGATGGACTCTCGACCTCCGCTCAAGCGTGAGACACAAGTTCTCGCTCGAGCGTGCATTTCCTCGCTCGAGCGGACTGTAAAACACATGAAAAGTACTAGATACACGCATTTCACGCTTGAGCGTTAATTTTCCCGCTCGAGCGGACTGCATGAACCCAGAGTGTACGCTCGAGCGTGAAGTCCTACGCTCGAGCGTGGGTCCAAATTCTGGAATTTCCAGATTGAACCTCCAAGCTCAAATTCAACATTTAAAGCATCAATTTCGATCCTCTTAGGCTAATTTTCTGGAAAACTCTTGTAAACTCATAGTATAACATGTTTTGAAGATTAATTTGAGAAATCAAAGCCCAAAGATGAGTCAATTGAACACCATTTTTAAATAAACTTCAAGAACATAAAGTGTATGTAACATGCATGTGTTCAATTGAAACCAAAACTTCCAATACATGATCAAATGAGTCAATTCTTTCAAAAACATGATGAATTCATGAACTATAATCAAGAGATGGACATGCATGTAGCAATTTCCATGAAAACAACCTCAAAATGATAGAACATGTACATGCATGCATGATTTAAGCCTTAATTCAAAATGTTAGAACCAATTCTAGACTTAGATCACTAAAAGACTCATTAACCATGCTAGGTGCAACTAAAATTCACAATCAAGAAGATGAATATCCTACCTTATGTTTTGAATTCAAAGTATGGAAATCTAATTTTGCAAATCTTCTACAATTTCTTCCAAATTCCAAGCCAATATCTTGTTGAATCAAACTATCTCCTATCTCTCTCTCTCTAGTCGGTTTGATCTCAAGATGATGAACAAAATGATGCCAAGCATAGATAAATGAAGACTAATAGATGGCCTAGCATTGTCCACTAATGGCAATTTGGTAAATAACTCAAATTGATGTAATATAACTTTTTAATCTAATATAATCATTCTAAATCACACTTCAATTAAACATACCATAAAATCACATAAATTCTAATTAGCATGAAACACTAATCAATTTCAGATTCGACCGCCGATAAGGCCTTCAATTTACAGTTCAAACCTAAAATATGAACAGATCAATTAACAGTCAAACAGATAGAAATGCGTTTAAACTAACACACTCAATCAATCAGTTCAAAATGTCAGTCAAATCAGTTACTTAATCATGTTCAGTCACAGTTTAGCAGTAATTAGTGGTATTATCAGTAAACAGTTGTGAGGGTTGTCACACAAGGCTTCAAAGATGAGAACAACAAAAGATTTAAAGGTGAGTGGTATGTATATGGTGGTGATGGACATTGAGCAAAGGATTGTCGAAGTCGCAAGGACGGAGCAAGTTCCAGCAAGAAACCGACACAAGCCAACATAACCGAAGGTTACAATCTTTCTGATGGCTTGGCAAACGTCAACCTTTCTACAGTAGTCTTTGAGGCTAACTTAGTGGGCAACCCTAAAGAATGGTGGGTGGATATTGGAGCAACCCACCATATTTGTGCAGACAAGAAGATGTTCACAACCTATAAAGTAGTGGAAAATGGCAAATAGTTTTTCATGGGAAACTCCTTTACATCAACTGTAGAAGGACAAGGGAAGATAGTGCTGATGATGACATCGGAGAAGGAACTCACTCTCGAAAATGTACTCCATGTTTCGAAAAATTGCAAAAATTTAATTTCTGGGTCATTGTTGATTAAGAACGGGTTTAGGCTAGTATTTGAATTAAAAAAAAAAATTGTACTTACTAAAACTGTGATGTATGTAAGCCATGGGTATGTGACTGATGGGCTCTTTAAATTCAATGTGTTAACTGTTGTACAAATTAATGCTTCTAATAATAAGAATAAATTTTTTGCTTATATTATTGATTCTTCTCATTTATGGCATGGTAGATTAGGACATGTAAATTATGGTTCTTTGCATAAACTTGTTAATCTAGAATGTTTACCTAATTATAATCTCGATCCTAATCATAAATGTAAAGTATGTGTTGAAGCTAAAATGGCTAGAGTATCATTTAATAAAATCAAAAGAAGTACTGAACCACTAGCTTTAATTCACACTAACAATGGTGATTTAAAATTTGTGCAAACTAGAGGTGGTAAAAAATACTACATAACTTTTATTGATGATTGCATTGGATATTGCTATGTCTACTTATTGCGAAGTAAAGATAAGGCCTTAGAAACTTTTAAGCAATATAATGTAGAAGTTGAAAATCAACTTGGCAAAAAGATTAAGGTTGTGAGAAGTGATAGAGGCGGTGAATATGATGCACTATTTGATGAGTTTTGCTCACAACTTGGAGTCATTTCCTAAACCACTGCACCTTATTCTCATCAGTCAGATGGAGTAGCTGAAAAGAAAAATCACACTCTTAAAGAGATGATGAATGCCTTGTTGATAAGTTCTGGTTTACCCTAGAACTTGTGGAGGGAGGCTATTTTATCTACAAATTATATCCTAAATAGGATACCCTCACAAGAAAACTAACCAATCACCCTATGAATTATGGAAAGGTCAACGACCTTCTTATAATTACTTAAAAGTGTAGGGGTGCTTGACAAAAGTGGCGGTCCTTAGTCCTAAAAAGACTAAAATTGGATCAAGAACCATTGATTGTGTATTCTTGATTGTGTATTCATCAGTTATGAAAATAATAATAGTGCATATCGACTTTTGGTATTTAAATCAAGTATTCTCGATATACATGCAAATACTATTATCGAGTCAAGAAATGCATCCTTTTTTGAACATATCTTTCCTTGGAAAAAGGATGAAGAGAATCAAATTTTTGTAGATGTAGAGACAGTGACTGAACAAGCTGACTTGTCTGAATTGGAAGAACCAAGTTCTAATAAATGAACTTTTAATAACGACATAGAAAGTGGCGAAAACCAATAGGAAGATGAGCCTAGACGAGGGAAGAGACTAAGGACATCTAAATCTTTTGGTCCAAATTTTCTAACTTTTCTATTAGAAAATGAGCCTCAAAGCTTTAAGGAAGTGATGTCAAGTCCTGAAGCATCTTTATAGAAAGAAGCCATAAATGGAGAAGTTGAGTCCATTCTACAAAACCATACTTGGGAGTTGGTTGATCTTCCTCCAAGGTGCAGACCACTTGGATACAAGTGGATTTTCAAAAAAAAAAGATGAAAGTAGATGGTCAATTGATAAATACAAGGCTCCCCTTGTAATTAAGGGATATAGACAGAAGGAAGGTCTTGACTATTTGGACACATATTTCCCTGTAACAAGAATAACATCCATTGGCATGTTGATTTCTATAGTAGCTTTGTATAATCTTGAAATACATCATATGGATGTTAAGATTGCCTTCTTAAATGGAGATTTAAATGAAGAAATCTATATGGAACAACCCAAGGGATTCAAAGTTCCTGGCCAAGAGAAGAATGTTTGCAGACTTTTCAAATCCTTATATAGATTAAAGCAAGCACCGGATGGGTTTAGAATAAATGAGTGTGACAAATGTGTCTATATAAAAAATACTGATACCATTTATGTCATTGTTTGTCTCTATGTAGATGATATGTTCATCATTAGTAGCAATATCGAAATGATAAAGTATACTAAGAAATTGTTAAACAAAAGGTTTGATATGAAAGATATGGGGGTTGCAGACGTCATACTTGGAAGGAAAATTTCTAAAACATCTGATGGATATGCCTTATCTTAGTCTCACTATGTTGAGAAAATTCTGGGAAAATTTGGGAAGCATGACAACCATCTTGCTAAGACACCTATATATGCTAATATTCGTTTATTAAAGAATATAAGAGAAGGCATATCACAATTAAAGTACTCTCAAATTATCGAAAGCTTGATGTACTTAATGAATTGCACACGGCCTGACATAGCCTTGGCAGCCAGCAAATTGAGAAGGTATACAAGTAATCCACGGAAGGATCATTGGACAGTTATAATTAGGATGCTTAGATATCTAATCTGAAATATCCAGCAGTACTTGAAGGGTAAGTGAGACGAATTGGATATCGGATACCAATGACTCAAAGTTTACTAGTGGATATGTCTTTACTCTGGGAGGTGCAACAATCTCTTGGAAATCCTCCTATCAGACTTGCATTGCCAGGTCTACAATGGAATTTGAGTTTATCACTTTGGATAAAATAGGAAAAGAAGCAGAGTGGATTCAAAACTTCCTAGAAGATATTCTGCTGTAGCCAAAACTCGTGCTAGCTATATGCATACTCTATGACAGTGAAACAACAATAGGACAAACACATAATCATATGTATAACTGCAAGTCTCGACACATTTGTCGACGACATAATACCGTTAGGAAGTTGCTCTCAAATGGTATAATTACCATTGACTATATAAGGTCTAGAGATAATATTGCAGATCCGTTAATGAAAGGGCTAGCTAGAGAGCAAGTGTTTAATTTATTAAGGGGAATGGGATTAAAGCCTATTAATTAAGAATCGCCATAATGGCAACCCAACCTAGAAGATTGGAAATCCCAAGAACTAGGTTCAATGAGACAATCAAATTATGGAGATTCCTCGATCACTAGAGAGGTTTACTCTCTCACCCATTTCTATGATAAGAAAAGTGATCCCTACAGCGTTGTCAGGATAAGCTTTGCTTTTAATGATTCTCATATCTTGGTTATCCAAGTGGAGTGTGGAAGAACATTCTTAATAAAGAATCACCTATGTGAGTGTGAATTGGGTCGGTTCTATGAGAATTAACAAGGCAGAATTCTCTAGAGCACTCACTGAACTAGGTATTGTTCAGGGCCAAAATGAACACAACTATAGAACAAGACTGTGTCTAGTAATACTCTGTGTGTGATCTATTGTCTTGGCTTACACCAACAACTGAACAGTTCAAGGCATTGCGTCCACTGAACAACCAGTAAGTCCGATAAGTTTTTACTAGGAGAGGTTCAAAGCCAAAAGCTACCTATCTCGACTCAGGGTATCTCCTTAATATACTCTCTCACATTTTTTTGGATATTGTTGCATGCCTGTTTCCGTCAACTTTATTCATGTGGGGGATTATTGTAAAGTTTGAGCTTCTAAGCTTATTTTTTGGCAACTTTGAGCAGAAATTGAAGCGGGACCCATGCACTTTTTGAGGTGGGTCTGAGTGGTGACGTGTTCTTTGTTACGTGTTGAATCATGCCTGAAAGACGGTTCATCAAAAAGCATTTATGAGTGGATGGGAAATTGACGTCATTTTCGGATTTCGTGAAAATGAAAGTTGAAGAGGCAAAGTGGATTTGCTTATTAAATGGCTTGTCTCACATTGAAACAAAGAGAGAGTTTATATGAGTAAATAAACTCTAGGTTGGCATACTTGGGAGGGGTCCCAAGGGGCATCCCAAGTTTTGTAAGGAGAGGAGTTATGGACAAAGTGGACTTGACCCAAATCCACCACACGCGAGCCGTTGTCTAGTCGAGCTGGGCGCATGTGCATGGTGTGGGTTATGGGTCGGGTCTTAACTTTAATTTTTTGGACAAAATTCATTTGAATTTTTTCAAAACTTTTGCTTGAAAAATCAAATTCTTTGCCAAAAAATTTGAATTTTCGAATTCAAATCCGAACCAGTTCCTTCCCTTCCCTTCCCTTCCCTTCTCCGGTCACCTCTCTTCAATCCGACAGTTTTCCAATTCGCACCTGCTTGGAGGGTTTCCAAACCCATCCGAACAGTCACCTTTAAGCCTATAAATTTAGGCCCCTGTCCAGCAATTCATTAATTCATTTTTCTTCTCTTCTTCAGTGCATACTCTTCTGGATTTTTGTTCTTCTTTTTTTCCTATAAGAGAGATTACAATACAGTCAGTTTGCCAGATCTAGTTTTGTAGTGTTGCAATTTTGGGATATAGTTGTTGCATCCTAGGTGGTCAGCATCATTTATTCTCAAGCACCGTAGCGAAAATGTAACGATCTTAAGGGAAGTGTGTCCAACACACGCCTCGACTGTCCTTTATTTCTGTATTTTGATTCATCAATAATCTGTAAGTTTTATTTAATTAAATTAATTTACAACATGTGTTCTTGTTCTAGTTTTATAACTAAACAAGAAATTTCTTTTCTTACTTGTTTTTCGGAAATAATTTTTTTCTAGTTTTCAAAAATAATTTACATTCTGAAATTATTTTTAGACTTTTATTTGTCATTATTTTTCTTTTAATACACACGGTTTGCTTGTTTGATAACTAGTTTCCTACAACAAATACCTAAACAATGATGCTAAAAATTTAGAAATTATATCTAGAATTTTAATCAAAATTTTCAGTATATGATCTTACATAGACCCACAATATACTATTTCAATCTCTACCACACACATGCATTCTTGAAAAAATCTGCACTTTTTTGTTTTTGTTTTAGTTTTAGACTAACTAATACATGAATATAATTACAAAAAGTGTAAATTACAAATAAATTCATTGAGTTAAATACGGACTGCTCCATACTATTTAGAAAATTACAAATACCCTTTGTCAAAATTACAAAAAAAATATATTTTGGCATTGTTTATTTCTTTTCCATAATGAATCTCTTTCTTACATTGATTGTTATATTAAATATTATGTTATTATAAGAAGTCCAATTTTATTCACATATCTTATTTTAGATTAATTAAGTAGTGTCTTTTGTTAATATAATTTGAAATGTATGAACAGATTCATTTTTTATTTTTTATTTTTTTGATTTTTGATTTATTTATTTTTTTTATCTTGGAGACTGAGGCTTGGTTTGCAACAATATAGGCTGTTAATATAAATATATATTTTTTTATTTAGGACATCCCAAACAACCTCTTATAAGTTGTTTGTTAGCTTAACAGTTTATTGATTTATTTAGATTATATATTATCTCTTTATTTTTCTACATATTTTTTCATAATCAACAAAAAAAAAATGTCAGCTTATAGGCCATATCCAAAACAACATTCATTATCCATGTAAAATTTAATTTTCTTCCGATCTTAATTGACCAAAAAACACATCTTAAATAAGTTACAGCATATATATATATATATATATTTTAGCAAAGGTTTCCTCTTAACTTTGTATATTTTTTGGTTTTATGCGCCAGATAATCAACTGATTGACAACAAAGCAACAGTGGAGAAGCGAGTGATGATTCTCTCTCTTCCCTTATCCTTATCTTTTGATTAGGTGACCTTTTTATTTATTTATTTATTTAAGATAAATTATAAATAAATATATTAAGATTTATTTAAAATATTAATTGTGACTTATGGTCTTAAAATAACATCTCGCCTTTTTAAAATTTTCATTGCATAGCAAATGGTTAATTTTATTAATCAATCAAAGTCAATTAACATTTTTAATGATTTTAGAAATATATTTTAATTAATAATTTTGATAATTTTATTTTTGTATAGGAGGATAGTTAAGAATTTTATCTTCTATTAAATGACAAATTTTGCTAAAGGAAAATTTGTAATTTTTATAGAATTACAAAAAGCAATTTATATTTTAAGTAAATTTCAGGGGATGCATTTGTAATTACCCTTTTACTTTCAAAAGAATAAAATAATAATTTAAAGGGTAAATTAATAATTATTTTATTTTAGGATAAATTATTTATAAGTCCTATTTGAAAGACTTATACAAGATATGGTCCTATAAAAAAATTTATAACTCAATAGGTCCTGTGATTTTCTTGTAGACACATCTACCCCAATCTTAATTAATTAATGACTTGATTAATGATAATATTATATATGAGAAATCTAATGTTATCATAGATTGTGATCATATTTACATGGTTAGAAATTTGAAATTTAAAATAACTTAATTAATGACAATACCATATATGAGAAATCTAATGTTACCATAGATTATGATTATATTTATACGATTAGAAATTTGAAATTCAAAATAACATAATTAATGGCAATACTATATATGGGAAATCAAATCTTACCATAAACTGTGATCATATCCATAGTATTGGAAATTTGAAATTGGAAATTCAAAATGTAAATGTAACATGTAGCATCCCAAACTCAATGTGACATTCCCAAACTTAACATGACATTCTCATATGCTTCTGAAATTCAAAATAACTTGATTAATGGCAATACCATATATGATAAATCCAATGTTACCATAGATTGTGATCATATCTATATGGTTGGAAATTTGAAATTCAAAACATAAATATAATATATAACATCCCAAACCCAACGTGACATTCCAATACTCTACCGTTGAATTATAAATAATATAACCTCCTAAATGTAACATGTAATATTCCAAACCCAACCCATGTATCGAACCACCATCACCCCCAACCCAGCGTAACTTCAGCATCAAGCGATAGGATTCAATCCGTATTCAATTACAATAATTTTGCCCAACGTATTGTGACATGTATGTAAACACTAATTATAACAAAGACATGATACACATTCAAACACTTATACAACTGAACAACACACAAATGTCATCTCCTACATGGTATATGTGGATTAACATTGCACACTAAATGTAACATGTATCGTAACACGACCATCTAAGTCCCAATGTACAATTGCCATCCTATGACATGGTTCACATTCGAAATTCAATTAACAACCAAAACCAAATACCCCCTACCCAACCCTTGAACCCATATACACCACCCTACACATCGAGCATATCAAAACGCATCAACCATCACAATGTCTAATACACACATTCAACAATCAAAACATTAGTCAAAATGTGCCTATCAATGAGTGTAATAGATTCTCAATGCCCTATTAAAGATGAACAATCCACACTTCAACAAACAACAATACACTTCAAAAAAAAAAAAAAAAAAAAATCTCTTCCCCCTCAACTGATTAGAGTCAAAATCTATCGATGGAATCAACACACAACTCTCAAACTTCATTTTATCATCGACCATATCCACATCCATTTAAGAAACATTTTGAAAATGCACTGGAATCCCATGATCAAGGCGAAAAAAACTCATACAGTCGTTGCTTGTAAACTTGTCTTGATATAATGAATGAGAAAATAAGGTACAATATAGAAACAAATTATTACAAAAATAGTTAAAGATCATACTTTGACAAATGAAAATATCTCACTTTTTTGAAAGTGTGATAAAAAAAATTAGATTAATATTTTAATCACACTTGATTTTATTGAGTGTGATAATATGTATTTTTTATGTCACATGTCAATTAAGTGTGATTATATATATATATATATTTTAATCACACCTTCTAATTAACATGTGATTATATATACACTACTAATAATACTTAAAGATAATATTTATTTTTAATCACACTTTTTAAATAAGTGTGATTATATATATACTTTTTTTAATTACACTCCCTAAATAGGTGTGATTGTATGAAATGTTTCAATTTGATTTTTATAGAAAATACTATTCCCAAATTCGCACCATGATTGAGAGGGTACGATTCTTTCCATTCCCACCATTCCTAACAAGATTGAATTTCACAAATAGCACATATCTCTTTTTCTTGCCTTCTATTTTTTAAACGAAGCCCTAATTCGCTTTTTTCATCACAGCATCGAACCACCATTGAAGTTACTCACTCAAATTTGTCTTTTGAAATCAAAAACCTCTTGAAATTTTTGGTGAGTTCTCTGCTTTTTATGCCCCTTTTGTGCGTATATAAATTTATGATTATGATTATTATTAGTGAAATTTTATAGATATAGGTTTTCATTGTGAATGAGGGTCTTCGGGTGGTAATGATACGTGTTCTGTAAATCATAGTTGAAATTGGTAAGGTTTTTGTTGATGGTTGGTGGGCTTTACAGGAGGTGGGTCTATGTTAAGTGCTTTGTAGAATATGCAACTCAATTGCACTAGTGACTATATATATATGTAAATATATGTATAATATATTTATTTGATACAAATAGAACAATATCTGGGAAAAGAGAAGGACCTATATACATTCATCTATACACATATAAGTTAGGCACCGTGTTAGATGTATTGCATGTATCACATGCTTCAAGATGACTGAGGCCTTTGAAACCAGATGATTCTAAGCAAATATGAGGCCTTCTGTATGTTCAATTTTCCAGTCTGTATAATTTTTTGAATAAACATAAATAAGTAATTGGAGTTGTGGTGGTTCCTTGTGAGACTTAACAAATTGGACATTAATTGTTTGGAGAAATTATTTGTAGCTTTCATGACCTTGATGAATGGATTGGATTTCATTTTCACCAAAATTTTCATCAAATTTAAACTTGATGAAGGATTGGAGATGTTCTAATGTGAATTCAATTATTGTAACTTTTGAAGCTACTAGTACTGTCAAATTATTCACTTTGGTTCTTTACCTGGTTATAGCGATTCTGGTTTAGATTCGATCCATTTTGTATTCTGGACTCAGGTTTCATGGTTTCATATTGTTGTTCATGTCTTACTTCCCTTATATTTCCTTGAGTTTGGTTATTGGGTTATATTGGTTGCGTTTGGAACAGGTTGGTAGCTTGGCTTTCAAACTTTTGTTGCCCCAAAATTTTACTCCTCCGCTCGAGCGTCACTTCTTACGCTCGACTGGGCTTTGTGAATTCTCAATACTTTTGCAGGTCTGCAAAAATATTGGGAGAGTGTATTATGCGCTCGAGCGGTCTCTGCTCGAACAGCCTTTCTTGAGCTCGAGCGTTGGTCTGCTGTCTGCAAAACTAGTGGGAGTATGTAATCTACGCTCGAGCGTCACTTCTTGCGATCGAGCGGACTGTGCTTATTTCAGTCTGTAAAAATGACATTTTACATCGCTTTTTCATTTCATTCTCTCTTTAAACATTTCAAAAACCCTAGATCTAGAGCTTCTCTCTCTAAAACTCCCTATTTCTCTACATTTTCACCTAGATTTGGTGGTTTCTCTACCTGTGTGCCTTCGTTAAAAAGGTAGAGCATCTCAAAAGTTACGTTTTCATTCGAATAGAGTTGGGTTTCGGTTTCATCCAAGTTTCTTCCTTGCTTTGCTTGTCTTCTAGCTTCAAGGTAGGGATTTTCTACACTCTTCTATGGTTTTTAACTTAGTTATTTGTTTTGTATAAACAATATTGTGATTTTAGGAGATTTGAACAAACCTAGGGTTTTGGTTTAAAATCAAAAGAGGGGTTTACAAATGGATGTGTTGGAAATGGTTATAAGAGTGAATATGAGGTTGTGTTATAATAAAATTGTTGATTTTGATACATGGGTTGGATTTTGAAAGGAGAGAGAGTTTGCCCTAAAATGTCTCAAATATTTATTTTGCATAAATAGATGAACTTGTTGTTAAAATGTGAAATTGGATGGATGTTTATATAAATAGTGGAGTTGGTTATGTATTAGCACTTACCTACGTAATTTGGATAATGTATTTGTCTTGGAGATTATATATCTATTTAGATATATCTATTTTGGGCTATCAGTGGAGGATAGCTATTTGTAGAAATTGCATAAGAATTAGGTGAATTGAAACTAATTTTTATACATTTTCATTGAATGTTGTCACATCTTTAATAAATTGTAAATGTACGATGTTTGGAAGAAAAAAGGGGTTGTACTCCGTGTTTAGGAGAATAAATGGGATGTACTCCATTGAATTAAGTTGGCTGGAGTGTCCAGGGAGAAAGTCTCGAAAATCACGAGTATATATGGGTGTCGATTTCCGCGGACGAAAAATCCGTAAAATGGAAAATAGAAGTGTTTGTTTGATGGCTATATTGGTTAGAGACCCACTGAGTTGTATCCTCGGTTTGGTTGTTTGAATAAAATGGAAATGACTCATGAATGGAGATAAAATGGATCGAGATAGAAGTTTGATATAATATGATTTTGCAAAAGAGATACAAATGATTTTATCACGGACATAGTATGTGCATATCACACTCATATCTTTGTTTAGATTCATACATTGTATTAGATTATTTTTACTGGGCTTTGGCTCACTCTATTTGGGAAAACCATTTTCAGGTGCTAGTGATATGCCTCCATCAAGGACTTAGCTTGGGAGGACCGTAGAGCTGAAGGCTTAGTTTTGTTTTGTTATTATTATTATTATTATTTATTATTTATTTATTTATTTATTTTTTGTATTTAACGTTTGTACAAGCCTAGGGCTTTATTTGTATTGAGCTTACGACTCACTTTTGATGTACCCAAGCCTTGACTTGGAAAGATGTAAGCCTTTAGGGCATATAATTACCTGTTTAGCTTTTATTACATTATTACTGTTTGGTAACACATGTTGTAGATTCAGAGTGTTCTAATTATGAATGTATATTGCATGTGTCACCCTTTTGTACAATCAAATCTCATGTAATAGAATGACATTATACTCTGATTCATAATGTTATTTATTTATCGTTTTGAATGGTATATTGCATTTATTTCAGGGCGTTACACTAGTCGTATGAAGTTGATTGTTTGGGTTGTTTGGTAAAAACTTGTTTTTCTACTTTTATTGTCCATTGATTTTAACCCTTGAATGATATTTGTGTGGTATGTGTCATTTTGGATAACATAATAGATGCACTTTGTTGTTTTGTAACAGAAAAGACAACAAAAGAAAGCCAAAAAGAATGCTTCTAGTGGAAGTAGAAAGTTATCATGCAACATCAATTTTGTTTTTAACCTTGCTCTCAAGTCTTTCAAAACTCCACCATAGATACCACTAGCAATAATACAGTCATGACATTTCTTTCTTGAAAACATAGTATAATGCAACTCATGTGTACCAATATGCCTGTATGTTTTAGGGGATGGATCTTGGCTATATATATATATATCTATTGTTGGAGTTTTGTTCTACTGGTGTGCATAACTTGTATGATCTTATGACAGTAAATTGTGATTTTCTTTAATCATTGGAAACATTTTCACTGCCTGAGTTTTTCTGACTCTTTGCTTAATCACTTGGATGTATCCTTGTTATTTTCAGAATAGTTTGTTTCTAAAGCTATTGCCTGTTGTTAGGCAACAAATAATTGATGGATTCACTCCCGAGGCTACTGACCTGTTTTGAAGAGAATTTGATTTCATTGATAAAGTGACATCTATATCCAGTGTGCTCTTTCCACTTCCAAAGGAGGAACGACGAGTTGGTATACGGTGGTTTTTTTCTATTGTGGTTGTGTTAATTAAAATAATGTTGTGTTTTGTGGCTGCTGAAGATGGATTATAATCTTCTTTTTTAAAACAGAGTGTTGGAGAAAATTGAAGTGGAAGAAGAAGATCTTTACCTACCTACTGCTCCTAATAAATTAGTCAAAGGTATTTAGGTTGAAAGTGGAATACCCCATTTATTCTATAATTTGATTTTATTTTTGCTTGTGAAAAAATTCTTAAACATAAGTTTCCAAAACACAAGCAAATTACTGGGTGCTTTAACAGTGCGTTTCCTATATGAGGTGAGGGGAAAATAATATATTGTAGTTTATCAGTCAAGTGAAAAAAAATAAAAAATTATTTGTCACACCTTAGATATTTATGCATCTTGTTGTGTGTGTATGTATGATGGTTTTTCTTTTTCTTGTGAAATTTGTGAGAGAATGAATTCTTGTTGAAGTATCTTTAATATGCACATTATTATTATTTTGTGGAGTAGGCAATTGCCAAGGATCCCATTCTATCAAGGTGAAAAATTATTGCCGAACCTTGGGACTGTGAAGGCCTTTATTTTGTTGGAAGATTTTCAAATTGGGATTGGTAACTCTTGTTTAACAGTTTCCCTTTTTTTAGAGTACATTTGACATGAATCATGTAGTAGTGTAGAGAATACTGTTATGCTATATTGTGATTGTGTGTTGTAAATAAGTTTTCATGTTCGTATATGTATTACCTTTGTTTATAATCTTCAAGGACTCAATAATTTTATTTCTGAAATAAAGGACAATTTTAAAATGTGCAATAGTATTGGTACATGGTAACCAAATTCAAAAAATAGCATCTTTTAGAGTAAAAATTCTCATGGTCTTCTCATATGTAACAATAATATTCATGCACCTTGTATTCATGCTATGTTCCCCATAAAAATGTCTTGGCAACTGGATGTACTTGACTGAAACCAGAATCAGATCTTTCACCCAAAGACCTTAAAATATACTTTATATATTGAAAGGGAGACAAACATTACCATAACAACTTACCACGTAACATAGGTACCGGAAACACTTACCACTTGTTACAAGCATGCTTATGTGTGGCACCTATGATATGTGCAGCTCAAAAGCCTTTTGACACAACAACTTCTCTCAAAACATACTCCAAACTCCAATGGTGGTCTTAGCATGCAGTATCAATCCTGTAAAGGAGTGCCCTGACTCCCAATTTTAAGTCAAAGACTCATATTGTACTACCCATCTCTCCACCACAGAGGCACCTCCCAGTGCATATGTTGTAACACTAGATCTCCATGGGTCAGGAGCGAGATCTAGGGAGCTTCTCAAGCTTTGCATGATGTTTCTATATGACCTCAAGTGTTGCATTTTTCAATCCTTCTAGGGTTCTCGGTGCCTAGAATTAAGGGTTGCCTCAGGTCTGATTGTCATAATCTAGGGGTCACAACTCTTTTTGTCAATCTTATAGAGAGAGGAACCCATGTGTTCTCCGAGCCACATGTCACATCATCCTCCAAGACGTGTCAGCCTTTTCATGTACTTTGTCATGTGAGTTGGATCTTGCTGATGTTGTCTCTTGTTCTAAGTAGGCAAGTTCCAGCTTGCCTTTTGGAACCCATAAATGGCTATTTTGATTTTTTGCATTATTTTCAGTAGCGAGTGCATTGGACTCTATGCCTTAGTGTCCCTATGGAAAAGGCACTCCTGATTTTGTTGCTGCTTACCCCTCTCTCTCTTTCTCTCTCTCTGGTTCTCAATAAAGTTTGAGCTCATCAGATCCCATACTACCCTACATGTTATACCGTACGTCTAAACCATGGTTTTTAAAAATGGGCCACAATGTAATTGTTACGTAACTGTATAGATGGTTACCATTATTCGTTATGGTTGCTATAGTGACGTGATTGAAACACATATATGTTGTGTAATCTGGAGTTACCCATTGAAAACCCTACCAATTTCGTGTTTTTTTTTCCTATTCTGCACATTGTTGCTTAGTTTCTCTTCTTTCTGCTTCATTGAAACTATTTTTGCTACTACTGCAAGTTGCCCACTGAAAACCCCATCAATTTAGTAGCTCAGACCATATCTTCCGCACTTTAGAGCATTGTAACAGAATATGGTTGTTAAATTCAGCCTCACATTTACAAAAAGAGCAGACATTACTAGAGCAACATTTTTTTTTTTTGGTTGCAAATAGTCAGCTGTTTTCCAAAGCTGCATCTCGATTCTGCTCTTTTAGTTGGTTGCAAATCTAGAACGTTTGTAGTAAGAGTTAGAAATGGTGTTTTATTGTGTTTTATTCGTGTCACTTTGCTAATTTAAGTTTTAATTTTGTTAATTTCGTTCTTAAATTTTTTAGTTTGAGTTAATTGGTTCAATTTCACACTTTAGAGCACTATGAACTTGGGATAAGCCAGCCCCGTTTGTTACAAAACAAGTCTAAGCAAGAGCACCAAGTGTAGGCCAAGCTGTAGCCAGAGCCACAACCAAAGTTGTAGCCATATATTTAGTTGCCATTGATGAATGCACAGTAACCCCAATTCAAGATAGAGCCACAGCCTAAGCTGCAGCCGTAAACTAGGTTACAGACTCAACTGCAACAAAACACTAGGCTGTAGTCCAAGCCACAGTGGCTTCAGCTTAGGCGACAAACTCAGAACAGAGTAATATCAGTTGTAGCCTAGACCATGGCTCACATATGTTACTTGAAAGATTCATGTACAAGCCTCTAAATACACCACAAAATTATATAAGTACTCCTAAAAATTCATTTAAATTACAGACCCCTTAAAGTACATTCACCATTAAGGAGAAGTTATAAAAAAAAAAAAAAAAAGAGTCCAAATACCATATAGATGTTCGCATCTACTAATACATTTCAGTTTTAGGTAAGGATAAATTGCACTAAATTCAAACATAAATGGATATAATGCATTTCAAATAAGGATTTGTTTTGGTTTGTTAATGTTTTTGCTATTCTTTGCTGGCTCTTGTCATTCTTAATTGTTACTACTCTTATCGCAGAAATGCTTTTGTCGCTTCTACTTTTGTTCTTTGCGAGTGGTTTTTGCTTCTTCTTGCAAGTTCTCACTGCTTGGGGAGGCAAACCACCTAAGTGAGTTAGGCAGCCCACTTTGAGCCCTAGGGTATTTCCTAGCAGTGTGCAAAGCTTGCAAACATTCAATATAAATGATAGTATTGAATAATGAATGCATAGATTATTTAGACTTTATGGATTTTTTTTTTATTTTTTATTTTTTAACTTTGCAATTATTCATAGATCAGATAAATTATTTGTTATAAGATCCTATATATATATATTTTTGCAAGTTTGCTTAAGGCATTTAATGTTCTATCAAAGAAATTGTGCCTTCTTAATAACATTCCTTCGAGGTTATCAACTATGTAGCCTCTAGTTTATTGCTTTATATTCTAATTTCTTTGTTGATATAGGTATTCAAAAATACATTTAAAATAGACAAATTTTAGATGTTCAAGGATAGAAGATCAAAAGACTATGAGAATGGACTTGAACAATTTCTTAATTTTGCTATGATCCATGCAAGTAATCTTCAATCCATATGTTGTCCTTGTAGAGTCTATGGAAACTTGAGAAGCCAACTTATTCGAGAGATTAGAAATCATCTCTTTTTCAGTGGCATTGACCAAAGTTATACCACATGGATATGTCATGGAAAAGCAGTCACCAGTGGGGCATCACCATGTTTAAATGAACAAGATTTTTCCTAACAACAATTTGTCACGTCTCCCATAAACAATGTAGCTGAAACAATACAAATGGTTCAAGATGCATACGATCATTGCACGGTTGATCCTGAAGTATTTAAAAAATGACTTGAAGATGTGAAAAAACCATTGTAACCGGGTTGCACAAAGTTTACCAAGTTATCTGCATTGGTTAAATTGTATAACTTCAAAACTACGAATAACCTATCTCACACTGGGTTTTCAGATCTATTGACATTGTTGGGTGATATGCTGCCAATGAACAATGAAATGCCATCATCCATGTATAAAGCTGGGAAGATGTTTGCTGCATTGGGAATGGGATATGAGAAAATACATGCATGTCCATATGATTGCATACTCTATAAAAAGGAGTACAAAGATGTAACTTCATGTTCTACATGTCGTACATCAAGATGGAAGTTAAAGAAGAATTCCACTGAAATAAGAAAGGATGTGCCTGCAAAAGTTTTATGGTATTTTCCACCTATCCCAAGGTTTTGAAAGATGTTCCAATCAGCAAAAATAGCGAAGGTTTTGACATGGCATGCTCACGAAAGAGATTCTGATGGCACAATGTGTCACCCTACGGATTCTCCATCATGGAAGTTAGTAGACCACAAGTGGCTGTAGAGCCAAGAAACCTTTGATTAGCTATTTTTGCAGAGGGAATAAATCCACACAGTTCCCTTAGCAATAGGTATAGTTGTTGGCCAGTTATAATGATTACCTATAATCTTCCACCGTGGTTATGTATGAAGAGGAAATTTATGATGTCATCATTGTTAATATCAGGTCCACAGCAACCTGGTAATGACATTGATGTTTACTTGGCACCACTAATTGATGATTTGAAAATGTTGTGGGAGGTAGGTGTTGAAGCTTATTATGCTTATAAAGAAGAACACTTTAGGCTGAAGGCTATATTGTTGTGGACAATTAACGACTTTCCAACATTAGGCAATTTGAGTAGTTGTACTGTAAATGGATATTATGCATGTCCAATTTGTAGTGAATGAACATGTTCATACAAATCAAAATATGGTAAAAAGAACACATATGCTGGCCATAGAAAATTTCTTCCACGCTACCATCCATATCGGAGGCAAAAAAAGGCTTTTAATGGTGAGCAAGAGTTTGGATTAGCTCCAATGCCATTAAGTGGGGAGGAGATATTAAATAAGGTTGAAGGGCTTGTAACCATATGGGGAAAGAAAAAAAAACATCAGATGTTGGTGGTACAAAATGTTGGAAGAAGAAATCATTATTCTTTGATCTTGAATATTGGAAATACTTACATGTTCGACATAATTTGGATGTTATGCATACTAAGAAGAATGTGTGTGAAAGCCTCATTGGTACGTTACTTATATTCCAGGAAAAACAAAGGATGGAATTAATTCTCACCTTGATCTTGTAGAAATGGGTTTGCGTGAAGAATTGTCACCATAAATTGTGGAGAAGCGAACATACTTGCCTCCAGCATGTTATACATTGTCTAAGGAGGAGAAAAGAAGAGTATGTACAACATTATTGGAATTGAAGGTTCCAGAAGGATACTCTTCAAATTTGGAAAGTCATGTATTAATGCAAGATGTGAAACTTTATGGTCTAAAATCATATGATTGTCATGTATTGATGCAATAGTTACTACATATGGCAATACGATCTGTGTTACCTAAGCATGTGAGACATGTCATTATGAGGTTATGTTTATTTTTCAATGCTATTTGTAGCAAAGTGGTGGATGTGGAAAAATTAGATGAGATTCAAAAAGATCTTGTGGTCACATTATGTTTGCTTAAAAAGTACTTTCCACCTTCGTTCTTTGATATCATGGTGCATTTGACAGGGCATCTTGTTAGAGAAGTTCGACTTTGTGGGCCAGTTCACTTTAGATGGATCTACCAATTTGAGAGGTTCATGAAGATCTTAAAGGGCTATGTTCGTAATCGTAATTGTCCTGACGGTTGCATTGTTAAAAGTTATACTGCAGAAGAAGCTGTTGAATTCTATGCAGAGTACTTACCCGGAGTGGATGCAATCGGGATTCCTTCTAATAAGAACATGACAGTTGAAGATGATATAGAAATTGGAAGGCCTATATCAAGTGGTTATGTTGTTACTGTTGATTGTAATGAATGGGAGCAAGCACATCATTATGTGTTAGAAAATGCAAGTGAAATTCAACCATACATTGAGTAAGAATATTTCATGTACATTTTTTTACAATTTTATTCTCACAAGTTAGAGATTTATCTCATAATATATTGCTTTATTCATGATTTGATAATGTGCATATGGCTTGGTTGAAGCTAAAATATCATCGTCAATCACAAAGTCAAAAATGGCTACAAATTGAGCATAATAAAACATTTATGTATTGGCTTCATGAAAAGGTATTAGGGTAATTCAATGTTTATCTTTTTCTAATATCGAATATTATTAAGAAAAAATTAGTTAACTATTCAACCATATACAGGTCTTAAAGGAATTAAGTGGCCAAAATAATATCTTAAATAACCTGAAGTGGATAGCATAAGGACCTTGATTGAATGTTATAAAATTTCCTCGTTATCACACAAAAGATTGGGACAACTCACGAGTTAGACAAAATAATAGAGTTAGTTTAGTGGCAACAACAATGCAAGTGACAGGTTACAAGGATAAGAACCCAGTGTTTACGGATATGAGTTACTATGGAGTTATTACTGAGATATGGCAACTTGACTACAATATATTCAAGATTCCGATATTTAAGTGTGATTGGGTTGACAACACAAAGGGAATTAGAGTGGATGAGTTGGGTTTCACATTAGTTGAGCTAGGGAGGATAGGCCATAAAGACGATCCCTTTATTTTGGCTTCCTAAGCTAAGCAAGTTTTTTATGTACAAGATCAACTTGATCCGAGATGGTCAGTTGTGCTAGAACCTCCTCAAAAACAATATTATTGTGAAAAGGATGATGAGTTCAATGATTTTTGTATAAAGCATCATGGCTTTACAAAATTTTTGCCAAAAGTTGAATCATTAGATGTGGTTGATGATTCTATGTCATCTTACATGCGAGGAGATTGTGAGGGAACTTAGCTTGATAATCCATGATGAAAAAAAAATGTCTTTTTAAGAATGTATGTCTAAGTGTTGTATTTTCATGTTAAAATGTTTGACTTATATTCATTTTCTTCATGTCTTTATATTTAATTGTTTAATTGTTTGACCATTTTTTTATTTAATTTTTTTTTTATTCACATGATGGATACTTCTCATGTCTTGCCTACTGATGGAGAGGATGCATGGTTACCAACAACAAAACCAAAATCTAATAAAAGAAAAGGCAGAGGTTCGACAACATTACTAGATGTCATAAAGGATAAGAGTTCTAGTGTACGAAAAGCCATTGACTATAACGAGAATGGTCAATTGATTGGAAACAATTCAATCAAATGTTCAAGCTATCATGGGGTGTTGGCTCGCACAATGGTTCCGATATGCTATAAAGACTAGTTTGAGGTGCCAGCTAAACTGAAAGAAAAATTATGGAGTTGTGTAGAGGTAAGTAAGACTAATAAACATGTATTTAAGTGAAATCAAAATTTGAATTTTATAACATTATATTTTTTGACTACTCAATTAACATACAAAGTGGATGAAAGAAGTAAGAAAAATGTGTCATCTTCAATTTGTTCAAAATGGAGGACATTCAAGAAAGAACTTACTAAGTACATATGTGAAAAAAAGTCCAATCCTAAAATCATATCAAAACTATCAGCAATTTATGGATTTGTGGAACAAAGACATTAGGACTCATTTCTTGAAAGGCGACTATCAAAAGAGTTTGAGGTAAAAATAATCAAACTTTAGTTATTTAAAATGTCAGTATTAAATACTAGACCCATCAAACTCCACTTGGGTCTGGAGGAAAATCTTGGGGCTTAGACCCATTATTTATCCTCACATGAAGTATATTGTTGGGGATGGGTAGAGGGTTTTTCTTTGGTATGCTAATTGGCACCCCCTTGGCTCTCTTTGGGCTAAGTTTGGGGATATGATTATGTATGATTCTACTCTTAATGGTGAGTCTAAGGTCAGTAGAATTATCTCCAATCTCTCTTGGAAGTGGCCTTCTTCTATTACAGTGGATATTTATGAGCTAATTCATACTTGGCACCACATACTCTTATCTCTATCCTTTCTCTGAGAAAGTGTAGCTAACAATGAAAGAGAAATTAAATGTGGCCTGGCCTGTGATTCAATGGCTTGACCTGGTGTAATAACTTGACTTTCTCATATGTTGCTTATGCTCTAATTCCCTCATTATCTGTGTGATTAGATGTGTGATTATATATGTGATGTGAAATTCCATATTTTAATATGTGCATTACTTGTTTATCAACTTGTATATATCGGTTATAAGAAAATCTGTTGAAATTGTGACATTTGGACTGAAAATTGAAAGCCTTAGAGGCACGATAAACCGAAATTGATTTTACAGCTATGATTAGCATGATTTTTAGGACATAATATGAAGGTTTGTAAAAATTTGATTCATAATGAATTAATTGGATTTATTTAGGCTAAACTCTTAACTAAGCTTGTTTAAGACTCAAAGAAGCTAAATAATTGATATATATATATATATATATGATATGTTATACATAGTTGAGCTAATTCTTATCCTTTTTAAGAGGCAAAAACGTGTAGATGAAGAGAGAGAGAGAGAGATAGTGAGTTCTAGAGAAAGAAAGAAAGAAGAGAAAAGGGAGAGAAAAAGAAGAAATCAATCTAGAAAGCTCAAGGTAGGTGTAAACCAACTCAAATACCCTAAATTTTTCTTCAATTGGTTAGAATCAAGCCTTAAAATGGAGCTTTTGCACTCATAAAAGTTAGGGTTTGATTTAAGGGGTGATTCCTTTATGTTTAGTTTGATTTGAGTTGGATTGTGGGGAATTGTTCCTTAATCTTTCCTCCTTGTATGCTTTGAGCTCATGTATATGTGTATGTATATGAAAAGATGAAGAAATGAAGGAATTATGGAGGTTAGAGATTTATATGTCAAATTAAACTAAGTTATGATCTAATTGAGCTTGAGTTTCATATTTATCATGTTTATATGTCATGTTTTTGAAATGAGATTGCTTGACTTGAGCCTTAGGAATGCATTTGGAAAGCTTGAAATTGTGAGATTTTTGGACTGCTAAAGCAGAGCCCAGGACCATACGTGCGGGGCTTACAGCCGTACGTGCGGAAAACAGGGGAGGGAAGACTAGTGTTCTGAAATAAAAGCACGCACGTGGCCGCACGTACGGTGAGGACCTCCCGCACATGCAGGAATTGGGAAAAAAAGTCTATCCATTTCTATTACCCTTTTTGACCCTCCAAATCTGTTAATGTATATATTTAATCCCTTGATAAATAGGAATTGAACGAATCAGACAAATGATTAAAGAGAAAATCTAAAGAAAGAATGCACTGCTTATCCCTTTGTGTGTGTATGCCATGTATAGGTCACTCGCCGGGAGGAACCGTTGCTCAACTAAACCACTATGAGTAATAGTATAGTAATGATATGTTTTTCACTATCTATTTTGATTTATGTATGACATGATTCTTTAAATATCGTATTTTGTCAAAATACACAAGGTTCCAAGAAATGTAAAATGAGTTATGAACAAGAAATGTGAATTGTTTGTAATATGATATGGTGAGCCCAAGGTTGTTTCGTTTATCCGTTCTGTTTATGCTATGATATGATATGAATTGTTCGGTTTTTATGACCTGTTGATTTCTGGTATGCAACAAAGTATTATACAGAACTAAGTGCTACAGTGGGAGTCACCTCTAGGATACATATGAGTCACCTCTTGGGTCCATACATACATGAATTGGGCCCAAGGAAAGGTGGAGACATGTTAATGTTTCATCTACCCTAGAATTGTTCGGAACAACTGTTCATATGTGGGCTTGAGGCCGTTGTGTTCATATGTGGGCCTAAGGTCGTTATGGATTATGTTGGGCTTAAGGCCGTTCCATATTACATTGGGCTTAAGGTCGTCCTGTCTTATGTGGGCTCGAGGCCGTTTGTGACTATGATTATGGATAAAACCTGCATGTATTGTATATTTATTCTTCAAGACATATGCTTATTCACATGAACCTCCTAACCATATTATTATTCATTGAGCCTTGCTCACTCCGTATATATATATATATATATGTAGTTGAATTGCTAGGAGGCTAGCCCTAGGTCAGCTTCAGGTGTCTTTCGTTGGACCTGTTTTGTTAAGGCTCCACAAACGGAGCCTTTTGCCTTTTGAAGAGTTCTTTTGATGTCATTTGTGTTAAGTTTTTGGTGGCTTTTATTGAACACTTGGTCAATATGTAATTTTTGGGCTTCTAACTCTTTGTTTGTACCTACATGACTTGCAATTGTATATATATATAAACTGTATATGTGAACTCTCTCTATATTTGTGACTAGATGTTTAAAAATCCTGGCATTTAAGCACTGCTCAATGGACGTTCTATTATTTTAATTGCTTCTGCTGAGGCCCCATTATGATAATGTCTTTTGAAATTTTGTCTTTGAGGCTTGAGTCCAGGTCGGTCATGACCTAAACTTTTAGGGGCGGGTTTGGGTCGTGACACCTGGTCTCTCATATCAGTAAAATTGTTCAAGGCAAGTCTGTTGGTTCTATTATCTCTAGGCTTGGTTTCACCTACTTTGTCTATCTCATTTGGCTTGAAAGAAATAATAGAGTTTTCACCAAAGAGATATGAGCTTGAGGGTTCAGTGAAGTGGGTACCCAAACCTTATTTGTGAGTTGTGCAAGGTTTATAATCTTTCACCTATCATTTAATTCTAAGTTGGGAGTGTCTGTGGGTTGAGTTTATGAGACCACATAATGTGAGACTTGTTGACAAGTTTGAGATCACACCAGTTGTAGTTTGTTACACTCTAACTATTTTTGTCTGTTGGTGATAGAGCTGGTACTATTTGTGAGGGAGTTATTTGTTGTAGGTTAAGTGATGAGAGATCTACATTCTTGGAGTGTGTTTTTTTTAATTTATTTTTCTTATTTCCTTTTTGTGCTCAGCTATCTACATTTCTTGGTTGAGCTTAAGTGCCTATGTATGGGTTGAGTTTGTGAGGTTACGTAAAGTAAGTCTTGTTACAGATCTGAGCACTATTTCTTGTAAGTTCTGTTTATCATGGTTGGTGTTCATAGGAAATGTTAAGGTATTCAATGAGGTATGATGGAGGTTGCTCTGTTTGGTGAGAGCTTGGAGGACATCAAGAGGGCCAGGCTGCAAAGATGCACCAATCTTTTTAGTTGTTCTTAAATAGGATTGATGATGTCTTTATTTATGTTGAATTTGTACATAGCTTGCCTTTGGTTCTCTAGTTGAATGTTGTATTAAATTCTTGTGGGTTGTGCTTGAGATTAGTTTGCATGTTCTTTGCTGTGTGCTACTGTAATATGGTGTGTTACTGTTCTTGTAGGTGTGATGTTGCTCTTGTTGTATGTTGTTGTTCCTTAATGCGTCTACTCTCTGTCTTGTTGCATTGCTACATTTTGTTGCTCTGCTGCTATGCTGCATGCTGCTGTGTTGGTTGTTTGGGCTGCTATGTCTTGTTCAAGATCCCTATTTTATGTTAGATATGGATGTTAAACAAATGTATGGATTAGGTAGCTTAAGGTTGCTAGCCTCTTGTTTTAACCTTTTGTTTTGATTTAGCTGTTCATCTTTGCTTTGTATAGTTCTGTAGGGCCTGTGGCATGTCCCTTGTAATATTGTAAATTTTCTGTTTTATTTGATGACTTATTCACCAAAAAAAAAATATTAAATGCTATACATTTGGATTAACTTTGTGTGTTACATTTTTAAAGATTTTGAGTCAGGTTCAGAAATGGAGATGAAGTCAAAATAAGTATAATCATAAAATCAGTCGAAAGGGCTATGCTCACTTTCAAGAAGACTATACAAGTGGTTATAAATTTTATAATTTAATAACTATTTTGATATGATTATTTTTTAAAAATTGATGTATGTTTGATTGATAGAAACATATGACTGGATCTACTGAAGATTTGGATAGAAGCATTCTATGGAAAAAGGCTCGTCAAAATAAAAATGGAGAATATGATGATAAGACAATTATGGAACAAGCTGTGAGAATTGTAAGATATTTGTGTGTACTGATTGTATTTATTTTATATTACCTCAACTGTTCATCTTTCTTATATTGTAACGTAATATTGTAGGATGAGTTGACTAAACAAAAATGTGATGGGAGTTAAACGACTGAAGGATGCAATGACATTCTTCCTATGGCATTTGGTACTCCTGAATCTTCTGGTCGAGTAAGGGGTGTAGGAAATTCTATCACACTTAGCACCTATTTTCACTTGCCTAGATGTGGCAATCAGTCACATTGGGAGAAGAAATATAATGATCTTGAGGCAGTGGTGGTACAATTGCAAGCTAGGTTTAGTGCAGTGGAACAACAAACACCACATACACCAGGATCTGAACATGTTAGTTCAAACACCTTGAGAAGTGGTTATGAAGGAAATTTTTAGCCTGATTTTCTCTCAATAGAAAATAGAGTGAGAACTAAGGATGACATTCTACCCCAAGTTCCTACCCAAAAGATCATAAAGGTGTGTAGCTTTTAGAATACCTAAAGTTGTTATATTTTCTAATACTGTCAGTGATTTTATTAGTGCTTTTGTTGTTATCTGTATGTTTGTTATAGAGCAAATGTTCAAACACGTTGAAAAGTGATGGTAGAGGCAATTTTTAGCATGATTCTATCTTAGCAGAAAATAGGGTGAGAACTAAGGACGACATTCCACCTCAAGATCCTAAACAAAATAAGAGAAAGGTGTGTAGTTTTTATATATTGATGTTGTTATAATTTCTAATATCGTTAGTGATATTCTTAGAAGTTCCATTGTTAACTTTGTGTGTTATATGGAAAATTGTGTAAACTCGTGGTAGGTTCCATTGAAAATATTGTTGCTCATGGTACGGTGTATGAGAGAATTGAACCTAATGAAGCCATTCATACGATGCCATTAGGAGAATCCAATGTATGTGTGTCTATTCAAGTTGTTATTCAAAAAGATGCCTCTCTTCCTATACCTATCCCAGATGAGATGCTTATTGTTGGAGAAGTAGTGAGATTTTTTATTGCTTGGCCCAAAAATCTTGTATTGGTCGGTGATGAGGTAAAATATTCAAACTTAGAAACTTTATTACACTTTCTCAAAATTAAAGCTGACTTATATTTGTTTATTTTGAAAATTTTAAACTCAGGGAGCTTCAATTAATGTTGAATGTGGAAAATATCAAAAATCTATTCAATCTTTTGTTTCATTAGTTGAGCATATCGAGTATGATGAAGCATAGACATTGCGCTAGAGAAAGACATATTTGGGGAGGAGATCAATATCCAACTTCAAAGAGTAGACATAGAGTACATATGTCATGTAAAAGAATTATTTGTTACATGTATCACGTTGTACATAAGGTATGAAAAATTTGCTACATCAATAGCTATTTCTACAAATTTTTATGAATTACGAATTTAATTGACATTTGTTTCTTTTATTAGTCATCTCCATCAGGTGTTGAAGGTTTCCAATTTGAGGAAACAATTTGTATTTGTTAACCCTTGTGTCGTTAGTGGAAAAACTATGGCTAGGGAGAAATCAAAATCAGTGTTGCTTGCAAGAATATTAGAGGAGGCTATGCTAGAACAATTGATTTTAATTCCTTATAATATTGGGTAATTAAAAAAAACTATTTATTTCATGTGTTCAAATGATAATAAACTTGTTAAGCTTATACTTGTGACTTGTTCAATTGTAGGTACCATTAGATATTGTTAGTCACTGATCTAACATTGATGATTGTGTACTTGCTTGATCCGATTAATTCTAAAATAAACACAAGCCTTGAAATTGTAATAAACATGTAAGTTTGGCTAATTCATTCATTTTAAAGCAATTTGAGTTATCCTAAAAATATTTTGACTTTCGAAATTTCTTTTATAAAGTGCTTTGAAAATTTATGAAACTACCCAAATGAGGAGAAGGACCAATCCAGTTTGGAAAGTAGTTTAGGTAATTAATATCATTTTCTCTAATTTTATCATACTTATAGTTATGCTAATGGTTGTTCAACTTGATTATAACACTTTATATGTAGTTTCTAATAATAATGAAAATGCTTTCATGTAGTTCCCGCAACAACCCACAAACGTGGAATGTGAGTTTTATGTAATGAGTTATATGAAAGACATTATTAGAGATCAAAGCATCCCAAGAAAACAAAATGTGAGATAAATTCTAACTTTGATTACTATTATATTCATGATACTTGTACATCATTAACTAATTGTTTCTAAATAATCTCTTGCAGTTCAATGGAAAAAAGACTTACACAGAAACCGAACCTGATGAAGTATGAGTTGAATGGATTAATTTCGTACTAAAGAATATGAGTTGAAATCCAACATGTAAGTATGATATAACTTCTGTTCTTTAAATTGCTAATAAACAATTTCTTTAGTTGGTAAGGAATAAATAATCACATCAAGATTTCATTTTGAATTTGTTGATTCTATGTATATTTTGTTTTGGGACTTTAAAATATCTGGCCATACAATGAAGATTTTCATTTTGGATTTATTAATTCTATGTATATGTCATATCTACATGGTAATCCAAACATTTTATACTAATAACAATCAAAGTGGTTATTCATTTTCTATTGATATAGGAGATGAAGAGTTAGTGTGATGAAAAAAGGTCCGAGTTTATCTTTTGCAAGACTAGAGCAGTCTCTACAAATAGTAAGTTTATTCATATGCTTTTAGCAGTTTCTAAATTTATTTGGGTTTTCATTTTTCAGATTAGAAATTTTTTGGAGAGATGCAAAATATGGTCAAAGAATTCAAGAACTTAGTTTTTCAAGTTTTTTTTTTTATTTTTTTTTATTTATTTATTTTTTTTTAACTACTGCTATATTGAATCACAGTTAAAAACTTTTTTATTAATTTCTTTGTATATATACTTTTGAACATTTATCTTTCATTTATAAAATATATGACATTATTCTATTCAGTATGTGGTTGTGATTCAAAGTATATAGTGTGTATTACATTCTTCAAATGCACGTATAAAAATAATATTGATTATTCTTCAAATTTGTCTAATCCTTTTTTTATCACGGATTAACTGTGATGAGAAATGCATATAACATGTGATTTTATCTCATTATTAATTACATGTTTTATTAGATATTAATCATACTTAAAATCTGTGATCTAAATGTTTATTATCACAGGTTTTATTAGTTATTAATCACACTTAAAAGATGTGATCTAAATGCTATTAATCACAAGTTTTATTAGATATTAATCACTTAAAATCTGTAATATAAATGTTTATTATCACAGGTTTTATTAGTTATTAATCACACTTAAAAAATGTGATTTAAATATTATTAATCACACTTAAAAGATGTGATGTAAATATTTATTATCACACTCAAAACATGTGATGGAATTATCTTTTAATGACACTCAAAACAAGTGATTACAAATGACCTATTTTTATCACACTCCCAAAGATTATACTTTAATAAAAATTAAAAGGTGTGATTAAATAACATACATCACATAAAAAAAAGTGTGATTTATTTATGTTTTTGTAGTAGTAAATTAAGAGTATGATAGTATACTAATATCATTCATTTACAACTCATGAGACTTTATGGAACATAGTCTTATTTAAATAGAACTTAAAATTCTAAAAGAATATTCATAGGATTTCACATTAAATAGGACTTACAAATAATTTTTCCTTCATTTTATTCTTTTACAACCATTAAATCAACTAATTACCAAAAAAATTAAAAATCATCGAGAACATTTTTTTTAAGCTAGGACAAAAATGTTAAATAGCTAAAAAAACCCACACCAAACGAGGGCTGTCTCTCTATCTGCACCACCAACACAGACCCAACAATTTGTTACAGTCCTCTATATGGATTAGAGATAAGTCTCTCCCTTTTAAAATAATAAATTTTAAATTTAATATCATAAATATCAAACAATCAATTTTGCTTTAGCACTTTTTTTTTTTTTGGAAAAAGTTAAGGATCATAAATTTTTTTTAATGAAAATGATTATGAAAAATTTATGATCATTGGATTACCTTGATTAGTGTGACATGTTTTATTTTAAGTATAATTCAAGGGTCACAAAACTTTCATGATTATTTTCATGAAAGATTTTTTATGATACCTAACATTCCTGTCTTTTTTTATTAAACATTTTTTTAACTTCAAAACATGAGCATCCGTCAAGAAGAGGAGACAAACTCGCAAGGTCCACAGAAGGTAGGGAAGTGGTACGCCCGATTCACCAGCTTCTACCGCTGCAGGGCTCAATCATACTAAGGTGTTTTTGTCAAATAGACTTGAGGTTTTTTTTTTGGTCATGGTGTGGAAATTCCAAAAACAAAACAAAACCCAAATAACAGCAAAGAATCCACCAAAGAAGAGGAAAGAAAAGGTAATTAAAAAAGTAAATGAGGGAGCAAAAAGGGGCCACGCATCGCCTCAGACCTACGTATAGATGTCACTTGTTGACAACCAAAGGATACTTTGGGCATAAACAAAATGCAACCCATTGCAAAAGTGGAGTGATTCTTATAATTAATTGATGATATATATATATATATATATATATGTATTACAATAAAGATAAATTATAAATGTCTTAAAATTTACTGAAAATATAAATTATCTCTTATAGTTTAAAAAATTATAAATATTTCTTTGTCTAGATTTTTTATTTAACAAAATTTATTGAAAAAAATGAAATTTTTAATTGCTTTCATATACAATAAAATTACTTGAATTATTAATTTAAATAAAATTTTGACATTATTAAAAACTGTTAATTGACTTTATGATTTATTAATAAGATAGATAATTTGTTATGAAATTAAAAATTTTAAGGGGTTGGATGTAACAATCAAAATTACAGGAAAAAAATCGTATTTTAAGCAAATCTCAGAAGGTGTATTTATAATTTACTCTTAAAATAATATTATTAATATAAAGTTATATTAAAATATATTATTTATAATATTTTACGTACAAACACCTAAAATATATGAAAACACACAAAATCACACAAAATTATAAAAGAACACAAGTTAGAGCATCTCCAATGCATTTGCTAGAACAGCTACCAAAGTCATAATATGGCAACTTGAGCAAAAATGGCTTCCCCAATGACATGCTATAGCAGCTGTCAAATTTGATAGTTGCCAAATATATTGCCAAATTTGGCACCAACTTTGACAACTGCCAAATGTGCCAACTCACCAAAAATCAACCATTTTTTTCCTTCCCTCCCTCATTCTTCCCAGCAAAACAGAGTTAATTTTTTGTAAAACCAAATTCACCAATTTTTTTTTTTTTTTTAAATTTTAGAACATAAATTATTTCAACAAGCATACCCTTAAAAAAAATAAAATAAAATAAAAAATCATAGACAATAGCAACAACAATAATCAAATAATTTCAATGCAAACAAGCAATTTCAAATGAATTTTAAACAATAAATATTAGGAATTTCTAGTGGTTGATGGATTTGAGATGATGATTTCGATTTTTGCGATCTGTGAAAAGGGCTTGTATAGGGCTCCTTGATGTGATCTGTGAAATGGGAGAGAATGATCTACGATCTTGGTTCTCACGTTTGTTTTCATGCTCTTTGTGTTATGTGAAGAGGGGTTTTTGTGTGTGTGTGAGAGAGAGAGAGAGAGAGAGAGAGAGATCTGTGAAGAAATGAGAGAAGAAATAAGGGTGAGCATGAAAAAGATTGAGAGAGAACGAGATTGTGGTCTCATCAAATAGCATGTGATGGCATTAATTTGAGTTGTTGATGTAATCCAACGGTTAGAAAATGGGTGTTTGTGAGGTTGAAGCATTATTATTATTATTATTATTATTATTATTATTATTTTAAATTTTGTAGTGGCAGTGTGATGAATTATATATATTTTTTTAACTTTTAAATTTTTAATTTTTTTTTATATAATTGCCAAAAAAATTAGCTGGATTAAAGAAATTATATATATCATTTTTATTTTCTCTTCTCTTTTTAATTTCATTTCAAATATAATTGCCAAATTATATATATATATATATATATGAATTTCAATTTTTTTTTTCATTTTTTATATTTGTTTAGTCGGGAATAATATAAATATATAATTTCTTTATTATTTTTTATAAACAGTTAAAAAAAGTCAAAAAAAGACAAAAAATAAACAAAAATAAAATCACTAAAAAACTTACATTCAAACAACACCTACAAACTTGAAGGGAAAGTCGGTTAAGAATTGCTAAAAATAGTTAGTGACTATTGGAGCATCATTGCTATAATTTGATAAAATAATACTATTCATTGCTAAATTATAGAGCAACAACCATTGGAGATGAGTGGACTAATAAAACATATATTTACAAGTCAAATATGTAATATTTAGATTCCAATCAATACAACTTATGGGATCACAAAAATATTTAGACTCCAATAAATGGTCTATAAACCATAGATATATGATTTATTAATAAATGCTCCATTATGGTGTCAAAAAACGAAAATAATCCTCACCTCTCCACTTTCCTTCTTTTCTCTCAGCTGGCCACATTTCTCCACCACCACGATCGACCTAAAAATCCCATTACCAAAATCTCTTGAGAAGGTCTGCACAGATAGAGAAAAATAATAAATAAATAAATGAATAAAATTATTAAAATTTTAAATTAATGATAAATATTTATTCTTGTTATTATGGAATATGTCATAAATCAACGAAGACCTTTATAGATTCTAAACAAAATTTTGGATATATATATTTATGAAATTGTAGAACTGTTCAAATCTCATCGTCAATTAACATAAACAATCACCATACCCCTGTTGAATATCACCCAAGTGAGTGCCCAATCCACTAAGAGAGGAGTGGCCAACAATGGTGGAGTGTGGTGGTTGAAGTGGTGCACTAAGAGAAGTGGGGTGGGTAAACCCACTCACCCACCAGCTGCTGTCTTTCCTTCTCTTCAAGCCTGTATAAATAGAGGTTAGGGGAGAGGAAGAAAATGAGAGAGTTAGAGAAAAACCGAGAGAAAGAAGTGTGAATCAAGAGATGTGAGAAACCGTCTCCCTCGGTGTGAGCGAGGGAGACGGGTGAATGGGTGAGTGAGAATGGTGTGAGTTTCTCCTCTGTAATATTCTGTAATCTCTCCATAAATGATAATCGGTTACTCTCCCGTGGACGTAGGCCGGATTGCCGAACCACGTAAAATATTGTGTCTCCGTGTGTGTGGGTGTGTAATTATGCTTGGCATGGTTTCTATAAGGTCTTGGGCAGGATCCCCGATCCCAACAAGTGGTATTAGAGCCTCGTCGGTGGCGTTTCGGAACCAAAACCGTCTTTGTTTCGAACCGCCAGAATCGAGTGCTCGAAATCAAGTTTTGAGCATACCAGGAGCAAGGGCTCGATGAGAGGAGTCCAGAAACATAAAGCAGACACCCAGAGGAGGCCAGACGCGCCCTCACGCGCCCCTAGAAGGTGGCGCGTGAGGCCCCACTCACGCCCACGCCACGAGGAGGACCCGGCGTCATCTCACGCCTTGCGCGCCACGCTGTACTGAAGGAAGAAGGCGAGTGAGGAGGAGCGTGTAGACGCCGCGCGTTACGCCGCAGACACGTGGCGGGACATGTCGGCGAAGGTGGGCCGTGTCTGCCACGTCATACAGCCACGTCATCGCCACGTGGCGTGCCACGTCGATGACCGCGTGGCAGTGGGCGATGAGGGCCACGTGGTCGCCACGCCATCCGCCACGCCGTCAGGCGAGGATCCGGTGTTACTGCAGCAAAAGGTGCGACGCGAGGTCGGATCCGATGCTTGGGCTATGGTCTAGCCGCAGATCTGAAGCGTACAAAATGTTTTGGCTTGATCTAAGTCATTTGGAGTCCGTTTTTGGCGCTCCAATAGTAGTTTTATACTATTTGGAGTATTTCGGACACATCTGTACGGTCAGATTTTGGAGATGGAGTTTCTGTAAAAAGAAGGCAGATTGAAGAGACGGACGGCATCGGATGCAGTGGACGGAATATTCTGTTGGTACGTAATATTTCTGAACTCAAAATTGTAATTTGGCCGAAATTTTGAGAATATTGTGGTGTGGCCCAGTTTAGGATATTTTTCGGTGAGGTCCCCTAAAATACAAATGAAGGGTGGTCCTAGCTAATCGGACTGTTCGGGCCTTAAGCGAGGTCGAATAGTGAAATTTGAACGGTTTTAAAAGATTGGTAAAACATGGGAGTTTGTCATCTTTAATACTCGGAGGAGGTTCGGATATTGTGAACGCCGCGATTGTCGTTGAAGAGGTTAGAATGGATGATTCGACCCAGATTGAACAACGGTACAACTCGAGATAGATCATTGAAGACCCGGAGGAGATCGGGCTTGATGGCGGTCGAGGAGATCAGATTGGTCGAGGCGTCGAGGATTGCGGTATGATTATCTCAAGATCAACAATGTCTAGGAAAGTTCTGTCAAAAAGACAGTGTCTAAGGAGACTGGTTCTTAAGTGGGACCGAGTGTGACCCCACCAGTCTGTCCTGGGAACTTTCCTGGTTGTTGACATCATCGGAGGATGTGGTTCAATCAGAAGACCATTCATCGACGGATAGATGATTTGGCAACCGATTGAGCTCGTGGAAATGTTGTGGTATTGGAGCTACAGATGTAGTAAGCATCTTGGTGGTATGTGGGCGTGTAGAACAATAGTTGCGAGGAGCATACTAAGCGCGAGGGCACAAATGCAGATGTCTGATAGTGCAAGGGCAGTAGAGTATCGTCTGAGCGCCAGAGGAGTGTGCAGAATGGTTGTTGAAAGTTCACAGAACTTCGACAGAGAAATTGAGACAAACGCAAGAGTGCGCGCCAATGAGTGGCAAGTCCTTTTTTCTCTATGGTGGTTTCTTGAGTTCCATGGCAGCAGATGATAGAGTTGATGCGGATCTCTCAGTAGCTCGACGTGGGAGATCGAAACCATGGATGCAGCACTATGCACGGGGTGCATAGCGGTAACTTGTATGCATCGGTGGGAGTTGTCTTGGCGAAGGGCTAATCGTCAAACATCGACCGTACAAGTGAGACAGAACCGAAAATCAGGGATTGCAGCACAGACAACAAGCGTATGTGGAAACGCTAGGAGGTTGTTCAGAAGTGCAGAGGGCAAAGGCTGATAGTTCAGAAATAAGCTCCGAGCAAGGAAAATTGAGGACGTTGATGGGATAAACGACAAGTTTTTCTAGTTGCTCCAGTGTTCAACATGACTGTTCCTGCGAGGTAATGCATGACAGTCAAGGGCATCCGAGTAGGGGGTGCAGGACATCCAATCAGGGGGTGTCCAATATCTTGGTTACGCAAGTTCAAGCATAGCAAGTGAAGACATCCGAGACAGAAGCGTAGAAGAGATCTGTGGGAGATAGGAGCAGAGGCTCTCTCCAAATCAGAGAGTGGTGTGAGTTGAGTTGAGGATGTAGGATTCCCTCCTCCTCTTGTATCTCTGGTGTATTATCTCTAGCTTTCAGGGGATGCAGCGTCTCAGTGAAGAGATGAAGACTATGTTGAAATTTGGGCGTGACAAGATTAGCAGCTGTATGTGCAGTGGATCACCTCACATGGGCTGAGGGGGTGATTTGTTGAATATCACCCAAGTGAGTGCCCAATCCACTAAGAGAGGAGTGGCCAACAATGGTGGAGTGTGGTGGTTGAAGTGGTGCACTAAGAGAAGTGGGGTGGGTAAACCCACTCACCCACCAGCTGCTGTCTTTCCTTCTCTTCAAGCCTGTATAAATAGAGGTTAGGGGAGAGGAAGAAAATGTGAGAGTTAGAGAAAACCGAGAGAAAGAAGTGTGAATCAAGAGATGTGAGAAACCGTCTCCCTCGGTGTGAGCGAGGGAGACGGGTGAATGGGTGAGTGAGAATGGTGTGAGTTTCTCCTCTGTAATATTCTGTAATCTCTCCATAAATGATAATCGGTTACTCTCCCGTGGACGTAGGCCGGATTGCCGAACCACGTAAAATATTGTGTCTCCGTGTGTGTGGGTGTGTAATTCTGCTTGGCATGGTTTCTATAAGGTCTTGGGCAGGATCCCCGATCCCAACAACCCCGTTATCTCCTTTCACCCGAAAATCACCCCTTAACTCCCAAAAAAAAAAAGGGATCGGGATTCTTTACAATAATGACTCTTGCAATAATCTTGCAATACAATGATAGTTTAGGTAAATAGTTTAAGCCCAAATAACCACTATCATCCTTGCAATAATTATCGCAGGAAAAATATTGCAGAGAATTCTATTCCAAAAAAAAAAAAGTACCAAAAAAATGGGGCAAATGTTGGTTTTAGACTAAAGATGAGTTCTTGGTTTATGACTTTCTTTCCAAAACTAGGATTCTAATTCCTTGGTAGGAAAATGATAAATCTTTCTAACTTTTATTTAATGTAATAATAAATATTTTTGTAATTTTAAATCGAAGAAATGAGTATTTCAATTTTCAAATCTGTACACTCTATCTCCTACAACTTTTGAAGAATACGAAGAACAAGAAGAATTAAATGGTAGCAGCAGTGGGAGGAAGTGACGAGACAATGGATGGAACTGCGATGGGTGATGAGGCTAGGGAGACGGTGGTAGAGGTATTTTACAACGGATGATATTGATGGTTGATGGCGATGGTGGTGGTAGCATGAGTGGTGGCTAGGGTTTCAAATAAGGTTAGAGTTAGGGTTTGAAATCAAACAAGATAAGGTACTTTGGTATTATTTGAAAATTAATGGTGTAAATTAAAATTTTAGATTGACAGTAAGTTGAATGGTTTGTACAGAGTTAATGCAAGGTATGTAGGACGAAACTTCCACCACACTAACATACAAATAAATATATTTTATCTTATATTTTTTATTTAATATTAACACATTATAAGTGCATTTTTTTGCATAAGTGCACTTATTTGGATTACATTAATAAACATTTTCTCTCTACTTTTTTACATCTTTTTATAATAAGTCAAAAAATATATTTATTTAGAACATCTCAAACCAAATCTTAACCACAATTTCAATCAATTCAAATTCAACAAACATAGCATCCTGCTAAATTAATAATACAATGTTATTATAAATAAGATAAAATTAACTCCAAGGGTAAAAATTTTCACCCACCAAAAGAGAGATCTCTGAAATCTCTGCAATTAACCACAAGGAGAGAGATCTTTGAAATCTATGGATAACAACCCTAAAACTCTCACCCACCAGAATAACAATTTTTAGAAGCTTTAACAGATAAAACAAATAGAGGATGTGAAGACTTGTGATCTATTGAATGCCCAGATCTATTTAAAATTTGAAACAGATAATTCAACTCTATTGTTGTTGGGCAAAGTATTTCAACAGATTAATCTCTGTTTGTTTTTTGGTTATTATTGAATAGATTGTTTCAAAAATTGAACAGATAAAATTGAACAGATCTGAACAGATAAGAAGATAAATATTTGAACAAATAAGGGGAAAATGTTCAAAAAAAAAAAAAAAAGTTAAGGGAAAAAAATTGATCAGATAGTCAAAAAAATTGAACAAATTGATATAGATTTAAACAGATAGAAAAAAATTGAACGGACAGATATAAATTTGAATAGATAGAAATTTGTTTTGGAACAAATAGTCAAAAAAAAGTCAACAGATATATAAGGAGTAACATTGGAAACAAAATGTCCCCCAAAACTAACAAAAAGAATTTTCACCAAACTATTTTACAAATAGTAGACCTCTCATTAATAAAACATATTCACTAGACCTAATACCTTATACCCTCATTAGCTTGGACTTTTCAACAATTTTCTCTTTATTCATTTGACACTTACTAAAATGTTTTCCAAAATCTTAACAAAAAGAATACATAATTGCACAATTTTAACTAATAAAAACCAATAATTTTTACCCCAAAACCATCACATAATTTTTCTCTGCCTTTGCGTGAACATATTAGTAGGGGTGATTATGATTCGAATTGGTTCAATTTAAGAATAAACCAAGAAGAAATCATTACTTAAATTTTGGTTCAATAAATTTTGGAATCAAACCGAACCATTAAAATCTTATAACCAAATCAAATCAAACCACTAAAACACTGTTCAATTTGGTTTAGAACTACAATTTTTGGAAATTTTGTCATCATTCATAATATAATGACAAAAATATGTTCAAATCTAAGAATTATTTGGATGAATATTTAGAACTAGTTTTACTACTATATAATAACACACTGACAAAAAAAAGTAAAAGATGTAACTTATGTAACTTATAAGATATTTTAGTGTCACTACAGGAAAAATAGGCTATCACGACGTTCATACAACCGCGTTTTAAAAAAACGCCACGTTTTACTCCACATTACAGTCCCCTCCGTGTTTCAGTGCTTCACTTAAAAAAAAAGAAAAAGAAAAGGTCACCGTTAGAACTCTCATACTCCGTTATCTCTCCTTACTCTCAGATCTCACTCTCACATATCTCACTCTCTCACACATCGCTCTTCTCTCTCGCGATCGAACTCTCTCGAGGGCTTTGTTGTTCGCTATCTTCGCTGTTCTTCATCAATTGATGTTCTTCATCAATCACGTTATAGCGTCGGTCTCACTCAGATCTCACTCTCTTCACTGTTCTTTATTAATCGCGTCGATCTCTAGATGTACTCCTCTGCTAGGCGATTGACGATTGATGCCCATAAAGTAGATCTCTGGAGTACTCCTATGGGAAAAAATAGCTGTTATTCATCAATCGCGTCGATCTCGAGGCTAATCGAACTCCAACTCGATCTCTCTCGCTATTAGCTCCCATATTGAGTTTGCGAATCGCAAATCCAAAATCGATATCATGTAAGTGTTAATCGGTGTTCGAGTTTGAATCTCTACTTTCTCATTGTCAAATTAGATCTGTTAATCGGTGTTCGGTCTTCTATTATTATAAATAAAATGATTGTAGTTTATAAATTTCTTAGCTCTTTCTTGAGATCATGAGCTTAAAATGGGTTGAATCATGAAAATGATTAATTTTTCTTCTTTAATTCTTTTGATCCATTCTTCCAAATGTATTGCTACACATTGGTCCACCATTTATTTATATTTACTTTCATACAGATTCAACCAATCCAAAACTCAAGCCCTGGTCTATACAATGTGCTTCTGTGACATCAGTGTGGCAATATTATTTTAGTGAATGATATTTTAATTGTTGAATTTCTTGTTTGCTTACGACTACGTTTCATTGAATTTTCAATACATAATTTAATGACCAATTTCATGTAATTCTCATGATTTTTTTCTTTTGTAAATTCCCTCTAACCGATTAACAAATAAAAATAAAAAATAAAATTTAAAGAAAAAAGCCCTGGCCCTCTTTCTGAAATATACATCTCCATGTGAAAATTCTATCATTCTAAAATTCATCATGCACATATGGTTCAACATTTGGCCTGTTTAGTATTAGCTTACTGGAGTTAAAATCGATAGTCAGAAAGAAAGTAGAAACCAAAAACATCCCTCTCCTAAGGTTGCTTTTGGTTCAATTATTACCAAGGCTGCTTTTGGTTCTTCAACAACAAAATTTGCAACAGGAGAAGCCAAGATCATTGGTTCTAGGCAATTATATTGCTTTATGCAATGCATTCCTGACATAATCGAACACGTTTGCAGGAACTGCTTACAACTTGCACTCTCTAATCTTCAATATAATACTTATGGCAAAGAGTGGGGACTGGTTTATAAGGCAAATTGTCAAACAAGGTATGGCTTGGTAGCTTTTTATGACGTAATCTTTCCTCCCTCCCGCCAAGTGCCGCCTCCTCCCTTACGACCATCTTGGTATGGTACCACAACGTAATTACTCGTATACTCTTATTTATGCTTCATTTGAATTTATTTTTTTTTAAAAAAATGTTTTAGTAGAAAAAGTTCTATGTTTGATTGCAACATTGAAATTAATATACTAGTGGTTGTATTAGTAATGGTGTTAGCAGTGATGTCAAAATTGGGCCAATCTTCGTGAATACTTGCTTTATCTCCACATAAGAGCAATTTCAAAATCAGTTTTCTTACTAGAAAATGTTTTTGATTTTGTAGGAAGAAGAGAAACACATCAAGAACATTCATCTCTACCATAGCTTTGGCACCATTTTGGTGATTCTTGTCATCTTCATTGGCAACTATTTTATATTGAGGAAAGTCAAGTCTTCGAGGAGGCTACGAAAGTAAGTTAAATCTTCACCATTTGTACTTTTTTTAGAGCTATCACTACGCTATTTTGGAAATCATTTCTGAAGAAAATACTATAGGAGAATTGGAGTAACAGAGTTAGAAGTCTCCTCTCTTCTTAACATTGTGATGCATTCTGTTACATAGTTCAATTTAGTTATTTATTTCCTATACTTCTGTGAAGATGAGGATTCAAAGCCACCGTCGAATCCTTGCGGTTTGACTTCAGAACAATTAGAGATGCAACGGATAATTTCTCCGTTGTTAATAAGCTTGGAGAAGGTGGATTTGGCCTCATTTACAAGGTAACTAGATGCATACTCATGCAGTTACAATAAATAAAATGAATTGTCATCATTGTGGTGTGAAATGAAATGTTGCATATGACATTGTTTCTTAAATTATTCTCACAAAAACATAGGGTGTCTTTGCTAAACATAGGGTGTGAATAAAATGAAATGTTGCATATTGCCATTGTTCGTCCGAGGAAGTGAGTAAATAGTTAATTATGAAATTGTCAATATGACATTTTATTCATGTTATTTGTTCTTATCAAATGCAGGTTCACATATCAAAGAAAGGAAAGAAGAAGAAGAAGAAGAAGATAGGACAAATGCAAGTTAGAACTGTCCTTTTTGTTTTTTGTTTTTTTTGCCATGCCCTGTTTTTGTCTGCAAAATTTTTTTGGTTAGGATTTTGAGATACTCTAGTTTCTGATTTATTTCATTGAGTAAATATTAAAAAAAAATTCAAATTTGATGACATACTAATAAATATAGTAAACCTTGCGTGATATCTAATCTACGTAAATATATATGATTTTATTCGAAAATGTTCTTTCTTCAACTTTGACCGCTATTTTTGTTTGTTAATGGTTGTTGTGATATCTAGGTGACTAATAATTTGATATAGTTTTTTTTTATATGCTTTGAATTTCTTGTGGATTCTATTCTATTTCATTTGGTAAGAACAATATTGGCGATTTTTTTGTAATTTTGTGTAGTTATTGTGAAACTAGACAGATAATCTGAGAGCAACATCTAGAAGATTATTATTGACAACATAGGTCCAGACAGTATCAACTATGGCAACCGTAAGTTGATCTAACTTGCATTGCATTCGAATATATATATATATATATATAGTCAGTATCCGAATATGGAAAATGGAAAATTGTAGTTAGTTGGTATTCCTCATATCTGTTATGTTGTAGCATAACTGAGTTGTTTTTCAATATAATGTTTTTTTTGGATATATACAACAAGATTCAATATGGAAAATGGAAAATTGTAGTTGGTATTCTTCATATAGGTTGTGTTGTAGCATAACTGAGTTGTTTTTCAATATAATGCTTTTTGGGACAGAATGAAGAACAAGTTAGGAGTCTTAAGCAACAGTTAGCAAAACTATTTCTGTCAGTACCTTCTTTAGTTAAATTCTTTGGCTAATGCAACTATATACTTCATATCAGCATTGCTTGTTGCTTCCATCGGCTCTGCAACCATGTATATATCATTTTTTAACCATAACGAAGTTCCCTGCTCTGCTTCATTACTTGGATTAGAAAGTATATCATGAAATATTTGTGTTGACGAATTTTTTTCCCCTTGTGCTTGGAGTTTATGGTAATTAGTTAAGATGATGCTGAATTGCTGGAGTTTATGCAGGCCAAGTATGTGGTTTCATCATGTTAGACAAAGTCCGCATACAGAGGGACGACTATCGCAGTGAACTATTGTAATTACGAATTTGACGCTTCTTCCTTTTTCTTGCTTTGACTTAAAAAAAGGAGTATAAGAATCTAACGCACATGTTATCTTGCAGGGTATGATATGCAGTTCGATGTAAAATATGCTTACTTCAACTTCTTACAATCAATTCCTCACCCATTATCCCATGGTCTGACACTGCATGAAATGGGATTTGTTGGATCATCCTCAGATACATCTATTTGCTATTTAGGAGATGAACCAGATATCAATGCTATGGAGAGGGTGAATGTGGCTGAAAACAGAGGTGACAAAGGACGAAGAATGAATAATGATGTGTTAATGAGGGTGGTTTGATCTTTTGAGGAGCTCTTTGGTGAGAAGATGCAGAGTGTAGAACAGAGAAAAAGCCGAACATCTTCTATGTTTGCATCATTGAACTTTTGAATGTGTTTTGGGGAATTTTGCTCTTTGGTTGAAGATATGGTGACAGAACTATCTCTTAGTATTCTCGAAGTTGGGTCTCTTCAAATATTTTTTGTAGAGTTCTTATTGTCGATGGAGAGACTGCCGCTAAAGTAGGTTCAATGAACGAGGCTCCGCTAAAGAATGGTTTGAGAAGAGCAAGATGTTTTGATGTTCTTTGAAGTACCAAAAGTGACAACTATGTTTTGATTGGAAATTGGTGGTTTTATTTTCACTGTGACTTCTATTTTTGTTTATTTATTTTTCTTAAATGAAGAACCAAACAGAAGAAAAAGAGGGAATAGTAACAATACCCGGAGATTGCTTGGTCTTAGTAATCACATAACTCTGTAATATCAATTTTCAACAAAATTTATGATCAATGATTGAATCACAATGACCATCACATTATATTTACTCTTTTTTATATATATTTTGAATGGATTTATTTTACCATTCAAAATGGTATTTTATTTCATATTCTTGCATCAGCAGCAGGGAAACCCCCCTAAAAAAAAAGAAAAAAAAAGTGGCGTTTTTTCGAAAAACGCCATAAAATGACGTCATTGTAGGGAGTAGCACAAATTAAAAAAATAAAAAATAAAAAAGTGGCGTTTTTTCAAAAAACGCCACTAAATGACGTCATTGTGACGTCACACGTTAATTTGGGATGGAGGGTCGTCAAAGATTTTACGGCGTTTTAAAAAACGCCGTCTAATATTTTTAGCGACGTTTTTTAAACGTTGGGTAGCTATTGCGGTGGCCCTATCAGCGGCGAAAGTTTTACACGTCACTAAAAGATATTACGGCGTTTTTCAGGCTTTTTGCGGCGTTTTAAAAACGCCGCTAAAGAACGAATTTCCTGTAGTGTGTTTATAGTGTTTAACAATATATATATATATATATCTGAATGATCTGAATTGATTGGAAACAAATTTGTAACTATAAAATCACGAATCAAACCACAAATTATGATTCACCTATTTTAAGAATCAAGAACAAACCATGTAATGAGAAAACTGAAAATCGAACGATTTAATCTAAATCAAATCAATTTATAAAATTTTCAATTTTTACGCTTAACCCTACTTACTTGTAGTTAATCATTAGTTATAAGATAATGTCACAATATTTTACAATAAAATATTTATTTTATCCTTAGTTTTAAGTAAATAAACTTCACAATTATTGATAATGAAAAATGAAAATAATTTCTTTTCTCTCTCACATGTCAAGACACAACAGCCAACCACCGATCCAAGCCATTTTCTTGTAGTCAACCCGACTATGTGCTAGCCAAAATTTTCTTCTGTCACTACCTTCCACCCAAAAATTCCAAACTTAACCCTAACAATTTCCTCTACAATCAACACAAACCATCACCCCGACATCGCCACCTTCTTTCACATGTAAATGTAATTTTTGAAATTATAAAAAGCAATTTGTATTTTAAATAAATTTTATAGAATGTATTTATAATTTACTCTTTTTGTTTTTATTTTATACTCCAAATAACCTATGTGTAGTGAGATTTTCATTAATGGAGATTACCCCAAAGAAAATGATTAGGAAATCTTTTCTCCCATCCAATCAATCAAATTAAATTAGAAATGATATATTAGCTCACTTTCTAAACTCAATTTCTATATTTAATGATGTGTCAAAAAAATGATTAATTAATGATTAAAGAATGAAAAAGACATAGAATTTGACTTAGATAGTTTAATAGAATACCACATTATTGAGCCTAGAAAGTGGATCAAATTTTCGAACCTAAATAGTAATACTCAATTGAATTAGATCGACTTCATTCCTCTTTGTTACTGCTCTTCACTACCCTAATGTGTGAATCATTTTCTTAAAATACTTGTTTTATAGACTTAAATTTGTACTACAATAATGTTAGGATAATTATTTTTTTAAATCATTTTTTGTTTATAATTTCAGATGTCACAACTATCTGATAATAAATATAAACAATGAAATCTATCAAACAAAAAAAATATTATCGACCATGAAATTTTACATTGAAATTTATTTAAAAAGGATATGTACTGTGTAAATTTACGGAACATAATTCGGACTAGTAGGTATAGAGTTAGAGCTGAATACGCCCTAAATTTACTCGAAAAATGGCGTTTCAGGGGCGAAAATTCAAAACAGCCCTCGAACCACCATGTGGCTCACACAGATAGTTCCCCCATGACAAACTGGACTTGTCACAACTGACGAAATGTAATCCGGATCTGTAGGTTGGGAGTTAGAGCCAAACACGCGCTAAACTTACTCAAAAAAGGGCATTTCGGGGGCGAAAATTCAAAATAGCCTCCGAACAACCGTGTGATTCTCACGAATAGCTTCCCCCTGACAAATAGGACTTGTGATAACTAACGGAACGTAATTTAGACTTGTAGGTAGAGAGTTAGAGCTGAATATGCCTTAAACTTACTGGGAAAAAAGCTTTCTAGGGGAAAAAATTAAAAACAACCCCCGAACGACTATGTGACTCTCACGGAAAGCTTTCCCATGACAAATAGGACTTGTGACAACTGACGGAACGTAATTCAGACTCGTAGGTAGAGAGTTAGAGCCGAATACGCCCTAAACTTACTCGAAAAATGGCGTTTCAGGGACGAAAATTCAAAACAGACCCTGAACCACGTTGTGCCTCACACAGACAATTTCACCATAAAAAATAGGACTTGTGACAACTGACGGAACGTAATTCGGACCCGTAGGTTATGAGTTAGAGCCGAATATGCCTAAACTTACTCGAAAAAAGTTTTTTGGGGTGAAAATTCAAAACGGCCCTCGAACGACCGTGTGACTCTCACAGAAAGCTTCTCCATGACAAATAAGACTTGTGACAACTGACAGAACGTAATTCAGACCCATAGGTATAGAGTCAGAGCCAAATATGCCATAAACTTAGTCGAAAAAGGTGTTTCTGGTGTGAAAATTCTAAAAAGCCCCCAAACGACCGTATGAATCTCACAGACAGCTTCTCCATGACAAATAGGACTTGTGACAACTGACAGAATGTAATCCGGACCCGTAGGTTGGGATTTAGAGCCAAATACGCCCTAAACTTACTCGAAAAATGGGATTTCGGGGGCGAAAATTCAAAACAGCCCCCGAACCACCATGTGGCTCTCACGGGCTGCTTCCCCATGATAATTACGACCTGTGACACATGACAGATTGTAATTAGGACCTGTAGGCATGGAGTTTGATTCGAATACGCCTTACACTTAGTCGAAAAACTCGCAACACTTAGTTTAAAAAGCGACAACTTTATGAAAATAACATCTACATATTCTAATAATTGCCTTTATATATTTATAGGACAAAGAAATTACATATTAGATTGTTTGTGCAGTTGGTTGGAATAAATATTGTATCATACATATATATATACTTTCTTTTATTTTCCAAAGACATTTCTCGATTGTTCTACCTTAAATGCATGTTAGAACATGTTCCATATGGCTGACTGAATTGATATTTTGTAACCAATTCTAATGTTTCGTTTTTCGTTTTTCTTTGTAGATAGCTTTGTTGCGTGGATGTGTGGATAATCCATATTGGTGTATGGAGAAGAATTTTCAGTTTTGTGTAGAATTAATATAATACTTTTGTTGTCCTTAGCTTTTGTGTAGTTCACTATTATTGATACAGAAAACTTTTGGCAATCAATAGATAATGACTGCCGTGGTACATATATCACCTGTTGTCCTGGTACATATATAACCATTTGTTGGCGTACATATATGACCTTTTCTCATGGTCTATAGAAAAACTTTTGTCGTGGTACATAGATTACCTTTTGTGTGGTACATATATACCATTTGTTGGTGTACATATATGACCTTTTGTCATGGTCTATAGAAAACTTTTGTTGTGGTACATATATCACCTTTTGTTGTGGTACAGATTACGATGGTAATTTTAGTAGTTAAAAATTTGGGACTTTAGGCTACTAAAAGTTTAGTTGCCGAAAATGTACTAATTTAATTTAATGTCCAACCTTTTGGCAACTAAATTTTTAGTCGAAAATTGTATACATTTGGCAACTAAAATACTTTTAGTTGCTAATTACCTTTACTGACAATTCTTTGACGATTACTTTTGCGACCAAATAATTTAGTCGCTAAAACCTTTCGGCAACTAAAAATGAACTTTTGGCGACCAAAAATTTAGTTGCCAAAAGTGAAAATTATTATAGTGATTCTAATTTGGAAGGGGTGTTTATTCTCCACATAAACATACCCATTATCTCGGCTACAGTGGGTTCGGTAAACAGAGTTTTAATAAGCGGCATGGCAAAGGGTTAAAGGCCTCGGCTAAACCCTAGAGAGCATTAGGGTGAGGATTGTGAAGGTCTACGGGGAAATTTGTTCTGGTTTTCCTAAGAAACAGAGTTCTAAGATCAAATCCTAAACCTAAACTATGGTAAAGCAAGAGTCAAATGCATCAAATCTGAAAACAATCAAGAAAAATAGAAAGGGAACATGATTTAGAATCAAAAGAGCAACAATGTGGCGAGCACAATGGTAAATAGTGACGATCCAAGAACATGGAAAATTACAAACACTGAGTGAGTGTGTGAAAGGCAATGTGCAAGAATCACCAGCAAAGACAATCGGCTCAATAGTGATGAACTTCAAGGCATAACAAAGGATCAAGAACGAGAAAATGATTCATGAATAGAAGAAGAACAGAGTACAATTATGAAAATAGATTCAATGGCAACGAATACAACATGGATATATGGCAAATTCAAAGAAGAGACATATCAAATAGAATAGAGGACAACTGGAATTGAAAGAAATTGTGAACTCACCGATTGGGGCCGAGAATGAGATCACCGATGTGAGGTTTGCCAGAGTTAGACGATGACGACAAGAGGAATATGGCAGAAAACACTTTGCCGACGGTGATGGACGGAGTAGACGTAGAGCTCGTGAGCTTGAAAATGGCGGAATATGTAGAGAGAAAATTTGAGTATAGAGAGGGAAACTGTAATTGCAAAAGTGAAAGGACAGAAAGAGAAGGGACGGAGTTTTGTCAAAAATACGAAATGGCGGCAAAACATAATGAATTGGCCTTGGACCACATGCTTGTCAGGCGTGTGAGCAGAAGTGACGTGGCACGACATGACCTGATAGTGTGTGTCAGGTATGAACTAATGATGAAGGGACGCATGGAGAAAACGGTTGAAAAGCCCGTGCGTGACAGCTCATACGCAGTTAGGAACTCTTAAAATTCTTGAAGTAATGAAGCAATAACCTCGGCTAGAGGAGCGATCTCAGTTGAGATGCTTAGAGAATTGGGTTCTTGGTTCTTGATCCTTGAGGAAGTTTGAAGCCAGCGAGTCATAATCTTGGTCGGAGAGATGAATGGATTATTAGCTGACATGCTACATGGACAAACGATGTAGGTTCCATTACTTCAGTTTGCCGAGATAATAGAACCTAGGGGGTAGTTGTGGAACGTATTTTTTTGAGTGACAGCACGCGGCTAAGGTGACGTCGAAGTGTTAGCTGAGGTGCCACGTGGCCTGGTCATATTTGCCGAAATGATCTCGACTAGGCCGAGGTTATCTGAGGAGATACTGGAATTCGAGATAAGTGGATAAGGGACAAGAGTCTTAGAATACAGAAGGATCTCATTTTGGATAAAGATAAGACTCAAAAAGAGTTTATCTCTATCTAGGTGAAGGTCCAAGATGAGTATTGAGCTTAAGTCCACTGAAGTGTGGCTTCTAAAGGGATCAAGTCACTGCAAGTTGTAAAAACAAGGCACCCTCATGGGTCAGAGGTAAGCTTTTTTCTTGTGAGTTTAAGCACAAGTTGCTATCTTTGAGAGATATTGATTACTGACTTGATTGTCAAAGTGCCCTCGGGTGGACGAACCACCACCGGATTCTCATTTTCTTGTGCATGTTGTTGGGCTTAATCTATTCTTCTGCTGCTCTCTAGCTGAGTTCCTCATTTAGTTGTGTGGTCAAAAATCAACACCCACAGTTTCCATATAAGGTTTAATTAATTTTTTTACTTTTTGTGGAGAGGAAGGGGTTGTAGGAGAAGAGAGTGGTTGAGTGGTAGTAGTATGTGGCAATAATAACTGAAGGGATATGGAGGGTGGCGATGAGTGGAGAAGGGGAAGGGTAGTGGTGAAAAGGGTGGGTTAGTTGAGAAATAAGACTTGAATTTTTTAGATTTTAGTCGTTAATGATGATTTTAGTTAGAGATTAAATTGTAATGAAGAAAATTTTAAAAAAGAATTTGGTAAGTGTATTTAAATTAGTTTATGATGTAAATAGAAGAACCACCATAGTACCAATGCAATTTAAAGTAAATTACAAATACCCAAACAATGATTCTACAAACTTAGAAATTATATCTAGAATTATATTCTGCATTTTTAATATATGATCTAGATTCATTTTACATAGATTCACAATGCACTATTTCAATCTAACACATGCATTCTGAAAAAAATTTGCATTTTTTTTTTTTTTTTGGGACTTTGGACAAAACTCTCGTAATAAAACTTTGAATAATGTTATATGCATCAATTAGTATACCAATTGATGTTGTGACATAATTTAAGATATTTTTGATATTTGTAATTTGTATAATCAGTGTGATCAATAATAATATACTAACTAGTGTTGGTACACTAGTTAGTACACTAATTGGTACATATAGCACCATCGTAAAACTTTAATGTATTAAGGACATGCACAAAACAAATTTCTTGAAAAGTCCAATACATACCACTATTACCAACATATTAAGTTTTAAAATAATATTACTTTTGATAGATGTCAATTTTTAATAAAATTAGTATTTTTAGAATCCCCTCATCAAGATCTATCAAATAAGATCTATGTTGACTATGAAATTCTTAAAAAAAGAAAAAGATTATTACGGCCGAAATTGATGTAAACAATAATATGTTACTCCGTTTGACAGTAATATGTTATTTTGTCTCACAGTAATATGTTACTCTGGTTTACAATAACATGTTACTTTGGTAATATTGTCCAAGACAAAAAGAGAGTATATTTTACTTTATCCTTACTCAATTATGTGTCTCCTACTTAGGGGGTCTATGAAGCAAAATAAATTGAGCTGTCTTTTTCACCAAACAAGGGTCCAATAGAGGGGTTTTGGCTAAATTTTTCCTTTTTTTTTTTTTTTTAGTTTTCTGACTAAATGATACAGAAATAAAATTATAGAAAGATTAAATTACAAATACACTCCTTGAGGTTTGCTTAAAATATGGAATGCCCCATGTGGTTTAGAAAATTACACATACCCCTTTGTTACAATTTTTATTTGACAGAATTAATTGAAAAAATGAAATTCTTAATTGATCTCTTATACAATGATAAAATTATCTAAATTATTAATTGAAATAAACTTTTGATATCGTTAAAAACTGTTAATTAACTTGATAGTTTATATTAATAAAATGAACCACTTGTTATGAAATTGAAAATTTCAAGGACGGGATATAATTTTCAAAAACATAGGGACAAATCATATTTTACGTAAATCTCGGGAATTATATTTGTAATTTACCCTTATAAAAATGACCTGACTCAAGAATGAGCTCTATCAATGGCCACCACTAGGACTGCAAAATAGAACTTATTCCACTAAAATTGCACCGATTTGTACCAATTCGCGTCATTTGATCTGCTCATCATGGATTAACCTTTAAAATTTATAATTCGCATTTAAAACTGCTCCACTTCGCAATATTTAATACATATATATTTTTTAACCTCTAATGAAATATCAAAATAAAAATGAGTGTGAGAGAGATTTAAGATGTGAAATTTGTTACAAATTAGTAGTTATATATGAAAAATATTATTTAAAATTAGTTTTTGTTATATATATGAAAAATATTATACAAATTAGTGTTATATATTATACAAATGCTTGATAATTGGTTAAGAATATTCTTCAATCCGCTAAATCACTCAAACCACGATGCAGTTATAATTTTACTCTCAAACAGTTCGAACCGTACCGTGCACACCCCTATCCACCACAACCAAGAGTCATTCAACTCAACAAAGTTAGCAACATAGTGATTATGAAGCTTTTAATTTCCAAAAATCTCGACAACTTTTCAAATATCCAAGCTCTAATAAATTTCTCTAGCAACATCTCTCCCATAACGAGAGAAAGAGAGAAATAAGAAGAATAAGAATGGGATGGTAGCGGCAGTGGAGAGAGTAATGAAGCAATGGATGAAGTTGGGTAGGGCGGGGAGGCTGAGAAGATGGTGGCGGATGCATTTAACAATGAGTACAGTGATGGTGATGGTAATGGTAGCGGCTATAGTTTGAGTTAACATAAGAGTTAGGGTTTGACATCAAAGAAGATAAGATTATTTTGGTATCATTTGAAAATTAATGGTCTGAATTGAAAAAAATTTGAAAATTAGGTTGTTATGTGAATAGTTTGTACTCAGATAAAGCAAGGTACAACAATACTAGGAATACTAACAATCTTATTAACATACTCAAAAGTTTTGATAGAATCAACCATCACTTGGTATGGGATTCACATCAACTTTTAAATGTATTAGTAAGATTGTTAGTAAATATATTAATATCCCTAACATTTTTCACAAACAAATACATTTTACTTTATATATTGTATTTAATACCCACCAATAATCTTAACACTCAATTTCACTTTACCCAGACTCTTAATCAATCAAATTCTCAAAACAAACATGATACCATAATAAGTTACTAATACAATGTTCATATAAATTGCCTAAAATCTAGAATCAGCATAGAACTTTAAACCGCAAATAAAAAGTTTATTTAAGTGGTGATGGTACAAGAAGGTTTGCCTTTTTTTCTTTCTTGCTTTTTTATTTATATATTTTTTATGGTGATGGTTTAAAAAGGAATTTAAATATACCATAAATGTGGGCAATTTCCTAGTCCCAGATTGGACCATAAAATTTCAACTTGAGTCATTGGTCCCATCCAATGAGTCTGGATCCTCTGCAACGGCCATAAGTAAGCAATCGTCCGTGGTCTTACTTTTTACATTTAACACCCAAACCTGACTTCTCAGTTTTTAAGATACTCAACAAAACCAGCAACATATTCATCATGAAGCTTTCCGATCTCCAAAAAATCTAAGCAGCTTTTTTCATCTGAGCTCTCATTTCGTCTCCTTCCTCAGAAATCATAGCTTTTCTCAAACACCGAGCTATGTCGTTCCCATTAAACGACCCATCATCACCTCTCTCCACTTCAATTGCCAAGCCTTTCTCCACCAACAACCTTGCATTCAATTGTTGATCAATCATTAATGGCAAAACAATCATAGAATGGCCGAATTGCAATGTTTCGATAACTGAACCCCATCTGGCATGAAACAACGAGCCTCCGATCGATGGGTGACCCAAAATCTCGATCTACGGTGCCCAGCCGATGTAAACTTTGTCTCTATCGAAGATCTTGTGATTAAATTGCTGTGGGAGAGTGTTGAGATCGTCGGAAGCCCAACTGGGTTTTCTTAAAGCCCACAAAAATGGCAATTCCGATGACTCTAGCTCGGAAGCTATCTCGTAAGTCTGGTCTCTGGTGAGTTTACACTCGTTTCTGAACCCAACGAACACCACTGACTTGGGTTTCTGTTCATTGAGCCATTCAAAGATCTTACTCCACACGCTATCGTCAGCGGCGGCGATTCGTGTTTTGTTGGGTTTTTCCAGCAGAAGTAACCCCGTCGGAATCGCAGGTTTGCCAATAATTTTCCCATACAAGTCGATGAACTCACCTTCGATTTCTCTGCAAGTATGAATCGCCACTTCTCGACACCGTCAAAGTGATTTAGCAAGTCGTTCAGCATCTGTAACACTAGAGGCATTTCCTTTGTAGACCCCAGCAAAAGTACCAATTGCTTCATAGTGGCGATAAGCTGCCGATGACCGGAAACTAACCCAGCATGGCGGCAACGTCATGTCCTCTGGCGACGACCTCACTCTTTTCTAGTCATCACCGACTAAATATTCCGGTGAGCCGAAGAACACCTTAAAGGCGGCAGTGAAGGGGGAGAAGATCATGGTGGGGACATGGCACTCCTGAGCTGTTTCAATCGTCCAGTGACAGACAAAGTCGGCGAGGATCTATAGACACCTCATTTTTGACCGTCCTCAAGACTTGAACATCATCGTTTGAACAGTTGATGATTTTGTATGTTTGTGTTCGTTTTGAGCGCCCGAAGTTCTTGACGGAGCGCCTTGCCTTGGAGCCTTTGAAACTTATCGATTTTGTGCTTGGTTGTGGACTAAGAGCTTGTTGTTTCAAGTCTGGAGGAGAGGGTGGCCTGTTGGCTAGCCCCACAGCCTATCGGCCATGGCTTGTGCCTGTCGGCCATCAGTGGTGGCCGGTCGGCCATGCTAATGGCCGGTCGGCTACTAATGATGGCCAACAACAATTTTTCTCATTTTTCAAATATTTGTTTGCCAACTGTGCCAACTTTTGCTCACTGAAGTGCATCTCCATACACGTGTATAGAGGGATGAATAAAAGCTCCAAGCTTGTTTTTCTATATATAGGGGGTGTTCTCCCCCATTTTAAAAGGTTAGACAATTTAGACAAAAATTCTCTCTCTCTCTCTCTCTCTCTCTAAAATTCTCTCTCTATTCTTATTTTGTGCTTTGTAGTCAACTTACTCTACACTTTTGCACATAGACCCTTGACCAAACACTCTCACCTTTGAGCTGAGGTCCCTTGGAGCTTTGTTTGAGTCTTGGAAGAGGATTAGAGCTTGAGTTTGTGGCTGAATAGCTCTTTGCTTCAAAGGTATTGAACTTACCTTGTTTAAGCTTATTGTGCATACTTGATTTGCCATCCTTTTCAACTATTTTGATGTTGTTTTTGAGGTATAAAAAACTCTATTTTGAGGCATAAAAATAGCAGTTTGAGTCTTTGTGAGTTAGGGGGTTGTTTTCCCCCCTTTGTCCCTTTGCTTGTGAAGCCTTTTGTGCCATCTTCTCTCACATTTAAATCAAGCTTTTTGGGCCTTTTAAGAACTAAAAATCAGAGTTATTTCAGTGTTAAAAACCTTATTTTGAAGTCCAAAATTGGAGGGGTTAGCCTTCCCTCATTGTGTCTTGTTTGCATGCCTAGATAGCTTAACATGTGAGCATGTTTTTCTAGCATCTTTTAACTTGATCTCAGCATATTTTTGCTACTATTTTGGCCTATTTTAGCTTTTTTTTTGAGTTGGTTGAGTCCTTTGAGCTTTGCTTTGTATGGTTGTAGTGCAATTCCCTTCATTAGTTTGATGTTTTAATGCATTGATCATCATTCTTTTAAGTTGAAAGCATGTTTTACTGCGTTTGGCATCTTAACTTTAGCATATACAATCTCTGCAACCTCTCTCATTTCATCATTTTTTTCATTTGCTTTAAGGTTTGGTTAACCTTCGGGTTGTGTTTAAGCTTGAGATTGAGATTTGTGCTTAATTATTTTAATCATCTTCTGAGGGTTTCTACTAACCAAAGGCATGATCTCTCTCTTACCTTAAATCATCCCATGGTTGACACCTCTTCCATTAGAGGACATTCACTTATTGGACTAATCAATAAAAGAATAAATTGGTAACTTAAAATGAGTAAACAAAAGTGGTAAGTAAAACCTGAGCAAGATAAGCATATTGTGTTGCATTGCATGTGTTCAATTGGACGTTATATTGAACACAAAGAAGATTGGAGCATCTCACACTTAAAGTGATGAAATGAGCCAATCTCCTTGGTCACCATCACCCTTGATCTTGCATGATAGGGTAGTGGTTTCGTTGAGTCTTGTTTTTCACTCATTAAACTTGTACAAACTTGGTTCTTTGGCCATCATGCATGGAAATTGCTTAATTGATGGTTTGAGAGCCAAGAGTTACACTCATTTGAGCTTGTGTGATGATAAGGAGGGTAACAGTACACACAATCCTTGAGAATACACTGCGTTACCTCTGCTTGCTCTCTATTGTAGCAAAAAAGAGAAGTCTAGGGAAGGGGTGGCTGATTGGCCACCAGTAGTAGCCGACCGGCTAGCAATGTTAGCCGGCCAGCCACCATTGGTAGCCGACCAGCCATCAATGAAAAATTTGCACAGTGTGTTCCTGAGGTGGAGCAGAAGTGTTCTAGAAGTTGGTGCAATTTTCAGTGATAAAAAATGTGGAAACAGAGGCTGCAATGGCAAGGCGGTGGCATTTTCAAGTAGAGAAGTCGAGTATGCATGTATCCCTCATTTCCCAAGGCCATTTAGTTGGTTTGCTTAAATTAATTGTAGCTAATTCATAAAAGTGTTGTAATTAGCTTAACTCAATTTGTAATATTTAATTAGCTTAGAATAAGTTAGTTAATTCATTTTGTGTTGTAATAAGTAGCTTAGCTTGATTAGCGTAGCTAGCTAGTTAGCTTGGGTGTAATGTTGTAATAAGTGTGCATGCGTATGTGTATGTCTTCTAACCCCACGTATTTCTCCCTTTTATTTAATCACTTTTGATGGTTAGATTAGGGACATTTTCAATTAGCATATCTTATGCTCGCATGTTTGCATCCATTCATTTGTACTGCATGCACCGAGGCTCGGTGCATCATTCAAACTGCATTGTTGTTTCAATACCTCTTTGAATATGTGTTTAATAGCATGTCTTTCAAATCAAATCATATGCTATATTAGTAGCCGAGCCTATTAATTGTATATTGCATGTGTTGCATTACGCATTTTGTATAGTTAGGATCACACATCTTTCTAACTATTTGTTTGTTTTGGCTTTGGAGTACTCGGTAAGTTTTTATGCTTTAGCATACTTGCATGAGTGCGATTGCCATATTGCCATGTCTAGCATGCTTTCCATGAGGCTATGTGTTTAAGTGCTAAATTGCTTGAATGCCTGTGGATGAAGGCTTTGTTGCTTGAATTGGAACAATTCAATGAATGCGAGTTTTAAGCCCACTTTATTATGGCAAAATCATGTTTTAAGCCCACTATGTTTGGTGGCAAATCCGCATTTTTAAGCCCACTTGAGGGTGGCATAATCAAACCATTTTCACAAACAAACATGACTTGAAATGTTCCAATTCTTGCGACGTAGTCTATACTTGCTTGTGCGCATCGCATAGTAAGGTTAGTTTAATAACCGCAACAAGTACACATAATGTTTATAAAATGCATACCATGATTAGTAAAAGTCAATCTTTGATCGGGCGAGCGGGGGTGCTCATTTCAAGACCTTCCCCTCTCGTACCCAAGTTCCCGAACCGAGGCAATTTTGGCGATGACAGACACGTGGCCTTTGGCACGAGTCAGGGTTTCCTAAATTTCCTCAAAATAAAAATTTAGGTGGCGACTTTGTAATCTGGCAAAGCAGTTTATTTTTGGCATTATTTGATTTAAAATCGATTTTCTAAAAAGATTTCCCGGATTTGGACTCTTTGGTGATTATCAGCTTCACATTGCACTTTGTGAGATTAGATTCAGAATCGTGACAGGAGTCCGAACTGTAGGGCATTCTTTCAAACCTTCCGAAAGGTGGGGCGCAAAAAGTAGAGCTACAGTTTCTGGTGACTTCGCTGGGGATTTAGAGAACTTGACTCGAACTCATGATATGTTATTTTATCTACACTTATGTGTTTCTTTGGATTTGCATTTGCACAGTGTTTGCCATCTGCTATTCCTGAATGGTTTGTTGGAGGGTCACTTGGAAAAGCTTGCCAAAAGGTTGACCGGTTACAAGCTCTGCCACAATGGGAACACAACCCTTGGATCTGGACTACTACTGTACCGTTTGATCCTCCTTCACTTCTCGGTGTTAGGTGTGAGAGGTATATTAGGTGGTCTTGCTGAGGTACCCTTTTTGACCAATCGACCTAGTTGCATATCGGAAGCCATAGAGATTGTTCCAAACTAGGACAAGTTGCTCACCCAAATGCAGGATTGTGGTGAAACCACTTTGTTTGAATAGCTTCCCCTAGCTCCTGACGAAATTAGTACAGGGTAACCCTACCCCATCATAGGGGTGTTTTGGCTCTAACTTGCTTGATATGTGTTTTTAGAGTGAAACTCTACAGGAATGTATGTATCAGTTGCAAGTCTGAGTGTCAGCTTGAGGGTATCAGTTTTCGGGCAGAAATCAGTGTTTGAGTACAGTTGTCCAGCTTATAATTGCAACTACGTGTTGTTTCTATCTGAGCTGAGGTGCTGTGCGGTTTCTGATTTTTGTTTCTTTTGCTTTTTTTTTTTTTTTTTTTGCAAGGTAGTTTTACACCATTGCTTCAGACGAGTCTGTTACCCCCCATGCACTCTGGACCAGAGTAAGACGACTTTACCGATTTGGGGATCTAGTTAGGGGACAACCAGTGTTTGCTTCACTACCCCTGATTACAAGACGGAGGAGAGTTAGACATAACTCATCGGTTCATCAGTCACCAACTCAGCAGTCAATGTCTAGTCAGGCCTTGTTATCTCTTTCTACTTCGGAAACGGAGTACACACCAGTTCTGATAGATTAGTGACGCTATGCAGCTAGATGCTGCCCGTCAAGCCGAGGTCACTGTTTGTCAAGCGAAAATTGCAGCCCAGCTGGCTGAGTTAATTGCTACGCTACAACAACAACAACCACAACAAGTAGTAGCTTCTGCTTCACACCCACCCCCAGTCAGGGTTCCGATGCCTGGGATTACAACTAATGTCTAGGAAAATGCGGACATTCCACCAGAGCTAGTTCCACCCCAGACTTCCAAAGCACCGGTTTACCCAACAGAGGCGCCGTTTGAGTTTGAGGTCGACCCTACTACGCTGAAAATGAGCAAGTTGAAAAAGCTCTTCAAGCAGGCTCAGGGTGTCAATTCAATCCCAAATATAGAGGATGGTTATACTGATGCAGCAGTAGCGTTGCCAAATAGATTTAAGATGCCGCATATAGACCGCTTTGATGGCTCAGGTGATTCCATGGTCCATCTACAGCTGTTCTTTGATATTTTACGACCTATGGATCTTACCAAACTACAAAAGTTATTTCCCTTTGGTTAGACAATGTCTAGTATAGCACCCATTTGGTATGCTAAGCTTGAAGACGCTGTGAAGAGGAACTGGGAGGAAATGGCCGAGGACTTCATACTACAGTACTCCTACAACACACAGATCGAGGTCACTACTTGTGATCTCGAAGCAACTCGTCAGGAATCAAAGGAGGGCTTTTTCGATTTTGTCACTCGGTGGAGGGCCAAGGCCTCTATGATGACCACCCAACTGGCTGAAAAGGACCAGATTAGAATGGTGGTCCACAATCTACAATCGAGGCTGTTACAACAGATGATAGTCTTACCTCTGTCTACATTTGTTGACCTCCAGGAAATAGGGGTACAGATAGAAGATGCAATGAAGCAGGGTCTGATAGACCATGAGAAAGAGTAGCCCAAGAAGGGTTTCACATGCAGTTCCAATGCGACTACGAGTGGTAGTGCAACTGCAAGGTCTTCCGATGTGGGTATGGTCACCACTACACCAAAAACTGCCAGTCCTGTTACCGGTACAGCTAATACAACCCCCCAAACTTCCAGCCATCAAGCTCGAGGCCAGAGGGTTTTCACCCCACTCTATATGTCTTTATCTGCTGCCTTGAAGGTCTTGATTAGAAAAGGGCATTTGAAACCGTTAGAACAACGCCCCTTGCCCGATCCTCTCCTTTCTAAACACAACTCGGTTAAGTACTGCGCTTTCCATCAATAGCACGATCATGATACCGACCAGTGCTTTAGACTTCGTCATGAGATTTAGGATCTCATAGACAATAAGGTGATAATGCCTCCCTAGAAGCCAAATGTCACTACAAACCCCATTCCACTACATAACCAGGTCCCTCCACCTCAGCATATAAACCTTATCCAGATATTGGCCGTCCCTTATGACCCCAGTATATACATCACCCCCTCCCACCTACCTAAGCCGACGTTGTTCATCTCGGAGAACACCAATTTGTGCATGATGAGCGCGTCCATATCCCAACCCAAACCTATGGTGGTGACCGTGGTAGATGGAGACAGAATGTCCTTAACGGAGGATAGGAATGTTGGTCCAGTGTCTAAGGGTTCCGTGAACTTATTTGAGGAGGAGTACAATCCGAGCTACTATATTGCGCCAATCAGTCAAGCAGAGCCGGAAGTCGTGTTGCCATCAGGGATGGAGGTCAATGTAGTCCGAGAGGATGGACCAAGCCAGGGACTGGATGATTTAGCCGACCTCGAGAAGGATATCAACAATCTGCGATTCTTCGATGAGCAAGATTCGGGGGATGTGCACATTGACTGGTTTAATTTGGATGAGTCTGCGAACAATTCAGGGTGGCTAAGTGATGAGCCGGATGTGGGTGAGAAACCTGAACCGAAGCTAGAACAGCTGGAAGCAGGAACTGTTACAAGGGCTGGAACGGCTGTGGACAAGGGGAAGTTGTCGAAGAGCGCCGCTACTATGAATTTTGCTCAGGAATTGGGCATCATAAGCACTACTGATACAGAACAAGAAGCCATATTGAGGCGGTTTGAACAAGAAAGGGATGGGAACATTCGACAAGTTGGAAAAGTCAAGCACCTTATGGGAAATGACTATGATATGAGAATAATTACGACGGAATCAGACAATTGTCTGTCGGTTGTTGAAGGAGTTTGGTGGGAAGATGATGATCTGCATCTTGCCCATATAGATGAGGATTGGGGGCAAAACTTGCCAGATGACACTTGGTATTCTGAGGAAGTAGATCACATGACTAGAAGCGGATGGTACTTCAAACCCCCACACTTGGACCAGCCTGAGGCTTCTGGAAAAGACAAAGAGGCTAAAAAACAAAATGAGACACATTTGGAGGAAGAAGCTATACTAAAGCAGCTAAAGAAGATCCATGCAGACATATCCATCTGGGGGTTGCTCATGGCTTCGCGGGTACACAAGCAAGCAGTACTATCAGTGGTGGATAAAGCCAAACTGTCTATTGACACCACTCCAGAGCAACTAGTGGAACTTGTCTTCCTGGGGGGTGCTTTCCTGACTTTGACCTTCTCTGATAAGGAACTGCCACCTGAGGGCTCTGTGCATAACAAACCACGTTACATCTCAGTCGAGTGTAAAGAGAAGTGGGTTCTTGTTGTATTGGTTGATACTGGGTCTGCGATTAACGTTTGTCTGTCTCGCACAGCCTATGCTATTGGCTTGAAGCTAGTGGATTTTGTACCTACAGCCCAGGCGATCTGGCTTATGACAATACGAGTAGAGAAGTGATGGGAACAGTGTAAGTAAGAGTATAGGTTGGTCCGGCACAACAGGATATCGAGTTCCACGTCCTAGATGTTCCGGCCACTTTCAACTTGCTGCTTGGGCGACTGTGGCTGCACCAAGTAAAAACTATTTCTTTTACCTTGCATCAGATGTTGAAGTATCCCTATGGGAAGAGGGTGGCTATTGTTTTTGGAAATTCATCTATACATCCTTTGCCTGAGGTCACTACACTAGTACTGGAGATTGTACATGGCGACGAGGATGTTTTCCTGTCTGGATTTACCTTGGCTGAGGCCCGGGTGGTGCAAGATATCTTGGCTGTTGATGAGAGGTTGTACGTCAGCGCTCAATCTGTCTACCTCTTGAACAAGTTACAACATATACCCGGGATAGGATTGGGAAAGAACGACTAGAAAGGCGTTGCTGCATTGGCTGATATGCCACATAACCCTCATACCTTTGGTCTTGGATATAAGCCCAACAAAGAGGATTGGGTTAGGAAAGGGAAGGAAATGGCAAGAAGAGCCAAAGCTAAACAAACTAGGAAGTACTATGAGCTTGTGCATTGGCTGATTCAGGGAATTCTGAATGGCTGTTTTATCTGGGAAGGAGAAGACTTTCCATTTTGTGGCTTTCCTGAGCCATGGTTGAATTCGGAGAAGCAGCGTGTTCCGGGCTTTGAGATTTTCTTCGACCTATAGCTGCAAGAAGATAAAGCCACAAAGGAAAGGGCTAAACTTGTTATTGAAGCTGAGCGGAGCATAAAAAATGATTCAGGCAGTGAGGAAATTGAAGTGGGGGCAACATTGGTGTGTCTTTCTTCAAATCCTCATATCAACCCAGAGAGCTTGGGGGATGACCTAATCGTTTCCATGATCGGAGACCAATCAGGTGTGGACCCTTCTGGTGGTTTTCTGGATGCATCTAACGCACCTTCTCTCACTAGGCAGTTGGAGGAGGGTTTTCTGTCCGTTAGTTTTGAGTCAGATAGTGAGTCGGAGTTTGATTCCACAGAGTCTGTGGAGTCAGAATCAGATTCCAATTCTTTTGAGTCGGAGTCTGGTATTCCTAGGGTTGATAACCTGGATGCCATTGTTTTGTCCAGGTCGTCTTTTTCCTTTTCTTTTGAGTCGTTTGTAACCAAGGAATTAGATGAGCTGGATCTTTTGAATGAGAATGTTGTGGTAGATTCTGAGTACTTTTCCGTGCCTCTTGTGTATTGCATTGATAATGACTTTCAAAATTTTAATGAAAATGATGAGGAAGGAATTCCTTTGGTTTTGAAACATTTGATTGATCGAGAGGAGGAGAGGTTTGTAAAATCCCTTGGTGATGAAATCGCTACAATTAATGTGGGTATTGAAAAGGATCCACGTTTGTTCCAGATCGGGTCCACATTGTCTTCAGAGGAACACGAGCGCTTAGTCGCTTTATTAAAAGATTTCAAAGATGTTTTTGCGTGGTCCTACGAAGACATGCCTGGAATCGATTCTGAGATTGTACAGCACCGGATCCCTCTCGATCCCAAGGCCCAGCCTGTCAAACAGAAGTTGAGGAGCACACGCCCGGATTGGGTTTTGAAAATTAAGGAGGAGGTCACCAAGTAGATGGATGCAGGGTTCTTGCTAGTATCTGAGTATCTAACTTGGTTGGCCAACATTGTTCCAGTGCTGAAGAAAGGTGGCAGAATTCGAGTGTGTGTAGACTTCAGAGATCTGAATAGAGCCAGTCCAAAGGATGACTTTCCTTTACCGCACATCGATGAATTGGTGGACTTCACCGCAGGCCATGCGTTACTCTCCTTCATGGATGGATTTTCCGAGTATAACCAAATTTTGATGGCACCTAAAGATAGAGAGAAGACTGCCTTCACCATGCCGTGGAGAACCTATTGCTATAGGGTAATGCCGTTTAGGCTTAAGAATGCTGGGCTACTTATCAACGGGCTGCAACCACTGTCTTGCATGATTTGATCCACAAAGAGGTGGAGGTGTATGTGGACGACATGATTGTCAAGTCCAAGGAAAGAGAGGGCCACTACACCGTCTTGAAGAAATTTTTCCAACGAATCAGAGAGTACAGATTGAGATTGAATCCACAGAAGTGTACATTTGGCATAACAGCAGGAAAAATGCTAGGGTTCTTGATCACACAGAGGGGTACCGAGGTTGATCCTTCCAAAATCAAGGCCATCTTAGAAATGCCACCACCAAGGACTGAAAAGGAGGTGTGAGACTTTTTGGGTAAAGTGCAATTCATAAGACGGTTTATTTCAAAATTAACCTTGACTTGTGAACCACTTTTTGGTCTCCTGAAGAAAGGAAAGAAATTCCAGTGGGAAGATCGATGCCAATTCACTTTCGAGCAGATCAAGCAGTATCTACAGAATCCGCCTGTGTTGTCACCGCCAAAGCCAGGGAAGCCGTTGATTTTATATCTGTCAATAACGGACACAACGATGGGATGCATGCTTGCGCAGGAAACTAAGGATTGGGTGGAGAAACCCATCTATTACCTGAGCAAGAAGATGTTGGACGATGAAACCCGTTACATCCCTTTGGCAAAGGCTTGCTTAGCCTTGGTATGGGCTACCAGGAAGTTGAGGCACTACCTGTTAGCTTACTTCGTAATTCTAGTTTCGAGATTAGATCCAATCAAATATCTCTCCGAGAAACCAGCGCTTACGGGTAGGCTAGCTCGTTGGTTGCTACTTCTTTCTGAATTAGAATTGAAGTATGTCACTCGCAAGTCTATCAAGGGGAGAGCAGTAGCTGAATTTCTAACAGATCACCCAGTGGAAGGGGATGAAGAGGTAGAATTCCTATTCCTAGATGAGGCTATTCTGCAGGTTGAGGAAGAAACCTGGACAATGTACTTTGACGGAGCGTCTAACTAGTACGGGTATGGGATAGGGGTGTTGCTGATAGCACCCGACAGTTCCCATATACCTTTATCCTTCAAACTCTGATTCAAAGTATCGAATAATGAAGCAGAATACGATGCGTGTATCACTGGATTGGAAGCCACCCTGGAACTAGGGAAACAAAGATTGGATGTTATCGGGGACTCAAATCTTGTTGTTTCTCAAGCGAAAGGAGACTGGAAAATTAAAGAAGAAATGATGAAAATCTATCACCAGACCTTGGATATTCTGATTCCTCGGTTTGAGAAGCTAACCTTCAACCATCTTTTAAGAGAGAACAATAGTTTTGCTGATGCTTTATCAACTCTATCATCAATGATAGACATCCCATTGGGAGTCCGGATGCGTCCAATCATCATTGAATAGAGATATACGCTGACCTACGAGTTGATTGCTGCAATAGATGAGGTTCAAGATCAAAACCCCTAGTATTATGATATTTGGAACTTCTTGGAAAAGGAGGCTCATCCACTAGGGGCAAATGCCAAAGATAAGAGGGTCATGCGGCGAATGGCCGTTTAGTTTATCATCTGCGGGGGTAAGTTGCACAAACGTAGCCATCTGGGAATACACAAGCTGTGCGTGGATGCAGAAGAGTCAAAGCGCCTAATGGAGGCTATCCATGGGAGAGAGTGTGGAGCACACATAAGTGGGGTAATCCTAGCCCAAAAAATTCTCAGGCAGGGTTATTACTGGTCAACCATGGAGGAGGAATGCATCGGTTTTGTCCGGCGATGCCATAAATGTCAAATTCATGCAAATCGCATGCATATCCCGCCATCGATGCTGTACAACATGACTTCTCCATAGCCTTTTTCAGTATGGGGAATTGATGTTATTGGGGCAGTTACACCGAAGGGCTCGAACGGGCATAAGTATATCCTGGTGGTAATTGATTATTTACAAAGTGGGTCGAAGCCCGTCATATGCAGTGCTGAAAGCGTCGCATGTCGCCAAGTTCATCAGGAATAACATCATTTGTCGTTATGGGGTCCCGAATGAGATCGTTTCAGACAATGGTTCCCACTTCAAGAAAGAAGTGATCGACTTGTTGGAGAAATACAATGTGGCTTTTCACAAGTCATCTACATATTGGCCACAAACCAACGGAGCTGTTGAGGCCGCCAACAAGAACATCAAGCACATTCTATAGAAGATGGTGGAAACCTATAGGGACTGGCCAGACAAATTACCATTTGCTCTCTAGGGCTATAGGACTTCGATCCAGACATCTATTGGGGCTACTCCGTATTCTCTGGTTTATGGGATGGAGGTTATTCTACTTATCGAAATTGAGGTATCGTCGTTGTGGGTTATGGCAGAATCTCAGATAGCAGAGGCGGAGTAGCGGCAGAGCAGGTTCGAAGAACTTATGCTATTTGATGAGAAGAGCCTGAAAGCAATGTACCATATTCAAGGTTATCAACGCAGAATTGCCAAGGCTTTCAACAAAAAAGTTAAGTCCCGAAATTTGAGAGAAGGGGATTTAGTTCTCAAGGACAACCGAGCTCCCATCCACGACGCTAAGGGCAAGTTTAGACCCAATTGGACTGGTCCTTACATCATCAAATCAATCTGGTCAGGTGAAGCTGTCATTTTTATGGACCTAGATGGCCTAGAATTCTCCCAACCAATCAACATGGACAAGTTGAAGAAATACTATCCTTGAGTGGCTCACTAGGTCGAAAACCTGGAAGGGCAACCTAGGCAAAAATTAGAGCACAAAAAATTGAAAATAAAAAAAATTGAGCTCACAAGGTTGAAAATCTAGAAAGGGCGACCTTGGCAAAAGTTAGAGCGCAAAAGGAGAGCGTTAAAACCCGAGTGAACTTGAACCGAACTACGTAAGGCTTGATTCCCATCTTCGAGATACGTAGGCAGCTTCATTCTGAAGTTCATCCACAAGCACTTCCAAATCAACTGTCCTGTCCATGTGCTTGGTTAGGTCATCTTTGTCTTTTCTATATCTAAGAGTTCGGTTATGATCTTCACTATAAGAGCTGGTTACAGTGCACTGTGGTGCTATTTAAATAAGGGGCAATTTTCCATTGCCGTGCAGTGCCATTTAAACAAGGGGCAATTTTCCATTATTTTGGAATCGAGGTTGTGTATCTCGAGGGTAGATCCCATGTGTATCAAGTTGTGATCGTTATTGAAAATGGTTTTGAAAAGTTTTAATAAAACTTGATTTTGTTCAAATTAATCTTTTTACAACTTAGACCATTTTTGAACCGAAAGGAAAATTTTCAGTGCTCACAACTTTCAATTTCATTGATTTCAATGCGAAGTTCTCTAACTTTCGATTAAATCAAAGTTGCTTTTATTACATTCAAAAGGAAAACTTGAAAGTACAAATCAAAGCAATAAACTTGGGGCATAGATAAATCAGGTGTTCTTGCGTCCCCTCCAGGAGCTTGTGGAAGCTTCAAATGCTAAAGTAGGCCCGATGTGTGTCTCATCTTCAAACCAAGCCAGACATTCACCAGAAATGGTGCAATTGAAATTGGAAGCAGGAGCCAGAAGTTCTCTTGTCCTCCAAGCAGTGGGGTATCTAGCTAATTATGAGCATCGAATAAAGTATGAAACCGGGTACTCTACCCCTTCTTTTGGGCAAGTCTGGTCGTGTCCGAACTGATGCTTGAACCTGAATGAAAAGTAGAAGGCACAATGTGTCAAGCTAATCAGTTGAATGTCGGGTTATCGAGCCATGCTGTAGCTCATCTCTGGCAGATCAAGCCAGGGGCAACGCTAAGTAATGTCAACAGCAGACCTGTTGCACATCCAATGGCACCACCACCCCTCGTTCGGGAAATCAACTAGCCATTGGCAAAAGAAATAGCCCCGTGCTGAATATGCAGGGCAAGAGTCCACTATTCAACTTGTCCATGAGCCATATCTAGGGAGGAATGAAAAATAAGAGAGATTAAAAAAATAGAGAGGTGTATGTAGAGAGAAAAAGTGGGAAAGGACTTTGAGAGAAAAACAGAGCTTGAGTGCCGAGTGATATGAGAAACACATGTGAGATAGGGTGGGAAACATTACCTGTAAAAGTAGTGGACTTCCTGCGCATTTGGTCGTCTCCTGCCGATGGAAGACATCCAAGCCCATCAAAGTCTCGGCTAATGTTAAGCCAATGTAGCTCTTGTCCTCTTTCAAGCCTTGGGCCACTTCGATCAAGCGAATGCTAGACCCTCCAAAACCTGTGGTGAGCAGAAAATATGCCAACATACATAAACAGAGGGTATGATGTCGAAAACTTTGCCAATGATGGCTGTCGCGGTCGCCGGCGTCAGAAAATCGATGAATCAAACTTAGAATGTCTAGCTCTCCGTTGTGAACTAATGATTGAACCTCATGTAAAGTAAGCCCACACATCCTTCCTAGAGCTTGGATGTGACCAAAACGGGACTGGGGCAAGATTTCCTCGTCACGCCGTAATTCCATAAGAACTTGGAATTCTTCAATTGTAGGGCATATCTCTTGCCCACCGAAGCTGAACACATGTGTAACCGGGTTCCAACATCTAGCCACGGCATGGAGGAATGGAAAACACTGCCAGGTGCGACTTAGCAGGAATAGTGCATTTATCTCGAAACCCTAGAAATTCACTTTTTCTGAGCCGTCTAGAGGTGCAATCCAATTTGAGAGTTTTTAGGTGAAGAATGGCTCCATTTGTGGAAAACAACAGAGCTGGAATGAAGAAACTATGAAGTCCCAACTTTTTTAGAAGATAAGGCACTGAGTGGAAGACAGGTGGCAGCAATCTGGAGGCCCCTTGCATTGATGGCTGACCGGCCACATTTTGTAGCTGACCGGCCATCATTGGTGGCCGACAACCACCACTCGTGGCTGACAGCCTCTGTTTATGGGGTGGCTTCTTGTTTTTTCCTTTGGTCCATCCATGTGTTGAAAGTGTTGACAACCTGTGTTTTGTTCTGCTCCTGGTGCATTATACTATCTTGTTTTAGTAGTTTTGTTGAGTCGCTTTTAAGTTGTTTCAATTTGCCTATCGAGTTGTATTTATCTCGTTTTGTTTATCGAGTTGTATTTGTATTGTTTTGCTTATTGAGTTGTTGCATTGTTTATTGAGTTGTACATTGTCCTTTTTGTTTTGTTGTTAGTCGATTCATTACCTGATTAAGAGGGTCATGCCAATGAAATGTATAATATTCAGTTTCCATCAACCTCGGTTTTTTTTTTTTTTTTTGCAATGTAGTGCTCGTGCGATGCTCAGGATGCAAAATACAATGCTTTTTTTTTTTTATTTATCAAAAGTTGTTTTCATTCCGATCATGGTTACTTTTTACAAAGAGTACAAGTTTTTAAAGAAAATAAAAATTGTACAATGTGCTACACTACTAGCAAAAAAAAAAAAAAAAGAAAAAGAAAAGAAAAAGAAACTAAGCAAATACATAAATCAGTGCCAGCTATCTCAGTCTCGAGAGGCCCTCTTCGTCCTCTTCCTAGGCACGGACTCAGAGCTATCTCCATCGGCGCCACTCTCAGAGGCCTCCGTATCCAAGCTAGCTACTAAACCTGCCTCAGTATCATCTCCGTCCTCAAAATCTGAGCTAGCGTCGTCGCCTCCATCCTCAGATGACTCTGACTATAGACTAGCTGCCTCCTCGCCCACGCTGATCTTATCATCATCATCGGCTAGGACGGGCTCTGAAGGGCCACTACCAAAGCCTGTCTCCCTCTTCTCCCTACTCCTGGAGAAGGTACTGATCGTCCTACTGCGGCTGCCACTGGTATTGTCGGAGTGAATGGGCCCTAAAACGACATTTATCATATGTTAGCCACAGTTGCGTATCGGATGCAAGTATGATATACAAAATGAGAGTATGCAGTATTTCAGATACAACGTATGAGTATAGTCTGGGAATGTAGCATTTTAGATGTAGTGTATGAATGCAGTGTTTTAGTGTAGTGTATCATGTCAGTGCAGTATGGAACAGATTGCAGTTGAAATACTAATGTACGTGTAGAAAGTTAGATGGCTTGAAATGTGAACTGAAGAAAAGTTACCTGAATACCGTAGAGGCTAAGTAGACTCATGCTCCTCTACATCATCCCCATCAAGGAAGCTGCTTGCTCGAGAGCCTTCCCGGTATACTCTATAGCTACTTGTAAATATGTTGAGATGATCAGTGGTCTATAAAGCATAACTGAAATGAATTTGGCATGGAAAATGTAAAGTGTGGTACATACTGGAGTCGGGCCCCGAACCTCGACAAGCTCGTGCCCAATTAGTGCAGGCTCAATGGGGATTTGGAAAGCCTCCCTGGTATGTCTCCAACAGGTGAGCGTAGTAGGTAGCTCTGGCCACCCTGTCCTTTGTCTCGTCTAAGAACCTCTCTTGCCATGGGCCCTGGTCGTCCTGGACCCTCTGGCTCTCCCTCCTATAACTAGAGCCCTCATTCTCTCACCTCCATAGGCTTTAGTCAGAGGTGGCATAAGATATGTTTGAATGAAGGTTGTGTAATCACCCTCGACTCAGAAAAAGTCAGCGTCCTAGCCTCTAGTGAAATCAACCATCTCTTGAAAGGTAAATTTCTCTGTGGCTCTCATGTATGTTAGAGGTGGCATAGGAACTGCCGACTTGGGCGAGCCAATGGTCTGGCATAAGAATCGCTCCCCTAAGAACCATACCCGACAAACTAGGCCCTTGAACAGGAGCTAGAAGCAGGAAGCCTCTCGGGCACTAGCAAACTGATCCCTGACTCCCTCAAGCATCATCACCTAAGGCTGCCAAGTGATCTACAAATGAAGAATGCACAAATTGTTAGCTGTCATTAGATATTACGATATGAATCAGAATTGAAGGAAAATGGAAATATCGATGGAAGAATGGGAAGGACTCCCGAGTCCTCCACTGGCATCTCCCGTTATACCGGTGAGAGTATGGTACAACAGGAGGCATCTCTACCTCCAGCTCTGGGGCAAGTGTCAGAAAATAGTCGAACACCCATAGCTGCGAAAAGCAAAAGGGCAACAATGAATATACCACAGAAAGTACAAGTACAAAGCAGAAAGCAGATTGTGTGCGTGCAGTGTATAGAGAATGCAAAGCAGAAAACAGATTGTGTGTGTGCAGTGTACAAAAAGTGAAAAGTAGAAAACATGATGGGAAAAGCAAAACAGAAAAGTAAAGCATACCTCCCAGGCCCTCCAGTAGCCTCCAATCAGGTGTCCACTCTTGCGGGAGGTCAAGGTTACGTATCTGTATAAGGTGGCTAGGCCTACGCCGCCCAAATCATAGAATCGGACATGAGACAAGTCCACTAAGGCGCTCAAAAGCTATAGCCCGACAGTGTTTGCCCTGTCGGCTAACAAGGTAGTGCCAAAAAGAAACATCAGGAAACCTCGCGCATACTGCTCGGTCTCCTGTCGGGTCGCTAGTGCCGTCCCTCTGAAGTGATCTGCAAACTAGGTGTATCGGACCATCCCTAATCGAGAGATATGTGGGCGTGTCCCAAACAGATAAATCCAGGCGGCCTCCCACTCGCCCATATTAGTATCATAAGGAATCAGATGACCCAACACCCCTATGCCAGTGAGCATAGATAAGTCGAAGGGAGTCATCGTCATCTCCCCTGCGGTAGAGAAGTGAAAGGAGTCGGTGGTATCTGTAGACACCCCATTTTTGACCGTCCTCAAGACTTGGACGTCACCGTTGGAACACTCGGTGATTATCCATGTGTGTGTTCGTTTGGAGTTCCCGGAGTTCTCGGCTCGCGTACCGTGCCTCAGGACCTCCGAACTCGACCGTTTGTGTTTGATTTTGCACCAAACACCTGTGATTTGCCTTTGAGGGGCAGGGAATGCCTTCTGAGGCATCCCCACGCACCACCGGCTGGGGCTAGAGGCTACCGGCTGGCTGTAGTTGTCACCGGCACTATATTATGCCGGTCGGCACTATTTTGTGCCGGTCGGCACTGTTTTGGGCGAAATGACCATTTTGCCCTGCCGACCACTGTGCACTTGCTGTGTGAGATATTTTCTCACAGCTGTATGCAACTTGTTTCTCCTCCATACACGTGTATGGAGGGATGGGCTTGCTTAGTGGCCAAGCTTGTAAGCTTTTGGCCTATAAGAGGGAAGCTCTCCCTCTTGGCTAAAAGGTTAGAAAATTTCAGAGTGTTAGCCATTGTTAGAGAGAGCCAAGCTCTGGTTTTAGGGTTAGAATAGATATAACTTCTATATCTCTCTCATTCTCTTGTTTAACTAGGTGTTTTGTGCCTTACTTTTGCACACTAGCACCTAGTGTCCCACCTTTCTCTTGGTTCAGAGGTTCTAAAGGCTAGTTTTGGTGATTCTTGACTGGATTGGAGCTCAAGGGACCAAGCACAACAACCTTTGTGAAGGTAGTCAACAAGGGTAAGAAACTTACACTTTATTCCCCATTTTTGCAACTTGTTTTTACCTAGTTTAAAACAGTTTTTGAGCTTAGTGTTTGGCACATAAAAGTTCTGATTTTTGACTCTCTTCATTGTGTATTAAGAGTGTTTTGTGGTTTGAGGAACTTTGACCACCTTTAGGCCTTGAAAAGGGCACTTTTTGTACCATTTTGGAGAGATCCGAGATTTTGGTCTTGAGATCTCTTCACCACTGAAATCTTGAGGGATTTCAGTGGTGAAGAGCATGCCTTGAAGTCTCAAGAAGGAGAGGGCCACCCCCTCTCCTTGATGTCCTTGAAAAGGACAAGGTTGGCTCCTTAAGAGAGCTCCATGTTTAGTTGTGTATTGAGCATGTTTTGGTTGTTTATCATGCTTATATTGTCATATTATAGCATGCTTTCAAGTGGGTTTTAGTACTCTTTGCATGATTTGCATAGTTACTTTGTAATGCCTTAATATTGCCTTAACATGACTAGCTTGTTAGCCTATATTTCTAGCATGTTTTAGGCTTGCATTTGTGAAGCTTGTAGGCTTATTTTGTCATGCTTTAGCTCATCCATAGCTATTTTGGCCAATCTTAGCATGTATTTTGTAGCCCCTTTGTATTTGGCTTGTAGGCCCCAAAAGCATGAATATGTGGTATGCTATTCTAGCTTTGTTTTTGATGGTTGGGACCATCTTCCATGCTATTTCAGTCCCTCATACATGTTTGATTGATTGCCTTGCATGCCTCTTTAATGCTTTAAAGGTGTGTGTTAAGTACTCCATGTTTTGGTCTTGTTGCATGCCTTCATGCTTAAGCTTCTTAGATGCCATCTAAGTGGACATTTGGCCTTGTTTTAACATGCTAGAAACCTGATTTAGGTTGTTCAATGCATGCCTTGTTTGCTTTGCATAGATGTGGTTCAATGCTCTCTTGAGCTTGCCTCAAGCATAGGCTAGTTGCATGCTTCGTTTGGCTTGCTTTGTTGCATGTTTTGGCCATGTGTTTTGTATGAATTTCAGAGCCTAAGTTGCATGCTAGTAGTCCATGTTTAACTCATTTCAAGTGTACTTGAATTTTGTTTATTATGCTCAAGTGTTGGTGTCTTAATATGTGCATGTGTGCGTGTGTTTAGACCCCATCTTTAGGCATCTTGGCCACGTTCTTGGGCCTTTTAGAGCTGTCCAATTCATGTGTAAGTCCATTCCTACTTTGCTTTGCATGCTTGTATGTTTACACAACAATATTCTTGCATTGCATTGCCATATTGCATGCTAGATGACATGCTTAGGGTTGCATTGGCATTATGCATGCCAAGCCTCTTGAAGTGAGTTTGATAGAGGTTTGGCACCTTTGTTTGCATTGCATGCATTTGAAATCAAAGTTGCATTCTTGGTCCTTAGGGCCATCACGCATGGAAATGCGCGATTGGTGGCCCGGGAATCGAGGCACATGCCCTTTTGAGTCCATAGCACGATTTGGGATGTGTTTGGTGCATATATACCTTGAATTGCATTGCCTTGCCTTTTGTTCCCTCTGCTGCTGTGAGTTGCAGGTTTTGCAGAACACTTTGTGCCGACCGGCACTTTTTAGTGCCGACCGGCTGCCCCTGAGCAGCCGATAATGAAATTCAGTGCCGATGGCAATTCTCCTCAGCCGGTGGCTCTCTGTCTGAGCCGATGATGCTTCTCAGTGTTCTGGGAGGCACTCCCGAAGTTTTGGGAATTTTTTGAGCTGAAGAGCAGAGGAAACAGAGGCAACCCGTGCACGGCAGTGTGATTCCGAGCGAGTCCCGGGCGCGCGCCGCAATTAGCCCTCATCCCGAGGCATTTAATGCTTAATTAGATTTATTAATTTATTTAATTAATTTAGTTAATTTGTAATATTTAATTAGCTAGTTTAGTTAATTATTTATTTATTCTGTAATTATTTATTCGGTCCCTCTGAGTGAGGGCAAAAATGTAATAAGTGTGTGAGTGGGCATGTATGTCTTCCAATCCCCACTTCTTTCTAACCCTTTTATTTACCCGCTTACAGTGGTAGATTAGGGCATTTTCAATTAGCATACCTTATGTAAATGCATGCGTGCATCATTCATAAGTATTGCATACATTGGGTTCGGCACATCACGCAAACTGCATCGCACTTTCAATTCCAAATTGAATACGTGCTACGTGATAGCATTTCACATGACATATTTAGGGTTAGCCGAGCCTACTCTAGATTGCATTTATGCCTGTGTTGCATTAGCCACTTAACATGAACTAGGTCATGCATGTTTTGCTAACTAGTTTACTTTTTCTGGCACGGAGTACGATGTAAGTGTTCTTGCTTTAGCATACCGCATGCGTGTGATTGTTTGCCATGACAATAGGATTGCCATGCGGCTAAATGCTTACATGATAAACTGCTTGTATGCTGTGGTGGAGGTTGGATTACTTGAGTTGGGAGTACTCATTGAAATCCGCATTTTAGTCTACTTGCAGTAGCAACATCTAAACACGTTTTCGAGACAAAACGGATATGCAATGTTTGTTCCCAAATTAGGCGATCTAGTCTATACTTGTTTGTCAGGCGCATAACATAGTAATTCTAGGCTAATACCCGGGATAAGAACGCACAAAGTTTTCAAAAATGGATATCACGGTTAGTAGAGGCCGTCTTCGACCGGCGAAAGGGGGTGCTCATAATGACCTTCCCCGATCGTACCCAAGCTCCCGAGCCAAGTCACTTTGGTGATGACGGACACGTGGCCTTCGGCACCGAGTCAGGGTTTCCTAAATTCCCCCTTTAAAAAATATTTAGGTGGCGGCTCTGTAATCTGGCAAAGCAGTCCATGTTTGGCACTACTTTTTAAAAAATCAGTTTTTCTCAAAACGATTTGCCAGAGTTGGACTCTTTGGTTCAGATTTAGAACCGTGACACAAAAAGAGAGTCCGAGTCAGAGTACCGAGGTCCCCATGACGTGCTCGTTCAAGCATCACTGGGATTTAGAGAGCTTGACTCGAACTCGTGATATCCTATTTTGACTACACTTATGTGTTTCTTTGCATTGCATGTGCATTGGTGTGCCTAGGACACCGTGTTGGCCATCTGCTATTCCTGAGCGGTTTGCTGGAGGCTTGTCTTGTCAAGGCATGACCATAAGGCTGACCGGTTGCGGGCTCTGCCAGTATGGGAACACAAACCCCGGTTTTACCGGGGCACCCCTTTTGACCATTCGACCTAGTTGCATAGTCGGAATCCATAGTGACCATTCCAAACTAGGACAGGTTGCTTACCCGATTTAGGTTGTTTGAAACCGCTGCGTGCGTAGTGAAACCCTAGCTCCTGACAAAATAGGACAGGGAAACCCTACCCAAACATAGGGGTGTTTTGGTTCTCATTTACTTGCTATATGCTTTTAGAGTGTATCTCTACAGGGAATGCATATACCAGTTTGCGAGTCTGCGTATCCGGCCTGAGGGCATCAGTATCAGTATTTTGAGAATCAGTTATATCTATGGAAATCGGCCAGATTTGGAACAAGAACTGGGGAACAAAGGATCGCCAAAGATAGTACCGTTGTTCTGGCCACACCTGTGTTTGATCCGTCTCAATAAATACCGCCTGCTTCCGTTTCAGTAAATTGAAAGTTGAGTCGTAAGTTAGTGTCTTCTCCTGGCCGAGGCAGATCAACATGACGCAGAACTCAAGAGATTGTGGTCATGACGGCCGCTGAGTCGTGAAACCATCCCATAGAGTGATGTCATTAATATGCCGCACCCGCCCAGTCACCCATTGCACAACCACCGACTCCCAGCTTCTATCAAAGCTCATGAGCCCACCACATTCGAGTTAATGGGGATGATAGGTGATCTCCAAAGGTCTATGGCAGACCTTGCTTATAGAATGTCAACCTCGCCACCGGTTGTACCGTATGTTGAAAATTTCGAACCCCAGGAGCCTCCGACATCTTTAGGCGGATTGTGATCGAGCTCAATCCGAGAGATGACCTCCACCCACAACAAAGGATGTACCAAGATCAACCCAAACCTCCCATCGTGCCGAGGCCAAGAAAAGATAAGATGAAAGGCGACATCGACCCCATTGAACAACCTGCCAGGCGAGAGGCTTTGAAAGCCGGAAATGAATGAGCAGCAGTATCTGCAAAGCATGACAAAAGCTATGGAGAATGCCTTCCCACCCCTACCGAGGGCGATCACGACCAGAGAATCGACAGCCCCGTCATGCCAAAACAAGCTTCTCCCATTCCCAATCTCAAGACCGAAAGAATCAAATCCAAGGTCCGACTCGCCGACCCATTCGCCAAGACATCTAGCAGAGTGTTCAGTTCCAGTACACCCGAGGGCGCAGGCCTTCCATCCTCTTTATATGCCTTTGTCTAGGGCACTTTTAATTTTGGCCAAGAAGGGAGATGTTAAGCCTCTTGATCCTAGGCGACTTCCCAAACCCCTTCCAGCAGGCCATGATGCCACTCAAGATCAGGCGTACCATCAACACCGCCATGCTAATCGATAATCGCTCGCCCGCCACGAGGTACAAGACTTGATTGATAATAAGATCATCCTTCCGCCAACCTCGGCCAAGTCAATCACTACGGAGTTCTTGGACTACGAGGATACAGATACCGAAGGCACAGATACCGCGAGTATATGATCAGAAGATGAAGCGCCTGCGGGCAATAGTTGGTACATTTTGATGTGACGTTTGGCATGCATTTTTGAGTACCTGCCAATGCTAGTTTTGTAAATCCTGACTTGGGTGTCGAGTCAGTCTTCTGTTTTGTTGTTGAGTTTGTCTCATTGTTTTGAGACAGTCCTTTTGTTTAAGGGTCTGTCTAACTGTAATGAGTCACCTCTCTTGTATAGAATGCTAGGTGACTTCGGGTTGTTGCCTCAAGCACCGCTTTTGTTCTCAGAATTACTTTTGCTTTCCTTTTGGTCCGCCTCATAGGAGCCAATTTACATCCGAATCAATGAAACAAAATGTGGCTACCGTGGTTCCCATGTTTATTAGTGTTGTGCTAGTTGTGCTAGAGAATCCGAATGGGGTGACAACAAGATTCCTACCGCTTTTGTGCCCTAAAGATTATTGCTTTGACTTAAGTTTTTCAAAACTTTTTTGAACACTGTGGTGAAAACGAAGAGGAAGGAATTCCTCGGGTTTTTGCAAAACTTTGATCAAATTGAGAGAAAGAGAGGCATACTAAGCTGTTAATGAATGAAATCATGCTTGTCAGCGTGAGTACTGAGAAGGATCCTGGCCCAATCCAGACTGGTTCCACACTATCTTCTGTGCGAGAGGTTTGTCGTTTCCTTGAAAACTTTCAAAAACAAAATATTTTGCACAATTAATGCGAAGACTGTGTGGAATCGCTCGAGATCGTAAGCCTGTGATCGCCTCCCGCCTCGAATTCGCCATCTGCAAACCCGGATCGGTTCAAAACGATGTCATGAAACGCCTGTAGGCCCGATTTGAAGCAACCCTCGAACAAAGGCACCAACGCCGATCTAGAAGATCGATCCCACTAAGCAAGGTTCATTCAATGACCATGATGGGTTCTTCAAGAATCAAACCGCTCTCCCGATGGAGAGGCTTCAACCCCAAAAACCATTCGGCATGGACTTGCTACACTTTTACCCTTTGAGAGGCTCGCTGGGCCGAAAACCCGGAAGGGCGACCCAGGCAAAAGTTAGAGCAAAGAAAAGAATGAAAAAAAGACAAGAAAAAAAAAAAAGGAAAAAAAAGTAATGCAAAAAATATATAGAAAAAGAAGCTCGCAAGGTCGAAAACTCGCATTAGGCGCCTTGGCAAAAGTTAGAGCCCAAAAGAAAACAAAAGAAAAAAAGAAGAATTGAAAAGAAAAAGAAAAAGAAAAAGAAGCTCGCAAGGTCGAAAACCTGCAACAGGCGCCTTGGCAAAAGTTAGAGCCTGAAAATAGTGAAGGTTAAAATACCCGAGAGTACCTTAACCGGAACTACGTAAGGCTTGATTCCCATGTTTGGGATACGTAGGCAACTTCATCTTGAAGTCCAATTTCAACGCTTTCATAGCGCCTCACCATGTCATGGTTTTGGTCACTTGCCTCCTCCTAATCCGGCGCCTCGGTCACAATGGCCGGAATTGCGTGATCAATTTTCTTGAAGCCCAACCGCCAACACCTTTCAAGTGATCGTCCATATATTGATTCAAGCCATGTTCGACTTCTCCGCGTCCGAGGGTCCGGTCGTCATCAATAAGGAGTGACGCACAGCATGCCGCGGCATCATCCAAACAAGGGGCAACTTTCCGTTGCCACCCATTGCCATCCATGTCCAAGAGTTGCCCTAAGTTACCATTCAAACTAGGGGCAACTTTCCGCTACATATTCCCTTCAAGCAAGGGGCAATTTTCCATTGCCTCCGATCCGAGGTTGCATGTCTCGAGGGTAAGTTTCATGCTTGTTGAGCATCGTTTATTTGCAAAAATAGTTTTTGAAAAATTTTCGCTGAGGTTGACTTATCTTCTCAAAAACTTTTCCATCTTTAAAATTGGACCATGTTTGGACCCCAAAAGGAGAATTTTCAGTGCTCACACCGATTCGCATGATTTTCAAATCAAAATTGAATAAGTGTGTTAATCCGACTCTCATTTTGATCAAAACTGCTTTTAAGGAGAAAATAAAAATGGTCAAAATAACGAACTAGGGGCACGATTGAGTCAGTCCTCTCGTCTTCCCTTAACCGGATTGCCCGAGAGGCACTCTATTCGCTGTATGAATAGCCATGAGCTAACGGCGTTGGATATGAAGCCGCAATTTCCTATTCATCTGTCATTTACCCTGGGGAGGGATGCAAAATGAGAGATTAAAGAATAGAGAGGAGTAAGTTGAGAGAAAAATGGGAGAAGGGTTTTTGTGAGAAAAACCGAGCTTGAGGGCCGAGTGATGTGAGAGTCACAAATCAGAAAGGGGTGGGAAACCTACCCGGAGGAATTGGCTCCTCAAACCTGAGGTCTTTTATTAAAAAAAAAACATGTCCGTGTGTCGTGTCTTTTGACTTATCAGTCTCAATGTTCGCTTTGAGTCTTTTCCGAGTGTGTCTCGTTGTGCTAGGTCGTGTGCCTTTTGTTTCTTCGTTTGAGTCTGTCTCGTGGTCCCGTGGTAGGCTCGATACTCGCTGAAAACCCATCCTCTTCCAAAAGCCGTTTGTACTCGTGGATGTCAGTGCCATTCTCTACATCCGTGCAAGGCAAGAAAAGGAAAGGGAAGATTTGAGACATCCGAGGTGTTTCAACCGCAACCATATCGATTCGTGATCCGCCTCACGATTGAGGGTCGTTTGTTCAAAAGTTTGTCAGGTGCGGAATGAACCGAATATCAATTATGGGCTAAATGCGATCAATCCTCAGAGATTAATCCCAGCAGAGCATGGGTCAGTATTCATTTGAGCCGTGGCTTATTTGAATTATTTCGCTAGTTGATTGGTTATCCCGTTATTGCAAAGTAAAATGCTTGGTTGTTTTGTTAAACAAGATATCAATGCCATTTACATTTGAGGTGTAGTATGATGCAATGCGATGCAAAGTATGAAATGTGCAGTATTATACGTAAACATACAGATATAACACTCTTTTAGACAAAAGTTTGTTTATATATAATCTTTTCCAAGACACGCTTTTGAAAGCAAAAACTCGCTCAAGGGCAAGACATAGTGCTCTATCTACAAAAGGAAAAGGTACAGAAAATAAAAGAAAACAAAGCAGGTCTCAGGATCATCATCGCTGGCCTCGCCGGGATCCGTCCTCGCCTTCTTCCCCGGCGTAAGCCCAGAGCATCATCAGAGCATCACCGTTCGAGCTCGAGCCCGAAGCCGCCCCGCCTCTCCTCTCGATGCCCCACCTCCTCTCGTCTCCTCCTGACTCATCATCTGGGATCGCAGCTCATGAGCTACTCCTCGCATGAGAATGCCCTCTCGTACGAGGGAATGCCCGCCATCCCGGTCGAAGGGGAGGTCCAATGCAACAAATACCACCCACCGGAGGGATCGAAAGGAGGCGAAAAGTACAAAGAGTAAACGATCGAAAGCTGTGAACAGCTTTATCAAGATAGAATGCAAGCAGTATGAGTACAAGGTGTGAATGCGGTGAGCGCTTTATCAAGACAGAATGCGTATGAGTACAGGTATGAAAGCCGTGAGCAGTTTATCGATGTTTGTGCAAGATAGCAGACAGCGCGAAATGTAATATGATTTGAGATCGTGGTCAATAGAACATACCGCAAGCCGTAGGGTCAAGGCGCCGAGAGTCCGCTGCAAAGATCCCCAGCAGGAGGCATTCAACTCTACAGATCGATGGGTATACTCGGAAGAAGTCTGCAAAGTATTAAATACATCAAGATTCTCAGGATATCCGAATGAACTCGGAAATAACAATGCCGATGCGTAAATAAAGTGATACATACCGAGGCAAGTCAGAATGCCACCAACTCATGACCACGGAGGAGGAGCAAAGGATCCGTAGGTCTCCCCGCCCGCCAGACGTCAACATAGTAGGCAGAGCAGCCAACCGCACCTCGCCCCTCTCGCACTTCGCCCGGACTCGAGCTCGAGCCCGGCCAGGACGGACCCGCCTCGTCTCCCACCGCCTAAGCCGCCGCACCGCAGTCTCTCGATCAACTCGGCGGCCACCACTCAGAGGTCGCATGATAAAAGTCCGGACGCATCGTAATAGTCGCCTCGCTCAAACCGCTCACGCCTACCAAGGGTGTAGTCCACCATCCGTCAACAGTGAACCTCTCAAGATCCCTCATATGCTCGGGAGGGTGAACCGACTATCTCGCTCGCAACCCAAGGGTCCGGGCGAGAAAACGCCTCAGTACCAAGCCCGACAGCATCGGCTTCTAAAAGAATCCGTAACGAGAGGTCTCTAAGACGGGCAGACGATCCTCGTCATCACAGTAAAGGAGCCCATGGTCGCCAGTGATCAAATCGAAATACGCTTTGTTATCTATTGGTATTGCAAATATACAAAGGAAAAACGAAAAGTAAAACATACCGCAGGGTAATGGTGTCAAAAGAAGCCGAAGAAAGTGTCCCGGTCGCTGTACACCTCCCATCAAAGCGGCGAGAGAAGGGACGACCAGAGGAGTCTCCGCCGCACTGCTCCACTGAAAGTAGGCATACACCCACAACCGCAAAACCGATATCGAGCATCATCGATAAAGCGTAATGTAGAACAAAGCGTAAATATCGAGCCATGTGTTGTGCGGTGTATTGAGCAGAGGGTATAGTGTGAACCGTGGTACAACAAGTAAAGCGTATATGTGTGTGCTGTGTGTACAGATACAACAAGCAGTGAGCAAAGGTGTAGAATATGTAAAGTATGTAGAGCAAAATGTAAAGCGAGAAGGAGACATACCTCCCAAGCCCGCCAAGAGCCCCGAGCAACAAATTCACCGCGAAACCGAACTCATGTAGCCATAGAGGGTGGCCAGAGCTGCACCACCCCAATCAAAACGCAAAATGTCTCGACATCCACCAAAGGCCGAGGAGGCAGAGAGGCATCAGGTTCGCCTCGGCCGGCGAAGATCGCCGCCCCTAGCGTAAACATCGAAGCCGCGGCGTCGTTAATCCACGGCCTTCGGGGTCATCGGAGTCGCATCACCAAGGGCATGTTGGGCCCTAAATCGCCTCAAACCAAGAGTAGCGAACAAAGCCGGGCGAAGCGAGAGGCGGAGTCGCGCCGAGTAAATAGACTCGAGCGGCGATCCACTCGTCCATGTTCAGATCAAAGGGGATCGGATCACCCCCACCCCGAGGCCGTAAGCATCGAGAAGTCATAAGGGGTCATCGCTATGTCCCCGGTCGCCGACAGTGAAACGACCAGTGGTGTCCCACCACCTCTCGCCAGGCGGCAAGAAGAGGCCCGCAAGCGTAAAGCCCGTAAGTCCTCGCAGAACGCCGAAGCCCCTCGCTCATTTATGTAACGAACCTCCTCGAAGCTCAGATACCAAGCGCTGAAGCGACGACATTCCCATACCCGGATGGTATGGAATCCCTGCTTAAAAAGTACAGCATGGCTAAATGATGAATACATCGATTTATTCTTTTTCTAAAGGCATGAAAACTTTAGAGTGAATATAGCATGAGTGCAAATTTTCAGATTTTAACAAGATACCAAGGTGCCGGCGCTTACAAATGAACTACAAAGCACGTGATGCGTCAGTATGTTTTGGATGCTCCTGTGTGAACTTAGTGCATGTGTGCACATTTTTCAGATTCAAGCAGATATCGGGTTTCAGTGTACCAGTGGATAGGTTGCGGTCTGTGAAATGTCAGTGCTCCCGTGAGGATCAGTGTAAACAGCGTGTGATATGTCTGCGTGTTTGTGTAGTTTTGTGCAAGTCTAGCATGCGTGCGAGTTTTCAGATTCAAATGAGCGCCGGGTGTCGATGAATTTACAGTGTGATGTGTGCCGTGTGTTTGGGTGATTCAGACTAGTGCAGTGCGTGTGCATGTACGTCGGTCCTAAGCAGATGTCAGTTATGAAGTTGTCTACAATCAACTACAAAGACAAGACATCGTAATCAAGCGATTAATGGGTTCGATTAGCTATGGCGCTGATGAAAATCCTACATTGCGTAAAAAATAAAAGACAAGAGTGTTACCTGAGGCGCCTAAAGACAAGTGGGAGGCTGCTCGCGCAATGAAAACCTCCGGGTCCAAAGCCCTCTCAAAGCCGCACAAGTGGCGAAGTCCGCCGGTGGTAGCACGGTATAGTCGGGCGATAGGTCGCCGGATCAAGGGCACTCGCCGATGGCAAGAGCTCGACCCGGGATCCATCTCAAGATCCGGAGTCCCGACATGTGGAACATCGTCCGCCATGTGTAGTGGTGGTGAAAATGAGCCGAAGATGAAAACGGGCCGAATGCGAAAAGTCAACCGGCAAAGTCAACCCCGAGAGGGCCGGAAATGGCCGGGAAGGTCGGAAGATGGGAATATACGGAAATATAGAGGAAACCAAGGGGAACGAGTCCCGAAAAGGTGAAAATAGCAAAGGAAATCCCGAAACAAAGATTTGTTCGGTTGAAAATGTCCGAAACGCGAAGGAGATCGCGAATCCGACGACGAAAATGGCGCGAAAACTCAAAGAAATGAGCAAAGGAGGAGAGAAAGAGACTCTAGAGAGAGAGAGTGAGAGATCTCGGCGGAAGAAAAGTGAAAAAATAGGGCTTCAAGCCCTATTTTATAAAGCCCAAGATGAAATGGCAGAACTGCCCCCGATCAGCAACTTTTTGCCGGTCGGCACATTTTTGTGCCGGTCGGCACCTTTTTGTGCCGATGAAGTTTTTTATCAGCCGGTGGCCAGCCGGTGGCCATTCCATCCAGCCGGTGGTGTTCCTTGGGCCTTGTTTGGGCTAGATGATCAGCTTTGGGTCTTCAAGTCTCAAGAAAATACGAGAAAATGCGTCCCCGATGCTCAACCGGCCTCCGTTTTGACTTCGGACTGTCCCTACTATGCGTGGTGCTCAATTTCAAGCGAAGAATGTATCCTTTTGTATCCTTTTGTCATCTACGGAGATCCAAAAGTTGCCCTGTGTGTGTCACGTGCATCCATCATGTTGTCCGGCGCATCGTATCGCGCCATCTCGCACGTCTCTCGCGACTTGCACCGTTTTGCATTGTCATGTGGCATGTGTGTCATACCGCTTCATTTTGCATTTCATTTTCCATCAAATGAGGTACGTGTGCCTCATTTCGCATTTCATTGCATCTCGAGGCATGTAAGCCTCGTTTTGCACTTCATTTTCCATCCAATGAGGTATGCGTGCCTCTTGTTTCGTTTCTTCTTCACTCACATTGTTTTCGCATCCCGTGTGATACGTGTGTCACATTATACACTGTTTGCACGGTCCGGGCGAGACCTTAAACACGCCTGGTCCGGGCGACTAAGAATGCGCGGTCTGACAAGACCTTAAACCTGCTTGACTACATTGTCCCGTGCTTTATTACAAGCACTATCATGCATTTGCCCCTTCCGGTCCGGCGAGACCTTAAACACGCCCGGTCTAGGAGACCTTAAGTCCTCGGGAGGTGCAAGACCTTCGTGTGTTAAGTCGCCTCATTGCATTTGCACGCATTTCGCCGCTACCGCTTAGCGCACCTCATTTGCATTTCATTTTCCATCCTTTGAGGCACGTGTACCTCATTGCACTCCATTTTCCATCTTTTGAGACACGCTGCCTCAAATGCCCCATTTTGCATCGCATGCTCTTGAATACTGTGGTATGCTTGCCCCCGATCCTGGCGAGACCTTAAACACGCACGGTCTAGGAGACCTTAAGTCCTCGGGAGGTGTAAGACCTCCGGTGCATTACAAGAGCACCTCATTGCATTTGGCATGCATTCCATAGCGTTGTGTTGTGCACCTCATTGCATTTGGCATGCATTCCATCGCATTGTTTAGCGCACCTCATCGATTGCGCCCCCCTAGGTCCGGCGAGACCTTAAACCCACTCATTTGCATTATCATACATCTCAAAGCCGCGCATTGGCGCGCATTTCAAAAAAACATGCATTGTCATGCATACATTATACATCCCGGTCTAGGAGACCTTAAATCCTCTGAAGGTGCAATTCCTTTGGTGTTTGTCGTGCCCAAACGACTTTCGGTGGTCCGTAAAGCCACCCGTCTGTGCGGCGGTGAGTTCCTAGAAGACCAATCGACGGTGAAAACTAGAGTTTGAACGGCTTATGCCTAGAATGCAAAGGTTCGAATTTCCGAGACTAAAGTCCGTTTAAATACCGGGGATGTACCGCTTGAAATCAGATGGAAGCCCCATAGGTTGAGGCGGCGGTTCACGCCAACTCGATATCGAACCAACCTAGTGTATCGCCTTGATAAGATAGGAAAATTGCAATCGTAGCTATTGCATCAACATGCATTGTCATGCATCATTGTAAATATTGCATATGTCATGCGTTGCATTTCAAAACAAAAACACACATGCATATGTCATGCATCATCATTGTAGTATAGTGCATATGTCGTGCATTTTCTCAAATATCCATATCCATTGCATTTAGTTGCATGCATCCACCGATCACCTCCATCTATGGCTTGCGCCTTTCCAAGTCGAGCTTGGTCCGTATGTGCCCATGTTGTTCGTGGTCGGCCACGCTTGTCGAGCTTTTGTGTCCGAGCCCAGAGGGTAGCGGCACCGCTGTCGGTTAGACATGGGTTGTATGTGTACATGCCTTCCTAGGCAAGATTCGGTTTGGCCCGCGTGCCATATCCATTGTATCATTTATCCATTTCCATTACATTGTAGTGTAATTGTTGCATCCGCATTAGGATCATTGTTCTTTCATCGGTCGTCGTCACCACTTATGTCAATCCACCCAATACTTGTTCTTGTGTGTATGTCCGCACGAAGTACTCATAGATCGACATCGATCTATGGGAGACGGACTTGTTACCTCCATCAATCTATTTGACATTTGTGAGGTTTTGAACCGCTCATGATTGAATCATGATTCAATTGCCCTGCATGTAGTTCGCATTTAGTTTTAATTGCACTACATTTTCATTTGCATTATCTATACATAGTTTTGTATATATTGCATACCATTCAGCATTCACATTGCATATGACATGCATGTTGCTAATCATATTGTACCTGTTAAGTTTGTTTTCTTTCCAGGCACGATATTGTATGTACGGCTCATTTACCGCTGGTGAAACCGGACGAGTCGCACAGGTATTGTATCTCTCCGAGTGAGACGTTTTGAGAATTGCATAATTCTCTTACACCCTTTCTACATTGTAGTGTAGACTGTTGCATGTTAGCTTATAACTGTCGCATGTGTGCCTCATTACAGCTTTCTTTGCATGATCATAAGTTATGCTTGGCTTCTTGCATTTTCAGTTGCATTTTGCCCCTGCCTACGGGCGCATATCTTATCGTTGGCATGTGTGCCTCTTGCATGAACTACGCTGGTTTGATTCCTTGAGGGATACGTAGGCAGCTTGCGAGTTCAACCATTTGCGCTTTGCATGTTTGTCCAAGTCTTCGGCCTTGTCAAAAATGGGTCGTCTCTGGGCTTTGACATTCACTCCCGTCATCGTTATGACTTTCGAGTTCTGTCAAAGAGGGGCAAATCAGAGACACCCCATTTTGACCGTCCTCAAAACCTGAACGTCACCGTTGGATCACTCGGTGATTATCCATTTGTGTGTTCGTTTGGAGTTCCGGAGTTCTCGGCTCGCGTCACGCGCCTCGGGACCTCCGAACTTCGACCGCTTGTGTTTGATTTTGCACCAAACACCGTGATTTGCCTTTGAGGCGGCGGAATGCCTTCGAGGCATCCCCACGCACCACCGGCCGGGCTAGAGGCTACCGGCTGGTTGTCAGTTGTCACCGCACTATATTATGCCGGTCGGCACTATTTTGCCTGCACTTCGTTTTGGGCGAAATGACCATTTTGCCTGCCGACCATCTGCACTTGCGTGGTGAGATATTTTCTCACAGTATGCAACTTGTTTCTCCTCCATACACGTGTATGGAGGGATGGGCTTGCTTTAGTGGCCAAGCTTGTAAGCTTTTGGCCTATAAGAGGGAAGCTCTCCCTCTTGGCTAAAAGGTTAGAAAATTTCAGAGTGTTAGCCATTGTTAGAGAGAGCCAAGCTCTGGTTTTAGGGTTAGAATAGATATAACTTCTATATCTCTCTCATTCTCTTGTTTAACTAGGTGTTTTGTGCCTTACTTTTGCACACTAGCACCTAGTGTCCCACCTTTCTCTTGGTTCAGAGGTTCTAAAGGCTAGTTTTGGTGATTCTTGACTGGATTGGAGCTCAAGGGACCAAGCACAACAACCTTTGTGAAGGTAGTCAACAAGGGTAAGAAACTTACACTTTATTCCCCATTTTTGCAACTTGTTTTTACCTAGTTTAAAACAGTTTTTGAGCTTAGTGTTTGGCACATAAAAGTTCTGATTTTTGACTCTCTTTATTGTGTATTAAGAGTGTTTTGTGGTTTGAGGAACTTTGACCACCTTTAGGCCTTGAAAAGGGCACTTTTTGTACCATTTTGGAGAGATCCGAGATTTTGGTCTTGAGATCTCTTCACCACTGAAATCTTGAGGGATTTCAGTGGTGAAGAGCATGCCTTGAAGTCTCAAGAAGGAGAGGGCCACCCCCTCTCCTTGATGTCCTTGAAAAGGACAAGGTTGGCTCCTTAAGAGAGCTCCATGTTTAGTTGTGTATTGAGCATGTTTTGGTTGTTTATCATGCTTATATTGTCATATTATAGCATGCTTTCAAGTGGGTTTTAGTACTCTTTGCATGATTTGCATAGTTACTTTGTAATGCCTTAATATTGCCTTAACATGACTAGCTTGTTAGCCTATATTTCTAGCATGTTTTAGGCTTGCATTTGTGAAGCTTGTAGGCTTATTTTGTCATGCTTTAGCTCTGTCCATAGCTATTTTGGCCAATCTTAGCATGTATTTTGTAGCCCCTTTGTATTTGGCTTGTAGGCCCCAAAAGCATGAATATGTGGTATGCTATTCTAGCTTTGTTTTTGATGGTTGGGACCATCTTCCATGCTATTTCAGTCCCTCATACATGTTTGATTGATTGCCTTGCATGCCTCTTTAATGCTTTAAAGGTGTGTGTTAAGTACTCCATGTTTTGGTCTTGTTGCATGCCTTCATGCTTAAGCTTCTTAGATGCCATCTAAGTGGACATTTGGCCTTGTTTTAACATGCTAGAAACCTGATTTAGGTTGTTCAATGCATGCCTTGTTTGCTTTGCATAGATGTGGTTCAATGCTCTCTTGAGCTTGCCTCAAGCATAGGCTAGTTGCATGCTTCGTTTGGCTTGCTTTGTTGCATGTTTTGGCCATGTGTTTTGTATGAATTTCAGAGCCTAAGTTGCATGCTAGTAGTCCATGTTTAACTCATTTCAAGTGTACTTGAATTTTGTTTATTATGCTCAAGTGTTGGTGTCTTAATATGTGCATGTGTGCGTGTGTGTTTAGACCCCATCTTTAGGCATCTTGGCCACTGTTCTTGGGCCTTTTAGAGCTGTCCAATTCATGTGTAAGTCCATTCCTACTTTGCTTTGCATGCTTGTATGTTTACACAACAATATTCTTGCATTGCATTGCATTGCCATATTGCATGCTAGATGACATGCTTAGGGTTGCATTGGCATTATGCATGCCAAGCCTCTTGAAGTGAGTTTGATAGAGGTTTGGCACCTTTGTTTGCATTGCATGCATTTGAAATCAAAGTTGCATTCTTGGTCCTTAGGGCCATCACGCATGGAAATGCGCGATTGGTGGCCCGGGAATCGAGGCACATGCCCTTTTAAGTCCATAGCACGATTTGGGATGTGTTTGGTGCATATATACCTTGAATTGCATTGCCTTGCCTTTTGTTCCCTCTGCTGCTGTGAGTTGCAGGTTTTGCAGAACACTTTGTGCCGACCGGCACTTTTAGGCCGACCGGCTGCCTGAGCAACGATAATGAAATTCGATGCCGATGGCAATTCTCTCGGGGTGGCTCTCTGTCTGAGCCGATGATGCTTCTCAGTGTTCTGGGAGGCACTCCCGAAGTTTTGGGAATTTTTTTGAGCTGAAGAGCAGAGGAAACAGAGGCAACCCGTGCACGCAAGCAGGTGATTCGAGCGAGTCGGTAGCGCCGCAATTAGCCCTCATCCCGAGGCATTTAATGCTTAATTAGATTTATTAATTTATTTAATTAATTTAGTTAATTTGTAATATTTAATTAGCTAGTTTAGTTAGTTATTTATTTATTCTGTAATTATTTATTCGTCCCTCAGTGAGGGCAAAATGTAATAAGTGTGTGTGAGTGGGCATGTATGTCTTCCAATCCCCACTTCTTTCTAACCCTTTTATTTACCCGCTTACAAGTGGTAGATTAGGGCATTTTCAATTAGCATACCTTATGTAAATGCATGCGTGCATCATTCATAAGTATTGCATACATTGTTCGGCACATCGCAAAGCATCGCACTTTCAATTCCAAATTGAATACGTGCTACGTGATAGCATTTCACATGACATATTTAGGGTTAGCCGAGCCTACTCTAGATTGCATTTATGCCTGTGTTGCATTAGCCACTTAACATGAACTAGGTCATGCATGTTTTGCTAACTAGTTTACTTTTTCTGGCACGGAGTACGATGTAAGTGTTCTTGCTTTAGCATACCGCATGCGTGTGATTGTTTGCCATGACAATAGGATTGCCATGCGGCTAAATGCTTACATGATAAACTGTTTGTATGCCTGTGGGTGGAGGTTGGATTACTTGAGTTGGGAGTACTCATTGAAATCCGCATTTTAGTCTACTTGCGAGTAGCAACATCTAAACACGTTTTTCGAGACAAAACGGATATGCAATGTTTGTTCCCAAATTAGGCGATCTAGTCTATACTTGTTTGCTGTGCGCATAACATAGTAATTCTAGGCTAATAACCGGGATAAGAACGCATAAAGTTTTCAAAAATGGATATCACGGTTAGTAGAGGCCGGTCTTCGGACCGGGCGAAAGGGGGTGCTCATAGCTGACCTTCCCCGATCGTACCCAAGCTCCCGAGCCAAGTCACTTTGGTGATGACGGACACGTGGCCTTTGGCACCGAGTCAGGGTTTCCTAAATTCCCCCTTTTAAAAATATTTAGGTGGCGACTCTGTAATCTGGCAAAGCAGTCCATGTTTGGCGCTACTTTTTAAAAAATCAGTTTTTCTCAAAACGATTTGCCAGAGTTGGACTCTTTGGTTCAGATTTAGAACCGTGACACAAAAAGAGAGTCCGAGCTGTAGCAGCCGAGGTCCCCGGCGGACGTGCTACAGTATCCAACCACCTCTCTACCAAAGCACCCAACAAAGATCTACTCACTATGAGGCATGAGAGTCCCATGCAGAATGAGCCAAAGTCGGCCTCATCGATGATGTGGCGAACATCGTCGGGGAGCTCCATATACCACTCCCTCGCGGAGGTGGTCCCATGTCCTCTGATGGTATGTGAATCCCCCTGTGATCAGGACAAGTAAAGTGAAAAGCAATGTAAGTAATACAGTGCAAGAGTGCGGTTTATACCCAGAAATGCAAAGTACATTGGGAAAATGTAAGAATACAGTATATATCTTGGAGGCACCATGAGACAAATGAGACTCCGGCTCACGCAACAAGAGGTCCTCTTGTGCGCCTCGTGCAAACCCTCTGAACTGACGAATGCTATCGAGTGGTAGCACATGTGTCTCAGGATGGTACGTTACCGGGTCAAAAGGTCGAACGTTAAGTGGCAATGGCTCAAGCTCTGGATCCACCTCCGTCTTTGGAGAACCTCCGTCATGTGGGATGTCATCCGCCATCTCAAAAGAAGAAGAGAAAATGGTCGAAATGGGAGAATGCGTGGAGAATAGCAAAAGTCAACTCTCAGAGAGGAAAATAGGAGAAAAAAAAGTCAAAGCCCGGGAAAGGGCACCAAAACCAAGGGTAACTAGAGGGAAACAAGCCTCAAGTGATGGAAATGAAGAAAGAAGCACTGAAATCGACTTTCAATCGGTTCAAAATGGAGTAAACTATGAGGGTTTAGCGAAGAAAATGTTTATGGGGCGCTGGAAAACGCGCGTGATGCTTGGATCTAAGGAGGACGAAGGTCTGGGAGGGAGGAGGGAGATTTTCAAACTTGAGGTTGTGGGGAAATAGAGTGTAGGTGTGTGTACTTAAAGACCCATGGTGAAATACCCATTCTGGCCCGAATTTGCCATCGGTGGCCGATAGCCACCATTGGTGGCCGACAAGACCAATTTGTGGCCGATGGTGCAGGAGTGGCCGATGGGTGGCCGGCACCCCTCCCTGGTGGTCTTTCAGTTCCCAATGTTCCTATTTTGGTGTTTTCCTACTGATTTGGTCCCTGTTTCCTGAGAGGTGCAAGGAAAAATTACTGTCGAGCTCGGGTTCTCTTTGCAGAGACTTGAACTGTGTTCTTGGTGATCATTGTTTGCCTCTTATTGGACGAAGTGTATCCTTCTGTATATCGCAAGATCAAAGAGTTGCTTTTTGAACCTGTTGCATTGAACATGCGTTTGTACTTTAGTGTGTAACATGCTTTGCATAAGATATGCATTATTGTTATTTTGCATAGAGTATGCATGTTGCATTGTATTGCATAGTACATGCTCTTACATTCGCATAGAAAATGTTCGTACTTGTTGGATAGGACATATGTTTGCTATCGTTGCATGGAATATGCATTTTGGTGTTGCATAGAACATGCTTCAATTTTTGTTACATAGAATATGCTTTTATTTTGTTCCTCGTATGTTGTGCATGAAACATGTCCTTAACATCGCATTATGTTTATTCATCTTGCATAGAGCATGCACTCTTTCTATGTTATGCTTGTTGAGTTTCTTTCTTATGCAGGCACGATATTATATGTACGAATCATTCGGAGGAATTCTAGGTGAGATCATTCCTGTCCTTCGAGCACATTGATTTGGTTGCATTAGGGTGTTCCCAGGGTGTTTACACCACTCCCTTTGTTTAGAGACACGTTGGTGCGTCCCCTTGTTCTCATTACACTTTCTCTTCTCGGGCGCGACGCGTTAGGACGCTTCGGTTAGAGGCACGCGGGTGCGTCCCGGTGTTCTCGTTACCTCTTTCTACTCTCGTACGCGACGCGTTAGGACGTCTTTTCTTAGAGACATTTGCGCGCATCCCGGTGTTCTCCTTACCTCTTTCTCCTCTCGCGTGCGATGCGTTAGGATGTCTTTGCTTAGAGACATTTGGGCGCGTCCGGATGTTCTCGTTACCTCTTTCTCTTCTTGCGTGCGACGCATTAGGACACTTCAGTTTAGAGACACGTGGGTGCATCCCGGTGCTCTCAATCCTCTTTCTCCTCTCGCATGTGACGCGTTAGGATGCTTCAGTTAGAGACACACGGGCGCGTCCCGGTGTTCTCGTTACCTCTTTCTCATCTCGCACAGAACGCGTTAGGACACTTCAGTTAGAGACAAGCAGGTGTGTCCCGGTGTTCTCATTTCTCTTTCTCCTTTCACGTGCGACGCGTTAGGATGCTTCGGTTAGAGACACGCAGGCATGTCCCGGTGTTCTCATTACCTCTTTCTCCCCTTGCCCACGACGTATTAGGACGCTTCGGTTAGAGACATGTGGGCGCGTCCCGATATTCTTGTTACCTCTTTCTCCTCTCGTGTGCGATGCATTAGGACGTCTTTGCTCAGAGACATTTGGGCGCATCCCGGTGTTCTCATTACCTCTTTCTCCTCTCGCGTGCGACGCATTAGAACATCTTTGCTTAGAGACATTTGGGCGAATCCCGGAGTTCTCATTACCTCTTTCTCCTCTAGCGTGCAACGTGTTAGGACGCTTTGGTTTAGAGACATGTGAGTGCGTCCTGGTGTTCTCATTCCTCTTTCTCCTCTCGTGTGCGACGCGTTAGGACGCTTCGGTTAAAGACAGGTGGGTGCGTCCTGGTGTTCTTGTTACCTCTTTCTCCTCTCGCGCGTGACACTTTAGGGCGCTTCGGTTAGAGACATGCGGGTCCGTCCCAATGTTCTCATTCCTCTTTCTCCTCTCGTGTGCAACGCGTTAGGACACTTCGGTTAGAGACACGCGGGTGCATGACGTGTTAGAATGGTTTGGTTAAAGACATGCGGGTGCATCCCAGTGTTCTTGTTACCTCTTTCTCCTCTCGCGTGCGACGCGTTACGACGTCTTGCTTAGAGACATTTGGGCATGTCCCGGTTTTCTCGTTACCTCTTTCTCCTCTCGCATGCGACGCGTTAGAACGTCTTTGCCTAGAGATATTTGGGTGTGTCCCGGTGTTCTCGTTACCTCTTTCTTCTCTCGCGTGCGATGCGTTAGGACACTTCAGTTTAGAGACATACGGGTGCGTCCTGCTGTTCTCATTTGGTTAGAGACAAGCGGGCGCGTCTCGGTGTTCTCGTTACCTCTTTTTCCTTTCACGCTCGACGCACTAGGACACTTCGGTTAGAGACACGTTGTCGCGTCTCGGTGTTCTCGTTACCTCTTCCTCCTCTCGTACGCACCGTGTTAGGACGCTTTGTTTAGAGACATGTAGGCGCGTCCCGGTGTTCTCGTTACCTCTTTCTCTTCTCGCGTTCGACGCGTTTAGATGTCTTTGCTTAGAGACATTTGGGCGCATCTCGATGTTCTCGTTACCTCTTTCTCCTCTCGTGTGCGATGCGTTAGGATGCTTCGATTTAGAGACACGCGGGTGCGTCCTAGTGTTCTCATTACTCTTTCTCCTCTCGCGTGCGACACGTTAGGACATTTCAGTTTGGAGACATGCGGGTACGTCCTAGTGTTCTCATTATCTCTTTTCCTCTCGCGCACGACGCGTTAGGACGCTTCGGTTTAAAAAATTTGGTCGTGTCCCGGTGTTCATACCTCTTTTTTTTTCTTCTTTTGTGTGCAACGTGTTAGGATCTTGTGTGACACCTTGGGCGTGCCCGATGGTTGTGTTGTTCTTTACCATTCCTGTGTGATGTGTAGTTAGGTTTGCATAATTTTCTTACATCCTTTCTAGATGAAATGTGGTTTGGTTCATGTTTACTTACTTCTGTTCATGTATGGGATTGCTGTACCTTGTTTTGGTTTGTTTGAATGTAGCATTTCTTTGCATAGCATTTGCATCTAGATGTTTCATTGCACAACCTCATTGCATGATCATAAGTTATGTTCTGCATCATGCATATCCTTTGTATCTTCCCACAGAACTACGCTAGTTTGATTCCTTGCAAAGGGATACGTAGGCATCCTGCAGGTGCAACCGTTCTTTGTTTTGCTAGTTTGTTTGTCCAAGTCTTCGGCCTTGTCAAAAACAGGTCGTCTCTGGGCTTTAACATTCACTCACGTCATTTCATGACCCTGAGCTCTATCAAAGAGGGGCAACTGTAGACATCCCATTTTTGACCATTCTCAAGACTTGAACGTCATCATTTGAACACTCAATGATTTTGTATGTTTGTGTTCGTTTTGAGCGCCCGAAGTTCTTGGTGGAGTGCCTTGCTTTTTAGCCTTTGAAACTTATCTGTTTTGTGCTTAGTTGTGGACCAAGAGCTTGTTGTTTTAAGTCTGGAAGAGAGGGTGGCCTATCGGCCAGCCCCACAGCCTATCGACTATGGCTTGTGCCTGTCAGCCATCAATGGTGGCTGGTTGGCCACATTGGTGGCCGGTCGGCTAACAATGATGGCTGATGGCCATTTTTCTCCTTTTTCAAATATTTATTTGCCAGCTGTGCCAGCTGTTGCTCACTGAAGTACATCTCCATACACGTGTATGGAGGGATGAATGCAAGCTCCAAGCTTGTTTTTCTATATATAGTGGATGTTATTCCCCATTTTAAAAAGTTAGACAATTTAGACAAAAATTCTCCCTCTCTCTCTCTCTCTCTCTCTCTCTCTCTCTCTCTCTCTTCTTATTTTGTGCTTTGTAGTTAGCTTACTCTACACTTTTGCACATAGACCCTTGACCAAACACTCTCACCTTTGAGCTAAGGTCCCTTAGAGCTTTGTTTAAGTCTTGGAAGAGGATTAGAGCTTGAGTTTGTAGCTGAATTGTTCTTTGCTTCAAAGGTATTGAACTTACCTTGTTTAAGCTTATTGTGCATACTTGATTTTCCATCCTTTTCAACTTTTTTGAGGTTGTTTTTGAGGTATAAAAAACTCTATTTTTGAGGCATAAAAATAGTAGTTTGAGTATTTGTTAGTTAGGGGGTTGTTTCCCCCCATTTGTCCCTTTGCTTGTGAACCCGTTTGTGCTATCTTCTCTCACATTTAAATCAAACTTTTTGGGCCTTTTAACCATTGAAAATCATAGTTATTTCAGTGGTAAAAACCTTGTTTTGAAGTCGAAAATTGGAGGGGTTAGCCTTCCCTCCTTGTGTCTTGTTTGCATGCCTAGATAGTTTAGCATGTGAGCATGTTTTTCTAGCATATTTTAACTTGATCTCAGCATATTTTTGCTACTGTTTTGGCCTGCTTTAGCTCTATTTTGAGCTGGTTGAGTCCTTTGAGCTTTGCTTTGTATGGTTGTAGTGCAATTCCCTTCATTAGTTTGATGTTTTAATGCATTGATCATCATTCTTTTGAGTTGAAAGCATGTTTTACTGCCTTTTGCATCTTAATTTCAACATATACAATCTCTGCAACCTCCCTCATTTCATCACTTTTTTCATTTGCTTTAAGGGCTGGTTAACCTTTGGGATATGTTTAAGCTTGAGATTGAGATTTGTGCTTAATTATTTTAATCCTCTTTTGAGGGTTTCTACTAACCAAAGGCATAATCTCTCTCTTTCCTTAAATCATCCCTTGGTTGACATCTCTTCCATTAGAGGACATTCACCCTTTGGACTAATCAATTAAAGAATGAGTTGGTAACTTAAAATGAATAAACAAAAGTGGTAAGTAAAACTTGAGCAAGATAAGCATTTTGTGTTGCATTGCATGTGTTCAATCGGACGTTATATTGAACACAAAGAAGATTGGAGCATTTCATACTTAAAGTGATGAAATGAGCTAATCTCTTTGGTTACCATCACCCTTGATCTTGCATGATAGGGTAGTGGTTTCATTGAGTCTTGTTTTGCACTCATAAACTTGTACAAACTTGGTTCATTGGCCATCATGCATGAAAATTGCTTGATTGATGGTTTGAGAGCCAAAAGTTACATTCCTTTGAGCTTGTGTGATGATATGGAGGGTAACAGTACACACACTCCTTGAGAATACACTGCTTTGCCTCTGCTTGCTCTCTGTTGCAGCAAAAAAGATAAGTCCAGGGAAGGGGTGGCCGACCGGCCACCAGTAGTAGCTGATAGCCACCAGTAGTAGCCGATCGGCCACCAATGGTAGCTGACCAGCCACCATTGGTAGCCGATCGGCCATCAATGAAAATTTTGCACAGTGTGTTCCTGAGGTGGAGCAGAAGTATTCTGGAAGTTGGTGCAATTTTTAGTGATAAAAAATGTGCAAACAGAGGCTGCAATGGCAAGGCGGTGGCATTTTCGAGTGGAGAAGCCGAGCATGCATGCATCCCTCGTTTCCCGAGGCCATTTAGTTTCTTTGCTTAGATTAGTTGTAGCTAATTCATACAAGTGTTGTAATTAGCTTAATTCATTTTGCAATATTTAATTAGCTTAGAATAAGTTAGTTAATTCATTTTGTGTTATAATAAGCAGCTTAGCTTAATTAGCGTAGCTAGCTAGTTAGCTTATTCATTCGGACCCTCCTTCGCGAGGGCGTAATGTTGTAATAAGTGTGCGTGCGTATGTGTATGTCTTCCAACCCCACATCTTTCTCCCTTTTTTTTAATCACTCTTGATGGTTAGATTAGGGACATTTTCAATTAGCATACCTTATGCTTGCATGTTTGCATCCATTCATTTGTATTGCATGCACCGAGGCTCGACGCATTATTCAAACCGCATTGTTGTTTCAATACCTCTTTGAATACGTGTTTAATAACATGTTCTTCAAATCAAATCATATGTCATATTAGTAGCCGAGCCTAGTAATTGCATATTGTATGTGTTGCATTAGGCATTTGGTATAGTTAGGATTATGCATCTTTCTAACTATTTGTTTGTTTTGACTTGGAGTACTCGGTATGTTTTTATGCTTTAGCATATTTGCGTGAGTGTGATTTCCATATTGCCATGTCTAGCATGCTTGCCATGAGGCTATGTGCTTAAGTGCTAAACTGCTTGAATGCCTTTGGATGAAGGCTTTGTTGCTTGAATTGGAACGATTCAACGAATGTGAGTTTTAAACCTACTTTATTGTGGCAAACTCATGTTTTAAGCCCACTATGTTTGGTGGCAAATTCGCATCTTTAAGCCCATTTGAGGGTGGAAAATTCAAATCATTTTTGCAGACAAACATTACTTGAAATGTTCCAATTCTTGCGACGTAGTCTATACTTGCTTGTGCGCATCACATAGTAAGGTTAGTTTAATAACTAGAACAAGAACACATAATGTTTATAAAGAATATATCATGATTAGTAGAGGTTGATCTTTGTTCGGGCGAGCGGGGGTGCTCATTTCAGGACCTTCCCCTCTCGTACCCAAGTTCCCGAGCCGAGGCAACTTTGGTGATGACGGACACGTGGCTTTTGGCACGAGTTAGGGTTTCCTAAATTTCCCCAACATAAAATATTTAGGTGGCGACTCTGTAATCTGGCAAAACAGTCCATTTTTGGCATTATTTGATTTAAAATCGATTTTTCAAAAAGATTTGCCGGGTTTGGACACTTTGGTGATTATCAGTTTCATATTGCACTTTATGAGGTTAGATTTAGAACCGTGACAGGAGTCCGAACTTTAGGGCTTTCTTTCGAACCTTCCGAAAGGTGGGGCACGAAAAAGTTGAGCTACGAGATCCAGTCCGATGATTGTTCCGCTACGAATTGCTTGAAGGGTTGTTTAAGGTGATCTAATGCAGTCTTCAAGTAATGGATTTTGTCGGTAGTAACATCAACTGTGGCCTCTGCACCTTCCGGTAAGAGGTTCGAGCCCAGCGCCGGCAAAGGAATCGGAACAAAGGTGACTAGTGTTGATAATTCAGGAGAGAGTTGAATGAGTCTCTGGATGTTTCTTAGCGTTGAAACATAGGAGACGCGAATATCGGCTTTGGCTAAGACTAGGAAGAGCTCGTAAAATGGCATCATGTGGCCGAATGCGAGAAACGAAACGAGGATGATGTGAGTTTCTGTCTCCATTTTTTCCAAAGAAGAGAGTTATATTTATTGAACTTGTGAAAGTTTTGACTAGTAAAAGAAAAACAAAGCAATACTAGTGAAAAAAAATCATTAGATATAGGTACACCAATGCAAACATGTGTTGCATGACCTCCATTTAAATATTGGCGTAACATCTGCAAATGATTCGCATTCGTTTCACTATATTGTGTATTCATCATTTTATGGCTTATTTTAAAAAATAAAATATAATTTATTTGTGTGTGATAATATATTCTTATATAATTTATTTTTAATATTAAAATTTAGAAGATCCACAATTGAGATAGAATTTGTTTATGAAATAGTAGACTATGAATATGAAAGATAATAATTTGGATGGATATCATTCCCCCTCATCGTCTCCTTCCTTGAGATCCACCTTCGTGACATTCAACTATTAATTTTATATGGTGCTTTGGCCATGTTTGTTTATCAATGGGGAAGGGAATTGGATTTCTATGATTGTGGGTTTCACCCACAATTTGTTTGGTGGTGTTTTGAGAGGGGAGAGTAATATTCCGACGGGTTTTGCAATCGAACGAATTAACTCAATTTTATATAATTTTTTTTTACCAAGTGCACCTATTTGTTTTAGTTTTTTTTTTATATAGAAATATTTTTTTTATACTTATTTTATATAAAAATAATTTAACAATCCCATCACTAACAAACACACTTTCACTTAATCCTCTCACTAACAATTCTGACATAAACAATTTCTTTACTAGCCATCCTCTCACTAACAATCATAGCTAACCTAATCCGCCAAACAAATGTGACCTTTAAGTAGATTTGTCGTTGTAACATGATCATATCTTGGGAAATCTTACAATACATATCTTTATTGAGGTGTCTATCTACCGTATGTCTTTTATTAAGGTGTCTACCATATGTCGCATTTATGATGATTAGCTATTATCTATGATTTATTATAATACTAGTTATCACATAATTATACATATATATATTTCAGCGTTATTGTTTGTTATTGTTTTAGTTATGACTCCAAAAACATTTGGACTATATCTTATATAGTATTTGGTTATGACTCAAATATTTTTTTTTTTTTTTTTTTGGGAAAAATTATCCAAAAATCCCATATCAGCATCAACAAGCCCATTTAGTCCTATCAATTTCCACATACACTAGTAGATCCCATCGGTGATAACATTATCACCAGTAGGTCCTATTTTGATTTGTATTTTGATATTATGGATGTTTGTGCCCTTTCCTTTTACCAGATCACACAAGTTTAGGGATCACGTCCATATCCATCATGTGTGATATGTGATTGTGTTTGAGGGGGGAATATCGTGAAAGATTTGATGATCATAGTCAGCGCACAGAGGTTTTCACATATATGTAAGTTCACAGTGTGACATAACGAGATAGTGTACCCATTTTTCTGTAGGGTTACACCAAGTTCGTCAGTGTACTGGCGTCATTAGGTGCCAGTACAACAAAACTAACTATTTACAGCTTTTATGTTTACGGCATACATCGAATGCATGTCGTAGTTAGTACATTCTAAGACCTTTTTTTTTTGCAAGTCGTTAATACTTTTTCAATAACAGCATACACATCATGTACGTCATTGATTCATATATTTATGACATGCAAAAGTATGCCATAAGAAATGTGTATTTTCACGGTTTACAAAAATATGTCGTAAAATAATTGAACTTAAGACGACATATATTTCATGTCGTAAACTATTTTAACTTTACACAGCATGCATTAGTATGCCGTGAAAACTTTTACTAAAAAAGATTTTAATTCGATTTTTTTATGACATACAAAAGTATGCCGCAAGTCGTTAATACTTTTTCAATAATAGCGTACACACCATGTAAGTCGTTGATTCATATATTTATGACATGCAAAAGTATGCCATAAGAAATGTATATTTTCACGGCTTACAAAAATATGTCGTAAAATAATTGCACTTAAGACGACATACATTTCATGTCGTAAACTATTTTAACTTTACACAACTGTGAAAACTTCTACTAAAAAAGATTTTAATTCGATTTTTTTATGACATACAAAAGTATGCCGTTAAAAAATATATATTTTCACGGTATACAAATATTTCCATTTAAGACGACATACATTTTATGTTGTAAAATATTATACCCTTACACAGCATACATTAGCATGACGTGAAAACTTCAACTAAAAAAATTTCAATATGATAAATTTTTAAAATTAAAAAAAGAAAGAAAGAACAACTAGCAATTTCCAACCCCGGGGTGGGTTTAGTGTTATGTTTTCGTCACTATATTCAAATCGGATTACGGACTCACCAATAAAACCTAACCCCTCTCTCTTTTTCACTCCTCCTCCTCTAAAACCCTAGAAAACGAACCAGACCTTCAAATCCCTTGATAGGTGTAGCACGTCCGCGGGGGACCTCGGCTACAGTTCGGACTCAATTTTGTGTTGGTTCTAAATCTGAACCAAAGAGTCCAAATCCGGAAAATCGTTTGAGAAAACAGATATTTGAAAAGTAGTGCCAAACATGGACTGCTTTGCCAGATTACAGAGTCGCCACCTAAATATTTTAAAATGGGAAATTTAGGAAACCCTGACTCGGTACCGAAGGCCACATGTCCGTCATCACCAAAGTGGTCTTGGCTCGGGAGCTTGGGTACGATCGGGGAAGGTCAGCTATGAGCACCCCCTTGCACCCGGTCCGAAGACCGGCCTGTACTAACCGTGATATCCGTTTTTGAAAACTTTATGCGTTCTTATTTCGGTTATTAACCTAGAATTACTATGTGATGCGCACTACACAAAAGTATAGACTAGATTGCCTAACTTGGAAATACACATTGCATATCCGTTTTGTCTAAAAAAAAAAACGTGTTAGATTTTGCTACTCGCAAGTAGGCTAAAATACGGATTTCAATGAGTTGTTCCAACTCAGGCAATCCAACCTTCACCCACAGGCATTCAAATAGTAATATCACATAAGCATTTAGCCGCATGGTAAGCATACTGTCATGACAACATTCACACGCATGTGGTATGCTAAAGCGTAAAATACTTACATCGTACTCCATGCCAAAACAAGAAACTAGTTAGCAAAACATGCATGACCTAGTTTATGTTAAGTGACTAATGCATCGCACACGGAATGTAATCTAGACAGGCTCGGCTAACCCTAAACATGGCACATGAGATGCAGCAACTACCACGTATTCAATTCGGAATTGAAAGTACGATGCAGTTTGCGTGATGTGCCGAACCTGATGTATGTAAACAAATGCATGGATGCACGCATGCATTGCATAAGGTATGCTAAAATAAGAATGCCCTAATCTACCATCGAAAGCGGGTAAATAAAAGGGATAGAAAGAAATGGGGGTTTGGAAGACATACACCCACTCACACACACTTATTACAAATTATGCCCTCACTCGGAGGGACCAAATAATAATACAGAACTGAATAACTAATTAACTACGCAAGCTAATTAATTATTACAAATTAACTAAATTAATTAAATAAAATAATTAATCTAATTAAACAGTAAATCACCTCGGGATGAGGGCCAAATGCAGCACGCGCTCGGGACTGGCTCGGAATCGCACTGCCATGCACGGATTGCCTCTGTTTCCTCTGCTCTCCTCCTCAGAAAATTGCCAAAGTCCAGAGTGCCTCTCGAGCAGGGAGTACCACCGGTGAAGAAGAAGGAGTCCACCGCCGAATTCATCCATCGGTGCCCGATGGGATCGCGGTCGGCACTAAACAAGCCGGTCGGCACTAAATAAAGGCTTGCCGGCACAAAATGCCTGCAGAACCTGCAACTCACAGCAGCAGAGGACACAACTTGCATGGCAATGTGATTCAAGGTATTTATGCACTATACACACCCCTTATCATGTTATTGACTCAAGGGGGCATGTGCCTCGATTCCCGGGCCACCAATCGCGCATTTCCATGCGTGATGGCCCGAAGAACCGAGAATGCAACTTTGATTTCAAATGTATGCAACCCAAACAAACCAAAGTCCCAATCCTTATCACCAACTCAAGGGGGCAAGGAATGCATGTTGATGCAATGCAACCTAGTCATGTTATCTATCATGCAACATGGGCAATGCAATGCACCTATGCAAACATACAAGCAAGCATACAAGGCAAGCATGCAAACCAATGAAAGGAGGGTCTTATACATGACTTAGGCAACTCAAATAGGCCTAAAATCAGTGGCCAAAGTGCCTAGAAATGGAGACTAAACACACACACACACATGCAAGTGTTATGATCCAAACTCAAGGCATAAACATGGCAACTCCCAAGCACACTTGAAGATACCAAACAAGGACAATGAGCATGCATTGTAAAGCTCAAAATCATGTTAAACATGGTGCCAAACCAACTAACAAAGCAAGCAAAGCATACAAATGGTCCAAACATTAAGGCAAGCCAATGAGGCTTTGAACCACACCTAGCACAACCACTCATAGCAATACTTAAACACCTAAAAACAGAGTTTTAACACGTAAAACTAAGCCTAAAGGACCACCTAGATGGCATCTAAATGACTCAAATACAAAGGCATGCAAAATGGCCAAAACATGGGGCATTCAAGACATGCTTTCAAAGCATTAAAGAGACAACTAAGGCAAGCATACAAGCCCACCAAAAGGTCTGAAATAGCATGCTAGGTGATTCCAAACCATCAAAAATGAAGCAAGCATGGCATGCTACACATTCATGTTCTTAAGGCCAACAAGCCCAATGCAAAGAGGCTATATGAATCATGCCAAGATCAACCCAAATGGCTATGGACAGAGCTAAAACATGTCAAAATAAGCATACAAGCTTCATGGATCTAGGCCTAAAACATGCTAGAAACTAAGGCACACAACCTAGGCATGTTAAGGGACCAAAGGGGCATTACAAAGCAACCATGCAAAACATGCAAGGAGTACTAAAACCAACTTAAAAAACATGTTATATCATGGCATAATAGGCATGAAAAACAACCAAAACATGTTCAACACACAACCAAACATGGTGCTCCTTTGGAGGCCAAAATTTGCCCTTTTCAAGGACATCAAGGAGAGGGGGTGGCCCTCTCCTTTTGGAGACTTTATGGCACCATCTCCACCACTGAAATCCCTCAAGATTTCAGTGGTGGAGAGGCCCAAGCACCAAAGTCTCGGAGCTCTCACAAAATGGCCTAAAATGGGGCCTTTTCAAGGCCTAAAGGGGGTCAAACTTGCTCAAACCACCAAGCACTCTTAATAAACAATAAAGAGGCTTAAAAAACAGAACTTTTATGTGTTATAGACTAAGCACAAAAACTGTTTTAAACTAGGAAAAAATGGAATGCAAAAATGGGGGAAATAAAGCAAGTTTCTTACCCTTGAAGCTTTTCTTCACAAATGTTGAAGTTGTTGGTTCCTTGAGCTCCAAACCAGTCAAGAACACTAAGAACAAGCCCTTGGACCCTCAACAACCAAAGGAAGGTGAAACACTAGGTGCTTGTGTGCAATAGTATGAACTAAAGCACCTAGTGTACAAAATAAGCAAGGAAAAGAGAGATAGGATAGATATAGGATTTCTAACCTAAAACCAGAGCTTCTTCTCTGTCTAAAATGTCTAACTCTCTAATTTTTCTAACCCTTGAGCCAAGAGAAGAGCCTTCTCTTGTATAGGCAACCAAAGCTTACAAGTTAAGGCATCCAAGGGCTCATCCCTCCATACACGTGTATGGAGGAAACAAAAAACATCTGTATGTCTGAAAATATCTCGAAGCAAAGTAAGTAAAGTGGTCGGCTGGGCAAAATGGTCATTTTGCCAAAAAGAGTGCCGACCGGCACAAAATAGTGCCGGTGGCAACACCAGCTAGCCGATGGTATGTGGGGATGCCTCAGAAGGCATTCCCTGCCCCTCCAAGGCAAAACACAAGTGTTTGGTGCAAAACCAGACACAAAACAGTCAAGTTCGGAGGTCCTGAGGCAAGGCGCGTAGCCGAGAACTCCGGGAACTCCAAACAAATACAAACATGGATAATCACTGAGTGTTCAAGCGGTGACGTCCAAGTCTTGAGGACGGTCAAAAATGGGGTGTCTACAGTTGCCCCTCTTTGACAGAACTCGGAAGTCATGAAATGACATGAGTGAATGTCAAAGTCCAGAGACGACCCATTTTTGACAAGGCCGAAGACTTGGACAAACATGCAAGACAAACAAGGTATGCGCCCGTAGGCAGGGGCAAAATGCAAGACGATGCAAGAAGCCGAGCATAACTTATGATCATGCAAAGAAAGCTGTAATGAAGCACACATGCGACAGTTATAAGCTAGCATACGCCCATCTACACTACAATGCAGAAAGGATGTAAGAGAATTATGCAATTCTCAAAACGTCTCACGCGGAGGATACAATACCTGTGCAGCTCGTCCGGTTGCGCCGGCCTCAAATGAGCCGTACATACAATATCGTGCCTGCAAAGAAAGTAAACTTAACAGGTACAATGTTGTTAGCCACATGCATGACAATGCGAAATGCAAAATGAAATGCAATATATACAAAATGATGTATGAATAATGCAAATGATGATGCAATGCAATTGAAACTATGCAAACTACATGCAAAGCAATCGAATCATGATTCAAACTGGAGCGGTTCGAAACCACACAAATGTCAAATAGATTGATGGAGGTAACAAGTCCGTCTCCCATAGAACGATGTCTGATCTATGAGTACTTCGCACGGACACAAGAACAAGTATTGGGTGGAATGACATAAGTGGGGAAACGACCCGCTGGAGAGAGAATAATGATCCTAAAGCTGGATGCAACAATTATACTACAATGTAATATATACAATGGACATGGCGCGCGGGCCAAACCGTATCTCGCCTAGGAAAGGCATGCACTCATACAAGCCATGTCTAACACAGAAAAGGGTGCCACAACCTCAAACCAACATACCAACGTGGAGTAGGCGCGATACACGAGAAGAACTATGCTTCAACGTGAAAAGTATGGACACATACCAGACCAAGCTTGACAAGGAAAGGCACAAGCCATAAATGGAAGGGATGCAGTGAAATGCATGCAATGGAATAGATACAATGGATATGACACGCGGGCCAAACCCAGTCTTGCCTAGGAAAGGCATGCACGCATACAAACCGTGTCTAACACAGAAAAGGTGCGGCAACCTCAAACCAACATACCAGCGTGGAGTAGGCGCGATACACAAGCAGAACTATGCTTCAACGTGAAAAGTAAGGGCACATACCAGACCAAGCTTAACAAGGAAAGGCGCAAGCCATAGATGGAAGATGATGCAGTGGATGCATGCAACTAAAATGCAATGGAAATGGATATTTACAGAAAATGCATGACATATGCAGTATACTACAATGATGATGCATGACATATGCATGTTTTTGTTCTGAATTTTTTTGGGATTTTTGAAAATGCATGACATATGCAATAGTATTAATGATGATGCATGACATGCACGTGTTTTTGTTTTTTGATTTTTTGAAATGCATGACATATGCAATATATACAAATGATGCATGACAAATGCAATATAATGCAATGGCTGCGATTGCAGTTTTCCCCTATTCTCCCAACGGGGCGATACACTAGGTTGGTTCAGTATCCAGAATTGAGACGTAAACACGCCGCCTCAACCTATGGGGCTTCCATACAGATTTCAAGCCGAGGGTACACCCCTGGGTATTTAAACCAGACTTTAGTCTCGGAAATTCCGAACCTTTACGTTCTAGGCATAAGCCATTCAAACTCTAGTCTTCACCGTCCCCATCGGTCTCCTAGGAACTCACCGCAAACACAGACAGGTGGCTTTACCAGACCACCGGAAGTCGCTCGGGCACGACGAACACCGAAGGAATTGCACCTTCAGAGGATTTAAGGTCTCCTAGACCGGAATGCAAATGTAGTGAAGGTTTTGCACCCTCCAAGGATTTAAGGTCTCCTAGACCGTGCGTGTTTAAGGTCTCGCCAGACCGGGGTGGGCGCTGCATGAATTGAGATGATGATACATGACAATGCGTGCGTCAAAGGTTTTGCACCTTCGAAGGATTTAAGGTCTCCTGGACCGTACGTGTTTAAGGTCTCGCCAGACCGGGGTGGGCGTTGCATGAATTGAGATGATGATACATGACAATGCGTAAGGTTTTGCACCTTCGAAGGATTTAAGGTCTCCTGGACCGTACGTGTTTAAGGTCTCGCCAGACCGGGGTGGAACTCTGAGGTGCGCGAAATAGCGCGATGGAATGCGAAATGCAAGATGAAGCACGCGAGGTAGTACACCTCACGTGGATCGAAATGAAATGCAAAGTGAAGCACGTGAAGTAGTACACCTCACGTGGATCAAAATGAAATGCAAAATGAAACACGTGAAGTAGTACACCTCACGTGGATCAAAATGAAATGCAAAATGAAGCACGTGAAGTAGTACACCTCACGTGGATCAAAATGAAATGCAAAACGAAACACGTGAAGTAGTACACCTCACGTGGATCAAAATGAAATGCAAAACGAGACACACGTACCTCGAGATGCAATGAAATGCAAAATGAGGCACGCATACCTCATTTGATGGAAAATGAAATGCAAAACGAGGCACACGTACCTCGAGATGCAATGAAATGCAAAATGAGGCACGCATACCTCATTTGATGGAAAATAAAATGCAAAACGAGGCACACATACCTCGAGATGCAATGAAATGCAAAATGAGGCACGCATACCTCATTTGATGGAAAATGAAATGCAAAACGAGGCACACGTACCTCGAGATGCAATGAAATGCAAAATGAGGCACGCATACCTCATTTGATGGAAAATGAAATGCAAAACGAGGCACACGTACCTCGAGATGCAATGAAATGCAAAATGAAACACGTGAGGTAGTACACCTCACGTGGATCAAAATGAAATGCAAGATGAGAGAGTATGACACGCATGCCACACGACAATGCAAAACGGTGCAAGTCGCAAGGGACGTGCAAGATGGCGCGATACGATGCGCCGGACAATGTGATGGATGCGCGTGACGCACACGGGGCAACTTTTGAATCTCTGTAAACGATAAAAGGATACAAAAGGATACAATCTTCGCTTGAATTTGAGTGCCACTCACAGTAGACACAGTCCGTAGTCGAAACGGAGGCCGGTTGAACATCGGGGGTGCATTTTCTTGCACTTTCTTGAGCTATGAAGACCCAAAACTCCTCAATTTGCCTAAACAGGGCCTTGGGAACACCACCGGCTGGGTGGGGAGGTCACCGGCTACCATCGGCTGCCTAAACTTCTCCACTGGCACAATAATGTGCCGACCGGCACAAAATAGTGCCGACGGGCCAAAAATGGCTGATCGGGGGCAGTTTTGCCATTTTGCCTCGGGTCTTTTAAAATAGGGCTTGAAACCCTATTCCTTTCGCTTTGCCACCGCCGAAATCACTCTCTCTATCTCTCTAGAGCTTTGTTCTCTCATTTTTTTCGCCGTTTCTTTGAGTTTTCGCGCCATTTTCGTCGTCCGATTCGCGAAGTTCACCGCGTTTCGGATATTTTGAACCGATTGAAATCTCATTTCGGTGTTCCCTTTGCTATTTCCGCCTTTTCGGGACTTGTTCCCCTCGATTTTCTCTACATTTCCGTGTATTCTCATCTTCCGACCTTCCCGGCCATTTCCGGCCCTCTCGGGGTTGACCTTCTCGGTTGACTTTTCGTATTCTGACCCGATTTTCGTCTTCCGGTCATTTTTTCACTACCACTACTATGGCTGACGACGTTCCACATGTCGGGACTCCCCTGGATCACGAGATGGATCCCGGGGTCGAGCTCCTCCCATTGAGCGAGCGCCCGTTTGATCCGGCGACCTACCGCCCAGCCATTCACGTGCTTCCGCCAGATGGACTCTGCCACTTCCGCGGTTTTGACAGGGCGTTGGACCCGGAGCTTCTTCTACGCGAGCCGACCTCGCACCTCTCATTCGGCGCTTCCAAGGTAACCCTTTTCTCTGCTTTACTTTCTGCAATGTAGAACTGTAAACTGTCAACTGCCATAGCTGATTACAACCCTTAATTGCTTAGCTCTGATACACTGTACTGTAGACTGTAGTTGAACTCACAACTAATATCTGCTTAGGACCGACACACATGCACACACACTGCACTAGCCTCAATCACCCAAACACGGCACACCGTATTTCACTGCAAATTCACCGATGTCCGGTACTTATTTGAATCTGAAAAGATATTGTATGTCGTGTTTAAACTGAACCACACAAAGCACGCTGACGCATCATACGTTGTAGTTCACCTACTGGCACACTATAACCCGATATCTGCTTGAATCTGAAGAAATGTACACACATGTACCATATCTGTATGCTGACCTTCACAAACATACTGACACATCACAGGCCGTAGTCCACCGCAGTACACTGAAACCTGACATTTTCTTGCATCTGAAAAACGTACACACGTGCACTATGTTCACACTGCATCACTCAAAAACACACTGACGCATCACATATTGTAGTTTACTGTAAGCACACCGGCACCTGGTTTCTGTTTGAATCTGAAAAACATGCACGCATGCTAGATTTGTATCGACTTTAACTGTTTCTTTAAAAAAAAAAACTATACATTTCATATTGCTTTGCAACCATTTGTTTGTAAACAGGGAGATTCCCATACCATCCGCGGGTATGGGAACGTTTCAGCTCGAGATTGGTACTCAGAGCTTCCCGAGGCGGTCCGACACATCGTAGACGAGGCGGGCTTCGGTTCCTTCTGCAGGGGTCTGACCCGACTCACTGCCTGCAGGCCTCTTTTAGCTGCCTTGGCGGAGAGGTGGTGGGACACCACCGATTCATTCCATCTATCGGCAGCGGGAGACATGACGATGACTCCCTACGACTTCTCGGTGCTCACCGGCATCGGGGTAGGGGGTGATCCGATCCCCTTCGACACCGATATGGGTGAGTGGACCGCAGCTCAGATCCACTTACTTGGCGCGGTTCCGCCTCTTGCACGTCCAGGCTTCGTCCGCTATTCTTGGTTCGAGGTGCAGTTCAGGGTGTAGCCTCTTCTCGTCGATGCGGCTCCGATGACCGAGGCGGCCGTGGAGCAATATGCACGCGGCTTCTTGATGTTCTTGCTGGGGACCACCCTATTCGTCGACCGGGCGAACACCGTGCCTCTCTGCCTACTCGGCCGGTGGACGTCAGGACATCTTATGCTTATGATCGGGGTGTGGCGGCTCTGGCCACTCTCTACGGCTATATGAGCTCGGTTTCCCGCGGCAGCGGACAGTTGCTTGGGGGTTACTGGCGAGCTTGAGAGGTACGTCTTCTTCTCTACTTTACATTTCTGTTCTATACTTTCTGTACTCTGCAAACTGCACACACTGTAGTCTGCTTTACACTTACTGCATACTGTACACACGGCACACACATACTCCTGCTTTTACTTGACTATACTGCTTTATTCACTTGTACACTCTGCTCAATACATCTTTGCGCTTGTGGGTCTATGCCTACTTTCCCGTGCTAGAGCGATCTGGAGACGAGACTTCTCTGGTCGTCCCCTTTTCACGCCGCTACGACGGGAGGTGCACACGGCGGCCGCGGGAGACTTTCAGCTTCTTCCGTCGCTACTTTGACACCATCACCTCCGCCGAGGTATGTTTTACTTACAGTTCATTTAAGCTTCACTTTTCTACTGTATATTTGCAATACCAGTAGGTAATAAACTGTATTTCAATTTCAGATCACCTGGAAGCCATGGGCTCCTCTACCGGCGATAGTGCGGGATTGGTTTGCCGGCGCGATCGAGACCTCGCGTTACCGGATTTTGCTAGAGGGCCCGGTCTGTCGGGCTTGGTACCTGGGTGAGAGCTTCTTGCGTCAGACTTCAGGGTTACCTCAGCAGATAGTCCCGGAGCACCCTCCTGAGCATATGAGGGACACCGAGCGTTTCACCGCTGAGCAGATGGCGGACTACACCATCGGCTGGGAGGCAGACGGCTTTAGAGGCGAGGGCGATTACTCAGAGTACGTCCGGACCTTCATCATGCGGCCGCTGAGTGGTGGTCGCCGAGCTGAGCCAGAGAGACCTGCGGCGCCGGCGGCTAGGGCAGAGGTGGGAGCAGGAGCGGGATAAATCGCTGAGCTCGAGCTCGTGGCGGGGGAGTGCAGAGGGACGAGGGATTTGGCCCGCTACGCCTACCGACGCGTCTGAGGCGAGTGGAGAGACCTACTAGATCCATTTTATTTTTGCATCTTGCATTGTCATTTCAGTTCAGTTCATTCGATATTCCACAGAATATTGATGCATCTAATACTTTTGCAGGCTTCCTCTGAGTACACCCGACAGTCATTGGAGCTGAATGCCTCCATGGCGGGGATGCTGCAGCGGACCTTTGAGTTCTTAGCCTTCTACGGCCTTCCGGTATGTTTTCTCTGACATAGTCCCAAACTATATACAAACTGCTTCACATAATCTGATGCACGACACAACATCTGATAAGCTTCACGGACTCTGCATTATTACTCATACCTGCGCATTCTACATCGATTATCGCTCACGGCATTCTCATCAGATGTACTCGCCTGCTGCATTACGCAGCGATAGATCGCTCACGGCATTCTCTGCTTGTACATCATACCTTTGCATTGCATTGATAGGCGCTCACGACATTCTCACATCAGACTTCATACACATTGCATTCTCAGACCGAAACTGCTCACGGTATTCACACACTGTATTCATACACTGCATTCTGTACTGATGCATTTGCCTTTTGTACTTTTCAGCCTCCCTTCCCGACTCCTCCCGTGGGTGGCGGCGCTCCATCTGGACCTCCCATTTCTACTCGGGATGGCAGGATATTCCCCCGCACCAGAGGGGGGCGTGGCCATGTGGGGAGCAGCTCACAGGCTCCAGTTGCAGGGGATGGCGAGTCGGAGGCGGAGGCCTCTGAGGAGGAGGCCGGGGGCAGCTCGGGCTCGGGCTCCGACAGCGACACTTCTGACGATGCTCCTGTGCTTCTGCCCAGGAAGAGGGCGAGGATGGATCCCCCGGCGCGAGGCCATTGACGATGATTACAGACTTCTGCTGTTTTTCTTTTATTTTCTTTTCTTGTACTTTTCTCTTTTTGGTAGATAGAGTACTATGTACTGCCGCAGGCAGATTTTTGCTTTTCTCAAACTTTGTATTTGAAAGAGATTATGAAATGGAACAAACTTTTGGTCTAAAAGAGTGTTACATTTGTCTATATCTGCATATTTCATATCCTGCACTGCATTGCATCATATTACACCTCAAATGTAAATGATATTGATCTGTTGTCTGACAATTTGAACACTTGCACTATAATAATCAGATAACCAACCAACTAAACAGTAAAACAGTTTATACAAACCGCTGCTCAAAACTGGGTTCACAGTCTATACTCTGCTAGGGACTAATCTGTTGGGGATTGATCTGTTCGCAACCCATAACACAACATTTGGTTCATTCTGCACACAGCAAACTCTGAACAAATAGCCCCAATCTGACGAGACGGATCACAAAATTGACACGGTTGCAGTTGAAACACACTCGGATGTCTCAAATTTTCCCTTTCCTTCTCTTGCTTTGCACGAATGTAGAGAATGGCACAGCATTCTGAGCACAAGCGACTACTTTTTGGAAGAAGATGGGTTTTCAACTAGGGTGTCGAGCCTACCTCAGAACACGACGAGACAGACTCAAACAAGGAAACAAAAGGCACACGACCTAACGCAACGAGACACACTTGGAAAAGACTTCAAGGCCAAAATTGAGACCGACAAATCAAAAGACACGACACACAGACATGTTCACAAAAAGACCTCGAATCTCGAGGAGCCAAATCTTCTGGGTATTATTCCCGCCCTTTCTGATTTATGATACTCACATCACTCGGCCCTCAGGCTCATTTCTCTCTCAAAGCCCTTTTCTTCACTTTTCTCTCAACTTACTCCTCTCTATTCTTTATTCTCTCATTTTGCAATCCCTCCCCGGGGTGATGAATGACAGATGAATAGGAAGTCGCGGGTTCACACCCGTCACTGTTAGCTCACGGCCGTTCCTTCTGGCGGATAGAGTGCCTTTCTGGCAATCAGATTAACGGGGGAAAGACAGAGGACCCGACTCAATCGTGCCCCTAGTTCGTCATTTTGACCATTTTTTGGTGTGTTTTCTAAAACAGTTCTGACCAAAATGAGAGTTTGATTAACATGCTTGTTCGATTTTTGATTTGAAAATTATGCAAGTCAGGCTGTGAGCACTGAAAATTCTCCTTTTTGGGTCCAAACATGGCCCAATTTCGAAAATGAAATAGTTTTCGAGAAAATAAGTCAACCTCAATGAAAATTTTCAAAAACTATTTTCGCAAACAATCAATGCTCAACGAGCGTAGAACTTACCCTCGAGATATGCAACCTCGGATCGGAGGCAATGGAAAATTGCCCCTGGCTTAAGGGGGAGAAGGCAACGGAAAGTTGCCCCTGGTTTGGACGGTAACTCAGGGCGACTTATGGCAATGCATGGCAACGGAAAGTTGCCCCTTGTTTGGATGATGCCGCGGCATTTTAGAAGCCTGTCCTTGTTGATGACAATCAGACCCTCGGACGCGGAGGAGTCGAAGACGGTTTGAATCAATATGTGGACACAGTCACCTGGAAGGTGTTGGTGGTTTGGCTTCAAGAGGAAGTTAATCACGTAGTTCCGGATTGCTGCAATCGGGACATTGGATTCGGAGAGGGCAAAAGTGATCAAAACCATGACATGGACTGAGACGCTACGGAAGCGTTGGCTGGACTTCAGGATGAAGTTGCCTACGTATCCCAAACATGGGAATCAAGCCTTACGTAGTTCCGGTTAAGGTACACTCGGGTATTTTAACCTTCACTATTTAGGCTCTAATTTTTGCCAAGGTGCCCAATGCGGGTTTTCGACCTTGCGAGCTTTGTTTTTTTTCTTCTCTTTTATATATATATATATATATTTTTTCTTTTGTTTTTTTTTTTGCATTTTTGTATTTTTCTTTTCCTTTTTTTTGCTTCTTTTTCTTCTTTGCTCTAACTTTTGCCTGGGCCGTCCTTCCGGGTTTTCGGCCCAGCGAGCCTCTCAAACGGTAAAAGTGTAGCAAGCCCATGTCAAATGGTTTTGAGATTGAAGCCTCTCTGTGTCCGGAAGAGTGACCATCGGGTTGATTTGCGGAAGAATCCATCACGGTTGCTTAATGAACCTTGCCTGGTGGGATCTGATCTTCTTGATCCGACTTTGGTGCCTCTTGCTCGAGGGCTGCTTCAAATTGGGCCACACAGGCGTTTCATGGCACTGAACGTTTTGAACAGATTCCAGTTTGCAACAGATAAATCGAATCTCGAGACTGGGAGCGATCCTGGGCTGCACCATCTCAAGAGCGGTTCCACACAGGTCTTCGCGAGACTGCGCAAAATATTTTGTTTTTGAAATTTTTTAAGAAAGCGACGAATCGCTCGCGTTGAAGATAGTGTGGAACCAGTCTGGATCGAACCAGGATCCTTCTCAGTACTCATGCTGACAAGCATGATTCCATTCATTAAAAGCTTAGCATGCCTTTCTTTCTCTCAGATTGATCAAAATTTTTGCAAAAACCTGAGGAATTCCTTCCTCTTCGTTTTTATCACCGCAGTGTTTGAAATGGGGTTTTATGAAAAAGTTAGGTCATCATAACGATGTTCAAGGCACAAGAGAGCAGGCGGAATGCATTGTCGTTCCATTCACATTCTCTGGCACGGCTGGCTCAAACAGTAACAAACACGAAACGTGATAGCCACAGCTGTTTCATTCAGATTTGTTGGCATAACTGGCTCCCTGACAGAAACAGACTCAAAAAGCAAAAACAACTATTTCGAAGACAAAACGGTGTTTGAGGCAACAACCCCGAAATCCCCTGGTATACTATACAAGAGAGACTGACTTGTTACAACAAGACAGACTCAAAAACAAAACAAAAGACTGACTCGACACCCAAGTCAAGATTTACAAAACTAGCATTGGCAGGTGCTCAAAAATGCGTGCCAAACGCCATATCCAAAAATGTACCAAACACTGCCCGCAGGCGATTCATCTTCCGATTACATACTCATGTATCTCAGATCCTCAAAATCCAACAACTGAGTGGTGACGGACTTTGCTGAGGTAGGCGGGAGGATAACCTCGTTATCAATCAAATCTTGTACCTCATGACGGAGGCGGAAGCAATTATCAGTGGCATGGCCAGTCTGCTGATGGTACGCACAGTACAGGGAAGCATCATGTGTGGCCGGGAGATTCTTCGGGAGCGGCCGAGGCTCCAGGGGCTTAAGGTGTCCCCTTTCAGCAAGGATCTGCAATGCCTTGGACAATGGCATATAGAGAGCATGAAAGACCCTGCGCCCTCGGGGCAGGTATTTTGGAGTCTGAGCACTCTTGCTGGATGCACTAGCAAACGGGTCGGCGGGTGCGGCCTTGGGTTTCTGATCCTTTCCGGATGCAAGGTTGGGAACGGGAAGAACTGTCCTGGCATGACGGGGCCTATCCCGATCCTCTGATTGATCGAATCGCCTCAGTGAGTAGGGAAAGCATCCTCCATGCTTTTTGTCGAATCGGATATCTGTTGCTTGTTCATTCCGGCCAAAGCCTCATCGCCCACAAAGCTTGTTCCACCTGGTCGATTCTGCCTTCACTTTGTCTTTGCCTCTGGCCTCAGCCTGATGAGAGGTTTGGGTTGGTACTGGTACATCACTATTGTGGGTGGAGGTCATCTCCGACTGATTGAGCTCGATCACAATCCGCCCCAGTAGTGGGGGCTCTTGGGGTTCGAAATTTCCGGCATACGGTGCAACCGGTGGCGAAGTTGACATTCTGTAAGCGAGATCCGCCACGGACCTCTGGAGATCACCTATCATCCCCATTAACTCGAATGTAGTGGGCTCACGAGCCTGATAGAACTGGGGGGTCCAGATTGGGTGCGCAGCGGGCGACCTGGGAGGATGCGGCATATCAACGCCAGTCTCACCCTGTAGGGTAATCCCTTGATCTAGTGCGGTTGTCATAACCACTATTTCTTCCGAACTCTGCGTCATCCCTAGTCTTGCCTTAGCAAAGGGGAAATACTGACTATTCTGTATCAACTTTCTGAACTCTCTGAACTGAAAGGAAAAACGGACAGCATTTCAGCCCAAAACAGATCAAACACAGGCGTAGTCAATCAACTGATCTCTACTACTGATAACTGTTCCCCAGAATCACTGTTCCCAGAACCGAACTGATACCCACAGACATAACTGATACTGGTTCCTCAACAACACTGATACTGGTGCCCTTCGGGCCGGATACTCACACTCGCAAACTGGTATATGCATTCCCTGTAGAGATACACTCTAAAAGCACATAGCATGTAAAAGAGAGCCAATACACCCCTATGTTGGGGTAGGGTTTCCCTGTCCTATTTTGTCAGGAGCTAGGGTTTCACTACGCACAATGTTTCAAACAACCTAATATCGGGTAAGCAACCCGCCCTAGTTTGGAATGGTCACTATGGATTCGAATATGCACTAGGTCGAATGGTCAAAAGGGTGCCCCAGAAACCGGGTTTGTGTTCCCATCTTGGCAGAGCCCGCAACCGTCAACTTATGGACATGCCTTGACAAGACAAGCCTCCAAAGAAACCGCCAGAATAGCAGATGGCCAACACGGTGTCCTAGGCGCACCAATGCACATGCAATGCAAAGAAACACATAAGTGTAGTCAAAACAGGATATCACGAGTTCGAGTCAAGCTCTCTAAAATCCCCAGCAGAGTCGCCAGAAACTGTAGCACGTCCGCGGGGGACCTCGGCTACAGTTCGGACTCAATTTTGTGTCGGTTCTAAATCTGAACCAAAGAGTCCAAATCCGGCAAATCGTTTGAGAAAACAGATTTTTGAAAAGTAGTGCCAAACATGGACTGCTTTGCCAGATTACAGAGTCGCCACCTAAATATTTTAAAATGGGAAATTTAGGAAACCCTGACGACTGCATCAAGGCCACATGTCCGCTATCACCAAAGTGGTCTTGGCTCGAGCTTGATACGATCGGGAAGGTCACTATGAGCACCTTTCGCCTCGTCAAGACCGCCTCTACTAACCGTGATATCCGTTTTTGAAAACTTTATGCGTTCTTATTCCGGTTATTAACCTAGAATTACTATGTGATGCGCACAACACAAAAGTATAGACTAGATTGCCTAACTTGGAAATACACATTGCATATCCGTTTTGTCTAAAAAAAAAAACGTGTTAGATTTTGCTACTCGCAAGTAGGCTAAAATACGGATTTCAATGAGTTGTTTCAACTCAGGCAATCCAACCTTCACCCACAGGCATTCAAATAGTAATATCACATAAGCATTTAGCCGCATGGTAAGCATACTGTCATGACAACATTCACACGCATGTGGTATGCTAAAGCGTAAAATACTTACATCGTACTCCATGCCAAAACAAGAAACTAGTTAGCAAAACATGCATGACCTAGTTTATGTTAAGTGACTAATGCATCGCACACGGAATGTAATCTAGACAGGCTCGGCTAACCCTAAACATGGCACATGAGATGCAGCAACTACCACGTATTCAATTCGGAATTGAAAGTACGATGCAGTTTGCGTGATGTGCCGAACCTGATGCATGTAAACAAATGCATGGATGCACGCATGCATTGCATAAGGTATGCTAAAATAAGTATGCCCTAATCTACCATCGAAAACGGGTAAATAAAAGGGATAGAAAGAAATGGGGGTTTGGAAGACATACACCCACTCACACACACTTATTACAAATTATGCCCTCACTCGGAGGGACCAAATAATAATACAAAACTGAATAACTAATTAACTACGCAAGCTAATTAATTATTACAAATTAACTAAATTAATTAAATAAAATAATTAATCTAATTAAACAGTAAATCGCCTCGGGATGAGGGCCAAATGCAGCACGCGCTCGGGACTGGCTCGGAATCGCACTGCCATGCACGGATTGCCTCTGTTTCCTCTGCTCTCCTCCTCAGAAAATTGCCAAAGTCCTAGGAGTGCCTCTCAGGGCACTGGGGAGTACCACCAGCTGGGGTAGAGCACCACCGGCTGAAGAAGGAGTCCACCGGCACTGAATTCATCCATCGGCTGCCAGTAGACTGCAAGTCGGCACTAAACAGTGCCGGTCGGCACAAAATGCCTGCAGAACCTGCAACTCACAGCAGCAGAGGACACAACTTGCATGGCAATGTGATTCAAGGTATTTATGCACTATACACACCCCTTATCATGTTATTGACTCAAGGGGGCATGTGCCTCGATTCCCGGGCCAACAATCGCGCATTTCCATGCGTGATGGCCCGAAGAACCGAGAATGCAACTTTGATTTCAAATGTATGCAAACCAAACAAACCAAAGTCCCAATCCTTATCACCAACTCAAGGGGGCAAGGAATGCATGTTGATGCAATGCAACCTAGTCATGTTATCTATCATGCAACATGGGCAATGCAATGCACCTATGCAAACATACAAACAAGCATACAAGGCAAGCATGCAAACCAATGAAAGGAGGGTCTTATACATGACTTAGGCAACTCAAATAGGCCTAAAATCAGTGGCCAAAGTGCCTAGAAATGGAGACTAAACACACACACACACATGCAAGTGTTATGATCCAAACTCAAGGCATAAACATGGCAACTCCCAAGCACACTTGAAGATACCAAACAAGGACAATGAGCATGCATTGTAAAGCTCTGAAAATCATGTTAAACATGGTGCCAAACCAACTAACAAAGCAAGCCAAGCAAAGCATACAAATGGTCCAAACATTAAGGCAAGCCAATGAGGCTTTGAACCACACCTAGCACAACCACTCATAGCAATACTTAAACACCTAAAAACAGAGTTTTAACACGTAAAACTAAGCCTAAAGGACCACCTAGATGGCATCTAAATGACTCAAATACAAAGGCATGCAAAATGGCCAAAACATGGGGCATTCAAGACATGCTTTCAAAGCGTTAAAGAGACAACTAAGGCAAGCATACAAGCCCACCAAAAGGTCTGAAATAGCATGCTAGGTGATTCCAAACCATCAAAAATGAAGCAAGCATGGCATGCTACACATTCATGTTCTTAAGGCGAACAAGCCCAATGCAAAGAGGCTATATGAATCATGCCAAGATCAACCCAAATGGCTATGGACAGAGCTAAAACATGTCAAAATAAGCATACAAGCTTCATGGATCTAGGCCTAAAACATGCTAGAAACTAAGGCACACAACCTAGGCATGTTAAGGGACCAAAGGGGCATTACAAAGCAACCATGCAAAACATGCAAGGAGTACTAAAACCAACTTAAAAAACATGTTATATCATGGCATAATAGGCATGAAAAACAACCAAAACATGTTCAACACACAACCAAACATGGTGCTCCTTTGAGGCCAAAATTTGCCCTTTTAAGGACATCAAGGAGAGGGGTGGCCCTCTCCTTTGGAGACTTTATGGCACCATCCCCACCACTGAAATCCCTCAAGATTTCAGTGGTGGCGAGGCCCAAGCACCAAAGTCTCGGAGCTCTCACAAAATGGCCTAAAATGGGGCCTTTTCAAGGCCTAAAGGGGGTCAAACTTGCTCAAACCACCAAGCACTCTTAATAAACAATAAAGAGGCTTAAAAACAGAACTTTTATGTGTTATAGACTAAGCACAAAACTGTTTTAAACTAGGCAAAATGGAATGCAAAAATGGGGGAAATAAAGCAAGTTTCTTACCCTTGAAGCTTTTCTTCACAAATGTTGAAGTTGTTGGTTCCTTGAGCTCCAAACCAGTCAAGAACACTAAGAACAAGCCCTTGGACCCTCAACAACCAAAGGAAGGTGAAACACTAGGTGCTTGTGTGCAATAGTATGAACTAAAGCACCTAGTGTACAAAATAAGCAAGGAAAAGAGAGATAGGATAGATATAGGATTTCTAACCTAAAACCAGAGCTTCTTCTCTGTCTAAAATGTCTAACTCTCTAATTTTTCTAACCCTTGAGCCAAGAGAAGAGCCTTCTCTTGTATAGGCAACCAAAGCTTACAAGTTAAGGCATCCAAGGGCTCATCCCTCCATACACGTGTATGGAGGGGAAACAAAAGGCATACAGCTGTCTGAAAATATCTCAGAAAGCAGCTGTAAAGTGGTCGGCTGGGCAAAATGGTCATTTTGCCAAAAAAGTGCCGACCGGCACAAAATAGTGCCGGTGGCAACACCAGCTAGCCGGTGGCCTCTAGCCACAGCCGGTGGTATGTGGGGATGCCTCAGAAGGCATTCCCTGCCCCTCCAAGGCAAAACACAAGTGTTTGGTGCAAAACCAGACACAAAACAGTCAAGTTTGGAGGTCCTGAGGCAAGGCGCGTAGCCGAGAACTCCAGGAACTCCAAACAAACACAAACATGGATAATCACCGAGTGTTCAAGCGGTGACGTCCAAGTCTTGAGGACGGTCAAAAATGGGGTGTCTACAATAGGTCTTCATACATTCTTTGCATTTGAGATTAAAGTCACACAGATTTTGCATTCATACGTCTCTCTCTCTCTCTCTCTCTCCATCGGCATCTCACACGAAGGCACGAGCACCACCAGCAGCTGTTACTCCAAGCTTGGAGTTCAATTCCAAGCTTGGAGTTCAGTTCCAAGCTTGGAGTTCAATTCTGATTCTAAGCCCCTTCCACGAATTCAATTAATTTGGTGTTTGCACATCTATTCGATTAATTCAATTCTAAGCCTTGAATTTATGTGTTCCAATTCTCCTCTCTCATCTCTCTTTGATTTTGATTTCTAGGGTTTTCATGCCCTTATTGAATGTGTTTTCACTTCTGTGATTGCTCGTTTTGGGATTGAACAAAAAGGTCCTCTTCGCGATCACTTCAGTCGAAGTCTACTTTGAAGAACGTATACCTTCTCTGTCTCTAGCTCTTGTTTTCTGGTTCTTACATGCTGATTTTCGCTTACATTTCAAGATTCCTATGATTTTGCGGTGGTTTAGTGGAATGAATTGATGTTGAATTTGATATTCCTTGCTGAAGATTGACATTATGATTATGCTTGTGTTGTCGATCTGATGATATAATGATTTTGCGATGGTCTCAACCACGTTTTCTGGTCCATGGACTTTTGTTAAAAGAAAACAATCATTTAATGCTATTGAATCATTAGAACATTCAAGTCTCTTCATTGATTAATATATCAGAGTTTTCTGAGAGCCCTTAGCCTAATGTCTATTTATAGTTTGTTTAGAAAAGACATTGCATGAATTATAAAAACTTGTGCATGTTACCCAACTCAAGCACACTACTATCCCTATTCTCTTTCATGTAATGTTGTCACCCATGTGACTGCTCATTGAGCAGGCTACGAAAAGGAGCCTTTTGGAATTTTTACATTTTTTTTAGAAACCACTGAGTGCTCCGCTCAAGCTCTTTTCAAGCAGGCTTTGAGTGAGGATCTAGTTTTTGCTCTTTAATCTTGTTTTCACAATTTTTAGTTCCAAAATATCGAGGTTAATGTTAAGTAAAATAGGCCAATTTTAGTTAACTAAAACCAGTGTCCAAAAACTAATGCAACAATTTTTTTTCCTGTGCAAAGATAAGCTCAAAACACAACCACAGTGGGACTTCGCAACCATTGCTTTGTTTGAAACTACCACAATAAAGTTAGTCTCGAAACTGTCACAATAAAGAAGAGCAAAAAATATCATTTTGGCTAGCCCAAGCTTATTTAGGAAGCTTCTCAAAGTTGGTTATTTCCAAGAATGATTTTATGAATCCCAAGTTTCCCAAGTTTATTTATTTATTTATTTATTTTAATAGTGTTGATGTGTCAATTTTGTATTAAAGTAAAGGAACTATTGGACAACTTAGTTATATGAGGTTGAAGGAGTACCAATATTTTCAAAAATTATTTTCTTGGGAAAAAGAATTTCATTTTATGCCTATTTCAGTTATCTTGGTATTGTTTGAATGTTATGTGTCTGTATGTGTGATACTGATCTTGCCACCATCACCATGTGTAATGATCTTCTGGTTTTATTAATATGGAATGGACATGTTTGATAGTGGTATACTAGGATTTTGGCCAATGTAAATATCACTTGTGCAACTGTCAATGTTATGAGTATGCATGTGGTATGTGCAGTGGCTTGCAGCTGTGGCACTTGGACTTTTAAAAGGCTGCCATCCTCTTTTGAAAGATGCTAATGTTATGAGTATGCATGTGGTATGTGCAGTGGTTTAAGTATATCCAAGCATCTGCATGTGTGCATGTTTGTGTTTTTTCCATGCCAAGACTAAAATTTTCTCCAATTGTAGAATCATGTTGCTATAAATTATACTAGAGGCTGGTGTTATACAGAGGTTCAATCACACTAGCAATGAGTCCTATTTTAATATTTGTACCTGTAGTGTTGAACCATTCTGATGTGTGGCACGATCCAACATATCGTTTCTGTAGCCAAACTTGGCAAATTAATTCATAGTTTGTTGTTTCAATTTAAACAAGTAGTAATAATGGTAAAGAAACAAAAAGATAATTGACGCTAGTTTGGAGTTTCAAATAGTTGTTACTTGTTAATGATCATACTTGTTTGGGAATTCAAATAATTGTTAATGATTCTATGTGGAAGGGGCACTCTCAAATTATCATTCATGTAAAGGTCATATAATGGTGATGGTCATTACCATCTACACTTCCACTAAGCTTATCCTTTAATGAAAAATAAGTGCAAATACGTGAGGCAGGAGAAGATTTTATAAGGGGATTTTTAGGATTCCAATGGCTAAAACTTTTCAACAAGATTCTGGATAATTCTAAATACACCCACAAAATTTCTAAATACACCCATTTTATGAGACACAATTCCCCAAATAGTGGGTTTATTCAATATTGCCACTAATTACAAGTGTGAACCTTTTGAATAATAATATAGTGTAGAGATAGGAAGGGGGTAATACCAGGAAGGAGGTGAAGACAGAAAAGAAGGCCCCAAATCAAAGAATAACATAGTACCCAACACCTTGATTTAAAACTGCTTTCCCTCCAAAGAAACTACTCTGTCTCACACAACTGTCCCCCATGCTTGGGTAATACTTGGTGGCAAACTTAAACGGCCGACAATTTGGCAAAGAAAAAGCTGTGAAGCCACTACTCTTCTCCAACTTCATCTGTCAGAGTCTGGCACTCTGTTTGTGTGGGAATTGATATACATATAGAGGAACTGAATTGCTTTATTGTGATGGTATACCCAATATGGCTCTAGTCAAACTATGAAAGTTTCTGTCTCGTTGCTTGCTATGAGTGGCATGTATTTCAGTGGTCACTCTTTTGGCTTTGAATTATATATATGTATATGTGGCATGTTAATTATTTATGTTTTGGGAGTTCTAATGCTTTATTTCTAAAATGTTGTTCTGGCTTTGGATTCTTCAGCCTTGCACATTGATCAAGTAGAAAATCTCATTAAATTTTGTCCTACAAAAGAAGAAATGGCAATGCTGAAGGTACACTTCCATACCCCCTCTCTCTCTCTCTCTCTCTCTCTCTCAATTTGTTGGGTTTGAGTTGTAATTATGTGATATTTTGATTGCATAGTATGTATCTGACTTAAGCATATGTTGAAAAATTAAAAGGTTTTGTATTACCTTCAAAATTACTCATTTGTTGGTTTCTTGAGTTGTGGTACACTTTTATCTGGTGTACTCCTTTCTTTTTATCTCTTAAGATGATTTCAAAATTATGTTTAACTATTTTATTTGTTTTTTACTGATTTTTCTTTCTTTCAGAACTACAATGGGACCAACGATATGCTTGGAAAGTGTGAACATGTTTTTGTTTTGGTTTGATGATGGAGGGAAGGGAAGTGAAAAAATCCTGTATAGGTATTGATAACAAATTTTGTGCTTGATGAACATTTCAGTTTTTTGTGGAGTTGATGAACGTCCCGCGAGTGGAGTCTAAATTGTGAGTATTTGTGTTCATAATTACTTTTTCCAGTCAGGTATATTGATCTGGGAGTTTTTTTTTTTTTTTTTTTTTTGAGAACAAATGCTATTATTATTTCTCGTTGTTTGTGCTTATATTATAGCCTCGAACTTGTTTAGGTGAGTGACTTAAGATATAACTTGAACACAATTAATGCTGCTGCTAGAGAGGTACTTCCTTTTATTTAGGGATTGTGAAGTTAGAACTAGCGAGAAATCATTTTCAGTACCTTAATATCATACCTATTATTATTGGTAAAAGAGTTTGCAAAATTGCGTCAAGTAATGCAAACGATTCTCACTATAGGAAATGCATTGAACCAAGGCACTACTTGAGGTATTATTCTTTGAGATTGAAGTATGTTATGAACTGTAATATTTTGTTTGGTGGAAAGCTTCTGGCATTGATGTCCTCCTTTGTATTTCAAGATCTGCCATAGGATTCAAATTGGATGGCCTACTTAAGCTGTCTGATACTTGTGCAAGGAACAATAAAATGACATTGATGCATTAGCGACCTCAGGAGCTTGATTTATGCCTAGGAGTAGGCATACAATGTTTTCTGTAAAAGAGAACAATTTAGAAATATGCTTGAAACGAAAAATAATGACTCTTCTTTTTGTAAAGGAATTTTTGGTTACTACTTGCTAGATATTTGTTTGATAACACATAACACTGAAGTTTTCTTTATGAAACAAAATCTGTTTATCTGACATTCTTGTGTTCTAAGAGAGTAATTTTGCATGTACAAATTTATAATGGTTATTTGAATTGCTTTGCATGTATTAACTGGAATTTTTGCATTGCTTGAGAGGTACAATATTCTGACACTAACTCTGCATTCAGGAATGTGAATCTGAAGGAGCAAACAAAATGATAGATTATCTTAGAGATTTGGTTTCTAAGAGCAAGCCAGGTGATAAGTATGGTAAGTTTGAAGTCAGTTTTTGTGAATCTATCTCAACCTTTCATTTTATATATTTAAAAGCTAATGAGGGAATCTGTTGTAATAAGTTATGTTCTTCAATTTGCAGATGACTTTGCATATAATGATCCTGTAAGTTAAAGCACCTCACATGATTATCATCCTTTTAAGTAGTTGTTTCCTTCAGCGAGATGAAGCCTCAAGACACTTCTCTGGATTGCTCAGACTCAGATCTTATACATTCACACAGGTAGACGGAAGTATGGCATCGAAGCAAGGTGTTCGGTTTGTTTTCAATGATGGATCAAGGATAATATTTCTTTTATCAGTATGCATAAATTGATTAATTTGTCTTTTGTTTTCCATTCTGTCCTTTTTGTTTTTTACTTTTTACATTGAACTACTACTACTACTACTACTACGACGACTACTACTACTACTATTTATATATTGTTATTATCATTTTTTTTTGAACATGATGTATACCACTATGGTAGAAATAACGAAGTGTTGAATTTGCAAGGAACTGGTTCAGTTGGTGCCACTGTTAGAATGTACATTGAACAGTTTGAGCCCGATGTCTCTAAACATGACATGGACACCCAAACTGCACTAAAACCATTAATAGGTTAGTTCATTTGTCATTTAGATAAGCTTGCTTATGTTGTTATATTTAATGTTTACTTGGTCGTGGTGTTAGATCTGGCGCTATTTGTATCAAAGTTGAAGGACTTCACTGGAAGGGAGAAGCCTACAGTTATCACATAAATCTGAGTGTCTGATGTTAATCTCACACAATGAGGCTTCATTAATAACAATGTGAAAGCAGGTTGGGCATCCCATCTTTTCTCCTGCATGTTTCTCATATTTATATATATTTTCGTTCGGTGTTGATTGCACAATATGCAGTCGCTCACAGGATGATGGGTCACACCATGTTAAATATATGTAATGTATATTTGGAAAATAAAATTTTCATGTCTTCATAATAATTTTGATGCAATTTCTCTTGTTAGTTTAGTTTTTGAATGGTGATTTACCTTTTGCTTCACCTTTTGGTATCTCTAACTCTGACATAAAATACTAAGCCAAAGCCAATTGTCATTAAATCCCTATATTCTGCGTCACATTAAGATTGGAAGTTGTTTAATCTATTTAGGGTATCTGTACATCCGGCAACACCATTGTGTTGGCTTTTAATTTCAGTGACATCTTTTAGTGAAACTAATTAGTCATTACTTCCAACAATTGTTTGTATAGAGCGTGTTTCTTCTTGTTTTGCTGAATCAGAAGTAGGGGAGTCCCTTGCTTTATTTTGATTTTTCTGGGACAGCAGGGGATTGTTGCTCAAAAGCTGTGTGTTGGGACAACAATGGCCTCACTTGGTCTAAGCACATTAGTTTCTTAAGAAATTTAGATTTCGAGCTGTTGACGTGTCAGAATTGCTAAACGACATCAAATTAGCATGAAACTTGGCATACACGACAAGCTAGGCACGAGAGACTTATGGGAGAAGATGAGACTCAAATTGGGTTCTCAATTTTGGAGATAGAGCCAAATTTCAGTCTAGGCACACTAGTTCATTAAGAAACTTAGAATTCGAGCTGTTAACGTGCTAAAATCACCAAACGGCATCGAATTGGCACAAAACTTGGTGTATGGATATTAGATTATTTTGCTCACTTCATAGTTGCTGCTTTTGCTTGGTTTGTTAATGGGTTGCATTTTATAAGTTACTGTCTACATACTGTTAAGCAAGGTTATATTCCTGTATATATATTATATATTAAAAATAACCTTCTACAGCATATAAAATTATGTCATGAAAAGTGTAATGATTTATGACATGCAAGAAAATGTCATAAAAGATTATATACGGCATACAAAGTATGTCATAAATATATTAAAAATGACATTCTACGGTGCAGCTCGACTTTCTTTGTGCGCCACCTTTCGGAGAGGCTCGAATTAGTCCTACAGTCTGAACTCCTGTCACGGTTTTGAATCTAATCTTACAAAGTGCAATGTAAGATTGATAAATCACCAAAGAGTCCAATCTGCCAAATCATTTTGGAAAATCACATTTTAAATCAAATCATGCAAAACTCGACTACTTTGCCATATTACAGAGTCGCCACCTAAATATTTTCTTTTTGGGAAATTTAGGAAACCCTGACCTGTGCCAAAGGCCACGTGTCCATCATCACCAAAGTTGCCTCGGCTCAGGAACTTGGGTACGAAAGGGAAAGGTCCTGAAATGAGCACCCTCGCTCGCCTGATCAAAGGATCGGCCTCTACTAAGTATGATATGTTGTTTTATAAACCTCATGTGTTCTTATCCGGTTATTAGCTAACTTTACTATGTGACGCACAAAGCATACAAGTATAGACTAAATTGCAAGAATTGGAACCAAACAACTCATGTTTGTTTTCGAAAATGATTTGAAAATGCCACCCTCAAGTGGGCTTAAAACATGATGATTTGCACTTCGCAAAGTGGGCTTAAAACTCACATTTGATGAATTGTTCCAATTCAAGCAACAAGGCCTTCATCCACAGGCATTCAAGCAGCTAATCATTTAAGAAAATAGCCTCATGGCAAGCATGCTATCATGGTAACACTCACACTCATGCAAGTATGCTAAAACATAAACACTTACAGTGTACTTCAAGCCAAAACAAAAGCTAGTTAGAAATAAGCATGATCCCAACTATGTAAAATGCCTAATGCAACACATGCAATAATGCAACTAAATAGGATCGGCTACCTAAGATGGCATATGAATGCAACAATTTGATACATGTATTCAAAAAAGTATTGAATTGACAATGCAGTTTGAATGATGCGCCGAGCCCGGTGCATGCAATACAAATGAATGAATGCAAACATGCAAGCATAAGGTATGCTAATTGAAAATGACCCTAATCTAACCATCGAAAGTGGTTAAATAAAATGGAGAAAGACGTGGAGTTGGAAGACATGCACACACAAACACACGCACCTTTATTACAACATTATGTCCTCTCGAAGGAGGGTCCGAATAAATAAGCTAAGCTATGCTAAGCTAAGAAAATTATTACAAAACGAAACTAATTAACTATTCTAGCTAACTAATTATTACAACACAATTGAAGTAAATTAACTAACTACGCTAAGCTAATTTAAAGCAATTAAACTAATTAACTATCTAAGCTAATTAAATAATTTCAAAATAGATTAAACTAATTAATTACAACACATGTAATAATTAACTACCACTAGCTAATAAAAGCAATAAAGTGGCCTTGTGGGCGAGGGAGACATGCATGCTCGGTTGGCTTCCTCCCAAAAATTCATTGCCTTGCCACCGGTTGCCTCTGTTTATACTTGCGATGATCGCTGAACATCATACAAACTTCCAGATTGCCTCTGCTCCAACACATGGACACATTGGACAACTTTCTCACTGGTGCCCGGTCGGCTAGTTCAAGTGGCCGGTCGGCCACCCTTTTTTCCAGACTTCTGTTTTTACTGCAACAGAGAACAACGGAGGCAAAACATTGCATTTTTCAAGAAATGTATGTACTGCCACCCTCCTTATCATTTCTCAAGCTCAAAGAAGTATGGCACTCGGCTCCCAAGCCACCAATCAAGCATCTCAATGCATGATGACCAAAGAGTCAAGCTTGTACAAGCTTAGTGAATGCACAAATAAGACTTAAAGGGCCACCACCCTATCATGCATGATCAAGGGTGACGACGACCAAGAAACGTGACATGTTTCATCACTTTGAGTATGAAACGTCCCACATTTCTTGTGTTTGGATTAATGTCCGATCCGAACACATGCAATGCAATACAAATGCTTGTCTTGTTCATGGTTTACTTTGCTCAATTCTTGTTTGCACATTTCACATTACCGATTAATCCTTTAACCGATTAAGTCTAATGTGAAAGTCCTCTAATGAGAGAGGGGCCAACCAAAGGATGATTTAAGACATGAGAGAGATCATGCCTTTGGTTAGGAGGAACCCTCAAAAGAGGTTAAAGCCATTGAGCACAAGCTCTATCTCAAACTTAAACACAATCATAAGGTTAACCAACCCTTAAAAAAAAATAGAAAAATGAAGAAATGAGGGAGGTTGCAGACTTTTTCAGTGCTAAAATGGAATGCAAAAGAATACTACAACATGCAAGCAACTTATGCACAACATGTTAAGAGCCAAAAGTAATAAACTAGTGAATAGCACTACACTAGACGCACGCAATATCAAGCTCAAATGACCAAACCAGTTGCCAAAACATGTTGAGATTGGAGCGCAGAAGGCAAGAAAAACATGCTCATTTGTTAGCTCGCAAGCAAGGCTCAAAGCACAACTCTCAAAAGCAATGAAAGAGTGACATAAGTGAGAGTGTGACAGAGTTATATGCACTGAAATCACATGTGAAATGATGCTACAACATGCAACCATCTCATGCAAGACATGTTAAAGGCCTTAAAACACTAAGCTAGTGAAGGTATTTGCACTATAGCTATACAAAACATGGCTCATATGACCAAGACCACTCAAAACAAAGTTAAAGCATGTCAAAAAATTAACAAAAATGTGTTGGATTCAAGCTAACATAAGCTAGAATTATAGGCTAACTCATTAGGCATGCTAGGCTAGTAAGCATAATTACACTACAAGTGCAAGAAGCAAGCAATAAGTGCACCAACCAACCCAAAACAGAGTTGAAGTATGTCAAAATAGAGCTTAAAACATGCTTGGATTAAGCTACAAAAAGGTAGAAAAACATGCTCACATGTTAGGCTATCTACATTTGTAAAGAAGACACTAGGAGGGGAGGCCACCCCCTCCTATTTGGGACCTTAAAACCAAGTTTTTGCCACTGAAATTCCCCTGGAATTCAGTGGTTAAAAGGCCAAAAAAAAGTTGTTTCAAAAGGCTTTGAAAGAAAGCACAACACTTAGCAAACAAGCTACAAAAGAGGGTGGACTACCCCTAACTCCAAAAAGGCCTTAAACCACCATTTTTAAATGTTAAAAATAGAGGTTTTTTTAGTTGAAAACTAGGCCAAAAATAGCACGCAAAGGTGGCCAAACTACCATGCAAAAATAAGCTTAAAAGGGGTAAGTGTTTACCTTTGAAGCACAGCAGCAAAACAGCCACAATTCTGAGCTAAAACCAGCTTTGAGATCTCAAACAAGACCTCCAAAGACCTCAGCTTCAAGATGAAGTTGTTTGGCTAAGGGTCTTAGTGCAAATGTGTAGAGAAATCTCACTTTCAATCACAAAATAAAATGAGAGAGAGGATTCTAGAGAGAGAGGCAGAAAGTTTGCTCACAAAATTTTTGTAACCCCCAAAAATGGGGAGAGACCTCCCCTTATATAGGAATACAAGCCAAAAGCTTGCTTGTATCCCTTCATATACGTGTATGGAGATGGCCTTCAGTGGCCAACAACTGGCACAGCTGGCATAGAAAATATCAGAAAAATGAGAAAAATGGTCGTAGGCCACTTCAGGTGGCCGGCCAGCCACCTCCCCTAGCCGACCTTCCACTTCAAGTGGCTGGTTAGGGGAACAAGTGGCCGTTGAGTGCCAAAAGTGGCCAGCAAGGCCCTTCTCCCCTCCAGGCAAGAGGCACCAAGGTCTGGTCCAAAAATAAACACAAAACAAAGAAGGTTTAGAGGCTCAAAGACACAACGTTCCGCCGAGAACTTCGGGCACCCAAAACGAACACAATCATGCGCAATTATCGAGTGCACAAACAATGACATCAAAGTCTCGAGGTCGGTCAAAAATGGGGTGTCTATAGTTGCCCCTCTTTGACAGAACTCGGAAGTCATGAAATGACGGGAGTGAATGTCAAAGCCCAGAGACGACCCATTTTTGACAAGGCTGAAGACTTAGACAAACAAGCAAACAAAACAACGAACAGTTGTACCCACAGGTTGCCTACGTATCCCTTTGCAAAGAATCAAACTAGCGTAGTTCAAGGGTAGAATGCAAGATGATACAGAATATAACAAAACAATGTAAACAATATGCAATGCAACAAAACAATGCACATGATATACAATGTAATTAAATCATCAAACCACAAGTAGTGCAAAACCGCACAAATATCATAAAGGGATGGAGATACAACATCAAACTATGTTTAACACAGAAAAGGTGCCGGAATACTCAAACCACAATTCTCTTAGTGGAATAGGCGTGTGCACATGCAGAATTGTGTGTTTCATAGAAAGAATACAAGTAATTGGGTAGGATGATATAAGTGAGGAGTGATCTGCTGAGGAAAAATCGTGATCCTAAATGTTGAATACAACAAAACAAAGTACAATGCAATGGATGAAGTGAATAAGGCACGCAGCCGAACCACATTTTACCTAGAAAAGGCATGGACACAAAATAGACCACGTCTAACACAGAAAAGGTGTCGTCACCCTCAGACCACAATTCTCTTAGTGGAATAGGCGTGTACACATTACCACAGAACCATGCTTCAACAAAGGAAATGTATGAGCACATGCTAGGCTAAGCTTAACATGGAAAGGATGCAGGTGATAACATGGATAATGCAGTAAATGTAATAGATAGTGCAGTAGGTGCAAAGGGTGACGTACTCCAACCATGCTGAAATTGTGAGATGAGGACAAACAAATCCCAAACACGCTGGAGTCGTGTGAGGAAAGGAACACTCTAACCATGCTAAAATTGTGAGAAGAGGTCCAAAAACAACCAATCAGGAGCGTGTTCCACGACACTTGAGATAAATTCCAAACACGCTGAAATCGTGTGAGGAAAAGAACACTTTAACCAGCTGAAATCGCAAGAAGAGGTCTAAAAACAACCAATCAAGAGCGCGTTCCACACAACCTGAGATAAATTCCAAACACGCTGAAATTGTGTGAGGAAAAGAACACTTTAACCACAATGAAATCGTGAGAAGAGGTCTGAAAACAACCAATCAGGAGCGCGTTCCACGCAACTTGAGAAAAATTCCAAACACGCTGAAATCGTGTGAGGAAAAGAACACTCTAACCACGCTGAAATCGTGAGAAGAGGTCTGAAAACAACCAATTAGGAGTGCGTTTCACGCAACTTGAGATAAATTCCAAACATGCTAAAATCATGTGAGGAAAAGAACACTCTAACCACGCTGAAATCGTGAGAAAAGGTCTGAAAACAACCAATCATGAGTGCATTCCACACAATCTGAGAAAAATTCCAAACACGCTGAAATCGTGTAAGGAAAAGAACACTCTAACCACACTGAAATCATGAGAAGAGGTCTGAAAACAACTAATTAGGAGCGCATTCCATGAAACCTAAGATAGCCTCGGGGATAACACTCCTAAACGCTGCTCAGCGTAAAAGGATAAATGATACAAGATCCAATTAAATACAATAAGTGTAATGATATGATACATGTTACAAGAAATGTAGTGCATGATTGTAGACATCCTATTTTTGACCGTCCTCAAGACTTGGTTGTGCTTGCAGGTACATCCAGCCACAAGTTCGATTGCTCGTCGAGTACTTAACTTTCGCGGCGGAACATCACAGGTTTGAGCTTTCCAAACCCTGTATCCTTTCTGCCCCATTTTTGGACCATGTGTTGGTCCTTTCAGTATGCTTCTCATGGTGCACTGCTGACCACTCTCTCCTACTGCCGGCCATGCATTTATCCTTGCTTGCCATTGATGAAGCCTGCCAGCCATCAATGAAGCACTGTCGGCCACCACTGATGGCCGGCAGAACACCTTGTCTTAGCAGATTTCATGACAGATCTTTTGAGCCAGCTGGTTTTCACTCATCCCTCCTCCATATACGTGTATGGAGGGATGAAGCTCTTTTCAAGCTTGTTTAACAAGCTTTGCATTGCTTTCCTCTATATAAGTAGAGGCTCCTCCTCCCTTATAGAGGTTCAGAATTTTATGGTTTGAGTTATACATACACATTTGTATCTATATCTCTCTTTTGTTCTTATTTTGTGCCTTAAAAGTGTTATTTTGTCTCACTTTAACACACAAACACACACTTAAACACCATCCTTTTGTTGTTGAGGTTTCTTGAGGTTGTTTTTGGTGTTCTTGGACTGGTTTAAGCTCAAAGAAGTTGCTGGAGTTGTAGCTTTAAAGGTGGTCTTCAAGGGTGAGAAACTAACCTTTTAAACCTCCATTCTTGCTTAAGCTTTTGAACCTATTTGCATGCTATTTTGAGCTTAAATTCCTACTGCAAAAAGTTCTATTTTTGTGTGCTTAAGATCTTTGTTTAGGTCACTTTTGTATTTGGGGTTGTTTACCCCCTCTTAGGCCTTGTTTGGCCTTGCTTTTGTGCCTTCTTTGTGAGCTTTTGGGACCACCTTGTTTTGACCTTCTCACCACTGAAACTCAGAGGAATTTCAGTGGTGGAAGTGGTGTTTTGAGGTCCCAAATGGGAGAGGGTCAGCCTCTCTCCTTGTGTCTTCAATACTTGTCTTGAATGCCTCATGTGTGATCATGTTTATTAAGTTTATGTTGGCCATATCTTAACATGTATTTGGGGTTATTTTGCTGTGGCATACCACTGTTTTTACTTGGTTTTGTCACTCCATGCATGCATAATACACTTGTAGTGTAAATCTCATAAACTAGCTTTGTATGTTTCATGAAGTAGCATGTCATTCTAGCTTGATTTGAGTCTATTCTAGCATGTTTTTAGTGATGTTTTGCGATGCCACACCTCTGATTAGGTTTGGTTTGGTTGGCCCTTGCATGCTCATTGCACTTGTAGTGCAATTCAATGAAATAGCCTAACATGCATCATGCTTTGACATGTCATTCTAGCATGCTTTTGGCTTAACTTCAAGAAGCTATTGTTCATGTTTTAACATGCTTTAGCTCTGATTTTGGTTGTTTTGGTCATGCATGACTTGCTTTGTATAGCCATGGTTCAATCTAGCTTGTTAGCTTTATATATCGAGTCCACTAGCATGCTTTGCTTGGCCTATTTGAATGATTTGGCATCATTTGTAATGTGATTTCAGTCCATGTTTCATGGTCATGCACTTGCATCTTTCACTTATTCAATGCGTTGGAGGGTTTGCCCCTTTATACCTTAACATGAATCATTGCGTATGCCTTCATGCCTAAGCTTGTGAGCTATCATTTCGATGTGTTTTTGGGGTTATTATGCCATGATATAACTCTAATTTTTGTTTCTTAAGTCATCCCATGTTTGGTCTTATTAGGTGTAGTGTAATCATCCCTTTTGGCCTTGCCTATTCCATGACTTATGCCCTTCACGCTAGCCTATTTTGGCTTCCTTCCTTGCTTGTTTTAGACTCATTTTGACATGTTCTAGTACTGTTTTGGGTTGCCTTGATCACATGCTTCATGTTTTGCATAGTTGTAGTACAAGTGCTCTTGCTAGCTTCAAGCTTTGAGCATCATAACATGCTTCGTTTGTGTTGTGTACATGATTTGGCATTACTTAACATGACATTTCAGAGCATTTAGCATTGCCATGTTCCCACTTCATTCACTCTTTAAGTGCCTTTGAATGTTGTGCATTGATGCCTTATTGTGGCTTAGCTTGTATGCTTGCATGCCTAGGTCTTTGAGCCCTCATCTCAACATGTTTAGGTCCTTGTTTTGACCTACTTGAGCTCTGTCCATGATTGGTTCATACATTTGTGCCATGTATTGCATGCCTCCTTTGTAGTCCTCTTTATTAGCTTTCATGCTTTAAGGACCTTTGCATGCTGTACTTATGTTTGATTGAATGGTTTGACACCATTTAGTACCTTATTTTAGTGCACTTAGTGTTGTCACACTTCCATGTTTATCACTCCTTGAGCACTCTCGAGAGTTGTGCTCTTAGGCCTAGTTGATTAGCCAATGCATTGTGCATGCATGCCTTGTCTTTTGGCGCCTTTGTTTTGGTGTTTTGGCCACTGATTTGGGCATGATTGAGGTTTGTCCATTTTGATTTAAGTCCATCTTTGCATGTTGTTGCATGCTTGTTCCATTTTGTCGTTGTCGCATGCTTGTCGCATTGCATGATTTTTGCATGTTGTTGTATGCTTGGTACTTTGCATGTTTGCATGTTTAGGTTGCTTTGCACTTTGCATACTTGTTACATTGCATTTGGCATGCTTATGTTGCATTGCATGGCATCTCCTTGTTGTATGCATTGCATTGTGTTTGGCTTGGGTGTTAAGCCAAACACGAGAAACGAGGGACGTTTCATACTTGAAGTGATGAAACGTGCCTTAATTCTCGATCGCTAACGCTCTTGACGATGCATGATAAAGTTCTAGGCAGTTATGTATTTTTGTGCATTCATTTTACATTGAATTGCACAAGTTGGATCTTTGGCCATCATGCATCGAGATGCGTGATTGATGGTCTTTGATCCGATTATGCCTCTCCCTTGATGTTTTGAGGTGATATGGGGTGGCATAGTGCGTACATACCCTTGGGAGACCCTCCCTTTCCTCTGTTGCGGCTTGGTGTCACAAAGACACCGATGGCCGCAGTACACAGATAGGCCGATGCCACAGATGGCCGACAGCTCTTCATTTGTGGCTGGTAGTGTGCACTCTTGGCCGGCAGGGGGGTCGGTAGCAGCTACTCATGGCCGGCAGGCCACTGGTGCACTCCTCAGCACTATTTTGGTAAGATCCAGCAGCTAGTTCTCAAGGACACCTTGCAGACAGAGCCTCAAGAGAGCAACTGGAGAGCTTTTCGGGACGACAACCAAGCATGCATCTTCAACTTCTTCAAGGCAGAGCTGAGGCAGCCTAGTTGACATATTTTAATGCTTAGCATGAATTTGTAATTTACTTAATTAATTTGTTTAATTAGTTAAGAATTTTGTAATAATTAATTAGCTAGGATAGTTAATTAATTAGTTGGTTTGTATTATTCATTCGGACCCTCTGTCGAGAGGGCCAACTGTTGTAATAAGTGTGCGTGAGTGTGTGAATGTCTTCCAACCCCACGTTTTTCTCCCTTTTATTTACCCGCTTTCAATGGTTAGATTAGGGCATGTTTCAGTTAGCATTCTTATGCTATGCATGTTTGCATCATTCATCTGTATTGCATGCACCGGGCTCGACGCATCATACTAACCGCATTGTATTTCAATTCCTACTTGAATACATGTTTATCAAGTTGCATCTCATATGCCATCTTAGAATAGCCGAGCCTATTTCTAGTTGCATTTTGCATGTGTTGCATTAGCCATCTTAACATAAACTAGGATCATGCATTGATTAATAACTAGTTGTTGTTTTGGCTTGGAGTACTAGGTAAGCTTTTACACTGTAGCATTTTGCATGTGTGTTATTGATTGCCATGACATCATGCTTGCCATTAGGCTGTTTACTTATGTGATATAACTGCCTAAATGCCTATGGGTGAAGGTTGGATTACTTGAATTGGAACAATTCATCGAAATGCGAGTTTTAAGCCCACTTGAAGTGGCAAAATCATGTTTTTCTAAGCCCACTTGAGGGTGGCAAAATCCAGGTCTTAGCCTACTTACGGGTAGCACCTCCAAACCATTTTCAAACAAACAGATATGCAATGTTTTGTTTCAACTTAGGCAATCTAGTCTATACTTGTGTGTTGTGCGCATCACATAGTAATTCTAGGTTAATAACCGGAATAAGAACGCATGTGTTTTCAAAAACAAGATATCATGTTAGTAAAGGCCGATCTTTGATCGGTCGAGCGGGGGTGCTCATTGCATGACCTTCCCCTCTCGTACCCAAGTTCCTGAGCCGAGGTAACTTTGGTGATGACAGACACGTGGCCTTAGGCACGAGTCAGGGTTTCCTAAATTTTCCAAAAACAAAACATTTAGGTGGCGACTCTGTATCTGGCAAAGCAGTCCATGTTTGGCACTTCTTTATAAAATCAGTTTCTCGAAACGATTTGCTGGATTTGGACTCTTTGGTGATTTATCGGTCTTGCAATGGTGATTTATCAGTCTTGCATTGCACTTTGCAAGATTAGATTCAGAACCGTGACATTGAGTCCGAACTGTAGTAGTCCAATGAACAAAATGGATTTCACGGCAATTTGCGCGCGGAGCCCGGGACGTTCGGGCACCTCTACAATGATATTTAGAGAATGCAATAATCAATCAAAGTGGCGTTTTAGAAAACACCTCATGGGATGAGTGGCAATGAACCGCTCTACTCTGACAAGGATCTCCCCTTGTGTTCTTCAAACTCTTGCCTTCAACTAATAGTACAAAGGTCCTTAAATACTAACAAGGAGTGACATCTGCATGTAGAAGCCACGGATGCTGCTTTTCTTCCTGATCATATTCACAACTTTCCCTATTCTTCAATGGGGTGACAAACTAGGTTGGTTCGGTATCCAGAATTGAGGCACACACATGTTATCTTAATCTATGGGGCTGCCATATAGATTTCAAGCCGGGGATACACCCTTGGGTATTCAAACCAGACTTTAGTCTCAAAAATTCTAAACCTTTGTGTTCTAGGCATCGCCATTCGAACTCTAGTTTCCACCGTTGCAGTTGGTCTCTTAGGAACTCATTACAAACGGATGCCTCTGACAGAGAAATGGTGCTCAGGGAGAGCACTTTGATCACCATTCTAGCTTGAAGCAAGCTTGAGCTTGAGCTTGAGCTTGAGCTTGAGGTAGCGGTACACTCATACGTCGGAGCATTTGCCAAGGCTTGAAGAGGTGCATACGAGATGTAATCTCGGAATTTTCTGAAGTCGAAACCAACTAAGATGCTCCAAATTTTCCTTCTTTTCTTTTTCTTTGTAGTCTGGAACCTATACAGCTTCAGATAGGTCTTTGTTCTATTGTTCTCACATGACCTGGGTTGAACCTTGCAGTTTATGAAAGAAAGAATCCTACTTTGTACAAATGTGGAGAATAACACAGCACTCTGAGCACAAAACGATTTATTAATGAGTTCTTAACCAGGTATTGAGCCTACGACTGACCACAATCAAAATGACTCAACAAAGGAAAACAAAGGTAAAGCAACCTAAATACATCTATTGACACTCAAAACGACTGAAAACAAGAATCGAGACAAGCAAAAACAACAAACACAACAAACGAACACTCTGTTATCCATCAATGAGAGACTTCTCATGTTACGAGGAGCCTGTTTCTCCTAATATTGTTTCCCACCCTTTCTCATTTGTGATTCTCAAATCACTCTGGCACTCAATCTCTGTTTCTCTGAAAAAATCCTTTCCTCACTTTTTCTCTCAACGCACATCTCTCTATTCTTCAATCTCTCTTATTTTTTTTATCCCTCCCCTGGGTGGTTGATGGATACGCAGGAAGTTGTGGGCTCTTGCCCCTAATATTCTACGAGATTCTCCTTTTTGACATTGGTTGACGATGCACTTGGATGTGATCATCCCAGATTAGGGAACCGAATATCCCATTCCATTCCCAATTCGTGCTTTGCACTTGGCTTCATACCTTGCTGCTTGGAGGATGAGAAAGCTTTCGGCCCTCGGCTGCTAGCTTCAGTTGTGCCCTTTCTGGCAAATACATTGTTAATGGCCTTTCCGGTAAGCATGTGGACAACGGGGAAAAGACAGAAAACCTGACTCAACTGTGCCCCTAGTTCATCATTTTGACCATTTTTGTTTTTGGCTTTCTACTAAAACAATTTTGACCAACATGAGAGTTAGATTAGCATACTTGTTCGATTTTCTGATTTGAAATCATGCAAGTCAGGCTATGAGCACTAAAAATTTTCCTTTTTTGGGTCCAAGAAATGGTCTGGTTTTGGAAAACATGAAACAATTTTCGAGAAAATTAGTTAGTTTCATTAAAAATCCTCAAAAATTGTTTTTGCAAATGGCCACTGCTCCACCAACATGGAATTTACTCTTGAGATGCACAACCTCATATCCAAAACAATGGAAAATTTCCCCTTGTCTGAATAGCACTGCACTGCACTGTAATGGAAAATTGCCCCTTGTCTGAATGGTACTACATGGCAATGGAAAATTGCCCATTGTCTGAATAACACCGCAATGCAATATAACTGGCTCTCATAGTGAAGATCACAACCGAACTCTTAGATACAAAAATGACAAAGATGACCCGTTCAATCTCATGGACATGACAGTTAAATTTGAAGTGTTTACAGCTGAACTTCAAAATGAAGTTGCCTACGTATCCCAAAGATGGGAATCAAGCCTTACGTAGTTCGGTTCAGGTTCACTCGGGTGTTAACACTCTCCTTTTATGCTCTAACTTTTGCCAAGACCGCCTTTTCTGGGTTTTCAACCTTGCGAGCTCAATTTTTCTTTTCATTTCATTTTCTTCATTGTTTTCTTTTCTTTTCTTCTTTTTTCTTTTATTTTCTTCTTTCTTTTCATTTTTTCATTTTTGTTTCTTTTCTTTTCTCTGCTCTAACTTTTGCCTGGGTCGCCCTTCCGGGTTTTCGGCCCAGCCAGCCTCTTAAGGATAGAAAAGTTTAACTTGTCCATGTTGATTGGCCATAGGATCTCTACGCCATCCGAATCCAGGAGAATGACTTGTTGACTTAATGACCTTGATAATATAAGAACCCATCCAATCGGGGTTTGAATTTGCCCCTAGTGTTGCGGATAGGAACTTGATTGTCCTTTAGCAAAATTTTCTTCTTTCAGATTATGGGATTTGGCTTTCTTGCCAGTCTTCATTGGCTTGAGCAATGTCCCAATTTTTAACTCTTCAAGCACATTTGACCCTTTTTGCCCCTAGTTCAAGGGCTACTTCAAATCTGGCCATGCAAGCTTCCTTTGATGACATACGACTTTATTGCCGCTAGTTTAAGGGTTGCTTCAAATTTGGCCATGCAAGCCTCATATTGTGGTTGATCGTTGATCATTTTGACTCCACGTTCAAGGTTTGAAAGCAACGGGGTCGAGTCTCGAGGCCGAGAGTGATCCTATGCTGTACAATCTCAAGATCAATTCCACGCATGTCTTCGCAGAACCACGCAAAATATTTTTTGAAATCTTTTAAGAAAGCGACTAGTCGCTCGCGCTCTCTTAAAGACAATGTAGAACCAATCTAGAGCAAGCCAGGATCCTTCTCAATACTCACATTAACAAACATGATCTCATTCATTAAGGGCTTAGCACGCCTCTCTTCCTCTGAATCGATCAAATTTTTACAAATCCCGAGGAATTCCTTCCACTTTGTTTTCATCACAATTTAGAAAAGTTTTTGAAAAACTTAGGTTAATACAATGATTTCAAGGCACAGAAAAGTAGGTGAAAAGCACTATCATTTCATTCAGAACTTGTAGCGCAACTAGTTCAAAGGCAGAAGAGAAGTAGGTGAAAAGCATTGTCATTCCATTCAAATCTTCTGGCACAATTGGCTTCATGGCAGAAACAGACTCAAAAGAAAGAGTGTAAAAGACAAACACAAAACAAGAAGATAATGCCCGAGTTAACACACTCGGAATCACCAACCTCCGACACACAAGACATACTTAATATAAAAAGACTGACTCAATACAACATAACAGAACTGACTCAATACCGAAGTCAGAAAGTACAATAAACAACATTTTCAAGTTGCTCAAAATAGTGCATGCCATCCACCACATCTGGAGAAAAATGAGTGACATCAGTAGGTGGTTCATCCCCCGATCACATAGTCACATTATCCTCCCAAGTTCATTGATCCAGTGCCGATAGACTTTACAGAACCTGGTGCGACGATAACCTCGTTGTCAATCAGATCTTGTATTTCGTGGCGAAGACGAAAACACATGTTAGTGTCATGGCCGATTTGTTGATGGAAGGCACAGTACTTGGCCAGATTATGCTTAACTGGAAGGGGATTCACAAGAGGTTGAGGCTCAAGGGGTTTGAGATGGCCTTGTCCAACGAGGATTTGGAGAGCTTCAAACAAAGTCATGTAGAGGGGATTGAAGACCGTTTGGCCTCAGGGTGGGTACTTCGAGGTTTGTAAGGTTATGTCTGGATGTACCGGTGAACGGGTCGGCAGGTGTTGACTGGGTTTGCTAATCTCTGACAGATGTTGGATTGAAAAGGGTGTTTCTGCCACGACATCCCTTTTTCTGGCTTGCCCTTTGATTCAAACTGCCCCCATCTTGAGTGGAGAAAGTGTCGTCCACAGTCTTTGCAACAACTGCAAGCACTTGCTGTTTGTTCAGTCTTTCAGCTTTCAAAGCCTCAACATCCCACTGAAGGTGTTCATAGGGACCAATACCTACCCCTACCTTGTTCTTGCCATTTGCCTCCATTTTGCTAAGGGATTGGACTTCTTCCAATGCAACCCGTCCCAAGATTGGGGAGCCTTTTGGCGTGAAATTTCTAGCATGTGACGTGGTTGATGACGGAGCCAATATCCCAAATTCCAGATCTGCCACTGTTCTCTAAAGATCTTTAATCATTCTCATTAGCTCAGAAATAGTGGGTTCATGGGTTTGAGATGATTGGGGTTCAAGTACATCCATCATGTATAAGTCCATGCTTTCCGGAATGAACACCTCAGGCTTGGGTAGATGGGTCGGGGTGATGTATATACTGGGATTATAGGTAGACGGGAGTGTATAGATTAGATTGAGATGTAGAGGTGACGGGTCAGTACTAGCCTGAGGTCCTTTTAGTGGAGCTATGATCTATTCGTCAATAAGATCCTGAATCTTATGACGGAGGCGGATGCAACAGTTTGTATCATGACCATGCTGTTGATGATAGGCACAGTATTTAGCTGGGTCATATCTTAGTGGAAGAGGATTTGGAAGGGGTTGGGGTTCTAGGAGTTCTAGGTACCCTTCTTCTCGCAACATTTTCAAAGCTTGAGAGAGACTCATGTAAAGTGGATGGATTTTTCGGGCTTGGGGCCAAGTTGAAGTAGTTGGTTTTTGGCCATTGAGGGAAGTGGTGATAGTGTCTACTTCTAAGCATTTTGCAGTTGTGCTAACATCAGTAGTAGTATTGGAACTGCGAACAACATTCTTCTTCAAAGGCTCATTATCTTCCACAAAGATCCCTTGTCTGATGGCATCCTTGATTTGAACCCCCATTCCATGAAGCTTTGGAAAGGTAGAAAGAGGTAGAATGATCATTTTTTGCAGCAACTTGCCATGCAGATTCCGAACAATCATCCTAAGCTGATCTTTGTCAGAAGGCCTTGTAGTCATCATCGAGGCCTTTGGCCTCCATCTCGTCACGAACTTTGAGAAACCCTTCTTTACCTCTTGGTGGGTGACTTTGAGATCACGAGTTATGACCTCGATCTGTGTGTTGTAGGAGTATTGAGCAATAAAGGCATCAGCCATCTCTTCCCAGTTCTGTTTCACAGAGTCTTCCAATTTAGCATACTAGATTGCGGCTATCCCAGACATGGTTCGGCTGAAGAGAGACAACTTTTGGGCTGGAGTCAAACCCATTGGCCTCAGGATATTAGAAAACAGGCGGAGGTGCACCATTGGGTCTCTAGAGCCGTCGAAACGGTCAATATATGGCATCTTAAACTGCTCTGGTATGGTAACAGCAGATTCGGTATACCTGTCCTCTAAATTCAGGATGGAGTTCACTCGTTGTGCTCGTTTGAATAATTTTTCTAGTTTATTGACCTTGAGTGCAGTTGGGTCAACCTCAACTTCAAATGGAACTTTGGTTTGATAGATAGGAACTTTAGAGGCCTGTTCTGGGATTGGCTCCGCCGGATTGCCCTGAGTCTCTCGGACATTAGCAGGATGGGCAGTGGCTCCCGGTGTCGGGTTACTCGTGGGAGGTGTATAAGATACAAAAGTCGCAGCCGGCTGTGGCTATTGAATTTGTAGCCGAGTTATCACTTCGGCCTGATGAGTCATGACTTTAGCCTGACGGACTGCGTCCTGCTATAGTGCCTCAATTGTCTGTTGCAGGTGATGTATCTGTTCTTCCACACTGAATGGGGGATACTGAGCCATGGGAATGGGTGATTGATCTCGTGCTGAGTTGAATGCAAACTGTTATTTCTAGACCAGACTAGACCCAGGTGAACTGAGGGGTGACTGTTGTAAAAACTGCACTGGTAAATTCTGACTGAACCTCCTTCACCTTGTAACCGGTGGGGGTGAGGTAAACACAGGTTGCTTCTGAACAACTTTTACCTGACAAAGTCTATCGACACAAGTCCAGAGTACCTGGGGGATATTGGAGCCTTCTGAAGCTATGGTTTCAGGACTACCTTGTAAAAGAGAAAACAAACAGCATCTCAGCTTGATTTCACTAGAACAGATATGAGCATAACTGAATAATGTGCTCTCTACTGAATTCTACCCCAGAACAAATACCAACTTGGCAATTGATATGCACATCCCTGTACAGTTTCATTGTAAAAGCACGTACCAAGCAAGTAAGAGCCGAAACACCCCTATGATGGGGTAGGGTTGCCCTATTCTAATTTCATCTGGAGCTAAGGGTTTACTACGCAAACAAGCGGTTTAAACAATTCCTGCATTCGGGTGAGCAACCTGTCCTAGTTTGGAACAGGCTCTATGGTTTATGATATGAAACTAGGTCGATTGGTCAAAAAGGGTACCTCAGCAAAACCACCTAATATACCTCTCGCTTCTAATACCGAGAGGTGGAAGGAGGATCAAACGGTATAGTGGTGATCCAGATCCAAGGTTTGTGTTCTCATCGTGGCAGAGCCCACAACCGGTCAGCCTTATGGCAAGCTTTTCCAAGCAAGCCTCCGGCAAACCGCTCAGGAATAGCAGATAGTAAACATTGTGACTTAGGTGCACCGATGCAAATGCAATGCAACGAAACACATAAGTGTAAATAAAACAACATATTATGATTTTCAAGTCAAGTTCTCTAAATCCCCAGCAGAGTCGCCAGAAACTGTAGCTCGACTTTCTTCGGGCGCCCCCTTTCAGAGAGGCTCGAATTGGTCCCACAGTTCGGACTCCTGTCACGGTTCTGAATCTAATCTCACAAAGTGCAATGTAAGACTGATAAATCACCAAAGAATCCAATCCGACAAATCATTTTAGAAAATCATATTTTAAGTCAAATAGAGCCAAACTGGACTGCTTTGTCGGATTACAGAGTCGCTATCTAAATATTTTATTTTTGGGAAATTTAGGAAACCCTAGCTCGTGCCAAAGGCCACGTGTCCGTTATCACCAAAGTTGCCTTGGCTCATGAACTTTGGTACGAGAGGGAAAGGTCCTTAAATGAGCACCCCGCTTGCCTGATCAAAGGATCGGCCTTTACTAAGCATGATATGTTGTTTTATAAACCTCATGTGTTCTTATCCGGCTATTAGCTAACTTTACTATGTGACGCACACAGCATACAAGTATAGACTAAATCGCAAGAATTGGAACAATACAACGCATGTTTGTTTTCAAAAACGTTTTGAAAATGCCACCCTCAAGTGGGCTTAAAACATGATGATTTGCCACTTCGCAAAGTGGGCTTAAAACTCAAATTTGATGAATTGTTCCAATTCAAGCAACAAAGCCTTCGTGTGATACCTCTGTTCTGTATTATGTTAATTGGTCCCTAATAAGTATGTGATTACATGTTTTGATATGATTTTGTGTACCATTATGTGGATATATGTGATTTTGGGATTTTATCTGCTCATCGTAGGAATATCTGTTTGAATAATCCGCTTCGGGAATTAAATTGAGGGCCTTATCGGCCACAGAACCCGAAATTGATTACGCCATTGTGATTGGCATAAGTTTTAGAGCCTACGGCGAAATTTAATTGAAAATTGATTCTGGTAAGATTAAACTAATTAAATTGATGAATTAAGTGCCCAAATATTTTATATTAAAATATTTTGTTAGTGGGGTTGTTGCCTTAAAGCATTACACCTTCTATTTTTTCCTTATAACCTCATTTTGGCTGATTTGGACTCAAAAGAGAGAGAGGCCCGGCCATATAAGAGGGAGAGAATTGGGTGACTTTGGCTTAGAGCTTGGAAATTTTGGAAGTTTAGCTCAAGAATTGAATAGAGCTTAGAAGATCAAAGCTCCTAGGTGAGTAATTCTTGGATTATAGTTTGTAATTTTGTGTGTTCAAGCTAATTTGGTGATCAAGAGTAAGATTGAAATGAAATTGGGTTGTATTTGTTGAATTGAAGCCTAATATGTACATGCATGTAAGAAATGGCCATGAATCTCCATGTTTGAGCACAATGTGTATGATTTGTGTTGAATATTGTTTAAAACCCATGTATTGGGACCTCTCTTCACCAATTAAGTTGATATGAAGGCATATTTCTCACATGCAAGAATGAATCATGCAAGTGTAAGCTTTACATGTTTGAATGTGATGTGTTGATGATGAATTTGGACTAATTTGAGACATGCATGTAAGTAATACAAGAAATTGAGCTCCATTGTGATGTGTTTTAGTGTCTATGGCATGTTAGTACAAATATATGTGAGATTGGAGCCTTAGCATGCAAGAAAAATTGGTTGAATGTCGAGTTTGAACTCAAAGGAGTGTTCTGGAAAGCCCAGAATTTTTGACGTCCGCTCGAGCGGGGGAAGTGCCGCTCGAGCGGAGAATTCGAGCTCCCAGCATTTTTCTGCAGACATGGTGCCCGCCGAGGAAGTTGACGCCGGCGGGAGCCATATAAACGACAGTCGCTCGAGCGGTCGAGTTCACGCTCGAGCGGAAATTTGGGGCGACCAGTACTTTTGCAGACTTAAGGGTCCGCTCGAGCGGGGAATCCCACGCTCGAGCGGGGACCCTGTTTTCTGAAATTTTAAATATGCATCCTGTGTTTTGTTTTCCGTTCTCTTTCACTTGTAAACACTCTTAGGCATGTGTTAAGCATTGTAAATGAGTTAATGAGATAAGAATAAAGCCTAATGAGGAGTATGTGAATTAAAGAACGGATTGAACTGTTAGTGACCCTTTTGTGTTCATGAAATGTGTAGGGTCAAGCTCCAGGGCAGATCCACAAGCCGGTCACTGTGAGTAACATTGATATATGAATGCTTGTGAATGTCCAATTGTTTATTCTCTTAGAAGCTTACGAATTGCTAATTGGGGTTGTGGATGTAAAATAAACATGAATGGACTAAACGTCGTTTTGTTAAACATGAATGGACTAAAGGTCGTTCCGTTAAACATGAATGGGCCGAAGGTCGTTTTGTTAAACATGAATGGACCAAAGGTCATTTTGTTGAACATGAATGGACCAAAGGTCGTTTCGTTAAACATGAATGGACCCAAGTTCGTTTTGACATGAATGAGTGGGCCAAAGGCCGTTTTGATACGAATGTGTGGGCTAAAGGCCGTTTTGATACGAATGTGTGGGCCAAAGGCCGTTTTGACATGAATGAGTGGGCCAAAGGCCGTTTTGATACAAATGTGTAGGCTAAAGGCTGTTTTGATATGAATGTCTGGGCCAAAGGCCGTTTTGACATGAATGAATGGGCCAAAGGCCGTTTTGACATAAGTGAATGGGCCGAATGCCGTTTTGACATAAATGAATGGGCCAAAGGCTGTTTTGACATAAATGATCGGGCCGAAGACCATTTTGACCTAAATGAGTGGGCCGAAGGCCGTTTTGATATGAATGGAAATCTAAATGGGCCAAAGGCCAGAATGTTTGGAACCTCGTATAGTGATATGTGTCTATTAAAATTATGAATTGGGCCCAAGGCCGTTTAGAACATGTTGATCTACCTTGTTATGTATATTTTGTATTTGATATTATTCACTCGACTATCGCTCACGCTCATTCATGTGTTTGTAGGTGAGCCAAGATAAGCACAAACCCAGCCCCAGTGAAGTCTGCCAGGAACAACATGAGTTTTGGAGAATCAGCCTTGTGTCTCACGCATGAGACCATCCTTGCCCTTCTGTTATGTACTTATGTTTTGTCCGGTTGGCAAGGGCCTTGTGTATGTATGTACATAGTCTGTCATAGGTTGACACATTTTGAATGATCCTGTCTGCGATGAACTCTGTGATACAGTACTTTTAATGTGGGTTATTAACGTATCTGAGTATGGTTGTTTGATGTGCATATAAGCACGGCTCTATAGACATAGTTTTTAATTTTTACTTCCATTTGGCCCCTTTACTCTGATGAATTATGTCTGTTTTGGTCTGAGGCCATAGGTAATCACAGGATTACTGGCCGGTTATGTCCTTAACCCATAGGGGCGGGTTCGGGTCATGACAGAGTGGTATCAGAGCACGAGTTAATAACTCACACACTTGTCGAAAAAAGAGCGATAAGCGTCTAGATGAGATCTAGGATGCATTCATGTGTTAAATGTGAATTTGGAGGCATTGATAATGTGTTTAACTTTTTTGATGTGAACTTTAGAAGCATCAAGAATATGCTCAAGTGTTTTGATTTGAGTAATTGTGTGCTATGAGTTGTGAACTACTTGCATTACAAATTAATTGAAAGCATGTGTATCTTAGTATATGCATACTTTTGTACCTTTTGTATAAAATATAATGCAAGTTTAATCAGATGGTGAGAACCAGAGGTGATGAGATAGAGGAGTCCTCTACTGGCAGGATAGACAGAATGGAAAGATTGATCCAAGAAATGGCAGAAGCTTTGAGACAGCAACAGGAGTGGCAACAACAGTGGCAGCAACCACACCCGCCACCTCTACCTCAGGCACCACCCGTGCCAAATGAACAGAATGATGACCGGATTATAGCTCTCACCAAGGAATTCAAGAAAATGAAACCACCGCAGTTCCACGGGGGATTAGATCCGTTGAAGGCCGAAGCGTGGGTCCTTGGCATTGAGAAATTGTTTGAAGTGTTTCCCTGCTCAGAGACCCAGAAAGTGCTTCTAGCCACTTTTATGCTAGAAGACGAAGCAAGGAGATGGTGGATGTTGATGCGAGAAAACCACAAAGATGTTGACTGGGCGAAATTTTTGGAGATCTTTTATGACAAGTACTTCCTGCAATGTGTGCGGGATATGAAAGTAGCCGAGTTCATGGAACTCAAGCAAGATAGCATGACAGTGGCTGAATATGCGGCCAAGTTCACTGAATTGGCCAGGTTTGCACCGCACGTGATTGACACCGATTATAAGAAGGCAAGACACTTTGAAGGTGGACTCCGCAGTGACATCCTAGAGAGGGTGAATGTGCTAAAGTTGGAAACCTATATTGCGGTGCTTGACAGGGCTATCATATCAGAGGCTAATATAGCTAGACAAGCTAAGCCAGTAACAGAATGGAAAGGTAATAAAAGGCAAGGCTTCTTTTCGAAGAAGAAATTCCTGAAAAAGCAAAACACGGGCTCCTCATCTACTTCAAGTTCTTCCCGAGACACAGCTCCCATGTCCAATATTTGTAGCAAAAGGCACCATGGAGTCTGTTACCGTGCATCAGGAGCCTGTTTCAAATGCGGGAAACAAGGGCACATAGCCCGAGAATGTAATCAAAATAGTGGGAAACTAGCAGCTGGTTCAACTGCATCAGTTCCAAAGCCAGGAAATGCTTTGAGATCTGCTACTACTGGGGAGACAGTGAGACAGGGGAGAGTTTTTGCACTTGTTCCAGGTGATACATGGAATGCCAATGTCGTTATCTCAGGTACTATTTCAATATGTAATCAGGATGCCTTTGTATTAATTGATTCTGGATCAACACACTCATTTGTGACATATACATTTGCATCTAGACTAAAAAGACCCTTAGAGTTGTTTCCATATTTGTTGTGTGTGTCCGCTCTATCGGGGGAATCCGTGTTATGTGAATATATATATCGGTTTTGTGACATGCATATTGAGGATGCTACCTTATATGTAGATTTATTGCCCTTGAACTTTAGACATTTTGATGTGATTTTAGGCATGGATTGGTTGACCAAGTATTGTGCCACCATAGATTATGTGACAAAAAGGGTTGTATTTAAACCATCAGAACAACAAGAAATTGTGTTTGTGGGTAATGGGGTAGTGCCTCCACCTTATTTGATATCTGCAATGAAAGCATGTAAATTGATCAGGAAGGGGTGCCGGGGTTATCTGTGCTATGCAATGACGGAACAATCTGTGAATGTTGGATTGAATGATATTCCTATTGTTAGAGAATTCCCAGATGTGTTTCCAAATGAATTACCAGGGGAGTTGGTAGACAGAGAGATAGAGTTTACTATTGAGACTGTGCCAGGCACCCAGCCTATTTCCAAGACTCCCTATAGAATGGTTACTGCTGAAATGAAAGAATTGAAAGAACAGTTGCAAGACCTCCTTGATAAGGGGTTTATCTGACCTAGCACTTCGCCTTGGGGAGCACCTGTGTTGTTTGTGAAAAAGAAGGATGGTACCTTGCGTCTGTGCATTGACTATCGGGAATTGAATAAGGTAACAGTAAAGAACAAATACCCCCTACCCCGTATTGATGATTTATTTGACCAGTTGTAGGGATCACAGGTGTTTTCTAAGATTGATTTGAGATCCGGGTATCATCAGCTAAAAGTTAAGGCAGAGGATGTTGAGAAAACAACATTCAGAACGAGGTATGGTCATTTTGAGTTTCTTGTTATGCCATTTGGAGTGACTAATGCTCCGGCAGCGTTTATGGACCTAATGAATAGAATTTTTAAAACCTACCTTGACGAGTTTGTTGTAGTCTTCATCGATGATATTTTGATATACTCAAAAGATAGACTTGAACATGAACACCACTTGAGGACTGTTTTACAAATACTCCGAGAAAGAAAACTTTTTGCTAAACTAAAGAAGTGTGAATTTTGGTTGGATGAGATTGTTTTCTTAGGGCACGTGATCAACAAGGAGTTTCAGTGGACCCGCAGAAAATAGAGGCAATTGTGAACTGGCCTACACCAACTAATGTGACGGAAGTCCGCAGCTTCATGGGTCTAGCCGGGTACTACAGGAGGTTTGTGAAGGATTTTTTGAAAATAACTGTGCCTCTTACCCAACTGACACACAAGGGGCAACCATTTGAGTGGAACGAAGAAAGAGAATCAGCCTTCCATGAATTGAAGACAAGATTGACCACGGCACCAATTTTGACACTACCTTCAGGTACGAAAAATTTCGTGATTTTCAGCGATGCGTCTTATAAGGGTTTGGGTTGTGTGTTAATGCAGAACGGAAAGGTTATTGCCTACGTCTCTCGGCAATTAAGGCCACACGAGAAGAATTATCCAACACACGACCTAGAACTGGCCGCAGTTGTCTTTGCTTTGAAAATCTGGCGGCACTATTTGTATGGGGCAAAGTGTGAAGTCTACATGGATCATAAGAGCCTGAAATATTTCTTCACGCAGAAATAGTGAAATATGCGACAGAGGAGATGGCTGGAACTGATAAAAGATTACGACCTAGAGATTCAGTATCATCCCAGAAAGGCTAATACAGTGGCTGATGCCTTGAGTAAGAAATCAACAGGGAGTATGGCTTGTTTGCTTACTGAACAAAGGGAAATTTTGCAAGACTTTGAGAAGTCTGAAATTGAAGTGGTAGTATGTGAACAGGGCGGATTGATAGCCGCTATTACGGCCGAGCCGGTAATTGTTTATGAAATCAAGCAGAGACAGAAAGAAGATAAGTTCTTCAGAAAGGTAATTGATGAGTTTGAGACAAGCCCAAAAGCAGAGTTTAGCATTGAGAATGAAATGTTGAAATTCCGGGATCGAATATGTGTCCCTAATATTCCGGAACTAAAGAAGAGGGTTTTAGATGAAGCCCACAGATCCGTATTTGCGATGCATCCGGGTAACAATAAAATGTATCGGGATTTGAAACAAACCTATTGGTGGCCTAAAATGAAGAGAGAAATTGCGGAATATGTGTCCAAGTGCCTTCGATGTCGCCAAGTTAAAAAGAACATCGAAACCAGGGGGTCTACTTCAACCTCTCCCTATTCCTGAATGGAAGTGGGAACATGTGACTATGGATTTCGTTGTTGGCCTACCCCGGACTTCACGAGGTATGGATTCTGTTTGGGTCATAGTCGATAGACTGACTAAATCCGCACATTTTCTGCCTGTCAAAACAACATTTACTGCTTATAGATTGGCTACCATTTACGTTGATGAGATTGTCCGTTTACACGGAGTCCCAGTGTCTATTGTGTCGGATAGAGATCCGAAATTTGTATCTAGATTGTGGAAGGGTTTGCAGGAAGCTATGGGAACAGAACTAAGGTTCAGTACTGCATTCCACCCACAGACAGATGGGTAGTCAGAACGAACGATACAAACTTTGGAAGATATGCTTCGCATGTGCGCTTTGGATTTTCAGGGGAGTTGGGAAGATTATTTGCCGTTTGCAGAATTTGCCTATAATAACAGCTTCCACTCCAGCATCGGTATGGCACCATACGAGGCTTTGTATGGTAGGAGGTGTAGATCACCTATTTGTTGGACAGAGGTCGAGGATAGAGCTTTGCTTGGGCTAGAAATTGTGCAAGACACATCTGAGAAAATCAAGACTATTCGCCAAAGGCTCAAAATGGCTCAGGACTGACAAAAGAATTATGCAGACGTTCGGAGAAGACCTCTTGAGTATGAGGTTGGTGACCATGTGTTCATCCATGTTTCTCTGATGAAAGGCCAAGTCAGATTTGGGAAAAAGGGCAAGTTGTCGCCCCGTTACATTGGGCCGTTTCAAATTTTGGAGAGGCCTGGTCCAGTTGCTTATAGAGTGGCTTTACCACCGGGATTCGAGCAAATCCATAATGTGTTTTATGTGTCGATGTTGACGGGTTACCTCCGAGACCCATTTCATGTGATTGATTATCACCGGGTTGCTATTGATGAAAATATGGAATATGCTGAATGGCCGGAACGAATTGTTGATCGACAAGTGAAACAATTGAGAAGGAAGTCCCTCCCAATGGTGAAAGTGGAACGGAAAGAGCACTATGGGACGGATGCCACGTAGGAAAAAGAGGAGGAAATGTGACTAAGTTATCCACATTTGTTTCCCGATGAAGGTAACTTAAGTTTGGAGGGCCAAACTTCCTAAAGGGGGGAAGATTGTGATACCCCTGTTCTGTATTATGTTAATTGGTCCCTAATACGCATGTGATTATATGTTTTGATATGATTTTGTGTACCATTATGTGGATATATGTGATTTGGGATTTTATCTATTCATCGTAGGAATATCTGTTTGAATAATCCGCTTCGGGAATTAAATTGAGGGCCTTATCGGCCACAGAACCCGAAATTGATTACGCCATTGTGATTGGCATAAGTTTTAGAGCCTACGGTGAAATTTAATTGAAAATTGATTCTGGTAAGATTAAACTAATTAAATTGATGAATTAAGTGCCCAAATATTTTATATTAAAATATTTTGTTAGTGGGGTTGTTGCCTTAAAGCATTACACCTTCTATTTTTTCCTTATAACCTCATTTTGGCTGATTTGGACTCAAAAGAGAGAGAGGCCCGGCCATATAAGAGGGAGAGAATTGGGTGATTTTGGCTTAGAGCTTGGAAATTTTGGAAGTTTAGCTCAAGAATTGAATAGAGCTTAGAAGATCAAAGCTCCTAGGTGAGTAATTCTTGGATTATAGTTTGTAATTTTGTGTGTTCAAGCTAATTTGGTGATCAAGAGTAAGATTGAAAGGAAATTGGGTTGTATTTGTTGAATTGAAGCCTAATATGTACATGCATGTAAGAAATGGCCATGAATCTCCATGTTTGAGCACAATGTGTATGATTTGTGTTGAATATTGCTTAAAACCCATGTATTGGGACCTCTCTTCACCAATTAAGTTGATATGAAGGCATATTTCTCACATGCAAGAATGAATCATGCAAGTGTAAGCTTTACATGTTTGAATGTGATGTGTTGGTGATGAATTTGGACTAATTTGAGACATGCATGTAAGTAATACAAGAAATTGAGCTCCATTGTGATGTGTTTTAGTGTCTATGGCATGTTAGTACAAATATATGTGAGATTGGAGCCTTAGCATGCAAGAAAAATTGGTTGAATGTCGAGTTTGAACTCAAAGGAGTGTTCTGGAAAGCCCAGAATTTTTGACGTCCCCTCGAGCGGGGGAAGTGCCGTTCGAGCGGAGAATTCGAGCTCCCGGCATTTTTCTGCAGACATGGTGCCCGCTCGAGCGGGGAGCCATGTAGACAGGCAGTCTGCTCGAGCGGTCGAGTTCACGCTCGAGCGGAAATTTGGGGCAACCAGTACTTTTGCAGACTTAAGGGTCCGCTCTAGCGGGGACCCTGTTTTCTGAAATTTTGAATATGCATCCTGTGTTCTATTTTCCATTCTCTTTCACTTGTAAACACTCTTAGGCATGTGTTAGGCATTGTGAATGAGTTAATGAGATAAGAATAAAGCGTAATGAGGAGTATGTGAATTAAAGAACGGATTGAACTGTTAGTGACCCTTTTGTGTTCATGAAATGTGTAGGGTCAAGCTCCAGGGCAGATCCACAAGCCGGTCATTGTGAGTAATATCGATATATGAATGCTTGTGAATGTCCAATTGTTTATTCCCTTATAAGCTTACGAATTGCTAATTGGGGTTGTGAATGTAAAATAAACATGAATCGACTAAACGTCGTTTTGTTAAACATGAATGGACTAAAGGTCGTTCTGTTAAACATGAATGGATCAAAGGTCGTTTTGTTAAACATGAATGGACCAAAGGTCGTTTGGTTGAACATGAATGGACCAAAGGTCGTTTCGTTAAACATGAATGGACCCAAGTTCGTTTTGACATGAATGAGTGGGCCAAAGGCCGTTTTGATACGAATGTGTGGGCCAAAGGCCGTTTTGATACGAATGTGTGGGCTAAAGGCCGTTTTGATACGAATGTGTGGGCCAAAGGCCGTTTTGACATGAATGAGTGGGCCAAAGGCCATTTTGATACGAATGTGTGGGCTAAAGGCCGTTTTGATACGAATGTCTGGGCCAAAGGCCATTTTGACATGAATGAATAGGCCAGAGGCTGTTTTGACATAAGTGAATGGGTCGAAGGCCGTTTTGACATAAATGAATGGGCCGAAGGCCGTTTTGACATAAATGATCGGGCCGAAGACCGTTTTGACCTAAATGAGTAGGCCGAAGGCCGTTTTGATATGAATGGAAATCTAAATGGGCCAAAGTCCAGAATGTTTGGAACTTCGTATAGTGATATGTATCTATTAAAATTGTGAATTGGGCCCAAGGCCGTTTAGAACATGTTGATCTACCTTGTTATGTATATTTTGTATTTGATATTATTCACTCGGTTATCGCTCACGCTCATTCATGTATTTGTAGGTGAGCCAAGAGAAGCACAAACCCAGCCCCAGTGAAGTCTGCCAGGAACAACATGAGTTTTGGAGAGTCAGCCTTGTGTCCTACGCATGAGACCATCCTTGCCCTTCTATTATGTACTTATGTTTTGTCCGGTTGGCAAGGGCCTTGTGTATGTCTGTACATAGTCTGTCATAGGTTGACTCATTTTGAATGATCCTGTCTACAATGAACTCTGTGATACAGTACTTTTAATGTGGGTTATTAACATATCTGAGTATGGTTGTTTGATGTGCATATAAGCACGGCTCTATGGATAAAGTTTTAAATTTTTACTTCCGTTTGGCCCCTTTACTCTGATGAATTATGTCTGTTTTGGTCTGAGGCCGTAGGTAATCACAGGATTACTGGCCGGTTATGTCCTTAACCCATAGGAGCGGGTTCGGGTCATGACACTTCATCCACAGGCAATCATGCAGTTAATCATTTAAGAAAATAGCCTCATGGCAAGCATGCTACCATGGTAACACTCACACTCATGCAAGTATTATAAAACGTAAACACTTACAGTGTACTCCAAGCCAAAACAAAAGCTAGTTAGAAATATGCATGATCCTAACTATGTAAAATGTTTAATGCAACACATGCAATAATGCAACTAAATAGGCTCGGCTACCTAAGATGGCATATGAATGCAACAATTTGATACATGTATTCAAAGAAGTATTGAATTGACAATGCAGTTTGAATGATGCGCTGAGCCCGGTGCATGCAATACAAATGAATGAATGCAAACATGCAAGCATAAGGTATGCTAATTGAAAATGACCCTAATCTAACCATCGAAAGCGGTTAAATAAAAGGTAGAAAGACATGGGGTTGGAAGACATGCACACACACACGCACGCACCCTTATTGCAACATTATGCCCTCTCGAAAGAGGGTTCGAATGAATAAGCTAAGCTATGTTAAGCTAAGTTAATTATTACAAAACGAAACTAATTAACTATTCTAGCTAACTAATTATTACAACACAATTGAAGTAAATTAACTAACTATGCTAAGCTAATTTAAAACAATTAAACTAATTAACTATCTAAGCTAATTAAATAATTACAAAACATATTAAACTAATTAATTACAACACATGTAATAATTAACTACCACTAGCTAATAAAGCAATAAAGTGGCCTTGCGAGTGAGGGAGACATGCATGCTCGGTTAGCTTCCTCCAAAAAATCTATCGCCTTGCCACCGGTTGCCTCTGTTTACACTCGCGATGATCGCTGAACATCATACAAACTTCCAGATTGCCTCTGCTCCAACACATGAACACATTGGACAACTTTCCAATTGGTGGCCGGTCGGCCACCCTTTTTTCCAAACTTCTATTTTTGCTGCAACAGAGAACAACGGAGGCAAAACAATGCATTTTTCAAGAAATGTATGTATTGCCACCCTCCTTATCATTTCTCAAGCTTAAAGGAGTATGGCACTTGGCTCCCAAGCTACCAATCAAGCATCTCAATGCATGATAGCCAAAGAGTCAACCTTGTACAAGCTTAGTGAATGCACAAATAAGACTTAAAGGGCCACCACCCTATCATGCATGATCAAGGGTGACGGGGACCAAGAAATGTGACACGTTTCATCACTTTGAGTATGAAACGTCTCACATTTCTTGTGTTTGGATTAACGTCCGATCCAAACATATGCAATGCAACCCAAATGCTTATCTTGTTCATGTTTTACTTTGCTCAATTCTTGTTTACATATTTTACATTACCGATTAATCCTTTAACCGATTAAGTCCAATGTGAAAGTCTTCTAATGAGAGAGGGTTCAACCAAAGGATGATTTAAGACATGGGAGAGATCATGCCTTTGGTTAGGAGGAACCCTCAAAAGAGGGTTAAAGCCATTGAACACAAGCTCTATCTCAAACTTAAACACAATCATAAGGTTAACCAACCCTCAAAACAAATAGAAAAATGAAGAAATGAGGGAGGTTACATATTTTTTTAGTGCTGAAATGGCATGCAAAAGAATACTACAACATGCGAGCAACGCATGCATAACATGTTAAGAGCCAACAATAATTAACTAGTGAAGAGCACTACACTAGAGGCATGAAATATCAAGCTCAAATGACCAAACCAGCTCTGAATAGAGCTTAAACATGCCAAAACAGTGGCCAAAACATGCTGAGATTGGAGCATAGAAGGTAAGAAAAACATGCTCATTTGTTAGCTCGCAAGCAAGGCTCAAAGCACAACTCTCAAAAGCAATGAAAGAGTGACATAAGTGAGAGTGTGATAGAGCTATGTGCACTGAAATCACATGTGAAATGATGCTACAACATGCAACCATCTCATGCAAGACATGTTAGAGGCCATAAAACACTAAGCTAGTGAAGGTATTTGCACTATAGCTATACAAAACATGGCTCCTATGACCAAGACCACTCAAAACAAAGTTAAAGCAAGTCAAAAAATTAACAAAAATGTGTTGGAGTCAAGCTAACACAAGCTAGAATTATAGGCTAACTCATTAGGTATGCTAGGCTGGTAAGCATAATTACACTACAAGTGCAAGAAGCAAGCAACAAGTGCACCAACCAACCCAATACAGAGTTGAATCATGTCAAAATAGAGCTTAAAACATGCTTGAATTAAGCTACAAAAAGGTAGAAAAACATGCTCACATGTTAGGCTATCTACATTTGTAAAGAAGACACAAGGAGGGGAGGCCACCCCCTTCTATTTGGGATCTCAAAACCAAGTTTTTGCCACTGAAATTCTCCTAGAATTCAATGGTTAAAAGGCCAAAAAAAAAAGTTGTTTCAAAAGGCTTTGAAAGAAAGCACAACACTCAGCAAACAAGCTACAAAAGAGGATGGACCACCCCTAACTCCAAAAAGGCCTTAAACCACCATTTTTAAACCTTAAAAACAAAGGTTTTTGTAGTTGAAAACTAGGCCAAAAAAAGCATGCAAAGGTGGCCAAACTACTGTGCAAAAATAAGCTCAAAAAGGATAAGTGTTTACCTTTGAAGCACAGCAGCAAAACAACTACAATTCTGAGCTAAAACCAGCTTTGGGAGCTCAAACAAGACCTTCAAGGACCTCAGCTCCAAGATGAAGTTGTTTGGCTAAGGGTCTTAGTGCAAATGTGTAGAGAAATCTCACTTTCAAGCACAAAATATGATGAGAGAGAGGATTCTAGAGAGAGAGGCAGGAATTTTGCTCACAAAATTTTTGTAACCCCCAAAAATGGGGAGAGACCTCCCCTTATATAGGAATACAAGCCAAAAGCTTGCTTGTATCCCTCCATACATGTGTATGGAGATGGCCTTCAGTGGCCAACAGCTGGCACAGCTGCACAGAAAATATCTAAAAAAGGAGAAAAATGGTCGTGGGCCACTTCAGGTGGCCGGCCGGCCACCTCCCTTAGCCGGCCGTCCACTTCAAGTGGCCGGTTAGGGGAACAAGTGACCGTTGAGTGCCAAAAGTGCTCGGCAAGGCCCTTCCCCTCCAGGCAAGAGGCACCAAGGTCTAGTCCAAAAACAAACACAAAACAAAGATGGTTTAGAGGCTCAATGACATGGCGTTTTGCCGGGAACTTTGGGCACCCAAAACAAACACCATCATGCGCAATCATCGAGTGCACAAACGATGACATCAAAGTCTCGAGGTCGGCCAAAAATGGGGTGTCTACATAAGGCATACAAAATTATGTCGTGAAAATTGTGAGGATTTATGACTTTTAAGAAAATGTCGTAAAATATTATATACGGCATACAAAGTATGCCATAAATATATTAAAAATAACTTTCTACGGCATGCAAAATTATGCCATGGAAAGTATGATGATTTATGGCATGACAAAAATGTCTTAAAAAATTATATACGACATACAAAGTATGTCATTAATGTTTAATTTATTACTTTTTACAACTTTACTTGCATGCCGTAAATAATGCTCAACTTTTCACGGCATGTCATATAACAACATTTGTGTACATGTCGTGAAAGAGTTTTTACGACATGCATTGCAAGCCATAAAAATTCAATTTTGTTGTAGTGTACGTCGTCAACGTTGAAAACGATGTTGTATAATTTATGTTTTTTCTATGTATATGTTTGTTTCATATGCTTTCCACATTGTTTGTTGCACCGCCCACGCCCAATGCGGTTTTTACCATGTCCATTTCGCAAACTGTGTGTGGAGGAGATTTTGGAGTGGTTGTGAATGACACATATACGGTCATGGTTGTGTGTTGGTAACTTCTTTCTGACATTCTAAACCGTGTGCTACTGTTTTGTATGCAGGGATGGATGACATTTGTAACAACCCCAACCTCTAATTAACATTAATTCATGATTAAATGAGCCTAATTAGTAGTTAAGCGAAATTCTGAATTAATTGCATTTGTGAGTGTTGCATTATTGTGCTTATATTTGTTTATTGTAGAAATATCTGTTGGTGTTTCTGTTTCGGATTATGAATTGAAGACCTTATTGGCAACTGAATACGAAATTGACTTGGTATATGTGCTATTTGGGATTTTTGGAAAATTATGGTAGGTTTAATTAAAATTCAATTCGGAACGATTAAATTAGAATAATTTAATGTCCAACTGACTAGTTGATCAACAACTTAATTAAACCATTAGCCAAGCCTATATAAGGCCCCTGTCATGACCCAAATCCGCCCCTATGGGTTAAGGACATAACCGACCAGTAATCCTGAGATTACCTACAGCCTCAAACCAAAACAGACATAACTCATCAGAGTGAAGGGGCCAAACGGAAGCAAAAATTTAAAACTTTGTCCATAAAGCCGTGCTTATATGCACACCAAAACAAACCATACATATATGCGTTAATAACTCACAACATATACATAGTACCAAAAAGTTCTGCACAGACAGGATCATTCGAGTCTAAGTCAACCCATCACAACTATATATAGATATACACAAAGTCCTCGCCAACATGACAAAATATAATACATGACAAAATGGCAAAGATGGGTCTCGTGCGTGAGACACAAGGGTTCACTCTCCAAAACTCGGTTATTCCATATAGACTTCACTGAGGTTGGGTCTAGACCTCTCTTGGCTCACCTACAAACACATGAATGGGCGTGAGCGATAGCCCAGTGAATAATATCAAATACAAAAATTATATAAGCAGTAAGTAGGACAACATGCTTCAAACGGCCTTGGGCCCAATTCGTATTTCCACTTAACATATATATATACACAATTTAAGTCGAGTGACTACAGTTCCAAACAAACTGGCCTTTGGCCCATTCATTCTTCATTTGCGTCAGAACGACCTTTGGCCCATTCTGATAACAAACTAGCTTTTGGCCCATTCATTCGTTCGTGTCAAAACGGCCTCCGGCCTATCAATTCATGTCAAAACGGCCTCCGGCCCATTCATTCTTTTCAAAACGGCCTCCGGCCCATTCATTCATTGCAAAACGGCCTTCGGCCCATTCATGCATGTCAAAACGGCCTTTGGCCCATTGATTCATGTCAAAACGGCCTTCGACCCATTCTTTTATTCATATCAAACATTTGTCCATAATTCGAACTGGCAAACTCATAAGGCTCATAATGAAATAAGCAATTGGACAAATGACAAGTTTCAAATATCGATATTACTCACAGTGATCGGTTGGTTGGTTTGCCCTAGAACTCGACCCTACACATGCCATGAACATAAAAGGGTCACTAACAATTCAATCCGTTCAAAATTCACATTTTCCTCTTTAGGCTTCATTCATATCTCTTTAACTTATTTACAATGCTTAATACATGCCTAAGAGTGCTTGTAAGTGAAAGAGAACAGAAAACGAAACACAGAACGTGCGAATAAAATTTCAGAAAATAGGGTCCCCGCTTGAGCGTGGACTTCCCTACTCGAGCGGACCCATGAGGTCTGGAAAAGTGCTGGATGCATGAAAATTATGCTCGAGCGTGAAGTCTGGCACTCGAGCTGAAGATCTGTCTACAAAGCTCCCCGCTCGAGCGTGAACTCCTCCGCTCGAGCGGACATTCAACTCTGCAAAAATACTGGGAACACGAAATTCAAACTCGAGCGGCGGTTTCCCCGCTTGAGCGGGCATCAAACTTTCTGGAAATTCCAGAACTATTCTTGGAGTTCAAATTCGATGTTCAAAGGTCTTAACTCATGATTTTTTGCTCAAACTTCATATATTTATGTCCTAACATGGTACAAACACTAAATTACATCACAATGAAGCTCAATTTTGCTAATTAATCACATGCATGTTCCAAATTACATGAAACTCATGTCCAACATGATAAATTCAACCATTCAAACTCCTACTCCCCATGGATTGTATATGCATGTGACTTACCTCCCTCATTCCCAACTCATATGATGGAAAGGTGGACAAATACATGGATTTCAACCAAATTGCAACATGAGTCATGTAATTCAAGCTTAAATATGCAAATTCCAAACAATTACATACATGCATGCATATATAGTCTTCTAATTCAACAAAACCAACTCAAAACATGCTCTTGACCATTAATTAACTTTGAACACACAAGATTACACATTAAACTCATGAATTCAAGAATCAATGCTTACCTAGAGGTTCAATTCCTCCAATCTATGGTCAAATCTAGAGTTGGCCTCCAAAATCAAGCTTCAATGATCAAACTCTCAATTTCTTCCACTCCCTCTCTCTTAGCCGACCCTCTCTCCTTCTTTGAGTCTAAGAAAATCAGCCAAAATGCACTAAAGGAAGGAATTTGAGGGTGTAATGCCCTTACAACATAACCCACTAATGCCAATATAATAATAATAAAGTAATTGGGCACTAATTCGTCAATTTAATCGATTTAATCTGACCCGAATCAATTTTCAATTAAATTTCACCGTAGGCTCTAAAAATCATGCCAATCACAATGGCGTAATCAATTCCAGGTTCTGTGGCTGATAAGGCCTCCAATTTAATTTCCAAAGCAGATGATCAAACAGATATTCCTACGGTGAACAGATAGAAATTCAAAACCACATATTTTCATATAACAGCACACAAAATCATACTAAACACATGATCATACTCATATTAAGGACCAATTAACATAGTACGGAACATGGGTATCACAGCTCCCATACGCGCCTTCACTCATTCTTTGCTTCATCCCAACACATTTTTGAGCTCACACACACACATACCAATAAGAGAGAGGGAGATAAGGGAAGTTTGAATGCAATTTAAGAAGATTGCCAAAGAACTTAGAGAATTTGGCTTGGAACTTCAAGAATTGGCCATCTGGAACATCATTGGCAAGCCTAGGTAAGAATTCAACCTTTAATTGTGCAATCATGATGTAAGACATGAACTCTAGAGAATTATGTTGGGTAATGTAAGAATTAAGCTTAATGAAGTAGAAAAGAAGAGTATACATGCATACATGTGCATTACATTGCATTTAGAGCATGTTGTCTAAGAATTTGTCGTATGCATGTTCATATTTTGGTTTTAGTTTAAGAATTCACCATATTTTTTAGTAGAACATCTTATTTGATCATGAATTGGAGACTTGGAATCTCATTCATATCGTGCATGTCATGTTCATGTTATGATTTCTAAGAATTGGGTTTTGTTTTGCACAATTGGCAAGTTCTTAGGCTTTGGTTTTGTGAAATGATTTAGAATTCTCAATGTTTTCCAAGTTCACATACGATTCCTCAAGTTTTTAACCCAAAAGGATGAGTTTTGAAGCATTTGATTTGAGTTTGGAAGCTTGGAGGTGAATCTGGAAATTCCAGAATTTGACCTTTCCGCTCGAGCGACCACTCTGTGATCTTACACTTCCGCTCGATCATGAAATGCAAGCTCCCAGAAGTTTCATGTTTTTGCAAACCACTCGAGCGAGGACCTGAGTCTCATGCTCGAGCGACTGTCAAGCGTCCAACAAGCGTGAAAATCACACAACCAGTACTTTTTTTTTCATGTTTACATGTCCGCTTGAGCGAAGGAAGTTGCATTCGAGCGGGACCCCTATTTTCAGCAAGTTTTGTTTAGGGTTCCAAAGTGCATTTCGGGCATCCACATTGCAGCCTAGGCATTCCTTGGACATGATTAAGACTCAATAAGAGGTTAAGAGTTAGAAACACACTAAAAATGAAACAAAAGAAGTTAAATACCAACCAAGTGTTTGTTTCATTATGTGTTTCTGCATGTGTGTATGTAGGTTACGCTCCATAAGTTATCTGAATTTTCTGATCCGCAAGTGGAGCCATCTGTGAGTAATAACGTTGTAAAACTATGTTTATGTTTAAGTACTTTCTTATATGATATGATATGATAAGAAATGCTCTGATTTATGAAATGTTATGTTCTATGTAATGAGTGATTGTCCAATTTCTGACAAGTATTTGTGGGATCCTTAGCACAAGACCCTTGCCCGGGGGTAATAATATCGTGGTTTAGAAGCAAGGCCCTTGCCCAGGGGTAATAATACCATGGTCTCATGGCCCTTGCTCGGGAGCAACAATACCGCGGCTGAAGTTTATTACAAGTTCCCGGTACCGGAGGTTCCTTATGGAACAAACAAGCATGATAATTGTAACAACCCTGACCTATGATTAACGTTAATCCATGCTTAATTGTGCCTAATAATTAATTTAAGTGAAGTTTGGCATCATATGTTGTCCTATTTGTGTTTATATCTGTTTAGCATAGAAAGATATGTTCATGTTTTCGTTTCGGTTTGCGAATTGAACGTCGTATCGGCATTCGATTCAGAAATTGACTTGATTTATGTGTTAATTATAATTTTTAGAACATTATGGTAAGTTCAATTAAAATTTGATTTGGAATGAATATATTGGATTAATTTAATACCCAATTGATTAATTAATCAACAAATTAATGAGGACATTAAGCAAGCCTATATAAGGCCACCTCAACACCTCTACTACACTTTTGCACCCTCATTTCTTCTTCATTGAGCTTAAATGTGTAGAAAGAGAGAGAGAGGGACTAAGAGAGAGTTGAACTCAAGCAAAGAAATTGCTGGAAGACTTGGAGATTGACTTGAAACTTTAAACAATTACCTCTATAGAGCATAGTTGATCATCTAAGGTAAGAAATTCAGTCTTCTAGTGTGAGATTCAGTCACTTAGCACATGAATTCAAAGAATTAAGTTGTGTAATATTAGATTTGAGCAAAAATGAAAGAACATAGATCATATCATGCATGCATGCATGTTTCATAACATTTTCAAGTTGTTTTCAAAGATTTCCTTTCATGCATGCTGCAATTCTAGCATGGTTTGAAGAATTCATAACATTTCTCACCCTTGAGCCTCATTTGATCAAGTATTTGAAGCTAAGAACTTAGGTGATTACATGCATGACATATATAGAGCATGTTCTTGCATTTTAAGTTGATTTGCTACATAATTACACGTGAACTGGGTCTTGATTTTGGGTAATGATTCTTGTTTCATAATGTTTTCCAAGTTCACATGTGATTTCTCAAGTTTTTGAACCAAAATGTTGAGTTTTGAAGTGTTTGGTTCGAATTTAAAGCTTAAAGATCAAATCTAGAAATTCCATAATTTGCATCTACGCTCGAGCGAGCACTCTGAGTGCGTGCACTTCTGCGAGAGCGACCTGAGTCCCGCTCAAGTGTGAAATGCATGTACCCATAGGTTCATATGTTTTGCAACATGCTCGAGTGACAGAAGCCACGCTCGAGAGAGGGTCTGAGTCTCACACTCGAGCGGGGATCGCGCGTCCATTGAGCGTGAAAAACAAGCAACCAGTACTTTTTCAAAGTTTACAGACCGCTTGAGCGAAGGAAGTTATGCTCGAGCGTACTCTCACATTTTGCATGTCCACTCGAGAGAGAAAAGCCAAGCTCGAGCGTGGACCCTATTTTTAGCAAGTTTTGAAAAATGTTTTCAAGTACTTTTTTGCATCCTCATTCCATCCTAGGCATTCCTAGGCCAAGATTAAGACACCATAATGAGGTTAATGATGTAGAAACACACCAAGATAGGAAGAGCTAAGTTAGTAATTTCAGGTGTGTAATTCTATACGTATCCGTTCTGTGTTTGTGTAGGTCACGTGCCGTAGGCTATTGAGTTATCCCTTCTATCCATCCGCTTTAAGGCCATCTGTGAGTAATAACTTTGTAAAGCTATGTTCAATTTATAAGTATTTTCTGAGTGATATAAGACGATCTGTTTTCTGAAATATTATTTTCTATATGAATGAATGTTTGTCCAATGTTTCTGAAATGTATTCATGGCATTCTTAGCTTCAAATGACATTTGTTATCTGTTTTGTTACGTCCCTTTATGGGTCAACTGTATGCCTATATGGTCGTCCCTTTATGGGTCAATTGTATGCCTATATGGCCGTCCCTTTATGGGTCAACTATATGCCTTTATGGCCGTCCCTTTGTGGGTCAACTATATGCCTTTATGGCCGTTCCTTCATGGGTCAACCGTTTCTGCTAGTGTTAATGAATGTAGCACGTATGATTAACAGCAAATTCTGATTTTGAATATGATTCTGAATCTGTATCTGTTATGAACTATGATTTCTGAACATGATTATTAATTCATTTCTGATAACTACTGAATTTTGTTTTCTGTAACCGTTAAGGACAACCTTCATTAAACCTCTTTACTCTGTTATTATTCACTAGGCTTCAGCTCACTATTTATATTATGTATGTAGGTGAGCAGGCACGTGACCAGGCCTAGGGTTGACGGCCTATGTTTCAATTTTTATCAGCCAACCATTGTGCCTGCCGAGGAGGTTTCGAATAAAGTTAAGTTTTGTGGCTATTTTTGTAATTGTACTAGACTTTGTTTATTTTGTCAAGTTTTGGGCAAGGTTTCCGATAATATACTTCTAGGAGTGATGTGTAAATATTATGTCTTTTGACGTCACTTGTAAGTTTATAAAAGTTTTAGTTTATCCATCTCATGTACGTCTTCACAGCACAATGGACTACGTATATTTTGTATATTTGCTTCTGTAGCCCCTAACTATATGTTTTTCTGTTAAGCGGCATTTGGTAATCCAAGTACTACTGGCCGGTTACAATGCTAAACTGTAGACACCCCATTTTTGACCGTCCTCAAGGCTTGGACGTCACCGTTTGAACACTCGATGATCATCCATGGTTGTGTTCGTTTTGAGTTCCCAAAGGTCCTGGTTACGCTCCTTGCCTCAGGATCTCTCGACTTGTTTGCCCTGTCTTCAGTTTTGCACCAAGGACTTGTTTGTTTTGAACCCGAGGGTAAAGGGTGGCTTGTTAGCTCCCCTTGACCCCCACCGGCCTTGGCTTGAGGCCACCGGCCGTGTATTCTTGCTACCGGCCATTGGTGAAATATACCATTGGCCGGTCGGCACTTAGTGTGGTCGATCGGCCATCTGTTTGGCTGGTGACCTCCTTTGCTGGCCGGTATTACCCTTTTGCACCCTTCATGCATGGTGCATGCCAGTTGTGCCAGCTCAGATGCACAAGCCCTGCTCCCTGTGCACATCTGTGGCTGTTTTGAACCTTTGCACCCCTTTTCTTCTAGAAGGTTGAACCCTTTAATCAAGCTTCTTGAGGAAGCTTGACCCTTTGTCATGGCTTCCTTAAGAAGCTTGCACCCTTGCCTTAGCTGCTCTGGGAAGCCTTGGCCCCTTTGACCCTTCTTCTTTAGCTTCTCTTGTAAGCTTTACACTTTGTATTGTCTATATAAGGAGACTAACCCTCTCCTTTGTTTGGTTCAGCAAAAACCAGAGCAAAATATATGTATATCTGATATACACTTTCTCTCTCTATACCTCCCTCTCTCTCTTCTTTTGTGTGTGTTTGGAGGCCTAAAAGTGTGTTTTTGTTCTTATTATTGCACTAAGACACACACTATCACACCATACTTCGACTTGGGAGGCCTTGAGGGTTTGTTCTTGAAGTTTTGAGCTGATTTTGATCACAAGAAAGGGCTTGAGCTTGCTGTTCTTGGAGTGTTCTTCAAGGGTAACAATCTTGCTTTATTTTCCCCAATCTTGCACTAGCTTTTGACCTACTTTGCTTATTGTTTTAGACTTTGTGTATAAATGAAAAAAGTCTTGTATTTGCATGCTTAAGATACTTCATTAAGATTGTTTTGGTGTTGGGGGATGACCTCCCCCTCTTAGGCCTTGTTTGGCCCTTTTTGTGCTTCCATTATTAAGCTCTGGTTACTTTGGTGTATTGGCCTTCTCACCACTGAAATCCAGTGGATTTTCAATGGTGAAGAAGAGGGTTTGAAGTCATGCATAGGGGAGGGACACCCCTCTTCCATGGTCTCTCATTTGTGTATGTTTTGGTCTCATAAGGGTAGCATATGTGCTTGGTTGCTCTTGGCTTCATTTCAGGGGGTTTTAGGTGTTATTTGGGCATACCTTACCTCTGTTTTTGGTCAGATTAAAGGTCCCTTGCGTGCTCAATATATTTGCTTTGTAATCCTCCATTTTGCCTAGAAGAACATCATGCATTTAGCCTACCATGCCCTCATGTTTTGGCCTAACTTTGTGAAGTTCTTAGCCATGTCTTACCATGCTTAAGGTCTGTTGGGAGCTTATTTGATCATATTTTCCATGTTTGGTGTAGCCTCTTTGTATTTTGGCTTGTGAGCCTTTAGTGTGTGAGTCATGAGCATGCTTGAGTTGGGTTGTTTTAGTGATTTGAAGTCATCTCTCATGCTATTTCAGTCCTTAATCCATGCTTGTAAGCTCACACTTATTCTCCTTTCAATGCTTTGAAGAGTTGTGGTCTTATGCTCCATGTTTGGCCTTTTTGTGCATGCCTTTCGTTTAAGTCATTTGGGCTGCCATATCAGGGGATTTTGGGACTTATTTTGGTGCATTATAACTCTGTTTTGTATTGAAAATTTCATGTCATGTTTGCTTGGGGTAGGTGTTGAGTAATGCCCTCTTTTGTACCCTTGAAAGCCTTCTATCTTACACCCATTCCCTAGCATGATTTGGCATCATCTTTTACATATTTTTTTTTCAGAGTTTAACATGAGTGTTTAATGTCCATGTTTATCACCTTTGAGTGTTCTTGAGAATAGCCTTCCATGCTTGGGTTTTTGGCTCATTGGTGTGCATGTTTCCATGAGCACTTGTCCATCATTTTTGGCACTTTTGGCCACTGTTTTGGGGTGTGGCTGAGGCCTCCCATTTCAGTTTAAGACCACCCTTCTACATAATTGCATACTTAGAACGTGGCATGTTGCATTTCATTATTTGCATGCTTGCATGATGCTTTGTTTGCATGTTTGCATATTGTTTAGATAATCGCATCATATGATTTTGTTGCACTCTTGGCATACTAATGTTTGCATGAATAGGTGGCATTGCATTGCGTTAGTTGCATTACTTTGCATTGTATATGGCATACATTGCATTACATTTTGCTTGGTTTGGGGTGTCAAACCAAGCATGAGGGTTGAGGAGTGTTCGTACTTAAAGTGACGAAACACGTCTCAATCCTCGGTCGCCGACCCCCTTGAGCTCAACATGATAGGGCATTGGCATTCATTTGTTTGTTGCATACATTTTACATTAATTGGCAAACTTGGCATCTTAGGCCATCATGCATTGGAATGCGTGATTGGTGGCCCGAGTACCAAGGGCCACACTCCCTTGAGTCCATAACATGATGGGGAGAGCGGCCATGCACACATTTGTTTGAAAATTCTATGCCATACACTGCTTGCCCTCTGCTGCTGTCAACTGCAGGATTCTGCAGGAAGAATTAGTCGGCCGACTACTTGGAGTGCCGACCGGCCAGAAATAGATGGCCGATGGATTAAACAGTGGCCGGTGACCATTTCCTGCGGCCGGTGGTGTTTCCACCTAGTCAGTGATGCTCTCTAGTGATCAAAGAAGCATCCTTGAGACTCGTAAAAATTTTCAGAGAAGCAAGGCAGTAAAAACAGAGGCAGCGGTGCTATGGCAGCGAGTTTCCGGGCAAGACGAGTCAAGCATGCATCATTCACGCATTCCGAGGTAGGGCTGTGGCCACCTTCTTTTTGCATTCAATTTGTTAATTAATTAGAAGTTCTATAATAATTACTTTAGTATTATTTATTCGGACTGTAATATTTATTCAGACCCTCCGAGCGAGGGCGAATTTGTAATAAGTGTGGGTGTGTGTGTGCATGTCTCCCAACCCCACGTCTTTCTTCCCTTTTATTTACTAAGCTTTCGATGGTTAGTCTAGGGCATGTTTCAATTAGCATACGGTATGATAGCATGTTTGCATCCATTCATTCGTTTTGCATGCACCGGACTCGGCGCATCATTCTAACTGCATTTGTATTTCAATTCCAAATTGAATATGTGTTAGTTGTAGCATTTCACATGTCATTGTAGATTAGCCGAGCCTATCTTAGTTGCATTTTGCATGTGTTGCATTAGCCATCTTAACATGAATTAGGATCATACGTATGATTACTAACTAGTTTCTGTTTTGGCTCGGAGTACTTGGTAAGTTCTTATGCTTTAGCATCCTTGCATGTGTGTGAGTGTTGCCATGATAGCATGCTTACCATGAGGCTATTTGCTTATGTGATATAACTGCTTGAATGCCTGTGGATGGAGGTTGAATTACCTAAATTGGAATGATGCATTAAAACTACGAGTTTTAAGCCCACTTGAGGGTGGCAAAAATCTACATTTTTAGCCTACTTGCGAGTAGCAAACTATTTTCAAAACAAACATGGAATGTTTTGTTCCAATTTAGGCGATTTGGTCTATACTTGTTTGCTGCGCGCATAACATAGTAATTCTAGGCTAATAACCGGAATAAGAGCATATGATGTTTTCAAAACAAGATATCACGGTTAGTAGAGGCCGATCTTTGATCGGGCGAGAGGGGGTGCTCATAGCTGACCTTCCCCAATCGTACCCAAGTTCCCGAGCCGAGGCAACTTTGACGATGACAGACACGTGGCCTTTGGCACCAAGTCAGGGTTTCCTAAATTCCCCCAAAATAAATATTTAGGTGGCGACTCTGTATCTGGCAAAGCAGTCCATGTTTGGCACTTCTTTTCTAAAAATCTGTTTTTCTCAAAACGATTTGCCGGATTTGGACTCTTTGGTTCAGATTACGAACCGACAAACAAAATTGAGTCTGAACTGTAGAGTGAGGCCCTCGGGGCGCATCTACATAAACCCATAGGGGCGGGTTTGGGTCGTGACAGAGTGATATCAGAGCACGTTTTATACCGCACGCACGAGTCCATACGAGCTATAGGATGTTCTAGTAAAGAATTAGAAACATTCCATCTGCATATGTGAGTGCGTAATAATCTTTGTACATAAAAAAATTTCATCCAGCCATAAACACATGAAATTGAATTGACTAAACTGAGATTGAATGATCTGAACACTATGAAAAGAACTATTAACCAACGTTTATTGCCTTTCTATATCCCTATAGCAATGGAAAATACAAGAAGTGATGATACAATAGGGTCCTCAGAGGCCCGAATGAACATAATAGCACAAATGCTTACAGCTCTAATTGAGGTGGTAATGCAACAACAGAGGCAACAACCATTACCTCCTCCACCTTCGCTGGTCCAAGTTGAACCAGACAACAATGATATTATCAATCTGACTTAGAATTTCATGAAAATGAAACCGCCAACCTTTCTTGATGGAATTGAACCATTAAAGGCTGAAACATGGTTGTGATGGAGAAATTGTTTGAAGTATTTCCCTGTTCTGAGGTTCAGAAAGTCCTTTTGGCTATCTACACTCTGAAAGACGAAGCCAAAAATGGTGGTTATTGGTCCGAAACAGTAATGAAAATATGTTATGGGCTCAATTTTATACAATTTTCTACGACAAGTACTTTCCCTAGTGCTTTCGGGATCGGAAGGTTTCAGAATTTTAGGAACTCAAATAAGGTAGGATGTCCGTAGCTAAGTACGAGGCTAAATTTATCGAGTTGTCCAGATTTGCTCCTCACATGGTGGACACAGACTATAAGAAGGCCCGCAAATTTGAGAGTGGACTGGACTTAGATATATTGGATCGGGTGGGAGTTCTTAACCTACCCACATATGTAAATGTATTGGATAGGGCATTAATGGTAAAAGCCATTTTGGCAGCAAAGAAATAATTTCTTGTCCCACGAATTGTTTGGATGGGGAAAAGGTCTGGAAATAGTTTCAAAAAGGGCCGTTCATTTGCTGGGAATAAGAAACAAAATACGGGATCTTCTAGCAGCTCAAGTCAAAGTGGTGAATCAACGCCTATTTGTACTCAGTGTGGGAGGAGACACAGAGGAGTTTGCCATTGGGTATCTGGTGCTTGTTTCCGATGTGGCAAGACGGGCCACATGATAAAAGATTGTCCAATTGGGTCAGAAAATGTCAATCGTCCTGTAGCAAGTTCAGCAGGATCTGCCTCTGAATCAAAAGCAAATGTTAGAACTAATACAGGAAAAGAACCCTTGAGGCAGGGTAGAGTATTCACACTAGTGTCTGGGGATGTACAGAATACAGAGTCAGTGGTGTCAGGTATAATCTTTATCTGCGCACAGAATGCCTATGTGCTAATTGATTCTGGTTCCACGCATTCATTTATATCACATGCTTTTTCTCGAAAACTAACTAGATCCTTAGAATCCATGAATTATTTATTGTTTGCATCTACGCCAACTAGGGGTTCTATGGTATGTGCATACGTATATCCAGCATGTGATATTGTGATTGGTAATGTGACGTTGTATGTTAACTTGTTACCTTTGAACATTGATCATTTTGATTGTATTCTGGGTATGGACTGGTTGACTAAATATTGTGCAACTATTGACTGTGTGAATAAATCTATTGTATTTCGTCCACTTGGCTTACCTGAATTTTTGTTTACTAGAAATGAGGTAGTCTCTTCCCCATACCTGATTTCTGCCACGAAAGCTGTTAAATTGCATAGAAAGGGATGTAAGGGTTACATGTGTTGTGTTTTTATTGAGATCTCTGATAGAACCAATGTGGAAACTATCCCTATTGCTTGGGAATTTCCCGATGTGTTTCCGGATGATTTTCCTAGAGACTTAGTTGATAGGGAAATTGAGTTCACTATTGAAGTAGCACCGGGAACACAACCTATTTCTAAGACCCCTTACAGAATGTCAACCTCAGAACTGAAAGAATTGAAAACCTAACTTCAAGAACTGTTAGACGAGAAATTCATCCGCCGGAGCACTTCAACTTGGGGTGCTCCGGTTTTGTTTGTTAAGAAGAAAGATGGGTCCTTAAGGTTATGTATAGACTACCGGGAACTGAATAAAGTAACTATCAAGAATAAATATCCATTACCTCGAATAGATAATTTATTTGGCCAACTTCAGGGAGCCCAAGTATTTTCAAAAATTGATCTTCGATCTGGCTATCACCAGTTAAAAGTTAAAGCAGAAGATGTAGAGAAAATTGCATTTAGAACTAGATATGGACACTGAATTTTTGGTCATGCCATTTGGGGTAACAAATGCACCAGCAACTATTATGGGCCTAATGAACCGAGTTTTCAAACAATATCTCGATGAATTTATCGTGATGTTTATTGATGATGTTTTGATCTATTCTAAAGGCGGGGAAGAACATGAGAATCACTTGAGAACTGCTCTACAGACATTGAGATAAAAGAAACTATACGCCAAATTGACCAAATGTGAATTCTAGCTTGACAATGTGACATTTTTGGGGCATGTAATCAACAAGGATGGTATTTCTGTTGACCCTCAGAAAATTGAAGCTATTGTAGACTGGCCTAAACCGACGAATGTGATAGAAGGTAGAAGTATTCTAGGACTTGCAAGTTACTACAGAAGATTTGTGAAAGACTTTTCAAAACTTGCCATGCCATTGACCCAGCTAACTCAGAAAAATGTATCATTTGATTGGAATGAACAAAGAGAGTTAGCCTTTCAAGAGTTGAAGACTAGATTAGTAACTGCACCGATTTTGACTCTGCCCAATGGTATTGATGGATTTTACATTTATAGTGATGCATCCCACAGAGGTTTGGGTTGTGTCCTAATGCCAAATGGGAAGGTAATTGCTTATGCTTCTCGACAACTTCGACCACATGAAAAGAATTACCCAACTCATGGTCTTGAATTGGCAGTTATAGTGTTTGCCTTCAAAATTTGGCGACATTATCTGTATGGAGCGACTTGTGAAGTGTACATGGACCACAAAAGCCTCAAATATTTCTTCACTCAAAAAGAACTGAATATGAGACAAAGGAGATGGTTAGAGTTGATCAAAGACTATGATTTGCAAATTTTGTATCACCCAGGGAAAGCTAATACTGTAGCTGACGCCTTGAGCCGAAAGTCGATTGGAAATTTGTCGAGTTTGCTTACCGGTCAAAAAGAATTGCTAGATGACTTAGAAAGAAATGAGATTGAAGTTGTTTTGTGAGAACAATGTGGGATTTTAGGTGCCATTTCCGCCCAACCTGTAATCATTGAAGAGATCAAAGAGAAGCAACTTGAAGATGAGTACTTGGATAAGATTGTAAAAGAATTTGACTCAAAACCAAGGCCAGGGTTTGTGCTTGAGAATAATGTGTTAAAATTTCAAAATAGACTTTGTGTACCAAATTCCTCCGATTTGAGAAAATAGGTTATGACTGAAGCTCACAATTTGAAATTTGCCATGCATCCGGGGAACACAAAGATGTATCATGCTTTGAAATAGAATTTTTCGTGGCTTGGAATGAAAAAGTGCATTGCAGATTTTGTCGCTAGATGTTTACACTGCCAACAAGTTAAAACTGAACATCAACGACCCACTGGTTTGTTACAGCCGCTTCGAATACCGAAATAGAAATGAGAGCACATTACCATGGACTTCATTGTGGGATTGCCTCGCTCTTCTTGAGGTATGGATTCTATCTGGGTTGTAGTTAATCGTTTGACTAAATCTGTCCATTTTCTGCCTGTTAAAACTATTTATAATGCAGACAAGTTAGCTAACATGTATGTGAATGAAATTGTAAGATTACATGGTGTACCAGTATCTATTGTATCTGACAGAGATTCGAAGTTTACATCAAGATTCTGGCAGAGTTTGCAACAAGCTTTGGGAACCGAACTGCGATTGAGTAGTGCCTATCACCCACAGATAGATGGTCAAACTGAACGAACCAATCAAACCTTGGAAGATATGCTCAAAATGTGTGTCTTAGACTTCCAAGGAAATTGGGAGACCTATTTACCATTGGTCGAATTTGTGTATAACAACAGCTATCATTCAAGTATTGGGATGGCTCCTTATAAAGCTTTGTATGGAAGAAAATGCCAATCTCCGATATGTTGGGCCGAGGTAGGTGATAGACTTTATTGGGACTGGAACTTGTACAAGAAACAACTGAAAATGCGAAATTGATTCAGCAAAGGTTGAAAGCTGCACAAAGCCTCCAAAAAAGCTATGCAAATGCCTGAAGACGAGATAGAGAATACGAAGTTAGGGACCATGTGTTCATAAAAGTGACTCCTATGAAAGGACAAACTCAGTTTGGTGTTAAGGGCAAGTTGGCGCCAAGATATGTTGGACCATATGAGATTCTTGAGAAGATTAATTCAGTAACTTACCGAGTAGCCTTACCTCCAGTAATGGAAAACATGCATGATGTCTTTCATGTCTCTATGCTTCGAGATTATTTGAGATATCTGCTACATGTGATTGAACCGACTCATGTACTTTTAAAAGATGATTATACGTACGAAGAACGGCCAATTCAAATTGTCAACCGAAGGAACGAATAAATTGGATTGATTTAATACCCAATTGATTAATTAATCAACAAATTAATGAGGTCATTAAGCAAGCCTATATAAGGCCACCTCAACACCTCTACTACACTTTTTCACCCTCATTTCTTCTTCCTTGAGCTTAAACGTGTAGAGAGACAGAGGGACTAAGAGAGAGTTGAACTCAAGCGAAGAAATTGCTAGAAAACTTGGAGATTGGCTTGAAACTTCAAACAATTACCTCTGTTTTTTTTTTTTTTTTTTTTTGATCGGCAAATGAATTTTATTAATGAAGAACCAAAACAAGAGAGAACAAACAACAAGAACAAGGCTGAGCCAATTGGTGAGAGACCAATCAACAACACCCAAAAGAAAAACAAAACACCCCCAAACTGGACCTGCTCACCCAATTTAGCATACAAAAGAAATGCACCCACAAGAAAAACAAAACATCCCCAAACTGGACCTGCTCACCCAATTTAGCATACAAAAGAAATGCAACCACCATACTAAAATCAGCAGAAATGACCGAGCCACCCAGCAGCAGCAGCAATCAGCAACTTCAATCCAAACCAGGTGATAAACTTCAAACTAAAATTGCCCTGCAACCAGCAGAATTGCGATCCAAAGCAATTGCCCTGCAATCAGCAGCTTCAAGCCAGAATGCCTTGCAACCCAAGAGCAGAACAGCAAAATACTGTAGAACCAGGTGATATACTATAGGACTAGCAATATACAGTAGAGCTACACCAGCAATACTCGCCAACAGAACACCCAGCAGGAATCCATCACCAAGAAACTAAGAATGACCAATAAATTGCTGGACGTTATTAACAATTTCCTGCACAGAGTAAAACCCAACACTAGAGTGAGCCTTTACCCAAAAGGCAATTCTGAATTTGATCAACTCACACACTTCCACCACGTGTGCTTGCTTGCTTTGGAAAACAACCTCATTCCTGAGCTTCCATAGTGACCACAATACAGCCAATGGCATAGCCTGCCAAATCAAATTAGCAAATTTACCCCACCGAAAACCACTCCACCAGCGAAGCAGTTCCTCCACGCTCCGAGGAATAACCCAATGCAGCCCCCACCATTACAGTAAACAAGACCACACCCTCCAAGCAAAAGGGCACCACAGCAAGATATGGGATACTGACTCCTCCTCCCTCTTGCAAAAGATGCATAGGACAGGAGCCTCAGGATCTAGAACCCCAATTCTTTGCAGAAAAGAAAAGGTCTTAAGCCTCCCCTTCCACGCCAACCATCCAAGAAATTGCACTTTTGGGGGGTAAACACTTTTCCAAAGTAACTTAGAAACCAGTAGAGGAGTGAAAGGCTCCAACAAGGAGTACAGGGAAGAAACCGAAAACTGCCCAGAAGTAGTAGCCATCCACTGAAGACAATCATCTCTATCTGAAGAACCAGACCCAGCAGAGTTCAAGAAAGCCACCAAACTAATCAACTCGTCTGATTCCCAGCTCAGTAAGGCTCTTCTAAACCTGAGAAAACCATCTGTCTGGGCGACCCTCCTATCCAGCACCACTCTCAGAGTGATCTCCTTCTCTGATGATAGACTAAAAAGCCTAGGGAACAAAGACTTAATAGACAAATTACCCGCCCAACTATCAGTCCAAAAGTGAACTCTATTCCCATTACCCACAAGTAATTGAGAATTTGCCCTAAAAATATTGAAGAGATGAGAGTTTAACTGACTAACCTTGAGAATATCCCCCCAAATTTTTGAATAAGACCCGACATCTTCTTGGAAAGGGTACCACCTGCCACCAATCGAAGAATACCTGCAGCAGATTACACGTTTCCACAATGTTGAGTCCTCCTCACCATACCGCCACCACCATTTGGCCAAAAGGCAATCATTCACCTGTTGAACGTTCCTAATACCCAGACCCCCATTTTCTTTGGCTTCAATGCATGCCTTTGATTTAATGACTCTTAGATGCCACCTAAGTAGCCATTTAGCTTTGTTTTGACATGCTAGAAATCTGTTTTAGGTTGTTTAGTGCATGCCATGTATGTTTGTACTAGGTGTGTTTCAATGCCTCATTAGCTTGCCTTAAGCTTTAGGCCATTTGCATGCTTTGTTGGCATGCTTTATCTCATGATTTGGCATCATGTTTGACATGGATTTCAGAGCTTTTCATGCATGCTACTAGCCCATGTTTGTGCCTCTTAAGTGTGCATGAGAGTTGCTTTTGTATGCCTTGGGTTTGGACCTTAACACTTGCATGCGTGTGTGTGTGTTTAGTCCCCATTTCTAGGCACTTTAGCCACTGGTTTTAGGTATTTTTGAGTTGCCTAACTCATGTCTAAATCCATTATTCCATTGGTTTGCATGCTTGCTTCATATGCTTGTTTGTATGCTTGCATGAACACCTTGCATTGTCCATATTGCATACTAGTTTGCCATGCTTAGGGCTTCATCATATTGACTTGCATGCCAAGCCCCTTGAAGTGAGTTTGATGGAGGTTTGGCACCCTTGTTTGTTTATTTGGTTTGCATGCATTTTATAGTAAAGTTGCATTCTTGGTTCTTAGGGCCGTCACGCATGGGAATGCGCGATTGGTGGTCCGGGAATCGAGGTACATGCCCCCTTGAGTCAATAACATGATAAGGGGTATGTTTAGTGCACAAATAGCTTGGATTGTATTGCCATGCTTGTTGTTTCCCTCTGCTGCTGTGAGTTGCAGGTTCTGCAGGAATTTTGTGCCGACCGGCACTAAAAAGTGCCGACCGGCATCCGCTTTACCGATAAGGGAATTCGGTCGATGGCCTCATCCTTCACCAGGTGGTGTCCTACCCCACCGGTGGTGATCCCGCCTCACAGGAGGTAGTCCTAAGATTTTGGCGCTCGAGGAGAAGAGCAGAGGAAACAGAGGCACACTTGCATGGCAGTGCGATTCCGAGCGAGTCCCGGGCACGCGCATGCATTGGACCCTCATCCCGAGGCCATTTACTGCTTAATTAGATTAATTAATTTATTTAATTAATTTAGTTGATTTGTAATAATCAATTAGCTTGTGTAGTTAATTAGTTATTCGGTCCCTCTGTGTGAGGGCATAATTGTAATAAGTGTGGGTGAGTGGGTGTATGTCTTCCAACCCCCATTTCTTTCTCCCTTTTATTTACCTGCTTACAATGGTAGATTAGGGCACGTCTATTTTAGCATACCTTATGCTACGCATGCGTGCATTCATGCATTTGTCTACATGCACCGGGCTCGGTACATCATACAAACTGCATTGCAATTTTCAATTCCAAATTGAATACGTGCTACTCGCGCATTTCACATGCCATGTGTAGACACCCCATTTTTGACCGTCCTCAAGACTTGGACGTCACCGCTTGGACACTCGGTGATCATCCATGTGTGTGTTCGTTTGGAGTTCCCGGAGTTCTCGGCTCGCGTGCCGTGCCTCAGGACCTCCGAACTCGACCGTTTGTGTTTGGTTTTGCACCAAACACCTGTGATTTGCCTTTGAGGGGCAGGGAATGCCTTCTGAGGCATCCCCACACACCACCGGCTGGGGCTGGAGGCTACCGTGGTCAGAGTTGTCACTGCACTATATTGTGCCGGTCGGCACTATTTTGTGCTTGCCGGCACTGCTTTTGGGCGAAATGACCATTTTGCCTGCCGACCATCTGTGCACTTGCTTGGTGAGATATTTTCACACTGTTTGTAACTTGTTTCTCCATACACGTGTATGGAGGGATGGGCTTGCTTAGTGGCCAAGCTTGTAAGCTTTTGGCCTATAAGAGGGAAGCTCTCCCTCTTGGCTTGGGGGTTAGCAATTTTCAGAAGGTTAGCCATTGTTAGAGAGTTGAAAGCTCTGGTTTTTAGGGTTAAGTTAGATATACACTTTGTATGCTACTTTATCTCTTTGAACTCTAGGTGTTTAGTCCATACTATTGCACTAAAGCACCTAGTGTTCCACCTTTCTCTTGGAACTGAAGCTCCAGCAGGTTGTTCTTGGAGTTTTTGGTGGTTTTTGAGCTCAAGGAGGCAACAACATCAACCTTTGTGAAGGTAGTCAACAAGGGTAAGAAACTTACACTTTATTCCCCATTTTTGCAACTTGTTTTTACCTAGTTTAAAAACAGTTTTTGGCCTAGTGTTAGGCACATCAAATCTCTGTTTTTAAGTCCTCTTTATTGTATATTAAGAGTGCTTTGTGGTTTGAGGAACTTTGACCACCTTTAGGCCTTGAAAAGGGCACTTTTGTGCCATTTTGGAGAGATCCGAGATTTTGGTCTTGGGATCTCTTCACCACTTGAAATCTTGAGGATTTCAGTGGTGAAGAGCATGCCTGAAGTCTCAAGAAGGAGGGTCACCCCCTCTCCTTGATGTCCTTGAAAAGGACAAGTTTGGCTTCTTGTGAGAGTTCCATGTTTAGTTGTGTATTGAGCATGTTTTGGTTGTTTACCATGCTTATATTGCCATATTATAGCATGTCTTCAAGTGGGTTTTAGTACTCTTTGCGTGATTTGCATAGTTACTTTGTAATGCCTTAATATTGCCTTAACATGACTAGCTTGTTAGCCCTAGTTTTTAGCATGTTTTAGGCTTAGACTTGTGAAGTTTATAAGCTTATTTTGTCATGCTTTAGCTCTGTCCATGATCATTTTGGTCATTCTTAGCATGCATTTTGTAGCTCCTTTGTATTTGGCTTGTTGGCCTTAAAAGCATGAATGTGTGGTATGCTATTCTAGCTTTGTATTTGATGGTTGGGACCATCTTCCATGCTATTTCAGTCCCCCATACATGCTTATTTGATTGCCTAGCATGCATCTTTAATGCTTTGGTTACATGTGTTGTACATTCCTTTGAAAGTGCATGTGTGCATGCCCTTGATTTTGAGCCTTTTAGATGCTATCTAGGTGTGCCCCTAGCCTTGTTTAGGTCTGCATGTGACCTGTTTTGAGCCCCCTTGGCCTTGTGAGGCTTGGTGGGTTTGGCCTTGGTTTAAGCCTTCATGGCTTGTTTCAAATACTTGGGCCATTTATTGTGTATTTGGCTTGCTTTGTTGCATGTTTTGGCAACATGTTTTGCTTGATTTTCAGAGCTTACAATGCATGCTATTAGTCCATGTTTGGCCTCTTTAAGAATGCATGAGAGTTGCTTATGAATGCCTAAGTGTTGGACCATAATTGTATGCATGTGTGTGTACATTCTAGCCTTCATTTTCGAGCATGTTGGCCCTTGTTCTTGGGCCTTTTAGAGCTGTCCAATTCATGTGTAAGTCCATTCCTACTTTGCTTTGCATGCTTGTATGTTTACACAACAATATTCTTGCATTGCATTGCCATATTGCACGCTAGATGACATGCTTAGGGTTGCATTGACATTGTGCATGTTGGACCTCTTGAAGTGAGTTTGATAGAGGTTTGGCACCTTTGTTTGCATTGCATGCATTTGAAATCAAAGTTGTACTCTTGGTTCTTAGGGCCATCACGCATGGAAATCTTGCGATTGGTGGCAGAATCGAGGCACATGCCCTCTTAAGTTCATAGCATGATTTGGGATGTGTTTGGTGCATATATACCTTGAATTGCATTGCCTTGCCTTTTGTTCCCTCTCTCTTTGTCGATTCTGCGAGTTTTTCTGAAACAATTTGTGCCGATAAGCACCTTTGAGTGCCGAACGACTGCCCTTTAGCAGCCGAAAAGAGATTTCAGGGCCGATGAAAATTCTCCTCAGGCGGTGGTCCTCTGGCTGAGCCGATGATGCTTCTCGGTGTTCGGGAGGCACTCCGGTTTTGGGAATTTTTGAATAAGAGCAGAGAAACAGAGGCAACCGTGCAGCGATGTGACTCCGAGCGAATCCCGCGCATGCGCTGCAGTTAGCCCTCATCCCGAGGCATCTTATGCTTAATTAGACAGATTAATCAATTTGGTTAATTTGCAATAATTAATTAGCTAGTGTAACTATATATTTATTTGGTTTTGTAGACTTATTTGGTCCCTCCTCAGTGAGGCGAAAAATGTAATAAGTGTGGGTGAGTGGGTGTATGTCTTCCAACCCCATTTCTTTCTCCTTTTATTTACACCTTATGGTAGATTAGGGCATACTTATTTTAGCATACCTTATGCAACGCATGCGTGCATTTCATGCATTTGTTTACATGCACCGGGCTCGGTACATCATACAAACTGCATTGCAATTTTCAATTCCAAATTGAACACGTGCTACGTGAAACATTTCACATGCCATGTTTAGGGTTAGCCGAGCCTACTCTAGATTGCATTTATGCCTGTGTTGCATTAGCCACTTAACATGAACTAGGTCATGCACGTTTTGCTAACTAGTTTTCTTGTTTTTGTACGGAGTCTGATGTAAGTCTTCTTGCTTTAGCATATCGCATGCGTGTGATTGTTTGCCATGACAATAGGATTGCCATGCGGCTAAATGCTTACATGATAAACTGTTTGTATGCCTGTGGGTGGAGGTTGGATTGCTTGAGTTGGGAGTACTCATTGAAATCCGCATTTTAGCCTACTTGCGAGTAGCAAAATCTAACACGTTTTCGAGACAAAAACGGATCATAATGTTTATTTCCAAATTAGGCAATCTAGTCTATACTTGTTTGTCGCATAACATAGTAATTCTAGGCTAATAATCGAATAAGAACATATAATGTTTTCAAAAAGGATATCATGATTAGTAGAGGCCGGTCTTGCGACCGGCGAAAGGTGCTCATAGCTGACCTTCCCCGATCGTACCCAAGCTCCCGAGCCAAGACACTTTGGTGATGACGGACATGTGGCCTTCGGCACCGAGTCAGGGTTTCCTAAATTTCCCATTTTAAAAAAAAAATATTTAGGTGGCGACTCTGTAATCTGGCAAAGCAGTCCATGTTTGGCACTACTTTTTCAAAAATCTGTTTTCTCAAACGATTTGCCGGATTTGGACTCTTTGGTTCAGATTTAGAACCGACACAAAAGGGAGTCCGAACTGTAGTAGCGAGGTCCCCCCGGCGGGACGTGCTACACCATGTTTAGGGTTAGCCGAGCCTACTTTAGATTACACTCTTGTATGTGTCGCATTAGCCACTTAACATGAACTAGGTCATGCATGTTTGCTAACTAGTTTGTTGTTTTGGCACGGAGTATGATGTAAGTATTTTATGGCTTTAGCATACCACATGCGTGTGAATGTTTGCCATAACAGTATGCTTGCCATGCGGCTAAGTGCTTACATGATAAAACTGTTTGAATGCCTGTGGGTGGAGGTTGGATTGCTTGAGTTGGAAAAACTCATTGAAATCCGTATTTTAGCCTACTTGCGAGTAGCAAAATCTAACACGTTTTTCGAGATAAAATGGATATGCAATGTTTATTTCCAAGTTAGGCGATCTAGTCTATACTTTTGTGTTGTGCGCATCACATAGTAATTCTAGGTTAATAACCGGAATAAGAACGCATAACGTTTTCAAAATCGGATATCACGGTTAGTAGAGGCCGGTCTTCAGACCGGGCGAAAGGGGGTGCTCATAGCTGACCTTCCCCGATCGTACCCAAGCTCCCGAGCCAAGACCACTTTGGTGATGACGGACATGTGGCCTTCTGGCCGAGTCGTGGTTTCCTAAATTTCCCAATTAAAAATATTTAGGTGGCGACTCAGAATGTCAAAGCAGTCCATGTTTGGCACTACTTTTTCAAAAAATCTGTTTTCTCAAACGATTTGCCGGATTTGGACTCTTTGGTTCAGATTTAGAACCGCGACACAAAATCGAGTCCGAACTGTAGAGCGAAGCCCACGGGCGCGTCTATAGTTTCTGGCGACTCTGCTGGGGAGTTTAGAGAGCTTAACTCGAACTCGTGATATCCTGTTTTGATTTCATTTATGTGTCTCTTTGCATTGCATGTGCATTGGTGCGCCTAGGACACCGTGTTGGCCATCTGCTATTCCTGAACGGTTTGCCGAAGGCTTGTCTTGTCAAGGCATGTCCATAAGGCTGACGGTTCGAACTCTGCCGATGTGGGAACACAAACCCGGTTTCTGAGGCACCCTTTTCGACCATTCGACCTAGTGCATATTCGGAATCCATAGTGACCATTCCAAATTAGGACAGGTTGCTTGCCCGATGCTAAGTTGTTTGAAACCGCTGCGTGCGTAGTGAAACCCTAGCTCCTGACAAAATAGGACAGGGAAACCCTACCCCAACATAGGGGTGTATTGGCTCTCTTTTACCTGCTATGTGCTTTTAGAGTATATCTCTACAGGGAATGCGTATACCAGTTTGCAAGACTGGGTATCGACCCTGAGCACCGATGTCGATATTTTGAGAATCAGTTATATCTGCGGGTATCAGATTCAGATTTGGAGCAGAATTTTGGGCAGAATTCAGTAGAGAGCACACTCATTCAGCTTTGTCCGTATCTGTTCTGGTGAAATCAGGCTGAGGTGCTACATATTTTCTCTTTTGCTAAGTAGTCTTGGAACCATAGCTTCAGAAGGGTCTGATATACCCCGGGTACTCTAGACCTGTGTTGTTATGTGATCAGGGGATGAACCACTTGCTGTCAGTGCTCAGTTTACTTCAGATGTGATGGATGGCACGCACTATTTTGAGCATTTGTGAATGCTGTTTATCCTACCTTCTGACTTGGGTGTTGAGTCTGTCTTGTTGTATCGAGTCAGTCCTGTTGAGTCTGTCTCGTTGTATCGAGTCATCCCTGTTGAGTTGTCTCATTATATCGAGTGACCCCTGTTGAGTCTGCCTCGTTGTATCAAGTCAACCCTGTTGAGTCTGTCTCGTTGTATCGAGTCAGTTCTGTTTTGTTAGAGTCAGGTGATTCCGGGGATGTTACCTCGGACATCACCCATTTTGTTTTGCGTTTGTCTTTTCGTTTTGAGTCTGTTTACGCGAGAGCCAAGAATGCCAGATTTGAATGGAGCAGTGATTTTCACACTCGTGTTTATACGTGTGCCAGTTGTGCTAGAATTTCTAAATGAAATGGCAGTATTTGACTAGAAGCTGTGTCTTTTCTGTGCTTTTAAATCATTGCATTGACCTAAGTTTTTTTAAAAAACTTTTCGAACACTGCGGTGAAAACAAAGAGGGAGGAATTCCTCAGGATTTGCAAAACTTTGATCAAACTGAGAGAAAGATAGGCGTGCTAAGCCCTTAATGAATGAAAACATGCTTGTTAGTGTGAGTACTGAGAAGGACCCTAGCTTTGATCCAGATTGGTCCTACACTGTCTTCAGCGCGAGCGATTTGTCGCTTTCTTAAAAACTTTCAAAAATGTTTTGCGCGGTCCTGCGAAGACATGTGTGGAATCACTCTTGAGATTGTGCAGCCTAGGATCGCTCTCAGCCTCGAGACTCGACCCCTCATTTTCGAACCTTGGACTCAAACTCAGAATGTTCAACGTGAGGCCTGTGTGGCTAGATCAGAAGCACCCCTCGAACTAGGGGCAAAAAATATCCGATGTGCTCGAAGAGCCAAAGGTGGATCCTTCTGCAAATCAATGACACCCATTCTCCTGGATTCAGATGACTTCAGGATCTCAAAACCATTTGGCATGGACAAAGCTACACTTTTACCCTTTGAGAGGCTCGCTGGGCCGAAAACCCGGAAGGGCGACCCAGGCAAAAGTTAGAGCAAAGAAAAGTTAGAAAAAAAAGAAAAAAGAGAAAAAAATTCAAAGATACACAAATGCAAAATGCAAAAAAAAAAAAAAGAAGAAGAAAGAGGAAAGAAAAGAATAGAAAAAAGAAAAAAGAACAAAGCTCGCAAGGTCGAACACTTGCAATAGGCGCCTTGGCAAAAGTTAGAGCATAAAAAGGAGAGGTTAAATACCCGAGTGTACCTTAACCCCGAACTACGTAAGGCTTGATTCTCATGTTTGGGATACGTAGGCAACTTCATTACGAAGTCGGTAAAACAATTCAAATTCGATTGTGTCCATGCGATGGTTACGGTCATCTTTGTCTCCTCTCAGATCCGAGAGTCTAGTTGTATTAAATCGCTCGAGGACTGACTACAAATCTGCTGCGATGTTATCAAACAAGGGCAACTTTCCGTTGCCATTCAAGACGTCAGCGGTGTCACTTCAAACAAGGGCAACTTTCCGTTGCCATGCGGTCGTCCTTGAGACAAGGGCAATTTTCCGTTGCTTATGGATCGAGGTTGCATCTCAAGAGTAGGTTCGTGCTCGTTGAGCAATGGCGTTTGCAAAACAGTTTTGGGAATTTTCTTGAGGTTGGTGATTTTCTCTAGAAAATTATTCCATTTCTCCAAAATTGGACCGTTTTCTTGGACCCAAAAAGGAAAATTTTTAGGCTCATAACCTAACTTGCATGATTTTGAATCGAAAACGAACAAGCATGTTAATCTAACTCTCATGTTGGTCAAAATGGTTTTAGTAGAAAACCAAAACAAAAATGGTCAAAATAATGAACTAGGGGCACAGTTGAGTCGGGCTTCTGTCTTTCCCCATTTTCAACATACTGCCAAGAAGGGCAATCTACACGGAAGAGCACAAGAAGCTAACAACGAAGTGAAAGCTCTCTCATCCTCCAAGCAACGAGGTATCAAGTCAAGTGCGAAGCACAAACCGGAATGGGACAGGATGTTCCACTCCATCATCTAGACAGATCTAACCATGTCCAAACTCCCCAGCAGGGCATCATCAACCGATGTTAGCTGCAGATTTGCTACACACCCAGTTGTAGCACAACCCCTCTGTGGGAGAAACTCACTGTTGTGAACAAAAATCTAGCAGGATGCTAGCGGCAAGAGCTCGCAACTTCATATTTATCCACCAACCACTCTGGGGAGGAATGAAAAATGAGAGATTGAAGAATAGAGAGACGTGCGTTGAGAGAAAAGTGAGGAAAAGGGCTTTTTCAGAAAAACAGAGCTTGAGGGCCGAGTGATGTGAGAATCACAAATGAGAAAGGGTGGGAAATAATACCCGGTGAAACAGGCTCCCTGTGCGCATTTGAGTCTTTCGTTGTATTTTGTTTGTCTCGAGTCTTGTTTTGAGTCGTTTCAAGTGTCAACAGATGTGTTTAGGTTGTTTACCTTTATTTTCCGTTGTCGGGTCGTCTTTGCTGTGTTCAGTTGTAGGCTCAATATCCGGTCGAGAACTCATTTTCTCAATTTCAAAAATGATTTGTTGTGTGCTCAGAGTGCTGTGCCATTCTCCACATTTGTGCAAAAAGGAATTTGTTCTTTCAAAAACTGCAGGGTTCAACCCAGGTCGTGTGAGAACAGTAGAACCAGGACCTATCTGAAGCTATGTAGGTTCCGGATTGCAAAGCAAAAGAAAAGAGGGAAAATCGAAGCACCTGAGTGTGTTTTACCTTCAGCAAATTCCGTGATTGTACTCCGGATGTACCTCTTCAGGGCCTTGCCAATGCTCCGAAGTATGAGTGTGCCTCTACCTCAAGCGCAAGATCAAGCCTGCTTCATTGTTATGCACTCTTCCACTGGTATTGTCATGCACACCTTACTTGCATTTATTTGCATCTTGAGATATCTTCTACTGTTTATCCTTTTACGCTAAGCAGCGTTTGGGATTGTTGTCCTCCAGGACTTTCTCGAAGTTGCGCCACGCTTGATAGTTTGTTGGACCTCCTCTCACGATTTGGCGTAGTTTGAGTGTCCGTTCCTTCTGCGATTTCGGCGTGTTTGGAATTTATCGAGTTGCGTTGTAGACGCCTTTGGCTGTTGTTGGACCTCCTCTCACGATTTCGGCGTGGTTTGAGTGTCTGTTCTCCTACGATTTCAGTGTTTGGAATTTATCCCAAGTTGCGTTGTAGACGCCTTTGGGCGTTTGTTGGACCTCCTCTCACGATTTGGCGTGGTTTGAGTGTCCCGTTCCTTCTGTGATTTCGGCGTGTTTGGAATTTATCCCGAGTTGCGTTGTGACGCCTTGTTGGATGGGGTTGTTTTGGACCTCCTCTCATGATTTCGGCGTGGTTTGAGTGTCCCCTTCCTCACACGATTTTAGCGTGTTTGGAATTTACTTTAGGTTGCGTGGGCGCGCTCGATTGATTTTCTTTGTTCTTCCTCCACTCACGAGTCGGCGTGGTTGGAGTGTGTTCACCCTTGCATCTTTACTAGCATAGCATTTCATTCGCTATTTCGCGCACCTCGAGTTGTGCGGTCGGCGGGATAAACACGCAGTCGGCGGGACTTTAAACACGCCCGGCCTGGCGAGACCTTAAATACGTACGGTCTAGGAGACCTTAAATCCTCGGGAGGTGCGAGACCTTCGGTGTGTTAAGTCGCCCCTCATTGCATTTGGCATGCATTTCATCGCGCCGTTTAGCGCACCCTCATTGCACTTCACTTTCCATCCTTTTAGGCGCGCGTACCTCGTTGCACGCACGTCTCATTTCCCCTATTCGCATCACACTCACTTAAAGTGTTGTGTAACAAGTTGCCCCCCGGGTCCGGCGAGACCTTAAACACGCACGGTCTAGGAGACCTTAAATCCTTGGAGGGTGCGAAACCTTCACCACATTTGCATCCCGGTCTAGGAGACCTTAAATCCTCTGAAGGTGCAATTCCTTCGGTGTTTGTCTCTTGAAACGACTTCCGTGGTCTGGTAAAGCCACATGTCTGTGTTTCGGTGAGTTCCTAGGAGACCAATGGGGGCGGTGAAAACTAGAGTTTGAGCGGCTTATGCCTAGAAACGCATAAAGGTTCGGAATTTCGAGACTAAAGTCTGGTTTAAATACCGGGGTGTACCCTCGGCTTGAAATCATATGGAAGCCCCATAGGTTGAGGCGGCGTGTTTACGCCTCAGTGCGGATCTTGAACTAACCTAGTATATCGCCTGATTGGGAGAATAGGGAAAGCTTCAGTCGCAGCCATTGCATCATATTGCATTTATCATGCATCATTAAATACTATTGCATATGTCATGCATTTCAAAACATTCAAAACAACAAAAACACATGCATTGTCATGCATCATTTGTAAATATTGCATATGTCATGCATTTTCAAAAATTCAAAACCAAAAAAAAAAAAAAAAAAAAAAAAAAAAAAAAAAAAACATGCATATGTCATGCATTCCATCGTAGTATAGTGCATATGTCATGCGTTTCCTGTAAATATCCATTCCCATTGCATTTTAATTGCATGCATCCACTGCATCATCTTCCCTCTATGGCTTGCGCCTTTCCTTGTTGAGCTTGGTCTAGTATGTGCCTATACTTCTCATGTTAAAGCATGGTTCTGCTCGTGTATCGCGCCTACTCCACGTTGGTATGTTGGTTTGAGGTTGCGGCACCCCTTTTCTGTGTTAGACATGGCTTGTACGTGTACATGCTCTTCCTAGGCAAGACTGGGTTTGGCCCACGCGCCATATCCATTGTATCTATTCCATTGCATGCAATCCACTGCATCATCTTCCCTCTATGGCTTGCGCCTTTCCTTGTTGAGCTTGGTCTGGTATGTGCCCCTACTTTTCACATCGAAGCACAATTTTTGTGTACGCGCCTATTCCTTGACGAGCTTGGTTTGAGGGTTGCGGCACATTTTCTGTGTTAGACATGGCTTGTATGTGTGCATGCCTTTCCTAAGCAAGATTCGGTTTGGCCCGCGTGCCATACCCATTGTATCCATTTCCATTACATTGTAGTATAATTGTTGCATCCGGCATTAGGATCATTATTCTCTCTCCAGCGGGTCGTTACCCCATTTATGTCAATCCACCCAATACTTATCTTTGTGTCTGTCTACATTACTCATAGTTCTGTGTGCGCTCGCGCCTTGAGGGCTTCGACACCTTTTCTATGGTAGACGGACTTGTTACTTCCATCAATCTACTTGACATATGTGTGGTTTCGAACCGCTCATGATTGAATCATGATTCAATTGCTGTGCATGTAGTTTGCATAGTTTCGATTGCATTGCATTATCATTTGCATTATCCATACGTAGTTTTGTATATATTGCATAGCATCCATCATTCGCATTGCATATGTCATGCATATTGCTAACAATATTGTACCTGTTAAGTTTGCTTTCTTTGCAGGCACGATATTGTATGTACGGCTCATTTGAGGCCGGCATAGGGACGAACGCCGCACAGTATTGTATCCTCCAGCGTGAGACGTTTGAGAATTGCATAATTCTCTTACATCCTTTCTGCATTGTAGTGTAGATTGGCGTATGCTAGCTTATAATCATGTTGTATCGTGCTTCATTCTGACTTCCTTTGCATGATCATAAGTTATGCGGCTTCTTGCATTTTCGGTTGCATTTTGCCCCGCCTCTGGCATATCTTATCCTTGGCATGTGTGCCTCCTGTATGAACTACGCTGGTTTGATTCCTTAGGGGATACGTAGGCAGCTTGCGAGTTCAACCATTTGCGCTTTGTATGTTTGTCCAAGTCTTCGGCCTTGTCAAAAATGGGTCGTCTTTGGACTTTGACATTCACTCCCGTCATCCTTATGACTTCCGAGTTCTGTCAAAGAGGGGCAACTGTAGACACCCCATTTTTGACCGTCCTCAAGACTTGGACGTCACCGCTTGAACACCCGGTGATTATCCATGTTTGTGTTTGTTTGGAGTTCCCGGAGTTCTCGGCTACGCGCCCTGCCTCAGGACCTCCGAACTTGACTGTTTTGTGTCTGGTTTTGCACCAAACACTTGTGTTTTGCCTTTGAGGGGCAGAGAATACCTTCTGAGGCACCCCCACATACCACCTTTGTGGCTAGAGGCCACCGGGTTGGTACTGGTGTTATATTGTGCCGGTCGGCACTATATTGTGCCGACCGGCACTCTTTTTAACAAAATGACCATTTTGCCCAGCCTAATTCACTTTACGCTTTCCGAGATATTTTAGACAAATTGTTTAGCTCTTGTTTCCCTCCATACACGTGTATGGAGGGATGAGCCCTGGATGACTTAGTTTGTAAGTCTTTGTTGCCTATAAGAGAAGGCTCTTCTCTTGGCTCAAGGGTTAGCAAAATTTTAGGGTTAGAGAAAAAAGAGGAGAACCTCTGGTTTAGGGTTTGATCTTTGTATCTATTGTATCTCTCTTCTTACCTCTCATTTTGTACACTAGGTGCTTTAGTTCACACTATTGCACACAAGCACCTAGTGTTTCACCTTCTCTAAGCAACTGAGGTTCTAAGGGTTGGTTCTTGGTGTTTTTGGTTGGATTGGAGCTCAAGGAAGCAACAACAACAACTTTTGTGAAGATAGTCATCAAGGGTAAGAAACTACCCCTTTTTACCCCATTTTTGCATTCCATTTCTACATAGCTTAGACCTGTTTTTGTGCTTGGTGATCAACACATAAAAGTTCTGTTTTTTAAGCCTCTTTATTGTTCATTAAGAGTGTATTGTGGTTTGAGCAAGTTTGACTACCCTTAGGCCTTGAAAAGGCCACTTTTTGTGCTATTTTGTGAGAGATCCGGGACTTGTGTGCTTGGACCTCTCCACCACTGAAATCTTGAGGGATTTCAGTGGGGGAGATGGTGCCTTAGAGTCTCAAAAAGGGGAGGGCCACCCCCTCTCCTTGATGTCCTTGAAAAGGGCAAGTTTTGGCTTCCAAAGGAACACCATGCTTGAGTGTGTGTTGAGCATGTTTGACTTGTTTTTCATGCTTATATTGCCATGATATAACATGTTTTCAAGTTGGTTTTGGTCTCCTATGCATGCTTAGTATAGTTGCCTTGTAATGCCCTTTTATGCTCTAACATGCCTAGGTGGTTTGCCTTCATTTCTAGCATGTTTTAGGCTTACATTTGTGAAGCTTTTGTGCTTATATTATCATGTTTTAGGTCTGTCCATAAGTATTTGGGTCAATCTTAGCATGTTTAATATAGCCTCTTTGCATTTGGCTTGTTGGCCTTAAGGGCATGAGTGTGTAACATGCCTTGCTTGCATTGTTTTTGATGGTTTGGAACCATTTCATATGCTATTTCAGACCTTATAATGTGCTTGTATGCTTGCCTTAGTGGCCTTGTTAATGCTTTAGGAGCATGTGTTGTATGCCCCTTTGTTTTGGCTTCAATGCATGCCTTTGATTTAATGACTCTTAGATGCCATCTAAGTAGCCATTTAGCTTTGTTTTGACATGCTAGAAATCTGTTTTAGGTTGTTTAGTGCATGCCATGTATGTTTGTACTAGGTGTGTTTCAATGCCTCATTGGCTTGCCTTAAGCTTTAGGCCATTCGCATGCTTTGTTGGCATGCTTTATCTCATGATTTGGCATCATGTTTGACATGGATTTCAGAGCTTTTCATGCATGCTACTAGCCCATGTTTGTGCCTCTTAAGTGTGCATGAGAGTTGCTTTTGTATGCCTTGGGTTTGGACCTTAACACTTGCATGCGTGTGTGTGTGTTTAGTCCCCATTTCTAGGCACTTTAGCCACTGGTTTTAGGTATTTTTGAGTTGCCTAACTCATGTCTAAATCCATTATTCCATTGGTTTGCATGCTTGCTTCATATGCTTGTTTGTATGCTTGCATGAACACCTTGCATTGTCCATATTGCATACTAGTTTGCCATGCTTAGGGCTTCATCATATTGACTTGCATGCCAAGCCCCTTGAAGTGAGTTTGATGGAGGTTTGGCACCCTTGTTTGTTTATTTGGTTTGCATGCATTTTATAGTAAAGTTGCATTCTTGGTTCTTAGGGCCGTCATGCATAGGAATGCGCGATTGGTGGTCTGGGAATCGAGGTACATGCCCCCTTGAGTCAATAACATGATAAGGGGTATGTTTAGTGCACAAATAGCTTGGATTGTATTGCCATGCTTGTTGTTTCCCTCTCACTGCTTTGAGTTCTGAGTTTCTGAGAATTTTGTGCCGGCACTAAAAGTGCCGACCGGCATCCTTTGGCGACCGATGGAATTCGGTGCCGATGGCCTCATCCTTCACCGGTGGTGTCCTACCCCCGGTGTGGTGATCCCCAGCCACGGGAGGTAGTCCTAAGATTTTGGCAATTTTCTGAGGAGGAGAGCAGAGAAAACAGAGGCACACTTGCATGGCAGTGCGATTCCGAGCGAGTCCCGGGCACGCGCATGCATTGGACCCTCATCCCGAGGCCATTTACTGCTTAATTAGATTAATTAATTTATTTAATTAATTTAGTTGATTTGTAATAATCAATTAGCTTGTGTAGTTAATTAGTTATTCGGTTCTGTATTATTATTCGGTCCCTCTGTGTGAGGGCATAATTGTAATAAGTGTGGGTGAGTGGGTGTATGTCTTCCAACCCCCATTTCTTTCTCCCTTTTATTTACCTGCTTACAATGGTAGATTAGGGCACGTCTATTTTAGCATACCTTATGCTACGCATGCGTGCATTCATGCATTTGTCTACATGCACCGGGCTCGGTACATCATACAAACTGCATTGCAATTTTCAATTCCAAATTGAATACGTGCTACTCGCGCATTTCACATGCCATGTTTAGGGTTAGCCGAGCCTACTTTAGATTACACTCTTGTATGTGTCGCATTAGCCACTTAACATGAACTAGGTCATGCATGTTTGCTAACTAGTTTGTTGTTTTGGCACGGAGTACGATGTAAGTATTTTATGGCTTTAGCATACCACATGCGTGTGAATGTTTGCCATAACAGTATGCTTGCCATGCGGCTAAGTGCTTACATGATAAAACTGTTTGAATGCCTGTGGGTGGAGGTTGGATTGCTTGAGTTGGAAAAACTCATTGAAATCCGTATTTTAGCCTACTTGCGAGTAGCAAAATCTAACACGTTTTTGAGATAAAAGCGGATATGCAATGTTTATTTCCAAGTTAGGCGATCTAGTCTATACTTTTGTGTTGTCGCATCACATAGTAATTCTAGGTTAATAACCTAATAAGAACGCATAACGTTTTCAAAATCGGATATCACGGTTAGTAGAGGCGGTCTTGAGCCGGCGAAAGAAGTGCTCATAGCTGACCTTCCCCGATCGTACCCAAGCTCCCGAGCCAAGACCACTTTGGTGATGACGGACATGTGGCCTTCGGCGCTGAGTCAGAGTTTCCTAAATTTCCCAATTAAAAAATATTTAGGTGGCGACTCTGTAATCTGGCAAAGCAGTCCATGTTTGGCACTACTTTTTCAAAAAAATCTGTTTTCTCAAACGATTTGCCGGATTTGGACTCTTTGGTTCAGATTTAGAACCGCGACACAAAATCGAGTCCGAACTGTAGAGCGAAGCCCACGGGCGCGTCTACACAAGCTAGAGACCAATTCGAAGCACCTCAGAATCCTTTTAACTACCAAAACCACTTCCAACTTAGCCTCACAGAAAATAATCGTATCGTCCGCAAACTGAAGATGAGATATTGTAACATCTTGACCCACCGTAGCCCCCGAAAGTAGACCCAAAGACCTGGCCCTGAGCATCAGCATATTAAGCCCCTCTGCCACTATGTTAAACAGGAAGGGAGATAGCGGGTCGCCCTGACGAAGACCTTTACTAGGCTTAAATTCATTTGTTGGCGATCCATTAACAAGAACGGAGCATCTGGAAGAATGGAGGCACTCTCGAATCCAACCCCTCCATCTAACCCCAAAACCAAACTCCTTCATCATAGCTAAGAGACAACCCCAATTAACTGAATCATATGCCTTTTGGAAATCAATCTTGAGAATCACTCCCTTCTTTCTATTAACCTTCCACCAGTCAACGATCTCATTAGCTATTAGCACCCCGTCAAGAATATTCCTGCCACCCAAAAACGCTGACTGTGCCTCTCCACTAATCCGTGGCACCACCTTCTTTAACCTATTGGCCAACATTTAGCTAGAGTCTTATATAAAGACCCGATTAGACTTATTGGCCTATAGTCAGAAATGCTCATTGGACAATCAACCTTGGGAATAAGAGTAATAAAAGAGCTATTTAACCCTGAAGCCAACCTCCCATTGTCAAAAAACTCGTTGAAGAATTGCAAAACCTCAGGCTTAAACACCTTCCAACAATTTTGAAAACACGCCAAGTTAAATCCATCTGGACCCGGAGCTCTATTCCCATCACTGCTTTTAATAGCAGCCCAAACTTCATCTTCCGAAAAAAACAGCTTCCAGGCCATCCACCAGTTGATCTTGACCAATGGTTCTAAATTGCCCTCTCAGCTGTGGTCTACTCCCCCAATCTTCAGTAAACGCTTGTTTAAAGTGCCTCAACACCTCATCTTTCACCAGGTTTGGCTCCTCAAGACACTCACCATCCATTCACAAAGAACTAAAGAAGTTCCGGCACTGCCTAGTCGAAGCTATAGTATGGAAAAACCTAGTATTTTTGTCACCTTTCAAGGCCCAATCTAATCTGGATTTCTGAAGCCACATCCATTCCTCCCTTTTAGATAAAGACCATACTAGCTTCCTGACCTCTCTATGCCTAGCTACTTCATCATCCCCCAAGTCTCTGGATTCAGCCACCAAATCCAATTCGTGCAACTCCTCCTGAGCCTTTTTTAATGAGCAAGATACGTTTCCAAACACCTCTCTGTTCCACTTCTTCAGAACCAATCTCAGATGTCTAAGTTTCAAGGCGATCACAAACCCCGCCCACCCATAGACTGTTAAATCCTCCCAAGACTTCATAATCAAGGACATAAAATCTGGATGTAAGAGCCAGGCATTAATAAACCTAAACGGTTTTGGGCCCCAATCCCTCCCATCCTCCATCAGAAGCAAAGGGCAGTGATCCGACACACCCCTAGGCAAGCCCCACAATTTCAGCTTGAATTTCTCTAACCATTCAGAGGATAGCAGTATTCTGTCGATCCGACTCCACCTACCCCCATCTTCTGAATTACACCAAGTGAATTGTCTTCCAAGCATCGGCACATCAAACAGTTCTAGATCTTCAATAAAATTGCTAAACTCTAGCATGCCTCTACTGCTTCTAGTGCAACCTTTCCTTTCCCCTAAACTCCTAATCTCATTAAAGTCACCTCCCAAACACCATGGACCAGGAAAATTTGACCTTAAGTTCTTAATAACATTCCATAAACGGCCCCTCCGTGAAGCATCATTTGGTGCGTAGATATTTAAAAAGACACAATGAAAGTCAGGGAAGATAGTACCTGATACCAGAACAAAGCTCCTAGAGCTACAGCAGTGGGACATGACAAAAGCCTCCAGTCTCCACATACACAGAAGCCCACCAGCCGAACCATCAGCATCCACACTCAAAAATTCAAAATTATCATCACACCAAACCGAACGAACCGACTCTCTAGTGAAGCCACTCTTCTTAGTTTCTTGAAAGAACGCTAGATCAACTCTGCGCTCCTTAAGCAACTCCCTAGTTTTCCTCATTTTCCCTGGTTTCCCATAACCCCTGATGTTCCAAAACAATAGCCTCATCTGGACACGAATCAAGACACCAGAGCCACCTGATAATGTTATTCATAGATGAATAACATCATCCTTCTGCGCCATCCTCCTCTCGTCATCCTCCTCTAGCTCCACAATTCTCTGCAATACCTCCTGTTCATTGCTGTCGAAGTCAATCCCTATGGATTTACCCACCTTCACAGTCTCCTTTGCTTCCTCCATAGCCCGAGCCCTTCCACGATCGGCATCCTCCTCTAGCTCCACAATTCACTGCAAAACCTCATGTTCATTACTGCCGAAGTCAACCCGTAATGAGTTACCCACCTTCACAGTCTCCTTTGCTTCCTCCATAGCCCGAGCCCTATCCCTACCTCCGAGCTTCCCCGAACTTGGTCTTGACAGCACAGCCGCTGCCACTTGAAAGGCAGGTCCTTTGTGCCAAAACCCTCTTGAAGATGAACCACAACAGCGACCATCACCCATTCCCCCTTTCGGAATTCTGCTGCCCCTGCTAGATACCTTGCCGTAAGCTATTTCTTTCTTTTCCCCAATTGATTTACAGCTCGGTTTGTGAGGTGCCCCAGATCCTCTCTCAGCCCTACCCGCCACAGATATGGGCTGTATAGAAGGTACAAGAGAATTTCCAGTAGCATGGGCCTGAATAACATCCTTGCTATTAGAGACTAGGCCCACTCCCGAAATACCTTCACCGGGCTTAAACACACCCTTAGCTCTAATAGCCTCATCCAGATCAACTTGAATCTTAATGCCTGGCCTATCAGGCCCATTACCACTTATGCTTCTCAGATACCCAGCTGTAGCCAACCCTCCCTCCTCACCGCTCTTCTCAAAAAAATTCCTCTGACAACCAGTTACAGTATCATTGGAACTACCTCTATTGTATACTGGTAAATCCTTCTGACTCCCCATGCGTGTATTAAAAGAGTCACCCACTACAGAAGGAGAAGGATCGTCCAGCTTGTCCTCACTTCCAATACCATTCCCAGTTGCAACGTCCTTCCTACAGGGAGAGGCCACCTCATCATGAGTTGCCACCTCATCCTGCATTTTGACACCCACTTCAGCTGCTTCTTCCAGTTCTGGCCTCCCATGACTGCCATGCTTAAGCTGTGAATTGTTGGAGCTACAGTAATCCATAGCAGAGCACTTACAAACATCAATCCTTGGCACCAGGACCTATTCCTCACAGACTCTAACTGGATAGTTTTTACCTTTGCATCTAACCTGTACCATTGTATTAATAACACCCATGAATACTGTGGCTACCTTCACTCTTCCACTCCTGAATGAAACCTGCTTAGATGTAGCTTCATCCACTCTAATTACCTCCCCCCATAAACGCCCGATCTTGCTAAAAGTATCTTCACTCCACAAGTTGAACAGGATACCATAGCAGCACAACCAAACACCTCTCTCTTACTGTAAATGCCCTCCCCTCGACCACTCTTCCACAGAAACACACCAATCCTTCCAGCAACTTTCAACTGCTAACTTATTAGCCTTCAATTCAGGCGCTGACTTGAAGGATACCACAGCAGTCCTTCCACCTCCTTTTCTCACTACAACCCCATCTGGTCCTAGGTCACATACTGCTTTTTTAAAGTCGGAAAACACATAGAAGCTTTTCAGCTTAACAATAAGACTATCGTACAGCCAACCATTTCCCTCTTCCTCCACATCTACCGTAGGGCCCATAGTCTCAGCAACACATCCCGCCTGAACCACTTCTGCGTATGACTTCCTGCCCTTACCCGAGAGCTCTGCATTCGCCAGATAACTCCTTCCAACCTATTCCGCTCTCCCTTTGCCCTTCCTTCCTTCAACGGACTAACCCATTCCCCTACGAGCAGAAGTATCTTTTGCAAAGTCTGCGAGCTTGACCCGTAAGGCTTTGTCGTCGCACCACACATAGCCTTTTGGATCGCCATCTCCGCCGCAACAGAGCAATCAAATCTGACAAAGCCAAACCTTGACCTTGTAGTTTTCCTGGTTTTATTAGGGATGTACACATCCCTGACCACTTCGAACTTCTTAAACAACTCATACAATCCCTTTGGATTCATGGACAGGGGAATATTGTCCACAAAAATAGTGTAGAGGCCTGGTTTGGCCGGTACAAACCCTTGTTCCCGTCTCCCCCGTCCATACAGCACCGGATGCCAACCCCCCTTGGTATCCATTCCCGCACTAAACAATTACCTCTGTAGAGCATAGTTGATCATCTAAGGTAAGAAATTCAATCTTCTAGTGTGGGCTTTAGTCACTTAGCACCTGAATTCAAAGAATTAAGTTGTGTAATATTAGATTTGAGCAAAAATGAAAGAATATAGATCACATCATGCATGCATGCATGTTTCATAGTATTTTGAAGTTGTTTTCAAAGATTTCCTCTCATGCATGTTGCAATTCTAGCATGGTTTGAAGAATTCATAACATTTCTCACCCTTGAGCCTCATTTGATCAAGTATTTGAAGCTATGAACTTAGGTAATTATATGCATGACATATATGGAGCATGTTCTTGCATTTTAAGTTGAATTGTTACATAATTGCACGTCAATTGGGTCTTGATTTTGGGTAATGATTCTTGTTTCATAATGTTTTCCAATTTCACATGTGATTCCTCAAGTTTTTGACCCAAAATGTTGAGTTTTGAAGTGTATAGTTTGAATTTGAAGCTTGAAGATCAAATCTAGAAATTCCAGAATTTGCATCTACGCTCGAGCAAGCACTCTAAGCGCATGCACTTCTGCTCGAGCGACCTGAGTCCCGCTTATAGACACCCCATTTTTGACCATCCTCAAAACTTGGATGTTCTTCCAGGTACATCCAGTGACAAGTTTGATTACTCGTCGAGCGCTCAAAGTTTGCGGCGGAACGTCACAGGTTTGAGCTTTCCAAACCCTACATCATTTCTATCTCATTTTTGGACCATGTTTTGATCCTTTCAGCATGATGCTTGTGATGCATTGCCAGCCACTTTTGGGCACTGTCGGACATGGACTTTGGCCTGCCGACCATTGATGTGCCCTGCCGGCCATCAATGAGCCCCTGCCAGCCATCACTGATGGTCGGCCGGCCACCAGTGTGTCACTAGATATTTTTGTGATATTTTTGCTAGCTGTTTGCATAGTTTGTGCCATCTACTTTCACGTGGATGGTTGGATTTCTTTGAGGAGTTCTTGAATCTTCTATATATAGAGGTCTTCCTCTTGCATGTGGAGGGTTACAAAAATTTTGTGAGAAAAATTTCTCTCTCTCTCTAGAATCCTCTCTCTCTTCTTATTTTTGCCTAAAAGTGGAAATTCTCTACATATTTGCACTAACACCCTTGATCAAACTTGATCATCTTTGTGTTGGAGTCCTTGGAGGCCTTGTTTGAGCTCCTAAGGTTGGTTTTAGCTCAGAATTTTGGCTGTTTTGCTGTTGTGCTTCAAAGATATAGAGCTTACCTCTTTTGAGCTTTATTTTAGTTGATTGCTTGGCCATCTTTTTACACTGCTTTGACCTGGTTTTTCAACCATAAAAAGTTCTTTTTTTTAGTCCCAAAAATGGTGGTTTGAGTCTTGTTGAGTTAGGGGGTGGTCTCTTCTTTTTGCTCTTTGGCTTGTGAAGCCTTTTGTGCCACATTTCAAAGCCTTTTAAAATAACTTTTTTGGCCTTTTCACCCCTGAATTCCAGGGGAATTTCAGTGGCAAAAATTTGGTTTTGAGGTTCTAAATAGGAGGGGGTGGCCTCCCCTCCTTGTATCTTGTTTGCATGAGTAGATAGCCTAACATGTGAGCATGTTTTTCTACCTTTTTGTGACTTGATCTCAGCAAGTTTTAGCTCCTGATTTGGCATGATTAGCTCTGTTTTGGGCTGTCTTGGTCATATGAGGCATGTGTCTTGTGTAGTTGTAGTGTAAATGGCTTCACTAGCTTGGCATTTTACGCTTCTAAACTTGATTTGTTTGAGTTACTTGCGTGTTGTAGCATCATTTTACATGTAATTTCAGTGTTGATAACTCTGTCATATGCTTATTTGCTTCACTCTTTAATTGATTTTTAGAGTTGCCTTTGAGCCTTGTTTGTAGCCTAACATGTGAGTATGTTTTTCTACTCTTTTGTGCCTTAATCTCAGCAAGTTTTAGCTTTTATTTTGGCATGTTTTAGCTCTGTCCAGAGTTGGTTTGGTCATTTGAGTTTGATATTGCATGCCTCTAGTGTAGTGTTCTGCACTAGTCTAATGCTTTTGGCTTTTGAACATGACTTACATATGTTACTTGCATGATTTAGTGTTTCTTTGCATGCCATTTCAGCACTAAAAAGTCTGCAACCTCCCTCATTTCTTCATTTTCTATTTGTTTTGAGGGTTGGTTAACCTTATGATTGTGTTCAAGCTTGAGATAGAGCTTGTGCCCAATGGCCTTAACCCTCTTTTGAGGGTTCCTCCTAGTCAAAGGCATGATCTATCTCATGTCTTAAATCATCATTTGGTTGACCCCTCTCTCATTAGAGGACACTCACCTTGGACAAATTGACTAAAGAATGGCTTGGTAATGCTAAAATGTGTAAACAAGAATTGGACAAGTAAAACATGACCAATATAAGCATGTTTGTTTGCATTGCATTGTGTTCAATCGGACGTTATATTGAACACAAGGTAGATTGGTCCATTTCATACTTAAAGTGATAAAATGAGCCAATCTCCTTTGTCTCCATCACCCTTGATCATGTATGATAGAGTAGTGGTCCTTTGAGTCTTCTTTTGTGCATTTATTGAAAGTGTACAACTTGGATCCTTGGCCATCATGCATTAAAAATGCTTGATTGGTGGTTTTGGATCCAAGAGTGCCACTCCTTTGATATTTAGAGATAATAAGGAGAGGCACAATACAGACATATCCTTGGAAAACCCTCTCTTTTCCTTTGTTTGTGCTCTATTGCAGTGTGGTGATCCAGCACACCAGTGGTCAGCACTGCTTCATCCTTGGCCGGCAGGTGGCCGGCAGCAGTCTCTCTTGGCCGGTAGGCCACTGGTGTAATCCCCAGCATGGAATTGGTAAGGTGGAGCAAGAGTTCTTGGAGTAACCCTACAAACAAAGCCTCTCAAGAGCAAACCGGTGGGCTTTTTTGGGCGAAAAACTGAGTGCATGCATCTTCTACATTCCGGAGCAGAGTTGTAGCAACATAGTTTAATATGTTAATTACTTGGTTAATTCGTATTGATTATTGTAATAATTAAGTAGCTTAGTTTAGCTATTCTTTATTCAATTGGTTTGTAATAATTAGTTTAATTAGGTTAGTTTAATTAGCTTAGCTTAGTGTAGCTTAGCTCTTATTCATTTGGACCCTCCTTCGCAAGGGCATAATGTTGTAATATGTGTGCGTGTGTGTGTGAATGTCTTCCAACCCCACGTCTTTCTCCCTTTTATTTAACCGCTTTCGATGGTTAGATTAGGGCACGTTTTGATTAGCATACCTTATGCTTGCATGTTTGCATTCATTCATTTGTCTTGCATGCATCGAGGCTCGGTGCATTATTCAAACTGCATCGTCATTTTAATACTTCTTTGAATACATATATCAAATTGTTGCAATCATATTCCATCTTAGATAGCCGAGCCTATTTAGTTACATTATTGCATGTGTTGCATTAGGCATTTTACATAGTTAGGATCATGCATATTTCTAACTAGCTTTTGTTTTGGCTTGGAGTACAATGTAAGTGTTTATGCGTTAGCATACTTGCATGTGTGTGAGTGATTTCCATGTTCAGCATGCTTGCCATGAGGCTACGTGCTTATTTGCTGTAACTGCATGAATGCTTGTGGATGAAGGCTTTATTACTTGAATTAGAACAATTCGATAAATATGAGTTTTAAGCCCACTTTGCGAAGTGGCAAATCATGTTTTTAAGCCCATCGTTGTTTGATGGAAAATCCACACTTTTAAGCCCACTTGAGAGTGGCAAATTCAAACCATTTTCGAAAACAAACATGAATTGTTTTGTTCCAATTTTTGTGATTTAGTCTATACTTGCTTGCGTGCGCGCCACATAGTAAAGCTAGTCTAAATAACCGGATAAGAGCACATGAGGTTTATAAAATCACATATCATGATTAGTAGAGGCCGATCTTTGATCGGGCGAGCAAGAGTACTCATTTCAGGACCTTCCCCTCTCGTATCCAAGTTCCCGAGTCAAGGCAACTTTGGTGATGATGGACACGTGGCCTTTGGCACGAGTCAGGGTTTCCTAAATTTCTCCAAAATAAAATATTTAGGTAGCAACTCTGTAATCTGGCAAAGCAGTCCAATTTTGGCATTATTTGATTTAAAATCAATTTTCCAAAATGATTTGCCGGATTGGACTCTTTGGTGTTTATGAGTTTCACATTACACTTGTGAGACTAGATTTAGAACCGTGACAGGAGTCCGAACTGTAGGACCAATTTGAGCTCTTCGAAAGGGGGGCGCGACAAAAGTCGAGCTACACCACCCCGAGCGTGAAATGCATATACCTAGAAGTTCATATATTTTGCAGCATGGTCGAGCGACAGAAGGCACGCTCGAGCAAGGGTCTGACTCTCACGCTCGAGTAAGGATCGAGCGTCCGTTGAGCATGAAAAATAAGCAACCAATACTTTTTCAAAGTTTACAAACCGCTCGAGCGAAGGAAGTTACACTCGAGCGTACTCTCACATTTTGCATGTCCGCTCGAGCGAGGAAAGCCACGCTCGGGCGTGGACCCTATTTTTAGCAAGTTTTGAAAAATGTTTTCAAGTACATTTTTGCATCCTCATTCCATCCTAGGCATTCCTAGGCCAAGATTAAGACACCATAGAGGTTAATGATGTATAAACACACCAAGACAAGAAGAGCTAAGCTAGTAATTTCAGTTGTGTAATTCTATACCTATTTGTTCTGTGTTTTTGTAGGTCACGCGCTGTATGCTATTGAGTTATCCCTTCTGTCCATCCACTTTAAGGCCATCTGTGAGTAATAACTTTGTAAAGCTATGTTCAATTTATAAGTATTTTCTGAGTGATATAAGACGATCTGTTTTCTGAAATATTATTGTTTGTATGAATGAATGTTTGTCCAATGTTTCTGAAATGTATTCGTGGCATTCTTAACTTCAAATGACATTTTTTTTTCTGTTCTGTTATGTCCCTTTATGGGTCAACTGTATGCCTATATGGCCGTCCCTTTATGGCCATCCCTTCATGGGTCAACTGTTTCTGCTAGTGCTAATGAATGTACACGTATGATTAACAGCATATTCTGATTTTGAATATGATTCTGAATCTGTATCTGTTATGAACTATGATTTCTGAACATGATTATGAATCCATTTCTGATAACTACTAAATTCTGTTTTCTGTAACCGTTAAGGACAACCTTCATTAAACCTCTTTACTCTGTTATTATTCATTGGGCTTCAGCTCACTATTTATATTATGTATGTAGGTTAGTAGGCACGTGACCAAGCCCAAGGTTGACGGCCTATGTTTTAATTTTTGTCAGCCAACCATTGTACCTCCCGAGGAGGTTCCGAATGAAGTCAAGTTTTGTGGTTGTTTTTGTAATTGTACTAGACTTTGTTTATTTTGTCAAGTTTTGGGCAAGGTTTCCAATAATATACTTCTAGGAGTGATGTGTAAATATTATATCTTTTGACGTCACTCGTAAGTTTATAAAAGTTTTAGTTTATCCATCTCATGTACGTCTTCACAGCTCAATGGATTACATATATTTTGTATATTTGCTTCCGCATCCCTTAACTATATGTTAATCTATCAAGCGGCCTTTGGTAATCCAAGGATTACTGGCTAGTTACGATGCTAAACTCATAGGGGCAGGTTTGGGTCGTGACAATAACGCTAATGGATGTACCTTGTATGATTAATATGAATTATGTTTCTATATGAAGTTAAGCATGAATATGAATATATGTCTGGTTCATATGAATTCTGGTTTCTGAATTGGTTATGGACATCATTCATTTAAGCCCTTTACTCTGCTATTATTCACTGGGCTTCCATTCCCTATTTATATTATGTATGTAGGTGAGTAGGAGCGTGACTAGGCTTAAGTTGCCGCCTAGAGTTTTGGTGTCAGTCAGCCATCGTGCCTCCCATGGAGGTTCCCTTTTGAGATCCGTTCAAGTTTTTGTCTCTTGGGGGACTTTTGTACTCTCTAATGTTTTTATCATGTCTAAACATGTTTTGGAAGTTCTGTATATATGGCTTTGGTGACGTAAGACTAATGTAGTTATGACGTCACTTATAAATGTTAGTAGTTTTAAAGATTTCTGTCTCATATACGTTAACACAACTCTATGGACAATGTACATTTCTATATTTGCTTGTGCAACCCCTTATTATATGTCATTCTGTTAAGAGGCCTTTGGTAATCCAAGGATTACTGGCCGGTTACGACACTAAACCTATACGGGCAGGTTTGGGTCGTGACAGAGTGGTATCAGAGCACGAGTTATACCCCACACACTAGTCCATATGAGTTATAGGAAGTCCTAGTGCGAGTTAGGGGCATTCCATGTGCATGTGTGAGCGTGTATTAGTTTCTGTGCATGAGAAAACTATATCAGAACATGAACACATGAATTGAAACGAATGAACTGGGAGTGAACGTTCCAAACACAGTGAAAAGAACTATTTGGCTGTGTTTACTATTTTTTTGTTTACCTATAGCTAATGGAGAATGTAAGAAGTAGTGATGGAAGTGACTCCTCAGAGGCTCGTATGAAGATGAAACCACCAACCTTCTTGGATGGCATTGAATCGTTGAAAGCGGAAACATGGTTACTAGAAACGGAGAAGTTATTTGAAGTGTTCCCTTGTACTGAAACTCAGAAGGTTTTACTAGCCATTTACACTCTTAAAGATGAAGCTTGGATATGGTGGCTATTGATCTGAAATGGCAATGGGAATATGACTTGGGCTCAATTCAATGAGATCTTCTACAACAAGTACTTTCTCCAATGCTTTAGAGACTAAAAAGTTTCTAAATTCCAAGAACTTAAGCAAGGGAAGATGTCTGTAGCCGAGTATGAGGCTAAGTTCACCGAGTTGGCCAAATTTTCTCTTTATATGGTGGACACAGATTATAAGAAAGCACGGAAGTTTGAGGGAGGACTAGATCTGGAAATTTTTGATTGAGTAGGCGTTTTGAAATTACCTACTTATGTGGAAATGCTTGATAGGGCATTGATGGCAGAGGCCATACTAGCAGCAAAGAAACAAGTTACAATTTCAACAACCGAATGGAGAAGTAAAAGGGCTGGATTCAATTTCAAGAAGGGCCGATGATTTCCAAAGAAGCAAAATACTGGATCGTCAAGTAGCTCAAGCCAAAGAAGTGGGTCTATATCAGTTTGTTCAGAATATGGAAGGAAACATAGGGGCATGTGTCGCCGTGCATTTGGTGCTTGTTTTCGATACGGCAAGACAGGCCGTATGATTAAAGATTGCCCGACGAGACACGACACGACTACCCACCCTGTAACAAGTTCAGCCGGATCTGCTCTTACACCAAGAACCAATGTGATGGCCAATACTGGATGAGAAACTTTGAGACAAGGCTTGGTTTTGGCATTAGTCCCTGGAGATATACAGAACAATGAATCCTTGGTGTTAGGTATATTCTCTATCCGTGCTCAGAATGCCTATGTACTGATTAATTCTGGTTTTACGCATTCATTTGTATCGCATGCTTTTTCTCGGAAATTAACTAGACCGTTAGAACCCATGAACTATTTACTATCTGTATCTACACCGTCTGGGGGTTCTATGATATGTGCCTATGTATATCCGACATGTGATAGTATGATTGGTGATATGACACTGTATGTTGACTTGCTACCCTTGAGCATTAATCATTTCGATTGTATTCTGGGTATGGATTAGTTGACTAAATATTGTGCTACCATTGACTGTACAAGTAAATCTATTGTGTTTAAACCACCTAGTATGCTTGAATTTGTTTTTACTGGAAATGGGGTAGTTCCTCCACCATACTTAATTTCATTCATGAAAGCCAAGAAGTTGTTAAGGAAAGGGTGTCGGGGCTACTTGTGTTGTGTAATGATTGAGTCTTTAGATAATGCAAGTGTGGAAACTATTTTCATGGTTTGTAAATTTCCTAAAGTGTTTCCTAATGACCTACTTGGGGACTTAATTGATAGGGAAATTAAGTTTACTATTGATGTAGTACCTGGAACACAACCTATCTGCAAGACTCCTTATAGAATGTCGACTTCTAAACTGAAAGAGTTAAAAATCCAACTCCAAGAACTCTTAGACAAGAAATTCATCCGTTCGAGTACCTCACCTTGGGGAGCTCCAGTGTTATTTGTCAAAAAGAAAGACGAGTCTTTGAGGCTATGTATTGACTACCGTGAGTTGAACAAAGTAACTGTTAAGAACAAGTACCCACTACCCCGAATAGATGACCTGTTTGATCAACTTGAAGGAGCCCAAGTGTTTTCTAAAATTGACCTTAGATCCGGGTATCACCAGTTAACGGTTAAGACAAAAGACGTAGAGAAAACTGCAATCAGAACTAGATATGGGCATTATGAATTCTTAGTCATGCCATTTGGGGTAACTAATGCACCTGCCGCGTTCATGGATTTAATGAATAGAGTGTTCAAACAATTCCTTGATGAGTTTATTGTTGTATTCATCGATGATTAATTGATTTATTCTAAAAGCAGGGAAGAATATGAAAATCATCTGAGAATTGCTCTACAGACCCTAAAGGAAAAGAAATTATATGCAAAAATTTTCAAATGTGAATTTTTGCTTGACAATGTGGCATTTTTTGGGCATGTAATCAATAAGGCTGGTATCTCTGTTGACCCACAGAAAATTGAAACTATTGTGGACTGGCCTAAACCGACAAATGTGTCAGAAGTTAGAAGTTTTTTGGGACTTGCAGGTTACTACAGAAGATTTGTGAAAGACTTTTCAAAACTTGCTATGCCATTGACCCAATTAACCTAGAAAGATGTCTCATTTGATTGGAATAATCAAAGAGAGTCTGACTTCCAAGAATTGAAGACCAGCTTAGTAATTGCACCGATTTTAACTCTGCCTAATGGTACTGATGGGTTCTCGATTTACAGTGATACATCCTACAAAGGTTTGGGTTGTGTGTTAATGCAAAATGGTAAGGTGATTGCTTATGCTTCTCGGCAACTCCGTCCACATGAAAGGAGTAACCCGACTAATGATCTTAAACTGGCAACTATGGTTTTTGCTTTAAAATTTTGGCGACATTATTTATACAGTGTGACTTGTGAAGTGTACACTAATCATAAAAGCCTCAAACATTTCTTCACCTAAAAAGAACTAAAGATGAGACAGAGACGATAGCTAGAGTTTATCAAGGATTACGACTTGCAGATCTTATACCATCCGGGAAAAGCCAATATCGTTGCAGATGCTTTGAACTGGAAATCCATGGGTAATTTGTCATGTTTACTCACCGGTTAGAGGGAGTTAATATGTGATCTAGAAAGGAATGAGATCGAAATTGTACTACGTGAACAAGGCGGAATCTAAGCTACCATTTCTGCCCCGCCTGCAATCATTGAAGAAATTAAAGAGAAACAACGTGAAGATGAGTTTCTAAGGAAAATTGTTGATGAGATTGACTCAAAACCAAGGCCCGAATTTGTACTTGAGAACAATGTGTTGAAATTCAGGGTCGCCTTTGTGTGCCAGATTGTTATGACCTGAGGAAACGCATTATGACTGAAGCCCACAACTCCAAATTTGCTATGCTTGTAGGGAATACAAAGATGTATCATGACTTGAAAAAAAATTTCTAGTGGCATGGAATGAAGAAGTATGTTGCAGATTTTGTGGCTAGATGTTTGCATTGCCAACAAGTTAAAGCCAAACATCAACGATCCGCCAGAATGCTTCAGCCGCTTTCCATACCGGAATAGAAATGGAAACATATTACGATGGACTTCATTGTGGGATTACCTCACTCTCCTCGAGGTATGGACTCTAACTAGGTAATGGTTGATCATTTAACTAAATCTATACATTGTTTACCTGTTAAATCGTTGTATAATGCGGATAAGTTGGCTAACCTATATGTTAATAAGATTGTGAGATTACATGGCGTACCAGTATCTACTGTATCTGACAGAGATCCTAAGTTCACTTCAAGATTCTGGCAGAGTCTACAACAAGCTCTGGAAATTGAATTAAGACTAAGCAGCGCTTATCACCCACATATAGATGATCAGTTTGAACAGACCATTCAAATGTTAGAAGACTTGTTACAGATATGTGCCCTAGACTTTCAAGGTAGTTGGGAAACTTAGTGACCATTGGCTGAATTTGTGTATAACAATAACTACCATTCGAGTATTGGCATGGCTCCTTATGAAGCTTTATATGGTAGAAAGTGTTGATCTCCAATTTACTAGGCTGAGGTAGGTGATAAACCGTTGTTAGGACCAGAACTTGTGCAAGAAACAACTAAGAAGGTGAAATTGATTCAACAACGTCTGAAAACTGCACAAAGCCACCAAAAGAGTTATGTTGATGTCCGAAGAAGAGACAGTGAATATGAAGTCGGGGATCACATGTTTATCAAAGTAACTCCAATGAAGGGCCAAACATGATTTGGAGTGAAAGGCAAGTTAGCACAGAGATATGTTGGACCGTATGAAGTTTTATAGAAAATCAACTCAGTAACATACCGAGTGGCCTTACCTCCGGTGATGGAAAATATACACAACGTTTTTCATGTTTCAATGCTTCAGGATTATTTGAGAGACCCGCTACATGTCATTGAACCAACCCATGTGCTTCTGAAAGACGATTACACATATGAAGAAAGGCCAATTCAGGTGGTTAACCGAAGAATCAAGAGATTGAGCAACAAGGAAATTCCATTGGTGAAGGTTGATTGGCAAAACCACGGAGGGACGTATGCAACTTGAGAAACGGAAAAAGACATGATAAAGAGGTACCCTGACTTATTTCCTTTGGATCCAGTGTTTTGTCAAAATGAAGGTAATTCGACTTTGGAGGACTAAACTCTTTAAGGGGGGAAGGCTGTAACAACCCTGACTTCTAATTAATGTTAATTTATGATTAAATGAGCCTAATCAGTAGTTAAGAGAAATTCCAAATTAATTGCATGTGTGAGTGTTGCATTATTATGCTTACATCTGTTTATCGTAGAAATATCTATTGGTGTTTCTGTTTCGGATTATGAATTGAAGGCCTTATCGGCAACCGAATACGAAATTGACTTGGTATATGTGCTATTTGGGATTTTTGGAAAATTATGGTATGTTTAATTAAAATTCAATTCGGAACGATTAAATTAGAATAATTTAATGTCCAACTGACTAGTTGATCAACAACTTAATTAAACCATTAGCCAAGCCTATATAAGGCTCCCATATGTGCCTTCACTCATTCTTTGCTTCATCTCAACACATTTTTGAGCTCACACACACATACATACCAACGAGAGAGAGGGAGAGAAGGGAAGTTTGAACTCAATTTAAGAAGATTGCCAAAGAACTTAGAGAATTTGGCTTGGAACTTCAAGAATTGGCCATCTAGAACATCATTGGCAAGCCTAGGTAAGAATTCAACCTTTAATTGTGCAATCATGATGTGTAAGACATGAACTCTAGAGAATTATGTTGGGTAATGTAAAAATTAAGCTTAATGAAGTAGAAGAGAAGAGTATACATGCATACATGTGCATTACATTGCATTTAGAGCATGTTGTCTAAGAATTTGTCCCATGCATTTTCATATTTTGGTTTTAGTTTAAGAATTCACCATATTTTTTAGTAGAACATCTTATTTGATCATGAATTGGAGACTTGGAATCTCATTCATATCGTGCATGTCATGTTCATGTTATGATTTCTAAGAATTGGGTTTTGTTTTGCACGATTGGCAAGTTCTTAGGCTTTGGTTTTGCGAAATGATTTAGAATTCTCAATGTTTTCCAAGTTCGCAAATGATTCCTCAAGTGTTTTACCCAAAAGGATGAGTTTTGAAGCATTTGATTTAAGTTTGGAAGCTTGGAGGTGAATCTAGAAATTTCAGAATTCGACCTCTCTGCTCGAGCGACAGATCCTGCGCTTGAGCGACCACTCTGTGATCTTACACTTCTGCTCGAGTGACTACAAGTTCGCTCGAGCATGAAATGCAAGCTCCCAGAAGTTTCATGTTTTTGCAGACCGCTCGAGCGACAGGAGTTGCGCTCAAGCGAGGACCTGAGTCTCACGCTCGAGCGACCGTTGAGCGTCCGTCGAGCGTGAAAATCACACAACCAGTACATTTTTTCATGTTTGCATGTCCGCTCGAGCAGAGGAAGTTGCGTTCGAGCGAGACCCCTGTTTTCAGCAAGTTTTGTTTAGGGTTCCAAAGTGCATTTTGGCATCCACATTACATCCTAGGCATTCCTAGGCCATGATTAAGACTCAATAAGAGGTTAAGACTTAGAAACACACTAAGAATAAAACGAAAGAAGTTAAGTACCAACCAAGTGTGTGTTTCATTATGTGTTTCTGCATGTGTGTATGTAGGTCACGTGCCATAAGTTATCTGAATTGTCTGATCCGCAAGTGGAGCTATCTGTAAGTAATAACGTTGTAAAGTTATATTTATGTTTAAGTGCTTTCTTATATGATATGATATGCCAAGAAATGCTCTGATTTATGAAATGTTATGTTCTATCCAATAAATGATTGTCGAATTTCCGACAAGTATTCGTGGCATCCTTAGCACAAGGCCCTTACCCATGGGTAACAATACCGTGGTTTATAAGCAAGGCCCTTGCCCAGGGGTAATAATATCGTGGTCTCATGGCCCTTGCCCAGGAGTAACAATACTGTGGCTCAAGTTTATTACAAGTTCCTGGTATCGGAGGTTCCTTATGGAACTAACAAGCATGATAATGCTAATGGATATACCATGTATGATTAAGCATGAATTATGTTTCTATATGAAGTTAAGCGAGAATATGAATATATGTCTAGTTGATATGAATTCTGGTTTTTGAATTGGTTATGGACATCATTCATTGAAACCCTTTACTCTGTTATTATTCACTGGGCTTCCGCTCACTATTTATGTTATGTATGTAGGTGAGCAGGCACGTAACGAGGACTAAACTGCCGCTTGTAGTTTTGGTGTCAGCTAGCCATCGTGTCTCCTGTAGAGGTTCTCTTTTGAGTTCAAGTTTTTGTGTCTTGAGGGACTTTTGTACTCTCTAATGTTTTTATCATGTCTGAACATGTTTTGGAAGTTCTGTATAGATGCTAATGTAATTATGACGTCACTTATATATGTTAGTTGTTTTAAAGATTTCTGTCTCATATACGTTAACACAGCTCTGTGGACAATGTACATTTCTATATTTGCTTCTGTAGCCCCTTATTATATGTCATTCTATTGAGAGGCCTTTGGTAATCCAAGGATTTCTAGCCCGTTACGACGCTAAACCTATAGGGACGGGTTTGGGTTGTGACAACATTATTATGTTGCTATGCTGTTTCTGGTCCACCAATGTTGCATATAATCTAAAATCTCTGTACACATTTGTCAACCTGGTTAATTTTGTGTGTGACAAATTTGTTGGGCTTCTGCTGGGTAATGTTTGCTTGTTCTTTAAGATTCCGAGTTATAACAATTTCTCCTTACAAAATGATGTAGATATGTAAAATATGGTTCGCCTTGCATACTCTTTCTGCTTGCAACTAATCGATGTTACGGTTGAATTACACAGTTGTGTAAGTGTAGCATCCAACGATGATTTTGTTAACTACAGTCCAAGCCCCCCTATAGGTGTTGTCAAACGGGGTGTTCGCATTTTGGATATGGATTACGACGTCGATTTGTTGCCAAGTTACTGTCCGCGTGATAAAAAGACTTTCCTATTAGCCACATGGGCTAATGAAATTACTCATATGGGACAAATTTTCGAAGGGGGAGTGCATGAGTTGTGGTGGAGTGTGGTTTTGAATTCAAGTACTCAAAGAACGGCTCGGTACGAATTCCTACTGTGTGTTCGCTGCGGGACTTGAAGGGTTGCACATGGTTCGTGCACGCGCGAGTGTTGGATGCTAATGGTTTTTTTACATTCGTAAATGGAACTGTGAACACATTTGTGGCATTATTAAAGAACCGGCAACTTGGATCAGACTTGGTGTCCGACATTTTCACACAATGTATATGCGACAAGCCTTTAACTAGGCCGACTGATGTTGCATTTGATTTGAAAAAAAAAACCTATGGGCTTGAGATAAATTACCGTATTGCTTAGTTAGGTGTTGAAAAAGCTAGAGGTGAGTTATTTGTCCCCCATAGCGCATCTTTCGACTAACTACGTTAGTACAGTGGAGCCGTGATGGAACACAACCCAGGTACTTACATCAATATTGACTGTGACGAACATGACAACCGTTTCGAATGATTTTTTATGTCATTCAAAGCATGCATTGACGGATTCAAACATTGTCGCCCATTACTTTTCCTAGATAGCACTTTCTTAAAGGAGAGATTCAAAGGGAATTTACTTGCCGCCACGACTAAGAATGAAAACCGAGGTACGTCTCACACTTGTAAAAATCGAGTACACAGGTCACACAACCACCACAATTCTAACACAGTTTTTTTTTTTTTTTAGATGAAAATTCTTGGTCTCCAATTTTTTCAGTTGTATATTATTGTGATTCTCCATACAAAAATTGTTCATTAGATGATAATATTGTCAACTAATATTAGTATAGCAAACGTTAACTTCTTATGTGATTATTTTTCAGTAGAAGTGCAACTCAAATAGGATTTAACTCAAGGAATTTGAGTTTAGTGTGAAATTTTTTAAAATTTAGACAACATATTTTTGAATTTGGAAATTTGAAGACTAGACTTTTGGAAGATATTAAGTAACCCAAGCAACTCAAAATCAAACGATGTAGGTAAATATAAAATAAATATTAAATATATATAAATTATTGACTGTTGGATATTGTTAGAATAATCTGAATGTTTTTTTATCGTATTCATTATATATATATATCATATACACAAATAACATAACATAAAACCTATTCTTTTCATTTTGTCACTCAAAAATGACAAAGACCACCACAGCATCACACCATTTTCTTAGATCTCATTTTTCTCCCTTGCATCAACACAATTCCTTGTATCTCATTTCTCTCTCTTTCATCAAAAAATATTGATAATGTTTAATTTTAATAAATGAATTAGCCTAGCTTACTGTGCAAATAACCAATTAGCCTAGCTTACTGTGCAAATAACCGATTATCCGATTGATTCGAACCGACCCAATTATAGCACAGACGATTTCGAAGTCCTGAACAGTCGGCTACAGTTTTTTTTTTTTTTTAAAAAAAAAAAACAAAAACTAGGAAATATATTACGAAGGGGACGTCATTACATCGTGATGCAGAAGAGAACGGTCGGTTGCAGTCTGAAATTTTCAAATTTTGTTGAGATTCGGTCGAGTACCGATTTTAGCAAAATTGAAATGGATTAAATCGATCCGACAGTAATTAGTTTATATTTTATATTTACATTTATTTGTGTGTTGCCATTTGATAGGTTCATCAACTCTACAAAGACTTTTATCTTTTCAAGACTTTGGCACTTATCTTCCAAGACGTTGATTACACCACCAACTCATTAAGTTAGTGTCAGACGCTCTGTGTTCAATATACATCATTGTCTCATTTCTTCTCTCTCTATTCCATTCAATACACCAGTGAGACTCTCTCTCTCTCTCTCTCCCCTCCTATTTAATTTTTTTTTTTTTTGGAATAGCTGTTTATATTTAATTCATCATTATTTTCCACCATCTCTCTCAAAAAAATCAACTACATCCGCCCCCGTGCGGGCACACTCTCTCTCTATATTTAGGGGTTGTTTGGGGTGTCCTAAATAAGTATACTTTTTATCTTTTTGGACTAAAAAATTGAGGTTGAAAATATGGATGTTTGGGTTAACTTTTTGACTTTTTATGAAAAAATGTGTAATAAAAAATTATAAAAATTGATTTATAGGGAAAAATTCGAATTGGGAGTTGTGCAGCCATAATTGTTGACTATTGGTGAATAGTGTTAACTTTTTAACTTTTTGAGTAACTTTTTGACTTTTTGACTTTTTTAAAAGATCCCAAACTTAGCCTTAATTTATTACTGATTGTTCATTAATTTCTCTCTCAAATAACCAAATAAATCACGATTTTTGAATTCTAGAACTCTAAACTCCTATCTACTCTCTCTGTCTTCTATCCTCTCACGCACAGAGATCTCAATTCTATTTTACATCTATGGCTACTGGGCTTAAGCGAAGAAGATATTGTTGCAGGAAGGAGCGATGGTGGCCACTGAAAAAACGAAGCGAGTGATGGCAACTGTTGTAAGTAAATATTACTGATCGATCACAAATCTATGTAATATAGGTCTTTGTCATTCATTTTTTATTTATTTTTATTTTTTACGGTTTGTTTCCTCTACTCTTCTCAAAGATCTACGTATGTATATACATAAATGTATGTATATACTATGATTTAAAATAGAATGGAAAAAGGAAAACCAATAATTTGGGATTGTACATGTGGGGATATATTTTCTGAGATACCAACACGTGGGGGAGGTGACGCCGACGTGTCAGCCGAGGTGCCACGTGTCCTGGTCGTTGTGCCGAGGTGATCTCGGAGATGTCGCGGTTACCTCTGAAGATATCGGAATCCAAGATAAGCGGATAAGGGACAAGAGTCCAAGGATGAAGAAAGACTTCATGATGAATAAGGATAACACTCTTAGGGAGTCTATCCTTATCTCTTGGGGAGTCCAAAGTAAGTACTAAATTGGAGTCCATAGAAGTCAGGCTTCTAGTGGGACTGAGATTGAGTTTACTATAAAAGAGAGGCACCCCCGTGGGTCTAAGGTACGCAATTTTATGCTTTGAGCAGTGAGTTTAGCACTTGATTATCTTTGAAAGATATACTGACTTGATCGTTGGAGTGCCCCCGGGTGGAAGAACCACCGCCGGAGCCTTCTCTTTCTGTGCAGGACAGCAAGGTGCCATCTATTCTGCCAGTGTTCTACGGCTAAATTACTAAACGGGCAGTGTGGTCAGAAAATCACTTACACAATTTGGCGCCGTCTGTGGGAAGAAAGAATAATAAATGGCCAGAAACGGACAGAAGGAAAAGATTGGGGACGACACTCCTGCTGGGAGTGGCAGACCTATCGACCTTGATATCGAAGGAGACAACCACAATGCAGAAACTCGTGACCAGGGCCACGGAGAGAAATATGTCGGCCAAGAGGGCGACACTTCGAAGAAGACAGACCAAAGCAAGTACTATAATGAAGATAACCTCCAGGTATGGACGGATAGGTGCCTACGGAGGGATGAAGAAGTAAAAAGATTGGCAAATAAGTTGGCAGACCTGCAGTCAGTCATCAACTACATGATGCAAAACAATGTCATGCAGCCACCGTACCCGCTGCAGGACACACCGATTCCAGCAACTAATACCCAGAAGGGAGGAAGGAAAACAATCCCCAAAGCCCTTCAGCATACCAGGAGCGGAAGACACTCTCACCAGCCTTCCAGGGAAGTCGGACGAGAGGAACCGAGACGAAAGGAGTCCTGAAGGACGTATCACATGGACCTAGAGCCCAAAGAACATCTGCATGTTCAAGGGCAGGCGCTCTGCTTTGACACAACCCATGGAGAAAGATCAAAATGGGCCCACCACGAGGCCGAAAGTAGTGTGCCGAAAAGATTGAAGTCCAAAGATAGCCGAGCTCTAGGAAGGAGTAAAGAAGACTTGAGAGATTACCTCAAGAGGAAGTAACAGAATGCTGAAGCCGAGGTAACTTCCCCGGTTAAGCCGAGGACACCATTCTCGGTGGAATTGGACAAATTTGAAGCACCAAAGAGATTCGGTATGCTGAGGTTCCAAATATATGATGGTAAGTCAGATCCCAACTTCCACGTTGGACTATACCTAAATTCAATGGCATTATATAGTGGGAACGAGTCATTGCTTTGCAAAGTATTCCCCTCATCCTTTGGGGAGATTGCATCAGATTGGTTCCATAAACTACCGAAGGGAAGCGTAAAGACTTGGGAAGGCCTGGCAGAGATGTTTGTGGCCAGGTTTGTGATGAACAAACTACAGCATTTGAGGGTCGACACATTGATGGCTTTAAAAATCACCAAGGATGAAGGCCTTAGGGCCTACACAAAAAGGTACTACGAGGTGTTCAATCGAATATCCGAATGCAACCAAGAGGTGGCAGTCGTATCTTTCAAGAACGGCCTGAAAGATGATTGTCCACTACGGAACACTTTCGCAAAGACATTGCCAAAAAGCATAGAAGAACTCATGGCGAAAATCGAGAAGTACGCTAGAGCCGAGGAGGATACGTCGGGAAATAAATAGACAAAGTAGGAGAAAGAAAATGGCTCGCCGAAGCGAGGCCGAGGTAACAATGGATCGATCAAACAAGAAATGGAATTGAGGGCTAAACAGGCAGTGACGACTGTGTTCCGAATCCCGGTCCACAAAGTCCTGGATCAAATACGAAACCAACCCTATTTCAGAGCACTGCCAAGAGCACCAGGGGAATTTATGGGAAGAAACGTCGGTAGGCGTTGTGCTTACCACAATGAAGAATGGCACCCAACTCAGGGTTGCAGAGCCCTAAAAGTACACTTAGAAGACTTGGTGAGGCAAGGCCATCTGAGGGACCTTGTCGATGAGGCCAGGACAAGGGAAAAACAAGCAAGATTGCCTCAAGCACCAGCAGCTCCGCCTCCCCCTCCCAGCACAGCAACCACAGGCAGGAGGACCACGGGTGGTTAATGGCATTCACTCAAAGGTGAATGAAAACGACATACGAGGGGAGACCCAGAAGGTAAAACACCTACAGCACGTGAACCAGGTCAAACATAAAAGACTTCGACCTGAAGAATGCTAGGGACCGACGATAGCCTTTACTGAAGCTGACCTAGAGATGGTCCAGCATCCACATAATGATGCCTTGGTAGTATCCCTCTAGGCTGGGGAGTGCTAAGTGAAACACATCTTGATTGATCAAGGCAGCTCTTGCGATATCATGTATGTTAGATGTTACAAGGAGTTGGGCCTTCATCCTGATGACTTGGAGCAATCCAATGGCCCGATGGTCTGCTTCAATAGAACGCCGACGTGGCCACTGGGCGCAACAAGCTTGGAAGTACAAGCCGGCACTAAGAAGATCAAGACAGAATTCATCGTGATTGATACGCCCTCACCATACAACATCATCTTGGGAAGGCCATGGTTGCATGCAATGGGGGCAGTTCCCTCAACGTTGCATCAACTATTGCAGTTCCCAACAGAACATGGGATTAAAGAAGTCAGAGGAGACCAACTACAGACAAAGAATTGCCCCATGGCAATAATGAAATCCACCTACAACATTCGAGACCAGAGAAGACAGAGATTGAAAACGAGGGCATAAAGGTCCTAGATGATGTCAGCAAGAAGCCAGCCGAGAAGAGTGAAGAAGCACTGAAGAAAATCCTTGTCCAGGAGGGAGATGAGGAACGCTTCTTTCTCCTCGGATCGGGCTTAGCCGAAGAAGAAGAAAGAGAATTGGAAACTTTTCTGAGAGCAAACATAGAGGTGTTCGCTTGGACGCCTTACGAGATGTCGGGCATTGACCCAGAGGTCATTTGTCATCAACTGAACGTTGACAGGTCGGCCAAACCTGTGATTCAACAAGCAAGAAGATTGATGTTAATGCACGTCGAAGTAGTGGAGGAAGAGGTAGACAGACTGCTGGAAGCCAGGGCCATCAGAGAAGTCAATTACCCGATATGGCTATCAAACACAGTGGTAGTAAAGAAAAAGAATGGTAAGTGGAGGGTCTGCGTAGACTTTACAAGCCTAAACAAAGCTTGTCCCAAGGACAGCTTTCCTCTACCCAAGATCGACCAGTTGGTGGATGCCATATCTGGACATGGAAGAATGAACTTCCTGGATGCTTATAGGGGGTACCACCAGATAGCCATGTACCCCCCAGATGAGGAGAAGACAGCGTTTATCACCCCAAAGGGCCTGTACTGTTACAGAGTAATGCCTTTTGGACTAAAAAACACAGGAGCAACTTACCAAAGGTTGGTAAGCAAGATGTTCAGACACTTGATTGGCAAAATAGTAGAAGTCTACATCGATGACATGATCATAAAGACCAAGGAACCAAAGGGTCACATTGCCGACCTAAAAGAGGTCTTCGAGATACTCAAAACATATCGGCTCCGACTCAACGCATCAAAGTGCGCGTTTGGAGTTGGATCAGGTAAGTTCTTGGGGTACCTAGTGACCAGAAGAGGATTAAGGCCAGCCCAGATCTGATCAAGGCCATCCTAGAGTTACAAAGCCCGACATCGGCAAAACATGTACAAATGCTTACTGGAAGGGCCGCAGCCCTAAACAGGTTCATAAGCCGAAGCTCAGACAAATGTAAACCTTTCTTCAACCTGGTGAAGAAGGCCATGGACTTCCTCTGGATTGATGAATGTGAGGCTGCTTTGGCCGACCTAAAGAAATATCTGACTACGGCTCCAGTCCTCTCAACACCTGAACCTGGGGAAGAGCTGTTTTTCTACATAGCAGTGTCAGAACACGCAGTATGTGCAGTGCTAATCCGAGAAGAAAAATGGGAGCAAAAGGCTGTTTACTATGTAAGCAAACCTTGGCTGATGTAGAAACAAGGTATCTACCACTAGAGAAATTAATGCTGGCCTTAGTAATGGCTTCAAAGAAGCTGAACTATTACTTTCAGGCGCACAAGATTGTGGTGCTAACAGAACACCCATTGAAGTCCTTGTTGCAACAAGGAGACTTAACTGGAAGAATAGTAAGATGGGTAGTGGCCTTGGGCCAGTATGACCTGGAGTTCAGGCCGAGAACAGCAATTAAGGGCCAAGTTTTGGCCGACTTCGTGGCCGAGTTCATGCCAGAATCCATTGAACATCAGGCTCCGTTGAGCCAAGATGAACAATGTCCAAGCAAGTAAGGAGAAGCCCAGCCAAAGGCAAAAGAACAAAGGAAGGAAAAACTCAGACCCTGCAGCATTTACATCGGTGACTTCTTTCGACTGTTCGTTGATGGGAGCTCAAACTGGCAGGGAGCAGGGGCAGGAGTAGTGTTAATATCTCCAGATGGAGAGATATTGGAACAGTCCATTCGATTGGGGTTCAAGGCCTCGAACAATGAGGCAGAATATGAAGCATTGATTGCAGGACTGAAGCTAGCAGTAACAGCAGAGGCAGATGAGGTAATAGTTTTTTGTGACTCACAACTTATAGTGAATCAAACAACATGAGAGTTTGCAGCAAGAGATGAAAGAATGTCGGCATACGCAAAGGAAGTCATCAGGCTAGCAGCCTTGTTTCATAACTGCCAACTTTTTCAAGTTAACCGAGATGATAACAGCCACACCGACACGTTGGCCAATCTGGCAAGTTCAATGCAAACTAGAAAAACAAGGACAATAATGATTGACTTTTTGTCGGGCCCGAGCATAGAACAGCCGGTCATAGAGTAAGAAGCAATGTGTGTGGACATGGGGCCAAGCTGGATGAATGCAATTGTTGCATTCCTAAAAGAAGGAAAACTGCCAGAAGACCATAAGGAGGCACACAAGGTCAGATTGAAGTCAGCAAGATTCAGTCTAACAGCAGACGGACATCTCTAGAAGGTCCTTCACTGGACCCCTTTTAAGGTACGTACACCCTTTGCAGGTTGAAGATTTTCTATATGAAATTCATGAAGGAATTTGTGGAAGCCACGCTGGGGGCAGATCACTAGCTCACAGGGCCATTACCGAGGGGTATTGGTGGCCCTACATGCAAAGAGATGCTGAAGCCTACGTGAAGAAGTGTGAACAATGCCAAAGGTTTACACCTTTGATACATCAGCCAGCTGCTGACCTGAACCCTGTATCCAGTCCATGGCCATTTGCCCAATGGGGCATGGATCTCGTTGGGCAGTTGCCCCGAGCAACTAGGCAAATGAAGTACTTGCTGGTAGTAACAAATTACTTTACGAAGTGGACAGAAGCAAAACCTCTGGCCAAAATCCGAGATGTGGATGTCAAGAACTTCATATGGAGAAACATCATCACCAGATTTGGCATTCCAAGAGCAATAGTTGCCGACAACGGAATGCAGTTTGATAGCAAACTCATCAAGAACTTCTATGCGAAATTCAAGATAAAGAATTACTTTTCAACACCAAGTTTTTCTCAAAGCAATGGGCAAGCAGAAGCATCCAACAAAGTAATTTTGGATGGGATAAAGAAGAGGCCTCAGGCAGCAAAAGGAAAGTGGGTAGACGAGTTGCCCAATGTACTCTGAGCATATCGGACTACACCAAGAAGATCAACAGGGAAAACCCCCTTTGCCATGGCTTACGGCACAAAAGTAGTCATCCCATTGGAGGTCGGCATCCTAGGGATCAGAACCCAGGGAATAGAGAATGGGATTAATGATATACTTCTAGCCGGAGATTTGGATCTCTTAGTAGAAAGACGGGAGAAAGCTGCAATTCAACTCGTAGCATACCAGTAGCAGCTTGCTAGAGCTTACAATAAGAAGGTCAATCCAAGGGATTTTCAAGTCGGTGACTTAGTCCTAAGAAAAGTTGTCGGCAACAAGAAGGATCCTAGAGAGGGCAAGCTTGGCCCAAACTGTGAAGGACCCTATAGAATTACTTCGGTATTGGGCAATGGAGCATACCGGCTTGAAGATAATGAGGGCAAAGCGTTGCCAAGACCCTGGAACACTTGTAATTTGAAATTTTTTTATCATTAGATGTTCCTTGTTATTTTTTGCCGACGTCATCAATAAAATCTTAGCAGAATTCTCCAAGACTTGTGAATTGATAAAAGATACATAATGTTGTTTTTGAATAATAAGAACCCAAGTGGAACTCAGGTTCACATTGGGGGCAGAAAGAAGACAAAAACGCTTAAACACTTGTTGAAATTTGTAGCAATTTACAAGTTGAACGTAAGCCGAGATTATTGTTTACCTTCACTTGTTGAAATTTGTGGACAATTTACAAGTTGAAGTTAAACCGAGATCATTGTTTAATACTTGTTGAAATTTGTGGACAATTTACAAGTTGAAGTTAAACCAATATATATTGTTTAACACTTGTGGAAATTTGTAGCAATTTACAAGTAGATCATTGTTTAGTACTCGTTATAACTTAAGAAAAGTTTACAAAGTTGAGATTAAACCGGTATATGTTTATCCTTGTTGAAATTTATAAGCAACTTGTAGGACAGCAACTTGCTGAGGTAAATCATCAGTTGGTACAACCGAGGTATGTCACCCCGAGAAGGTTTCACAAAGAAGGAAGAGTATATATATGCAGAATATTCCAAGTATAGAATCATGCAAAGACAATAAAGGGAAGACAAAGGTACAAACATTCAAAGAAGGAAAGTTGTATTAAAGCATTCAGTTGAAACGAGGGCGCATCGGCCAAGTGAAGAAGCTTGCATTGTTTATAAAAACAAAGATGTACAAAGTGCAAAAGAAATAAAAGGAAAACCATCAAAGCTAAGACTCCTCAACAGTAGCAGTTAGTTGAGTCGGAAGTTCAGATGATTGTTGGGTAGATGCCTCAGCAGCCTTTTCCGCCTCGATCTCGGCATCAATTTGAGCAAGGGTTTCATCAATGCTTTTGTCGGCTACAGGAACGTCGGAGGATGCCTGCTCAAGGGTAGTTTCCTTGACAACCTCATCACCTTCTTCATCTTGAGTCAACTCCAGGACTTGCTCAGTTGAAGGAAGGGACTTGGACGCAGTAGCCCCCTTTGCTTTTCTCACCAAGGCATCATCCTCTTCATCATTTTCAGATTCTGAATCTTCTTCGGATTGAGCTGGTGGAGGTGGAGGGAATGGAAAAGGAATGGCATCGGCATTCCTCAGAGGCGAATTATCAAGCATATTAAGTTTTTTGAGAAGAGACATCCAACCAAGGGTGAAACCCTTGTTGCATGCCTGCTTCACTTGTATTTCATAGGCATCCGTGACATCGGCCATGCCTTGATCGTACGCCTTCACATCGGCTGCTTTGATTTCGGCTTCTTTGGTGGCTAGGGCCTCCTGAAGCTTCTTCTCGGCTTGGGCCGTTTTCTCCTCGACTTCCTTCTTTTGAGATTCTGCAACCTTTCTGATGTCCTCGGCAGATTCAGCCTTTTCTTCGGCATTCTGTTGGGCTTCGATGGCAGCCTCGGCCTGGTCCTCCAACTTCTTCATTTTTGATTAAAGGCTTTTGTTGGCTTTTTAAAGGGCATAGAACTCCCTCTTCATGTCAACCAACTTCTCTCGATTTTCAAAGGCTTAAATGAAGAAAGAATGGGCATGCTGAACTGCCTGAAAGAGCACAAGGCAAAAGTTATTGCAAAATATTACAAAGTATAGAAAAGAGAAAGAAAGACAAGTTACAAAGTGAAGACACTTACTTGAACAGAACGTTGAAGCATCAAGGCGTAGTTCTCATACTCGCTCATCTTGGCGTTACAATCAAGATCGCCAGGAAGGAGCAGAGCAGTACCGAGGGCTACGCCGATGTTTATATCATCGGCACTATCGTCAGTCATGACAGGCCTATCTTCCAAGGTGATTTCTAGTGCCCAGGGGACAACATGTTTTTTAGATCCCGAGGTCGTCACAGACGATGACCTCGGCTTCTTTGACTTTGGGGATTCTGATGGCTGGGCTTCAGAGCACCTCTTCCTAGGGGAGGGTTGAGATTTGTCACTCTCAGCCAGCTTGCAGATAGGTAAAGTATCCTCAGATTCAACCTAAGTTACTTTAGCTTTTGGCTGAGCCTTTTTTACTCTTTTTGGCTTCGGTGGGGGCATGGTTTGTGTTGGCTAAGCGTTGGCCAGCAGATCCCTAGCAACTGGTTTTGAGCGAGACATCTCGGCTCTAAGCACAAGTCGGCGACGACGCTTTCGTTGGGATGGTGGGATCAGGTATGTAGCCGAAGTTGATGGCTGATCAACCGGATCAGATGTTGATCCTTGATCTGTTCGTGATTTGGATGCAGTCAATGGAGTTGTGGTAGAGGGTGGAGAAAGGCTTTTCTTATTCCTTTTAGGAACATCGGGCAAAGTTGACTTGTATGTTGGAATAAAATTGAGAAGCAGAGATGCTTTCCTTTTATAGACAGGTAAGTCCAAAAGCTTCTTCAAATCTTTGCTGGGATAGAAAGACTCACGAAAGCCCTTTGGTGGCTTACGAACATCTGCAAGAAGAACAAGACGTCAGAAACAGATAAAATATTTGGGACTTTGAAAGAAGATAGGTAAATCAGAATGTTGGGCTCTTACCCTTGCCCTCTAAAACTGATCGAGGAAGAGGGAAGAGATGGTGGTCCTCGTTTGGAGCAAACTCCCAATTTCCCGAGGTAATGAAGTAGTCGTCTCCAGCCCTCTTGTTGAAGTCTGGGAGGTCGGCTACAATTTTATACTCTGTGGACCTCGGCTTAAGATAATATACATAGCCTTTTTCTTTCAAATTGAGGGCACACGTGGTATAGCAATACTGGATATCGGCTAAAGTGATCCTAGCATTTTCCTGTTTAGCTAAGGCTATGATACCATAGATCACTCGATAGGAATTTATGGTCAGTTGCATGGGGTTCAACTTGTAATAATGGAGAATCTCGCGAAAAAGGATGTTAAGTGGAAACCGAAGTCCACACTCAGTGAAAGCTACAATGGGAAAAGGCATCGAATCATCTGTGGGCATGATGGAGTCATCATCCCCAGCCAGCCTCAGATGGACATCGGCAGGAATGGAGAACTCATGCCTAAAGTACTCAAGTTTGGTCGGGGTATCTACCTTATGTCTCCACATACCCATGATGTCGGCCTGAATGGTCGGGGTTGGATTTCAGAAAGAAGATGTTTTGGGAGGGTTAATGAGACCTCGACAAAAACCTAGGTAAGTACTGGTTTCAGTTTTTCCTAAATTATGGGTTCTACACAGCAAATCCCAAAACTAGATCTATGGAAGCAAGGACTGAAAGCACGGATCTGGAAAATAGAAAAGCAAGAACGAAGTTTTCAGAGTCAAGAACAGAGGTGGGGCTATCAAAAGCATAGAGAATACAAGAAGTATAAGGTCAAGAACAGTGACAAAAGTACAAGAAAGTGGTGAACAATGTATGGGCGAAGATCAAAACCATTTGAATACTTTCAGATATGTGATTCGCAAGATTTGAAACAATAATGGCAACAAGTAATGAAGAATATCAACAGAATTGAAAACGAAAGGAACAGTAGATTATCAGAAGAAGTAAGGCCGGAATGAGGTTCGCCGAAGTCAGACAATGGTTACAGAAGTAACAAAATAGCTGAAGCTTCACCAGAAAGACGAATGAAGACAATTGCAGAGCTTGGAGCTTGAGCAATGGCGGATTCAAGAGAAAGGGTTTAGAGAGAGAGAAAGCAAGTGAATCGAATGCAAAAGTGAATAAAAGAAGAAAGAAGGAAAAGTTTTGTCAAAAACTTGAAACGGCGGCAAAACAGAGCATTTAATGCGCCTGGAACACTGCATACGTCAGACGGCGCACACAGGCACACGACGGATATTTAGCGCGTCATTAGCACGGTCCAATGGGGCTAAAACGCGTAAATGAAATGGTTGAAAAGTCATGCGTGACAGCTCATGCGCGTAAAGAAGTTCATTGGAATTCTTGTTCTTGAAAGAAGACATGTCGGCCTGAAATGAATGATCTCGAATGAGGAGTTCCATAGCCGATGTACAGAAAGAAAGTACCGATATAGGTTCCATCACCTCAGAATGCCGAGGTAATAGAACCTAGGGGGCAGTTGTGGGGATATATTTTCTGTGAAACCAACACGTGGGGAAGGTGACGCCGACGTGCCAGCCGACGTGCCACGTGTCCTGGTCGTTGTGCCGAGGTGATCTCGGAGATGCCGAGGTTACCTCCGAAGATATCAGAATCCGAGATAAGCGGATAAGGGACAAGAGTCCAAGGATGAAGAAAGACTTCATTTATCTCTTGGGGAGTCCAAAATAAGTACTGAATTGGAGTCCATAGAAGTCAGGCTTCTAGTGGGACTGGTATTGAGTTTACTATAAAAGAGAGGCACCCTCGTAGGTCTAAGGTACGCAATTTTATGCTTTGAGCAGTGAGTTTAGCACTTGATTATCTTTGAGAGATATACTGACTTGATCGTCGGAGTGCCTCCGGGTGGAAGAACCACCGCCGGAGCCTTCTCTTTCTGTGCAAGACAGCAAGGTGCCATCTATTCTGCCAGTGTTCTACAGTTGAATTACTAAGCGGACAGTGTGGTCAGAAAATCACTCACACAGTACAATACATATTGGCCAAATTAGATCTACAATTGCTTTTTTTCTTTTATCTTTTGCTTCTTTGATATAGTTCGGTTTCGTCCTATTCGACCACGAAACTGATCAAACTGAGTTCTGTAGTTTCAACGTATACATTGGTCAAGAATATATGAGTTTTTTTTTTTTTTTTTTTTTTCAATCTGATCTAGTCGGGTCGGGTGATGGATTGATGGGAAAATCGAGCTGACTCAACCCGTGCACACCTCTCCTAAAAAGGAAATCAAACTTATTGGTAGGTTGTCTAATTCAGGCCTAGCCCAAGTTTAATTCTTTGTATTCTAGTTGGGCCTAGGCAAACAAGTTCGGATTGAAAATTGGGCTTTGATGGGCCTAAATGGTTAGTCTAGCAAAATAAAACACAATGAATTAAGCACAAATATTGTGACAAAATTGACGGAAAATAAACTAACTAGCATGCGATTTCAGATTATATGGAGCATATAAAATAAAACATGTTAACAACAAAATATTGTGTAAACAGAAAAATTAGCATCTACAAGTAGCTTGTGAGAATTTTGAAGTCGCATTGTCACTATTCAAAAATTATTTTTCCTTCCTTTGTTAATGTATTAGCATACTCAAACAATTCTACGATGAAATTCAAAGAACTCACGTCAATCCTTTTCTAGTACTCACGAACTCCAGATTAATTTCACAAGTTGACTTCAATATGAGTTTAGGATCAATATTTATTCTAGTTATTACAATGTTAAGGGGGTCAATATGAAATGATGGAATAATATTTTTTAAAACTTTTAGAGTTGAGGGTAAGTTTGAGATGTTGAGGGGTGTGAAGAGATAAAATTCTTTGATAATTATTTCAAATGGGAAGAAAATTTTTAAATAGAGAAAATTGTAAAAGAGCTCTAAATATCTTGGACACATGCTTAAAATTAGGAAATGTGTGAATGATATAAAAGTGGTTTTTTTTTTTAAAATAATTTTCCATATTTTTTATTTTTAGTAATATTTCCATATTTAGTCAAAATATTGAAATTTTTAGATGCACCTAAAATTTAAATATTTGTGATTTTTGTCTTTTTAAAATCACTAAAGACGGAAAAAAAAAAAAACATAAAACTAGTATATTTTTATATTTCTTGTCTTTAGTGAACATTTTTAAAATTTTTTCATAAATATTTTTGTTGTTTGGTTTTGAATTTTTTCTTCTAACAAATTAAAATTTAATTTAGTGATAAAATGAAAAAGAAAAAAGAAAAAGAAAAAGAAAGTCCAAATTGAAAGTGATATTAGGTGATAGTTAAAGGGGGTAAAATGATATGAGGTGATAGTTCAGGGGGGTAAAATATAAATTATCCAATTGATGAAAGGGTATTTTAGTTCTAAAGGTCTAAATTGAAAAAAAAAATTAAAATAAAAAAAATTAAAATAAAAAATAGTGGATAACGGGGGTTAATTGTTATATTTTTTTAAAAAAAATTAAAAATTTTCATGTATTTAATTTTTTTTTTAACTAACAGTGATTTTGCTGAGAATTTACAAAATAATTTACTAAGTAATTTACTGAAAATTTATTGATAATTTACTTGAAATTTACTGATAATTTATTGGAAATGCACTGAGTAAATTCACTAAGTAATTTTCTGAGAATTTACTGGTAATGTATTGAGAATTTACTAAGTAATTTACTGAGAATTTATTAACTAAATAACTAAGTAATTTATTGAGAATTTCATATGAGGAGAGACCGGTGAGAGTCTTGGATACTCGAGACCAAGTCTTGCGAGGCAATACAATTCCTTTGGTAAAAGTATTGTGGCGACGTCACGTAATTGAGAAAGCAACTTGGAAACGTGAGTTAGAAGTCCATGAGAAGTGTTTAGACTTATTTGTTGATGTTTGAGCATGTATTGAGATTATGTTATGTTAATGAAATATGAAAACATTGTGTATGTTTTGAAAATATGGAAACATTGTATATGTTTTATATGTTTTGGAAACACGGGTTTAATATAAATATTGTATATGTTTTGGAAAATGTGAACTGTACTTTTAATGTTGGAACTTGAGTATCGAATTGATGAGAATGGATGACCGGAGAATGGATCATGGTAATGGAATTGATTAATTATCATTATTGTAATTGGTTTAAACATGGTCTTAAAATTTGATTTGAAATTCCGGGGATGAAATTCCTTAAGAGGAGAGGTTATAGCGATTCTAGTTTAGACCCGATCCATTTTGTATTCTGGACTTGGGTCTCATGGTTTCATATTGTTGTTCATGTCATACTTCCCTTATATTCTCTTGGGTTTGGCTATTGGGTTGTATTGGTTGTGTTTGGAACATGTTGGTAGCTTGGTTTTCAAACTTTTGTTGCCCAGAATTTTACTCTTTTGCTTTAGCGTCACTTTTTTGCACTCGAGCAAGCTTTGTGAATTCTCAGTACTTTTGCAAGTCTGCAAAACTATTGGGAGAGTGTAATCTACGCTTGAGCAGTGCTTTCTGCGCTCGAGCAATCTTGGCTCTACCAGCCTTTCTTGTGCTCGAGTGTTGGTCTACTATCTGTAAAACTACTAGAAGTGTGTATTCTATGCTTGAGCGTCACTTATTGTGCTCGAACGAAGCAACTTATTGTGTCTAGACGCTCGAGCGTCGCTTCTTGTGCTCGAGCGGACTGTGCGTATTTCAATTTGTTAAAGTGACATTTTACTTAACTTTTTCGTTTCATTCTCTCTCTAAACATTTCAAAAACCCTAGATCTATAGCTTTTCTCTGTAAAATTCACTCTCTCTCTCTATGTTTTCACCTAGATTTAGTGGTTTCTCTACACGTGTGCCTTTGTTAAAATGGTAGAGCATCTTAAGGGCTACATTTCCATCCAAATAGAGTTAGGTTTTGGCTTCATCCAAGTTTTTTCCTTGCTTTGCTCGTCTTCTAGCTTTGAGGTAGGGATTTTCTATACCCCTGTATGACTTTTAACATAGTTATTTATTTTGTATAAACACTATTGTGATTTTTGAGGATTTTGAATAAACATAAGGTTTTGGTTTAAAATCAAAATAGAGGTTTACAAATGGATGTATTGGAAATGGTTATGAGAGTGAATATGAGACTGTGCTATAATAAATTGTTGATTTTGTCACTTGGGTTGGATTTTAGAAGAAAATGGAGTTTGCCTTAAAATGTCTCAAATATTTATTTTGTATAAATAAATGGAATTGGTATTGGAAATGTGAAATTGGATGGATGTTTATATAAATAGTGCAATTGGATATGTATTATCACTCACCTATGAAAATTTGAACGGTTTATCTGTCTTGGAGATTGTATATCTGTTTAGAAATATCTATTTTGCGCTATCGGTGGAGAATAGCTATGATTGTTGTAGAAATTGCATGAGGATTAGGTAAATTGAAACTGATTTCTCATCCGTTGTTATTGAATGTGACTATGTTTTTAAATACATTGTACATATATGTGATTATGAGAAAGGGGATGAATTTCAGAAGCAGGTGTGTAACACCGAAATTAAGTTAGCTCGTGTGTCTAGGGTGAAAGTCCCAAAAATTGCGCATATACATGGGTGCCGATTTTCGCGGACGAAATATCCGTAAAAAGGCAAATAGAAGTGATTGTATGATGGTTGCACTAGTTAGAAACCTATTGAGTTGTATTCTTAGTTTGGTTTTCTGAGCAAAATTAGTGATGGCTTGCCTAAGTTGGTTGGTCGTACCAATGAGAAAGTACTTCTCCAAAAACTTCTGTTGTAATTGGTCCCATGTTGTGGCAAAATCAACAAGTAAGGAGTTCAACCAATGTTTGGCTTTGTCCTTTAGTGAAAATGGGAATAATCGCAACATTAAGGCCTAATTTGTGAAATTCTGGATCCTCACTGTAGAGCGAATTTTCAGAAATTCATGCAAATGTTTGTAAGGGTCATCATGAGCTAGTCCATGGAATGACGGGAGCATTTGGATGGTGCTGGACTTAATCTCATAATGAGCAATGGTGGCGTTGAGTAACTGAATGCATGATGGTGATATATATGCAGTAGGTGTGAAGTAATCTTTAAGAGTTCGGTTGGGCCCATTTAGGCTATTCGGGTTCGCCATCTCTAATGGTTCAACAAGAGGTTCTAAGGTTCCTAAGAGTCCTTTTCTAGTTCAAGGTCCAAACTCCACAATTCAAGGCGACAAGAACGACTTTCGTGTATACATCACTCACACATACACACTAAGTTCCGATTCTGGTGCACTAAGTTAAGAAAGCAAAATACCAAAGAAGAAAATACTCACAATGGTTTAACGAAAATACTTTACTCGTCTTGCAAGTGCTTGACGTGTAGACTGTTGTCTTCTACCTTCACTTGAGCTCTTTCTTTCTTTTTAGCACTTTCGTGCTTTGCTTCCGAGTATTTGTTTCTCTTTTTTTTTTAAGCACTTTAGTGCTGCAGTTTGTTTTTAAAGCTTAGTTGTACTCTGCTTAACTCCGCCGGGGTTTTTAATAACTCCGCCGGTCCCAAGCCCGAGTTAAGGAGGAGGGTTGTGTGTTAGGTAGTTGACAGCCAACACGTAAAAAAGACGTTCGGATCCCTTATGAAAATGAATCCTACTTTGAATCATTTAAATGCTAGGTCGTTACCCTCAAGTAACGCATTGCGCCTGCCTCCGGGTGTTTCGAAAAGCTAGCAAGGAGCGCCGCATCGATGCTTGGGTGCGGTGAAAAATGGGCAAAGGTTCCCGCATTTTTCTGGACGAGTGTGGGTAAAGAAGATAGTTCAAGAATACAGGTTTAGGGTAGCCACTTGGAATATAGGAACCTTAACTAGTAAGACAATGGAATTGGTAGATGTTATGATTAGGAGGAGAGTTAGTATAGCTTGCGTACAAGAAACTAAGTGGACGGGTGAGAAAGCTAGGGAAATTGAGGATACCGATTTTAAATTGTATTATAGTGGTAAGGACAGACGCAGGAATGTGTAGGAATCATAATTGCCAAGGGTCTTATGGAGAATGTAGTGGCGGTCATTAGGAAATGGGATAGGATTATGTTAGTTAAACTAGTTATTGGAAGGAATATAATGAACGTTATTAGTGCATACGCCCTCAAGTAGGATTAGATGATCAGACTAAGAGGGATTTTTTGGAGCAAATGGATGAGATCTTACAGGAGATACCCGAAGGAGAGAACCTGGTTATAGGTAGAGATTTTAATGGCCATGTAGGCATAAATAAATTAGGCTATGAAAGGGTGCATGGTGGATATGGTTTTGGTGACAGAAATAAGGCTGGAGAGAGTATCTTAGATTTTGCGTTGGCTTTTGACCTGGTGGTGGCCAATACTATGTATAAGAAGAGGGAGGATCATTTGATAACTTTTAAGAGTGGGCTAGTTAAAAGCCAAATAAATTACTTCTTAATGAGAAAATTGGACCGCTAAAAATGCAATGATTGTAAGGTGATTCCTGAAGAGAGCCTGACCTCTCAACATAGGATTTTGGTACTGGATTTATATTTTAGAGGGCACTACCAAGCTACGAAGGATAGTGGGCATCGTAGGACGAGATGGGGGGACCTAAAAGAGAATAAAGTAGAAATATTTAAGAATAGAATAGATAAGAAAAGTACTTGGGGCTTGGAAGATGATGCTAACACTATGTGGAACTCAATGGCCAATTGTATGAGGAGAATCTCAAGGGAAGTGCTTGGAGAGTCGAAAGGAACGGGACCCAGCTCTAGGGAAACTTGGTGGTAGAGGGAAGAGGTTTAAACGGTAGTTAAGGCAAAAAAAAAGAGTGCTTTAAAAAGTGGTAGAAGGATAGAACTGAGGAAAACCTTAAGAGCTATAGATTGGCTAATAAGGAGGTCAAAAAAGTAGTGAGAGAGGTGAAGTTGAAATCTTATGATGACCTTATACACTAGACTAGATAGTAAAGAGGGAGAGAATAGGCTATACAAACTTGCTAAGATGCGAGAGAGGAAAACAAGAGATTTTAATCAAGTTAAGTGCATCAACAGTGAGGATTCTAAGGTATTGGTGAAGGATAAAGAGAATAAGGAAAGATGAAAGAACTATTTTAAGAAACTATTAAATAAAGAACATGGAGGTACAGCAATAGGGGTAGAAATGGCCAGTAATACGAGAAACCAAGACTATAGGTTTTATCGCAGGATTAGGAACTTTGAAGTGGAGATTGCACTTAAGAAGATGAAATCAAATAAGGCTTTAGGACCCAATGATATCCCTATTGAAGCTTGGAAGTGCTTGGGTAAAAAAGGGATTGCTTGGTTGACTAGGTTGTTTAGCAAAATTTTGTTGACTAGGAACATGCCAGATGAGTAGAGGAAGAGTATTTTAGTGCCAATATATAAGAATAAAGGAGACGTCTAGAATTGTAAAAACTATAGGGGAATCAAGATAATGTGTCATATAATAAAAGTGTGGGAGAGGGTGATGGAACGCCGATTGCGAGATATAACAGAGGTGTCAGAGAATCAATTTGGGTTTATGCCCGGCAGGTCAACAATGGGAGCGATTTATCTTTCAAGGAGAGTAATAGAAAAGTATAGAGAAAAGAAAAGAGACATTCATATGGTGTTTATCGACCTTGAGAAAGCATATGATAGAGTGCCTTGAGATATAATTTGGTGGGTGTTAGAGAAGAAAGGGGTGACAAAATGTTACACTAATGTGATTAGGGACATGTATGAAGGGGTGGTAACCACTATTAGATCGCCTGATGGAGAGACAAATAAATTTCCTATCACTGTTGGGTTACACCAAGGATCTACCTTAAGCCCTTATCTTTTTGCCTTAGTTATGGATGAGTTGACGAGAAATATTCAGGATGACGTGTCATGGTGTATGCTTTTTGCAAATGATATCGTACTAGTGGATGAGACTAGAGAAGGAGTTAACACAAAGTTGGAGATTTGGAGAAAAGCTCTTGAATCGAAAGGATTTCGGATAAGCAAAACTAAGATAGAGTACATGGAGTGTAAATTTAGTAACAGTAACAATGAAAGTAGAGGAGAAGTGAAGATTGAGAACCAAGAACTACCTAAGAGTGAACTCGTTATTTAGGGTTGATTATCACAACAGCGGGGGAGATTGATGCGGATGTGGCCCATAGGATTAAGGCGGGATGGTGTAAGTGAAGAAGTGCGTCTAGAGTACTGTGCGATAAACGAATACCCACTAGACTAAAAGGTAGAATGGCTATTAGACCAGCGATGTTGTATGGGATGGAGTGTTGGGCAATCAAGAAACAACATGTAGATAAGATGAGTGTGGCTGAGATGAGGATGCTAAGGTGGATGTGTGGCAAGACCAAACAAGACAGAATGAGGAATGAGTGCATTCGGGAATGGGTAGAAGTAGCACTGATAGAAGATACGTTAAGAGAGAATCGATTAAGATGGTTTGGTCACATTCAATGAAGACCAATAGAGGCAGTGGTGAAAAGATGCGATGCTGTAATGGTAGAGGGGAGTATTAGGGGACGGGGTAGGCCTAGATTAACGTTGGCTAACGTTGTGAATAGAGATATGGATCTACTTAATTTGACTAACGAAATGGCCTTTCATAGGGCCGCGTGGAGAAGAAGGATTCATGTAGCTGACCCCATTTGATGGGACTTAAGGCTTAGTTTGGTTTGGTTTGGTTTGGTTTGGTTGTACTCCGTTTGCACTTCGATGATAGCTCCACTTGCAAAAACTCTGCACACTTAGCAACACTAAAATATAAAATCCAAAACTAAAAATTAAAATAAGAATCTAACTTTAAATTAATTAGTTTCGCCAGAAGTTCTTGGTAACGACGCCAAAATTGGATGGATCGTTTCATACACCAAAAATAAACTATACCAAATTCCTTAGAATAACAATAAGTCCAAGTATCAATCTACAGGGACAAACGAAAAATTAAACTAATTTAATTGTTAAATTCCTAAATTAATTTTGATAAAAAGATTGAGGGACATCATGACTAAATGAGAATTAAATGAAATTGAGAAATTGAATTGACAATTAACAATAGGGTTTAAGATATTGATTTTTGGAAAAATCCTAAGGCAAAGAATTCACCACTAACTGCATAAATAAAACTTAACATCGGTCATCAATTCCAATCCGGTTTGAACTGCCTAATATTTCACAACTACAAGTTTGAAACATTGATCAAGAGGATTGTTGCATTCAACATACAGGCACGAATTGTCCCAAGTAGCACGAGTTATTTGCTCTAAAGTATAGTATCAACATGACCCATCTCTCGTAGCATGACTCGTCTCATACTTTGAACACAAACACAAAGAAAACTAATGTATGGAAAGCATTAAATAATCACAAACAATAAAATACTCGAAGAGATGCAAAGGAAAATTATTATAAACTTCTAAAACATCCATACATTTATTCAAACCGTTTCACAATCAAAGCCTAAGAAAAATCTCTTTAAATGGCTAGGGTTTCATCAAAACCCTAAAATTGGAAGACTAGACACTCATGAAGGAGTGGGAAGAGGTGGAAGAGGAAGAAGTCCCCATGAAAGTTTCCCTTGAAGCTTGAGAAATCCCTCTCTTCAAAGCCTAGCCTCAATTTTCCTTAAAATATTTTTGAACCTAGTTACAACCAGTTTTTCTTCTTTTTATTCCCAACAGAAGAGCCTTAAATCTTCACGTACGCAACCCTAGGTGAGCAGCTAGAGCACTCATGTGGGCCGCTCAAGCGGTGGTGGGCCACATATGCAGTGAAGCTTGGCCGCACGTCCGGTGAGGTGGCAGGTCGTGACTTTTCATTACTCGCACGGAAAATCTGCTTTTGCGCTACTTTTTGCTTGAACTTGTTGCGTACAAAATTTGTACAAGTGCACAAAACATATCATCTCCCCCAAATAAACAAAATTCAAAGACACTATAAATGTAACTTAAGCAGCCTCAATGTGGTACCTTTCAACCTACATCAGATATTTCGTTTGCAACAATCATCACCAATAATTCTTCTCCACCATGCAAATATGTAATTAAATAAATAAATCAGTCAATAATTTATTTTTTTTAAATCTGATTTGTAAATTGAAAAATAAATAATTTTAGAATGAGAGTTTGGAGCTCTTAGGAGGCTTCTTACTAAAACTCCCTTTTGCATATATAATATATAGATTATGGATCATCCATGATGAATGAGTATTAACTTTGAAGTCTTTGTTCCCTTACAAAATTCAGCCCAGAAGAGTCTCAAGGTTGTTTTTTTTAAGGAGGTTTGGTATTCTTGTCTCACTATTTTTTGAATGAGTCATGCTAATTTATACATGTCACACTCCTCCGGTTGCTCACTGAAGTACATATTTCAAGTGGTTGAGAATTCCAATTATTATGCTTCGTCATAGTATTTTGTGACACACTCCTCCGGTTGTTCGTTGAAGTATGTATTTCAAGTGGTTGAGAATTCCAATTTGTAGACACCCCATTTTTGACCATCCTCAAGACTTGGACGTCATCACATGATTGTGACTGCATGTGCTTGTTAGTGCTCGAAATCCTCGACGGAATGCCCTGTCTTTGAGCCTTTCAAACCTTGCATCCCTGTTGCCTTGTTTTTAGACCAAAACCTTGGTTTTTCAAGCTTGCACCCTTTGGTGACCTGTCGGCCACCATTATGGGTTGTTGGCCTTGTTTCCTAGTTGTCGGCCATTGGTATGGCCGATTGGCCACCAGTGGTGGCCGGTCGGCAACTAGTAGTGGCCGACGGCCACCAGTTGTTTTTGCAGATATTTTGTGATAGATGTGCCAGCTGTTTACACAGATGCATGCATCTGCACCCACGTGTAGGGCTAGATGTTTTTGAGGAAGGCTCATGTTTTTCTATATATAAGGGGTCTCCTCCCCCACTTTTGAGGGTTAGAATTTTTGGAGCAAAAATTATCTTTCTCTCTCTACATTTCTCTCTCTCTCTCTCTCTCTCTCTCTCTCTCTCTCTCTCTCTTGCAAGTTTGTGCTTAGTAGCTTAGATACACCACACTTTTGCCTACACCTCCTTAACCAAAGTGGTTCATCTTTGAGCTGAGGTTCCTTGAGGCCTTCTTAGAGCTCTAGAAGGTGGTTTTGGCTTAAATTGTTGCCTAGAGTTGATCTTCCCTTCAAGAGGTATAACACTTGCCTTTTTTAACTTGCTTTGCATACTTGTTTTTCTTATCTTTTCCCACTGATTTGGGCTATAAAAAACTCTGTTTTTATGGGTTGAAATTGGTGGTTTTGGGCCGTTTAAAGTTAGGGGGTGGTCCACCCTTCTCTCTTTCTTGTTTGTAAGGCGTTTCAACTTTTGTTTCACACTTTCAAACCATCTTTTTTTGGGGCTTTTAAATACTGAATTTTAGAATATTTTCAGTGGTGAAAATCATGTTTTGAAGTCTAAATTTGGAGAGGTTAGCCTCCCCTCCTTGTGTTTTGTTTGCTAGCCTAGATAGCTCTATGTATTAGCGTATTTTTCTAGCCTTTTGTAGCTTAATTCCAGCATGTTCTAGGTTGTATTTTAGATTGTTTTGTCTCTATTTTTGGTTGTTTAAGTCATTTGAGTCTTGTTTTGCATGTTTGTAGTGTAAGTGTCCTCACAAGCTTGGTGTTTTAATCCTTTAAACACCACTTGTTTGACTTGATCGCATTTATTCATGGCTTTCCATACTTGTAGTCACTCTTAGCAAACTCTGCAACCCCCCTCCTTTCTTGGCTTTTGTTTTTCTTTGAGAGTTGTTTCAAGCTTCTTGTTCTTTTAAGCATGAGATTGAGGTTGTCATGCTTAATGGTTTAATCTCTTTTAGGGGTTTATTATCAACGGCATGACATTTCTTTCATGTCTTAAGTTAACTCTTGGTTTGGTACTTCACTTCATTAGAGGACTTAAATTCACCTTTTGGACTTAATTTGCTAATGAATGGTTGGTAAATTAAAATAGAGTAATTAAAACTTAGAACTAAAAGTGTGCAAGATAATAACTCGTTGTGTTCAATTGGACATTAATTGCACATATGGACACTTAGGCCATTTCATACTCATTAAGTGACGAAATGATTTAAGTATCCAAGGTCACCACTTCCCTTGATCAACTCATGAAAGGGAGGAGGTTAAAGTCTCATTTTGTTGCATTTAATGAAATTGCACACTTTGGTTCGTGGGCCATCATACAATGAAATTGCTTGAGTTGATGGTTTGTGGACCAAGGTTTGTCTCCCTTTGATTTGTCCATGAATAGGGGGACGAATTGTGCAAACAAACCCTTGAAAATGCCTTGTATATGCTCTATTTGCTCTCTATTGCAGCAAGGAAGTTCAGTCAACAGTGGTTGACAGGCCACCATTGATGGCTGACAGGCCATCTCCAATGGCCGACCGGCCATCATCAGTGACCAACCGGCCAATAGTAGTGGACGACAGGCCCACTATCACCCACCAGAGCAAATCCAATAGTGTACTTCTGAGGTGGAACAGAGTTAATCCCGAGGTGGAAATTACTGCAGATCGTCTATTGTGAAACTGAGGCATTCAACAGCAGAAATGGAAGCTTTATCGGGTGGAAACTACGTTCATGCATGAGTTCCTCATTGATCCTTGGGATCCGTGTTGTAATAGATTAGTGTTATGCTTAACTAGTGGCTTTTTGTAATTAATTAGTTAGAATAGCTAATTCGCTTCGCGTTGTAATTATAATTGATTAGGTAGAATAGTTAATTAATTCGATTTGTAGTAATTAGTTAGCTAGTATAGTTAATTAATTAGTTCAATTTGTTGTAATTAGTTAAGTAATTTAGCTAATTTCATTTGTTTTGTAATAGTTAGCTTAATTAGCCTAGCATTAATTAGCTTAGGTAACTAACTTATTCATTCGGACTCTCCTTCGTGAGAGCATAATGTAATAATGTGTATGTCTTCCAACTCCACGTCTTTCTCTATTTTATTTACTAGCTTTCGATGGTTAAGTTTAGGTTTGTCACGTTTCAATTAGCATTCTCCATGTTTGCATCCATTTGTATTGCATGCATCGAGGCTCGGTTCATCATTCTAACCTGCATTGTTATTTTCAATACTTCTTTGTATACGTGCTTAGATCGCATGCTATCAAATTGCTTCATATGCCATATTAGTAGCCGAGCCTAGTAATTGCATATCACATGTGTTGCATTAGTCATATTTCATAAGTTAAGAATCATGCATTTTTTTCTAACTTTTTTGTTTATTTTGGCTTGGAGTACTAAGTGAGCCTTTACTCGCTTTAGCATATTGCATAGTATGTTGATGTTGCCATGTCTCGCATGATTGCTATGAGGCTAAGTGCTTAATTGCTATAACTACTTGAATGCCTGTGGATGAAGGCTTGTTGCTTGAATTGGAATAATTTGAGTAATGTTCATATGCGATCACTTTTTCAAGTGATACATATTTCAAAACAAACATGAATCAAGTGTTCCAATTCTTGCAAACTTAGTCTATACTTGTGTGTGTGCGCATCACATAGTAATGCTAGTATAAAAAGCCAGAACAAGAGCATATAATGTTGATAAAAATCATATCATGATTAGTAGAGGCCGATCTTTGATTGGACGAGCAGGGGTGCTCAAATGTATTCATGATCTTCCCCTCTCGTACCCAAGTTCCCAAGCCAAGGCAATCTTGGTAATGACGGACACGTGGCCTTTGGCACGAGTCATGGGTTTTCTAAATTTCCCCAAAACAAAAAATGTTTAGGTGGTGACTCTGTATCTGGCAAAGCAAATTTTGGCATTTTGATTCAAAATCGATTTTCCAAAAGATTTGCTTGATTTAGACTCTTTGGTGTTTATCAATTTCACATTGCACTTGTGAGATTAGATTCAGAACCGCAGGAGTTCGAACTATAGGGCTTATATTCGAACTTTTTAAAGGAGGCGCGAAAAAGCCGAGCTACAGTTTCTGGCTACTCCGTTGGGGATTTAGAGAACTTAACTTGAACTTCATTATATGAAATTTTATCTACTCTTATATGTTTCTTTGCATTGAATTTGCATTGATGCGTTTAAGTCACTGTGTTTGCCATCTGCTATTCCTGGATGGTTTGCCAGAGGCCTGCTTAAAAAACTTGCCAAAAGGCTGACCGGTCGCGGACTCTGCCACGATGGGAACACAACCCTTGGATCTGGACTACCGATGTACCGTTTGATCCTCCTTTCACTTCTCGGTGTTAGGTGTCAGAGGTATATTAGGTAGTCTTGCTGAGGTACCCTTTTTGACCATTTGGCCTAGTTGCATATCGAAAGCCACAGAGACTGTTCCAAACTAGGACATGATGCTTACCCGAATACAGGATTGCATGAAAAACCACTTTGTTTGAATAGTGAACCCTAGCTCGTAATGAAATTAGGATAGGGTAACCCTACCCCCTCATAAGGGTGTTTTGGTTCTTACTTAACTGGTATGTGCTCTATAGTGAAATTGTACAGGAATGTGCATATCAATTTCAAATTAGTATCTATTTTGGGGCAAAATTCAGTGTGTAGTATAGTCATTCAGCTGCAACCATATCTATTCTAGTGAAATTGGGTTGAGGTGCTATTTGTTTTCTCTTTTGCTAGGTAGTCCTGGAACCATAGCTTCAGAAAGCTCCGATATCCCCCGAGTACTTTGGACTCGTGTCGATAGACTTTGTCAGGTCAAAAATTTAGTTCGGCAGCCAGTGTTTGCTTCACTTTCGCCGGTGGCGAGATGAAAGAGGGCCAAACAGGGTTTACCAGTTCCACTGTTCCGATATTCACCAGTTAGATTACCTTTGTTTAGCTCATCCCGGGCATCTACCCTTATCATGGCTCAGCCACTGACAAATCTAGAGGAATTATTACTCCATTTACAGCAAACAGTTGACTCCATCCAGCATGACGCAACTCATTTGGCCGAGCTTATAACTAGGCTACAGCAACAACAACCTATAGACATGCCCGAACGTCCCGGCTCCGCACGCAGGATGGCGCGAAATCCATTTTGTTCATTGGACTACTACAGTTCGGACTCAATGTTACGGTTCTGAATCTAATCTCGCAAAGTGCAATGCAAGACTGATAAATCACCAAAGAGTCCAAATCTGGCAAATCGTTTTGGAAAACTGATTTTTAAAGAAGTGCCAAACATGGACTGCTTTGCCAGATACAGAGTCGCCACCTAAATGTTTTGTTTTTGGGAAATTTAGGAAACCCTGACTCGTGCCTAAGGCCACGTGTCCGTCATCACCAAAGTTGCCTCGGCTCGGGAACTTGGGTACGAGAGGGGAAGGTCATGCATTGAGCACCCCCGCTCGCCTGATCAAAGATCAGCCTTTACTAACATGATATCTTGTTTTTGAAAACAAATGCGTTCTTGTTCCGGTTATTAACCTAGAATTACTATGTGATGAGCACAACACACAAGTATGGACTAGATCGCCTAAGTTGGAACAAAACATTGCATGTTTGTTTGAAAATGGTTTGAAGATGCTACTCGCAAGTATGCTAAGACGTGGATTTTGTCACCTTTAAGTAGGCTTAGAAAAACATGATTTTGCCACTTCAAGTGGGTTTAAAACTCACATTTCGATGAATTGTTCCAATTCAAGTAATCCAACCTTCACCTACAGGCATTCAGGCAGTTAATCACTTAAGCAGTTAGCCTCATGGCAAGCATGCTATCATGGCAACACTCACACTCATGCAAGATGGTAAAGCATAAACACTTACAGTGTACTCCGAGCCAAAACAACAACTAGTTAGTAATCATGCATGATCCTAGTTTATGTTAAGATGGCTAATGCAATACATGCAAAATGCAACTAGAAATAGGCTCGGCTATTCTAAAATGGCATATGAGATGCAACTTGATAATCATGCACTCAAGTAGGAATTGAAATACAATGCAGTTAGTATGATGCGTCGAGCTCGGTGCATGCAAGACAAATGAATGATGCATGCATGCAAAGCATAAGTATGCTAATTGAAATATGCCCTAAAACTAACCACTGAAAGCAGGTAAGTAAAAGGGAGAAAGAAATGGAGGTTGGAAGGCATGCACACACGCATGCACAGTTATTACAAAGTTTGCCCTCTCGACGGAGGGTCTGAATGAATAAGCTAAGCTAGCTACGCTAAGCTTATCTAACTAATCTAATAATCTAATTAGACTAATTATTTTACACAACCAAATTGAATAACTAGTTACAATTAATTATTACAACACTTAATTAATTAACAAATTAACTAATTAAATTACAAATTGAAACTAACTAACAAGTAAGCATTAAACTAAGCTGCTCCAGCTTTCCCTTGAACAAAGAAGGATGCATGCTCTCGATTCCCGTCCCAAAAAGCTCTCCAAATACTCTTTAGAGGCTCTGTCTGCAAGGTGTCTATGAGAACTAGCTGCTGGATCTCACCAAAACAGTGCTGAGGAGTGCACCAGTGGCCTGCTGCCATGAGGAGCTGCTGCCGACCACCCAGCCGGCCAAAAGTGCACACTGCCGGCCACAAATGAAGAGCTGCCGACCATCTATGTGGCACTACCAGCCACTGGTGTGTTGTGACACCAAGCTACAACAAAACACAAAACAGAGGAAAGAGAGGGTCTCCCAAGGGTATGTACGCACTATGCCGCCCCATATCACCTCAAAACATCAAGGGAGAGGCATAATCGGATCCAAGACAATCAATCGCTCATCCCGATGCATGATGGCCAAAGATCCAACTTGTGCAATTCAATGTAAAATGAATGTACAAAAACACATAAATGCCTAGAACTCTATCATACATCGTCAAGAGCATCAACGACCGAGAATTGAGGCACGTTTCATCACTTCAAGTATGAAACGTCCCTCGTTTCTTGTGTTTGGCTTAACACCCAAGCCAAACAAAATGCAATGCATGCAACAAGGAGATGCCATGCAATACAACATAAGCATGCCAAATGCAATGTAACAAGCATGCAAAATGCAAAGCAACCTAAACATGCAAACATGCAAAATACCAAGCATGCAACAACATGCAAAAATCATGCAATGCAACAAGCATGCGACAACATGCAATGCGACAAGCATGCGACAACGACAAAATGAAACAAGCATGCAACAACATGCAACACAAGGATACAACAACATGCAAAGATGGACTTAAACCAAAATGGACAGACCTCAATCATGCCCAAATCAGTGGCCAAAATGATGAAGTGATGGCATGAAATGCAAAACAAAGCATGCACATGTAATGGCCTATCACCTAGGCATAAGAGCACAACTCTCAACAGTGCTGGAAGGGTGAAAAGCATGCAAGTGTGACAACACTATAGGCCTTGAAATCATGCATGAAATGGTGCCAAACCACTCCAACAAGACAAGCATAGCATGCAAGAAAGCTCAAAGCTTGAAACTAGCAAAGGGAATTAAACTATGGCCATGCAAAGCAAGCCTCAAAGGGGCAAGGGCATCCAAAACAGTTCCAAGGCAGGTCAAGGTGAGACTAAAAACATTCTTGAACCTAGCCAATACAAGCTAGAACAAAAGACCAAAAGCATGAAGCATGCAATGCTACAAAGGGGTATTACACTACACCTATTAAAACCAAACATGGCATGACTTGGACAACATAAAACAGAGTTCCATCATGATACAACAAGACCAAAAATGCACTGATGTGATGGCCCAAAGGCCTAGGCATGATGGCATGCACAATGATTCATTCTTGAGGCATAAAGAGCCAAACCTCCAAGGCATTAAAAGTGTGACAAGCACAAGTGTATGATCATGAAATATGCACTGATATAACATTTCAAATGATGCCAAAGCATGCAAACATCACAAGTATAGCATGCAAGATCCCTCAAAACTCAAGGCTAGTCAAAGCTTTTGTTCTATAGCTATATGAAACATGAGTCATATGACCATGGCAGCCCAAACAGTCCTAGAGCAGCCCAAAATATGAATAAAATCATGCTGGAGCATAATCAAAATATGCTAGAATGATGAGCCAAAACAACATGCACACAAGGCTAGTAAGCAAGATTTGTACTACAACTGTATGAGCCACTCAAGAGGTAACCAAACCAGCCATGGACAGAGTTAAGGCAGGTCCTAAAAGTCACAAAAAAGTTCTTGAACTAAGCCTCAAAAGTAAAGAGATACATGCTCATTTGATAGGCCAATAATACAAGCAAACAAAACAAAAAGATAGGGGGTCACCCCCTCTGATTTGAGGCCTCAAAACCACAAGTCTACCACTGAAAATCCATTGGATTTCAGTGGTAGAAAGGCCAAACAAAGACCAACTCAAAGGCCTTAAGACATGGTACAAAACAAGGTCAAACAAGGCTTACAAGAGGGTGGAACACCCCCAGCACCAAAGAGGCCTTAAACAACCATCAAAAGAACTTAAATACAGAACTTTTTTTAGTTGAAAGCAAGGCCTAAAACAATATGCAAGGATGGCCAAAATGATATACAAACAAATGCTTAAAAGGGGAATATACTCACCCTTGAAGCTCAACTTCGAAACCAGCAACCTCTGAGGCCAAAAACCAACTTTCAAAGCTCAAACCAACTTTCTGATGGCACTCATTTTTACTCCAAATGTGGTAGATGGCACACACTTTTTAACACTTTGAAAATGATATTTATTGTACTTTTAGAATTGGGTATTGAGTCAGTCTTGTTGTGTTGTATTGAGTTAGTCTTATTGTGCTGTAGGTTGGTGATTTCGGGCGTGTTAACTCGGGCATCACTTCCTTGTTTTGTTTTGTTTATTTTTTTCAGTCTTTCTTTTGTGTCTGTTTCTATCTTTGAGTTAGTTGTGCCAGAAGATCTGAATGAAACAACAGTAATTTCCACTTACTTCTCTGTGCCTCTAAATCGTTACATTGACCAAAGTTTTTCAAATTGTTTCCAACACTGTGATGAAAACAAAGAGGGAGGAATTCCTCGGGATTTGCAAAAATTTGATCGATTGAGAGAAAGAGAGGCCTGCTAAGCCCTTAATGTATGAGATTATGCTTGTTAATGTGAGTACTGAGAAGGATCCTACCTTGATCCAAATAAGTTCTACATTGTCTTCAGAAGAGCACGAGCGACTAGTCACTTTATTAAAAGATTTTAAAAAATATTTTGCGTGGTCTTATGAAGACATGCTTGGAATTGATCTTTAGATTGTAAAGCATAGGATCACTCTCGGCCTCGAGACTCGCCCCTTTTGCTTTCAAACTTTGATTCAGAATGTTCAACGATCAACCAAAATATGAGGCTTGCATGGTCAAATTTGAAGCAACCCTTGAACTAGAGGCAATAAGGTCGTATGTCATCAAAAAAAGGCTTGCATGGCCGGATTTGAAGCAGTCCTTGAACTAGGGCAAGGAGGTCAGATATCATTAAAGGAAGCTTGCATAGTTGGATAAAAAGCAGCCCTTGAACTAGGGGCAAAAATGTTAAATGTGATCCAAGATTCAAAACTGGGTCATTTCTCAAGCCAATGAAGATCGGCAAGAAAGCCAAATTCCAAAAACTGAAAAAAAATTTGTTGAAGGACAATTGAGTTCCTATCCACACATTAGGGGCAAATTCAAACCCCAATTGGATGGGTTCTTACATCATCAAGACTATTTAGTCAGCAATAGTAGCCATTCTCTTGGATTCATATGGCTTAGAGGTCTTACAACCAATCAACATGGACAAGTTAAACTTTTCTATCCTTGAGAGGCTCGCTGAGCCGAAAACTCAGAAGGATGACCTAGGCAAAAGTTAGAGCAAAAGAAAAACAAAGAAAAAAAATGAAAAAGAACAAAAATAAAAAAATGGAAAAAAAGAAAAAGAGAGAGAAAAGAAAATAGAGCTTGTAAGGTTGAAAACCTGAAAGGGAGACCTTGGCAAAAGTTAGAGCACAAAAGGAGAGTTTTAATACCCGAGTACACCTTAACCCCAGGAACTACGGACAACCTGATTCCCATCTTTGGGATACGTAGGCAATTTTATCCTGAAGTTCGGCCCCAACCATTTTCAGCCTGCTTGTCTCATTCATGTTGATTGGCTTATCCCTATTCAAACTCAGCTATCCTATCTATGTGCAAATTGGCTCAGCTTTGTTCAAAATCGGTTGTCCTATTCCGTTAGAAGGATTCAGCTGCAAGACAATTCAAGTTCAGATCTGAGGTTACACATCTCAAGAGTTACTTCCTTGTTGGTCTGGTAATAGCTATTTGCAAATAGTTTTGAGGATTTTTTATTGGAGTTGACTAATTTTCTCAAAAATTATTCCATTTTTTGAAAACAATTGGACCATTTCTTGGACCCAAAAAAGGAAAATTTTCAGTGCTCATAACCTGACTTACATGATTTCAAAGTAGAAAGTTGAACAAGCATGGTAATCTAACTCTCATATTGGTCAAAATTGCTTTAGCAAAAAGCCAAAAAACAAAAAATGGTCAAAGTGGTGAACCAGGGGCATAGTTGAGTCAAGTTTTCTGTCTTTTCCCCATTATCAACGTCTTCACCAAAAAGGGCACAACTAAAGTTAGCCGCATAGGCCAAAAGCTCTCTCATCCTCCAAGCAGCGAGGTACCAAGCCAAGTGCGAAGCACGAACTGGAAATGGAGTTGGATATTCGATTTCCTCATCTGGACGATCACACACCCAAATTGGAGTCTGACTTGGAATAGTGTAACAGGTCCGCGAGGGAACTCACTGGTTACAGTTCGGACTCAATTTGTGTCACGGTTCTTAATCTTGAAGCAAAGAGTCCAACTCTGGCAAATCGTTTTGAGAAAAAACAGATTTTGAAAAGAAGTGCCAAACATGGACTGCTTTGCCAGATACAGAGTCGCCACCTAAATATTTTTAAAATGGAAAATTTAGGAAACCCTGACTCGGTGCCGAAGGCCACGTGTCCTTCATCACCAAAGTTGTCTTGGCTCGGGAGCTTGGGTACGATCGGGGAAGGTCAGCTATGAGCACCCCCTTTCGCCCGGTCTGAAGACCGGCCTCTACTAACTGTGATATCCGATTTTGAAAACATCACATGCTCTTGTTCCGGTTATTAGCCTAGAATTACTATGTTATGCGCACAGCAAACAAGTATAGACTAGATCGCCTAATTTGGAAACAAACATTGCATATCCGTTTGTTTTGAAAGTACTTTGGAATTTGCTACTCGCAAGTAGGCTAAAACACGGATTTCAACGAGTTTTTCCAACTCAAGCAATCCAACCTCCACCCACAGGCATTCAAGCAGTTTATCTCACATAAGCATTTAGCCACATGGTAATCATGCCGTTATGTTAACATTCACACGCATGCGATATGCTAAAGCATAAAAACTTACAGCGTATTCCGTGCCAAAACAATAAACTAGTTAGCAAAAATGCATGCCCTAGTTCATGTTAGAGTGACTAATGCATCGCATGCAAAATGTGATTAGGATAGGCTCGGCTAACCCTAAAATGGCATGTGAAATGCAATCATTCGATGCACGTATTCAAGTTAGATTTGAAGATACAATGCGGTTTGTATGATGTACCGAGCCCGGTGCATGTCAACAAATGCATGGATGCACGCATGCACTGCATAAGGTATGCTAAAAATAAACGTGCCCTAATCTACCATCATAAGCAAGTAAATAAAAGGGAGAAAGAAATGGGGGTTGGAAGACATACACACACTCACACACACTTATTACAGATTTGCCCTCGCTCGGAGGGACCAAAAGAATATACAAATTAATTAACTACGCAAGCTAATTAAATATTACAAATTAATTAAACTAACAAATTAATTAATCTAATTAAAACAGTAAACCGCCTCGGGGCGAGGGCTCAATGCATGCGCGCTCGGATTCCGCTCGGAATTGCACTGCCATGCCTAGCCTGCCTCTGTTTTCCCTGCTTTGCTCCTCTGAAAACTGCCAAAGCCTCAAGGATGCCTCTCTGGACACTGGATGATCCCACCGGCTGGAGGAAATGACCGCCGGCACTAAGATTGACCCATCGGCACAAAACATATCCACCGGCCATTGATTGAATGCCGGTCGGCACTAAATACTGCCGGCCGGCAATGAATTTCTGCAGAACCTGCAACTCACAGCAGCAGAGGGCAGAATCTTGCATGGCAATGCTATTCAAGCTATTTATGCACCAAACACATTCCTTATCATGTTTGTGACTCAAAGGAGGATGTGCCTCGATTCTCGGGCCACCAATCACACATTTTCATGCATGATGGCCCAAAGAATCAAGTGTGCAATTTTCATGTCAAATGAAATGCAAACTAAACAATCAAAGAGCCCAATCCCCATCACCAAATCAAGGGACAAGGCATGCATGCAAGATGCATTGCAACCTAATCATGTTAGCTAGGGATGCAATATGAACATGTGAACAAACAATGCAAGCATACAAGCAAGCATGAGGGAAGCATACAAGCAAGCAAATGATGGTCTTAAACATGACTTAGGCAACTCTAATTAAGCCTAAAATCAGTGGCCAAAATGCTAAAATATGAGGGCCAAACACACATGCACACATGCAAGTAAGTTGGATCAACACTTAGGCACTAAACAAGCAACTTCCAAGCACACTTGAAAGGGGATATCATGGAGAATTGGCATGCAACATGAGCTCTAAAAATCATGTCAAAATGTGGTGCCAAACCAACTCAAACAAGACAAACAAAAGCATGCAAACATAGTCCAAGTATGCAAGGCTAGTCAAAGGGCATTGAACTACACTTAGTACAACCACACATGGCAATACTTAAGCAACTAAAAACAGAGTTTTAACACATAAAACTAAGCCCAAAAGGACTACTTAGATGGCATCTAAGTGGTTTGAATTCAAAGGCATGCACAATGGTCAAAACATAGGGCATACAACACATGCTCTCAAAGCAATAAAGAGGCGACTAAGGCAAGCATGTGGGCATGCCAAAGGGACTGAAATTACATGTTGGGTGGTTCCAAACCACCTAAATGATGCAATCGACACATGCTACACATTCATATACTTGAGGCATACAAGCCCGACAAGCCACAAATGCAAAGAGGCTATACTAAACATGCCAAAATCGATCCAAACAACTATGGACAGACCTAAAGCATGGCAAAATAAGCACAAAACATTCACAAGTCTAAACCTAAATCATGCTCAAACAAAGGCTAACAACCTAAGGCATGTTAAAGGATCAAAGGGGCATTACATGGCATCTATACTAAACATGTATGGAGTACCAAAACCAACACACAACATGATTATATTATGGCATAATAAGCATGAAATGCAGCCTAGACATGATCAACACACACTTGAACAAAGGCTTCCTTAAGAGACCAAAAATGGTCCCTTTCAAGGACAACAAGGAGAGGGGGTGGCCCTCCCCTTTTGGAGACTTCAAGGCACCATCTCCACCACTGAAATCCCTCAAGATTTCAATGATGAAGAGGTCCAAACACCAAAGTCTCGAAACTTGCACAAAATAGCACAAAATGAGGACTTTCAAGGCCTAAGAGGGGCCAAACTTCCCCAAAGCACAAAACACTCTTAATAAACTATCAAGAGGGCCTAAAAACAGAACTTTTTTATGTTATACACTAAACACAAAAACAGCTTTAAGATAGGTAAAAATAGGATGCAAAAATGGGGAATAAAAGGCAAGTTTCTCACCCCTGTTGACCACCTTCACAAGTGTTGATGTTGTTGCTTCCCTGGGCTCAAATCCAGCCAAGAACACCAAGAATAACCTCTTGGAACCTCAGAAACCAAGGAAAGTGAAGCACTAGGTGCTTGTGTGCAATAGTAAGACAAAACACACACACTAAGCTTAAGGGAGAGAGAGAGATATAGGATAGATACACAAACCCTAACCTAAAACCAGAGCTCTCTCTGAGTTGTTTTCTCTCCAAAAAGCCAACCCTAAAGCCAAGGGGGAAGGGCTCCTCTTATAGAGGAGCAATCTTGTAATGCTTAACTAGTAAGCAAACAAGAGGTCCATCCCTCCATACACGTGTATGGAGGAAGCAAAATATGACCAATTTGTTATAAAATATCTGGCCAATTTGAAAATATGGCAAGAGCTAGCCAAAAATGTCATTTTGACAAAAATGACTGCCGACCGGCAACAAAAGGTGCCGGCCGGCAACATATATTGCCGGTGGCAAGAAAAACCAGCCGGTGGCCTCTAGCTAGTGCCAGTGGTGTGTGGGGATGCCTCACAAGGCATTCCCTGCCCCTCCAAGGCAAAACACAAGTGTTTGGTGCAAAACCAGACACAAAACAGTCGAGTTCGGAGATCCTGAGGCAAGGCGCGCAACCGAGAACTCCGGGAACTCCAAATAAACACGAACATGGATAATCACCGAGTGTTCAAACGGTGACGTCCAAGTCTTGAGGACGGTCAAAAATGGGGTGTCGACAAATAGGGACACAGAAAACAAAATGTGTGAGACCAATCAATTGTATACTTGGCCAATGGGACGTGTCGTAACTCATCTCGATCAAGTTAAGCCAATGGCATCACCAACCGATGTTAGTTGCAGATCTGCTGCACATCCAGTCGCACCATAACCCCTTTTTGGGAAAGCTCACTAGTTGTGAGTGAAAGAAGGAGAATCTATCAGAATACCAAGAGCAAGAGCGCACAACTTCCTGTTTATCTATCAACCACCCAGGAGAGGGATAAAAATAAGAGAGATTAAAAAATAGAGAGATGTGCACTGAGAGGAAAAGTAAGGAAAGGGCTGTAGACGTCCTCGAACGTCTCGGGAGGGAATCCCGTTTTGTTCGTTGGGCTCACTACAGTTCGGACTCAATGTCACGGTTCTGAATCTAATCTCACAAAGTGCAATGCAAGATCGATAAATCACCAAAGAGTCCAAATCTGGCAAATCGTTTTGAAAAACTGATTTTTAGAAAGAAGTGCCAAACATGGACTGCTTTGCTGAATCTGAAGTCGCCACCTAAATATTTTATTTCGGGGGAATTTAGGAAACCCTGACTCGTGCCTAAGGCCACGTGTCCGTCATCACCAAAGTTGCCTCGGCTCAGGAACTTGGGTACGATTGGAGAAGGTCACTTCGTGAGCACCCCCGCTTACCCGATCAAAGATCGGCCTCTATTAACCATGATATCGAGTTTTGAAAACATTATGTGCTCTTACTCCGGTTATTAACCTAGAATTACTATGTGATGCGCACAACACACAAGTATAGACTAGATCGCCTAAGTTGGAACAACTCATGTCATGTTTGTTTTTGAAAGCGGTTTGTTACTCGCAAGTAGGCTAAAATGCGGATTTTGCCACCCTCAAGTGGGCTTAGAAAACATGATGATTTGCCACTCTCAAGTGGGCTTAAAACTCACAATCGAAGAATTGTTTCAATTTAAATAATCCAACCTTCACTCACAGGCATTCATGCAGGTATATCACATAAGCACGTAGCCTCATGGTAAGCATGCTATCATGGCAGTCACTCACACGCATGCAAGGATGCTAAAGCATAAATACTTACCGAGTACTCCAAGCCAAATAAAGAAGCTATTTAGAAATCATGCATGAAATCCTAACTGTGCTGAAATGCCTAATGCAACACATGCAAAAATGCAACTACAATAGGCTTGGCTATTCTAAGATGGCATATGAAATGCAACAATTGATACATGTATTCAACTTGGAAATGAAATACAATGCAGTTAGCATGATGCGCTGAGCCCGGTGCATGCAATACAGATGAATGAATGCAAGCATGCGAACATATAGATGCTAATTGAAACATGCCCTAAAACTAACCATCATAAGCTGGTAAATAAAATGGAGAAAGACGTGGGGTTGGAAGACATACATCACACACCCGCACACTTATTACAACATTGCCCTCTCTCGGAGGATCCGAATAAATAATACAGACCAAATAAATAATTAACTACTCTAGCTAATTAAATATTACTAAACCCTAATTAATTAACGAATTAACTAAGAAACGAAATAAACTGGTATGCAGATCTATGGACCGCCTTAGCTCTGTTCCGAATGATGAAAGATGCATGCATGCTCGAGTTGCCTTGTCGGGAAATTCCTCGTGATGCCCCGATTTTCCTCTGTTTGCAATTGATCCCGGAATATTGTACAAAGCTCTAGAAGGCTGCTGGTTTCTGGTTTGCTGCAATAGGGAGCAAGAAAGGGGCATGGCAAAGAATTTTCAACACATGTGCGCACGGCCACTCTCCCCATCATTGCACAAGCTCTAGGGAGTGTAGTCCTCGATCCTCATGCCATCAATCGCGCATCTCGATGCATGATGGCCGAGGAGTCAAATTGCACGACTCAATGTGAAATGAATGCACATATAAACATGACAAGGCCTAAACTCCATCATGGGTAATCCAGAGTGTCGGGGAGTGAGAATCAAGGCACGTTTCGTCACTTTGAGTACGAAACGCCCCTCGTTTCCCGTGTTTGCACTAACCCTACTCCAAACACAATGCAATGAGATGGCATACACAATGTGACTAACATGCAACCCTAAATGCAATGCAACCTAATCATGCCGGCATGCGAGGGATGATATGCACACATGCAACCTAGCATACGCAATGCTGTGGACTAAAATGGCATACACAATGCACATGAGCTATGTGGCATACACAATGCACACATACGAAGATGGACATACACAAAGGCATAATCAAAGCATACACAATGCGATGGTCAAACATGCAACAACATGAACCAAATGCCATACACAATGCAAGGTGGACTTAAAGCAACATGAGTGGACCTCAGCCACACTCAAATCAGTGGCCATACACAATGAAATTAGGCAAGAACACTCATGCAAAGATGCCCAACGCAAGGGATCGAACCTAAGGCACAAAGTGCAACTCTAACAAAGCATGGCAAAGAATGAAATATGGCATACAAACAAACATTTCCCAGCTCTGAAACATGATACACCATGGTCCCGAATCATGCAAATATGTCACCCAATGCATGCTAGATGGCCCGAATACCGAAACTAGTGAAGCAGATTACACTAGAGGTACACAAAGCAATGCACAAATGACAAAACCGACTCCAAAAAGACCCTAGGTAGGCCCAAGATAGTGGGAAAATGGCCTACAATGATGGCTCAACATGCATGAAAATGAAGCTCATTCAATGGTTCAAAAACAAGGCATTTATGCACAACTCTCAAACGCATTTAAAGAGTGGAAAACATGGGAATATGGCATACATATGAGCTCTGAAATATGATTCACAATGACCTCAAATCATCAAAACGCCTCAACACAAGCATGCAATAGGCTCCAAAACTCAAAGCTAGGCATGAACACTACACTACAAGCATGCAAAACAAGCATCATTTGACCATGAGACCCAAAAATAGAGCTAAGGTAGTCCAAATCATGCACAAAATCAGTTTAAGGCATGGCCAAAAAGTGCTAGAATCAAGGGCCGAAACAACGTGCAATACAAGCTAGTGAAGAGGGTTTACACTACAAGTATATAAAGCATTCAAGAAGCCACTAAACCAGTAAAATTCAGAGGTATGGCATGCCAAATAAAGCCCAAAAACCTACTGAAATATGGTCTATGCATGCAAGGATGATAGGCTCCTTTCATAGGCTATAAAGAGGGTTGCTCTACACATGCAAGAGGGACACTTAATATGGTAAAACCACCTCTAGACAGAGGTTATGAAGGCCCTAAAACTCACTTAAAAGGGCCTGAAATGAGGCTAGGAAGCATGCAAGTAAAGGCTCCTTTGAAATGCTATGAAGAGGGTTAGTCTACACATGCAAGAGGGACACCTAACATGGCAAAAACAACTCTGGATAGAGCTCATGCAGGTCCTAAAACCCACCAAAAATGGCCTGAAACATGCTCAAGAAGTGTGTAAATATAGGCCCCTTTGTTAGGCCAACAATGCTAGTAAACAAGACAAGGGGTGAAAGGGTCACCCCTCTCTGATTTTGGGGCTCAAAAATACATAATAACCACTGAAAATCTGCTAGATTTCAGTGGTCAAAAGGACCAACAAAGCTCAACACAAAGGCCCTAATGCATGGCTCAAAACATGGTGAAAACAAGCATGCAAGGGGGTAGATGACCCCCAACAGAAAAATGACCTTAAACAAACTTCAAAAGGAGCTCAAAATAAGATTTTTTTCAGTTTATGACAAAGCCCAAATATGCTTGAAAATAGAGCTAAGATATGAAGTAAAACAATGCTAAAAAGAGGGACAAAGAGTGTTACCCTTGTAGCCAAAAGAACCAGCAGCTTCTGGACCAAAATAGCAAGCCTCCAACCTCTGAAAACCAACTCCAAGGTGCTTAGGTTAATGATGGAAGGGTTAGGCCAAGAGGTGGTATGAAATAGGCCAAGAACAAAGGACTTTTGGAGCTCAAATGTAGAGATATAGAGAGAGAGGTATGGGTGTGCCTAAGACAAAATCTGAACCCTAAGCAAGGAAGAGGAGGGTCTCTCTTATAGACAAGAGGGTTCAAAGCTTCTCCTAGAAGCTTAAGACCAAGCTTGAAGATCCTCCATACACGTGTATGGAGGATCAATTATGTGCCTTCCAACTGGCACAACTGGCAAGCATTCAGGGAGACAAACATGCAGAGAGCTGGCCGACCAGTTCAGGTGGTCAGCCGACCACTTCCCCTGGTCGGCCGACCAGTTCAAAATGGTCAAGTGAGCAAAAAGTGGTTGGCAGCCCTAATTGGTGGTCTCCAAGGTGAAAACAAGCTAGTGGTGGTATGGGAGACCAGTAATTGTGGCCCAAAAGTGAGGGAGACCACTTACTTGACAAGAAAACTGGCTGGAGGAGAGAGAGAGATGGTCTCCAAAAGAATTGCCGGTCTCCCACCCTTCTACCACATTCCAAACATGGAAAACAAGGTCCATACCAAAAATGAACCAAGACGAATGCAAAACGAGGGTTCGGGGGCCAAAACGCGCAGCCAGGTGCCAGCCAAAACTGATAAGCAAAGTGGCGTCACGACCCATGGTGGTCTCCGCCATGTCCCTCTAGAGAGAGAAACAAGGTGTGTCCCAAAAACCGGAAGAAAGTTAAGCGATCCGAACCGAGGCGCATGGCCGAAGCTCAAAACGTAAACTAGTTTCCAAACAGGAATAGTGGTCTACGACCACGAAAAGTAGCCTATGGCCACTAAGAGATGGTCTACGAGACCTCTCCCTCCCTTCGGGAAGAGAAAACAGAACCTGGTTCGTAAACCGAGGCAAAGCACAAAAGAGTCACAAAGTCCAGAGACAGGGCTCTCAGCCGAAACTGCAAAGCCTCAGAACGAGCACAACATGCGCAATCACCGAGTTCTCAATCGATGACGTCTGAGTCTTAAGATCGGTCAAAAATGGGGTGTCTACAAGGGCTTTTTAGAGCAAACAAAGATTGAGTGTCAAAGTGATGTGAGAATCACAAATAAGAAAGGGTGGGAAACAATACCTGGAGAAGCAAGCTCCCCATGAACGGAGAGGTCTATTGCCGTTAGAACATATCCGAGTGTTGTGTTTGTTGTTTTTGTTTGTCTCAATTCTCGTTTTGGGTTGTTGTGACTGTAAATAGATGTTTTTAGATTGTTTTCCTTTGTTGAGTTGTGGTGTACTGTGGTCAGTCGTAGGCTCAATACTTGGTTAAGAATTCTTTCTTGGTTTTAATTTCCAAAAATAAATCGTTTGGTGTTCAGAGTGCTATGTCATTTCCAACATGGTATGCAAAATAGAATTCTTTCTTTCATGAAACTAGAGGGTCCAACCCTGATCAAAAGAGAAAGCAATAGAACAAGGACCTATCTAAAGCTACATAGGTTCCGGACTGCAAAGCAAAAGAAAAAGAGAGAAAATTGGAGCATCTAAGTTTATTTCAACTTCAGCATTTCCGGGATTGCATTCCGAAGGCACCTTTTCAAGCTTTGTCATTTTTTTGAAGTATGAGTGTACCTCGACCTCAAGTTCAAGCCTGCTTCAAATCAGAATGGCAATCAAAAATGTTCTCCCTGAGTACCATTCCCTACCAGATGCGTCTTGGCTGTGTTTGCAATGAGTTCCTAGAAGACCAACTGCGACGGTGGAAACTAGAGTTCGAATGGCTGTGGCCTAGAACACAAAGGTTTGGAATTTCCGAGACTAAAGTTTGGTTTAAATACCCAGGGGTGTATCCCCGGCTTGAAATTTGTATGGTAGCCCCATAGGTTGAGGTAGCGTATATGTACCTCAATTCTGGATACTAAACCAACCTAGTCTGTCACCCCGTTAGGGAATAGGGAAAGTTGTGAATATGATTAGGAAGAAAAACGGCATCTGTGCCTTCTACATGCAGAAGTTAGCCATTGTCAACGTTTGAGGGCCTTTGAACTGTGAGTTAAAGAATAATACAATAAATACAAACCAAACATACATTAAAAACAACATGAATCAGAGTAAATAGTTATTTCCTTACATGAAGTTAATAATACAACAGGGGTTTAACATAACTAAATGCCCTATTGGCTTACATCTTTCCAAGCCTTAACTTAGTTACACAAAAAGAGACTAGCTCACAAACATTTAGCCCTAGGCTTTACAAAAATATACAATTTAAATTAAAAAAGCTCTTGTCCCCAAAATATGCCTCCAAGCTATTGCCTTGGTGGAAGTAAGTCACCAACACCTGAAAATGTTATTCCCAAATAGGGTGAGCCACATCTCAGTAGAAATCATCTAGCACAATATATGAAACTTAGCAAAGGTATAAGTACACTATGCATACACAACGTTAGTGATAGAGGCATCCACAGTTTATATAATCATAAGGCATCAATTTCCATTCATTTCATTACATGAACCAATATCATTATCTTTTTAACGACCCAAATGAGACTTCAACTCATTAGTTATACCATCACATCAACAATACATGAACACCTCAAACTTTTCTTTCACAAAAATTTCGTCCGTGGGCAGCCGTCAAACGGGACCCATGTAAATGTAGGCTATACAAGCACTACAATTGCCATTTTATGGATATTTCGTCCACAGGCTAGGCACCCATGTATAATTTCGGGACTTTCACCCAGGACACTTCGGCCAACTTAATTATAATGGAGTCGAACCCCTTTTTCCTCCCAAACAATTATTCATACATATGCAATGTATTTAAACACAACATCAAACAATGGAGCACATCTCCTTTCCTCTCCCACATAATCATACATGTACAATGTATATAAGCATAGTCATATCCAATGTCAAACAACAAGAGATTAGTTTCAATTCATCTAATCCTCATGTAATTTCTACAACAATCATAGCTATCCTCCACCGATAGCCCAATACAGTTATTTCTAACAAATATTCAATCTCGTGACAGATAATTTATTCAAATTTCCAAAGAATGAGTGAATACATAACTTATCCCACCATTCATATCAGTACTCTCTCAATTTCACATTTTTAAATGGCAATTTCAATTATCTTTATAAAATAATCATGATAGTCATTTTAGGGCAAAACTTTCCCTTTTCTAATTATGAACCCAAATATCATGTCCAACCATTGTGACCTAACACCGTTTCATTTTCAAAACCCACATTCATGTATTTCATGTTTAACAACAATCCCTCTTTCCATATATACCCAAACCCTAGGTTTGTTTACAACACCCTTAAATCACATCATTGTTACACAAGAATACACATACCTAAGCTAAATATCATATGAAGGTGTAGAAAAGATCCCTACCTCAAAAGAAGAAGATGAACCAAACAAGAGAGAAACTCCAAAAATACCGAAACCCACTTTTATTCAGATCAAAATGAAGATCTTGAAGAGCTCTACCTTTTTCACAAAGGTACTAGGGTGGAAATCCCAACGGATCTAGATGAAATCTTAGAGATAAGGTTAATTCTAGAGAGAGAGGCTCAAGAACAAGCATTTTGAAAAGTTTTAGAGAGAGAGAGATATGAAAAAGTGACTCAAAATATCATCTTCTCAGACTACGCGCAGTCCGCTCGAGCGTGAAAAGGCTCGCTCAAGCGTCAGACACAAAGTTCCGCTTGAGCGTGAAAGTTGGCGCTGGAGTGTGGAATGCACATTTCCAGTAGTTTTGCAGACAAAGGTCCCCACTCGAGCGTGGGACTGGACACTTGAGCGTCCAATGCACCTTTCTAGTATTTCAAAACTGCAAAAGAAATGCTGAGAATTGACAAATCCTGCTCAAGCAGAGGAGAAAAATTTGTGAAGCCTGCTTGAGCGCAAGAATTCTCGCTTGAGCGGAAGAGCCAAAATCTGGGCACTAAAAGTTTGAAAAAAACAAGCAACCAACTTATCCCAAACGCACCACTACAACCCAATAGCCAAAATAAAGGGGAAGACAAGGGAAAGAGATATGAATAACTATTCAAAACCATACTAACCCGAGTCTGGAATACAATAAATAACGGGTTAAAACCAAAATCGCTATTAGCTCCCCCCTTAAAGAATTTCGTCCTCGAAATTATAAATCAAATTCAAAAATGTAATCAAACCATTCACAACTATGTCATTTCCACAAACTCATCACCATGACCCATTCTTCGGTCACTCATTTCCAGTGACTCGATACCCAAGTCCCGCAATGAAATTACATTTTACAATTTCCCAAACACTTGCAATGTTTAAATCAAGGTTCAAGTTTCCAAATGTTTACATAACATGTACAATGCTTCCAAAATAATACAACATCCACAACATTCCATAATTCTCAAATCATATATAATACTTATGTTGAATACATGTTTCCAAAATGCCCATAACATATACAATGTTTTTCATAAGTTAAAACATATACAATGCTTATATTTCTCATTAACACAATCAAAACCTTAATACATGTTCAGACACCAACAAACAAGTCCGGATACTTCTCTCGGACTTCCAATTCTCATTCCCAAGTTGTTTCCTCGACCCTGTGGTGTTTCCACAATACCTTTACTAAGGGAATTGTCTTGCCTTGCAAGACTTGGTCCCTTCTATCCAAGACCCTCACCAATCTTTCCTCATACGAGGCATCCTCATTTACCTCTAAGTCGGTCCAATCCAATACATGTGATGGATCTGGCTCATACTTTCGAAGCATACTAATATGAAACACGTCATGAACCCCAAAAAGTTGTGGCGGTAATGCCAAACGATAAGCAACCTCCCCAATCCGTTCAAGGATTTTAAAAGGGCCAATAAACCGAGGGGATAACTTTCCACTTTTCCCAAATCTCATCAAACCCCGCCTAGGTGATATCTTTAGAAAGACATGATCTCTCACCTCAAAAGACAAGGGTCTCCTCCTACGGTTAGCATAACTCTTCTGGCGACTCTGTGCCGTAACTAACCTCTTACAAATAACTGTCACCTTCTCCGTCGTTTCCCGAACCAACTCTGGGCCTAACAAAAGTGCATCACCCACCTCAGCCCAACACACCAGAGACCTACAAGGTCGGCCACACAAGGCCTCGAATGGTGCCATGCTAATACTCAATTGAAAGCTGTTGTTATAAGAAAACTCCACTAAGGGAAAGTGCCTCTCCCACAACCCCTTAAAATCAAGGACATAGCCTCGAAGCATATTCTCAAGGATCTGAATGGTACGCTTGAACTGCCCGTCAGTTTGAGGATAATACACAGTACTAAAGGTCAATCTAGTGCCCAAGGCACTCTATAAGCTCTGCCATAAGCGAGCTGTGAAATGTTGATCCCTATCCGAAACGATCGTCACAAGGACCCTGTATAACCTCACTATGTCTTTGATATACAAGTTGGCAAGATGGTCTACCGAATCACTCACGCACATAGGTATGAAGTGCATAGACTTGGTTAACCGGTCAACCCAAATGGCATCACTACCCCCATTGAGTTCTCGGAAGGCCCACAACGAAGTCTATCATAACATGCTCCCACTTCTACTCAACTATAGGCAAGGGATGTAACAAACCCGCTGGCCTCTGATGCTTGGCCTTCACTTGTTGACAAGTAAGGCATTTTGATACAAACACTGCCATATCCTTCTTTATACCTCTCCACCAAAACTAGTAACTAAGGTCGTGATACATCTGTGTGCCTCCTAGATGCACTGCAAGGCGCGAATGGTAAAACTCTCGGAGTATTTGCCCTCGGCTAGACTTTGGTACAAACAAACGATCATGGTATCTTACACTCTGGTCAGGATACACATTCAAGCCCTTCTCTACCTTCCCACTAGAAATCTTCTCCCTAAGGGCTTCTACCTCAAGATCACCCATCTGCGCTTCTAACACTTGGTTCACAAGTGTAGGTCGTGCAACCATAGAAAATAAAGTTGTAGATGCAACGGACTCACCAAGGTGGAAATCAAACTCCTCGAGAGTACCCAACATTTCCCATTATCAGATGGCGATACAAGCTACACTGCTAATAGACTTCCTACTCAAAGCATCGGCCACTGCATTGGCCTTCCCGAGATGATAGTGCAACTCGAAGTCATAGTCCTCTATGAACTCCATTGACCTTCTCTGCCTCAAATTCAAGTTTTCTGGGTAAACAAGTACTTCAAACTCTTGTGATTAGAAAACATTTCAAATTTCTCACCATACAGATAATGCCTCCAAATTTTCAAGACAAATATCACCATTACTAACTCTAGATCATGAGTGGGATAGTTCATCTCGTGTGTTTTCAGCTGCCGTGAGCCATAGGCCAATACTTTCCCCTCTTGTATCAAAACGCAACCCAAACCTTCCCGTGAGGCATCGCAATAGATATAATAACCCAAACCCCTCTCCGGGATAATCAAAACTGGAGCAGTGGTGAGCCTAATCTTAAGTTCCTGAAATGACTTCTCACAAGTCTCATCCCACACAAACTTAACTCCCTTCATCGTCAGTCTAGTCAAAGGTGAGGCTAGTCTAGAGAAATCTTTCACAAATCTCCAATAATACCCAGCCAACCCCAGAAAACTACGAATTTCGAAGACATTCTTAGGTTGTGCCCAATCTTGCACTGTCTCTATCTTGAATGAATCTATGGTCACCCCTTCCTCGGATACCACATGGCCTAAGAACTTAACTTCCCTCAGCCAAAACTCCCACTTCCTAAATTTAGCATACAGATTATCGGCTCTAAGCAATTCAAGCACTACCCATAAATGTTCCTCGTGTTCCTCCTCAGAAGGTGAATAAATCAGATTGTCGTCTCCAAAAACGACGACAAAACGATGTAAGAACTCACGAAAGATCCAGTTCATTAAATCCATAAACACTGCTCGAGCATTGGTTAGCCCAAAAGGCATTACCAGGAACTCATAATGGCCATTCCGCGTACGGAATGCTGTCTTTGGGATATCCTCCTCCCTTACCCTCAACTGATGGTACCCTGACCTCAGGTCTATCTTAGAGAAACAACAAGACCCCTTCAACTGATCGAATAGATCATCCATACAAGGCATTGGGTACTTATTCTTGACAATCACTCGGTTCAATTTTCAGTAGTCGATACAAAGTCTCAAGGGTCCATCTTTCTTCTTAGCAAAGAGAGTCGGTGCTCCCCAAGGCGAAGTACTAGGGCAGATAAAACCCTTATCTAACAATTCCTGGAGTTGAACCTTCAACTCACTCAACTCAATAGGTGCAAAGCGATACGGTGCCAAAGAAATCGGTGTCGTTCCAGGTACTAAGTCAATAGAGAACTCAATCTCTCGGTGAGGTGGTAAACTAGTAAGGTCTTCGAAAAAGACATTCGGATACTCACAAACCACCCTTAGCAACTCAACTTCAGCTTCATCACACTCGCTACTCTGAAAGCTAGCAAGAAGACAACTAAGTTCACTCCGTCCATGCGGATCATACACCAGTGATAAGACTCTATCCACCTGGTCCCCCAAGAAATAAAAGCAATCCCCGCTCAAGGTACATACAGTAACCCTCTGATGGTAGCAATCTATAACAGCCCGGTATGACGATATCCAATCCATACCCAGAATAATATCAAAACTAGTCATGTCAAGCAAAACAAATGCAAATGGAAGTCGACGACTAGCGACCTCTATGTCACAACCCTAACACCTCTGTTTCAAGACGATCTCACCACTAATAGGTGACTCCACACAAATGGGACATATCAACTATGCCAACTCCAATCCCAAAACTGATGCAAATACAGACGAAATAAAAGAATAGGATACACATGTATCAATCAACACATTAGCAACTGAATTGCAAAATGAGAAGGTACCTCTCACTACTGAAGGAGCAGGCACAAGATCTGGCGCTGTAAATACGTACACACGTCCATTGGCCTCTGGTCTACATGCTCACTCCTCGGAGCATAAGCCTGCTGCACTGACTAAGCCGGAGAAGCTCCCTGATTGGCCCTTAAGGCCTGTGCTGACTGTGTAGGCTGGTGACTCTATGTTTGTCTCGAACCAGATGCACCAGATGTGCCACCCAACTATGGGCAAGATCTCTTCAGATGCCCCGTCTGGCCACATTGATAGCAAGTGGGAGACTGTCCTCTACCCTGACTTTGGCCCTGAGAACGAACCGCAGATGAAGCAGCTCGCTGCCCTCCTCCTCTCTGCGGGCAAGTTGCAGACTTGTGACCCAACTGGCAACATTTGAAGCAAGTCACATCTCCCTGAGCACCTCTTCCAAAACCCGAGCTAGGCATTGGAAAGGTAGACCTCGATTGAACTCCTTGGGACTGCTGAGAGTTAAAACCCCTCTGCCTCTTACCGTCCCCCTGACTGTCTAGACTCCTTCTAAAGCCCCTCATCCTCTCCTCTTCTGCCTGCATGATAGTCTCAAGATGGGCTGCAACCTCCACAAGGCGCCCATAATCCCTAATCATGGACCCGACCACTCTAAACATGAGCCCGGTCCTCAATTTCTTCTCAAACTCCAAACATTGGAGCTCCTCGGTCGCCACCAACTGAGGTGTAAACCTAGAGAGGCTAGTGAAGGTGGCTTCAAACTCAGCCACAGTTGTGTTCAACTTCTCCCTAACAGTGGGAGGCAAAAACTTGTCCTGGAAGGCATCGATGAAGTCCTCCCAAGTCCCTCCAATGCGACCCCACACATATTTCCACCACTGACCCGCGTCTGCCTTCAATTGGAAAGACACCAAGGGCACTCTCAAACCTCCATCTTCGATGCCAAGCATCTCAAATGTTTTCACCATCTGTTCAAGTGTAGACACCCCATTTTTGACCGTCCTCAAGACTTGAACATCATCATTTGAACACTCGGTGATCATCCATGCTCGTGCTCGTTTTGAGTTCCCGAAGGTCTCGGCTGCGCGCCTTGCCTTAGGATCTCTCAATTTGATTGTTTTGTGCTTGGTTGTGGACCAATGACTTGTGGTTTTTGCTTCCAGGGGTATACAATGGCTTGTTAGCGATCCCTGAAACCCATCAGCTAAGGCATGATGCCATCGGCCTTGTATTTTTGCCATCGACCAAAAGTGGTGGCCGATCGGCACTCTTTTTGGATAATCGGCCATTTTTTCTGGCCGAATCCTGTTCATCTACTTTTTGCAGATATTTTATGCCAGCTATCACAACTGGCATGCACAATTCACTCCCTCCATACACGTGTATGGAGGGATTTGCACCTTGTGTTAGCATCTTCAAGAAGCCTTGGAATTGGATTCCTAAAAGAAGGGAGCTCCTCCTCCCTTCTCAAGATTGAAAAAATCTGAGGAGAAGAGTTCTATATCTATCTATCTCTGTATTTCCTCTCTCTCTATATTTGTGTGTGTATTCTTGCTCAAAAGTGTGATTTCTTCCTACTATTGCACACTAACACCTAGTATTACACCATCCTTGTGTATTGAGGCACTAAGAGGTTAGTTTTAGTATTCTTGGGCTAGTTTTGATCAGAGAGAGTTGCTGGTGTGGTGTTCTTGAAGGTGTTCTTCAAGGGTGAGCATTCTTGCTTTAGATATCCCATTCTTGCTTAAGCTTTTACACATACTTGCATATTGTTTCAAGCTTAACTCTAAACTACAAAAAGTTCTGATTTTGTATGCTTGTTATAGTTTCTTAAGGTCACTTTTTGGTTGGGGGTTGTCTACCCCCCTTTTAGGTCTTGTTTGGCCTAATTTTGTACCTTTCTTCTTGAGCTTTGGAACCATCTTGTTTTGACTCTCTCACCACTGAAATCCAATGGATTTTCAGTGGTAGAGAAGTGGTTTTAGAGTCTTGAAAAGGAGAGGGACACCCCCTATCCTTGTCTCTCATTTGCTAGCATAAGTGGCTCATAATCATAGCATGTTTGCTTAGCTTGTTTTGGCCCCATTTCAGTAAGTATTTGGTGTTATTTTGGCATAATATATCTCTGTTTTGAGTTGGTTTGTTGGTCTCTTGCATGCACCATGTACTTGTCTTGTAATCCTCTTGTTTTCCTTAACATGCATCATGTGCTTGAACCTTCATTCTTGCATATTTTGGCTCAACTCAAAGGAGTTTTTAGTCATGTTTTACCATGATCTATCTCTGATTTATATTGCTTTGGTCATAAACGCCATGTTTTGTATAGCCTTAGTTCACCCTAGCTTGTTAGGCTTTGTGCATCAAGTCACTAGCATGCATTGCTTAGACCATTTTCATGATTTGGAATCATTTCACATGTTATTTCAGTCCATGTTTCATGCTCACATGCTTGCACTTATCACTTCTTTAATGCTTTAAAGGGTTTGTGTTTTACGCCTCATGAATGTGTCATTGTGTATGCCATCATGCTTAGGCCTTTGGGATGCCATCTAAGTGGGTTTTTGGGCTCATTCTAACATGCCATAACTCTGATTTTATTGGCTTAAGTCATGCCATGTTTGGTTTTGATAGGTGTAGAGTAACACCTCTTTATTGCCTTTTCATGCTTCATGCTTTTGATCCTTTGTTTTAGCTCGTGTTGGCTAGGTTCATGCATCTTCTAGCCTTATTTTAGTCCGCCTTGGGACTATTTTGGTTCACCTTGGCCCTTTGAGGCTTCATTCTTGTAGCCTTGGTATAACCCCCGTGGCTAGCGTTGAGATTTAAGTCCATTAGCATGCTATGCTTGCATTGTTTAGTCTATTTGGCATCATTCCTCATGTGATTTCAAAGCTTATTGCATTGTCATATTCTCATATTTATCACATCTTGCTCATGTTTGAGGATTGTGCATTGTTGCCTAGCTTGTGGACCAATGTATGTGCATGTATGTTTTGCCCTTTTTGGTGCCTTGGTTTTGGTGTCTTGGCCACTAATTTGGGCATGGTTGAGGTCTGTCTGTCTTTAGTTTAAGTCTATTTACCATGTTGTTCAATGTTGTTACATTACATCATGCTCGCATGCTTGAGTTGCATAACATTTGCATGCATGTCGCATTGCCTATCATTGCATATTGTTGCATGCTTGGTATATTGCATGATGTTTAGCTAAGTTTCATTACATAACATTGTTGCATACTTGGCATGCTCATGTTACATTAGTTTAGCTTGCATGCTTAGGTAGTATAACATTGCATTTCCATGTTGCATGCATTGCATTGTGTTTGGTTTGGGGTGTCAAACCAAATGGGAGGACCGAGAGACGTTTCGTACTCGAAGTAACGAAACATGCCTCAATCCCCGGTCGCTAACACTCTTGATCCAACATGATAGAGTGTGAAGCATTCATATGTGTTTTGTGCATCCATTTCGCATTATTGTGCACACTTGGCCTCTTTGGCCATCATACATCGAGATGCGTGATTGGTGGTCTGAGGGTCGAGGACTACACCCCTTTAAGTCTCAAACATGATAAGGAGGGTGGTCATGCAAACATTGCCTTGTAAATGTATTGCCATGCTCTGTTTGCCCTCTGCTGCAGCAAAATAGCATTCTGCAGGAAGAAATGGCTGGTAGGCTACTTTCAATGCCGATCGGCTAACCATTGTTGGTCGATGGCATCATAATTGGTCAATGGCACCTTTCCATTGGCCGATGGCCTTACCACCTGGTCGATGACCTCTCAGCATGTCCTTGAAGTGGTTTAGAAGTGTCACAGAAGTTGGCATAATTTTCAGAGGTACAGAGCAGTGCAAACAGAGGCAACATGAAGCATGGCAATGGATTTCCGAGCGAAGCCGTCCGAGCGCGCATGTATCCCTCATCACGAGACCATTTCAGTGTTTTAATAACTTAGAATAGTTATATACTTCGATTTGGTTGTGTAATTAATTAATTAGCTTGTTAGTTGATTAGTTAGTTGATTTGTATTATCCTTTCGGTCCCTCCGTCGAGAGGGCGAATTTTGTAATAAGTGTGCGTGAGTGTGTGAATGTTTTCCAACCCCACGTCTTTCTCCATTTTGCTTACTTGCTTTCGATGGTTAGTTTAGGGCATGTTTCAATTAGCATACTTATGTTTCGCATGTTTGCATCCATTCATTTGTCCCGCATGCACCGGGCTCGGCGCATCATACAAACTGCATTGTATTTCAATTCCAATTTGAATACATGCATCAAATTGTTTCATCTCATATGCCATTTTAGAATAGCCGAGCCTATTTTAGTTGCATTTTGCATGTGTTGCATCAGGCATCGTAACATAGCTAGGATCATGCATTGATTTCTAACTAGCTTTGTTTTGGCTCGGAGTACTAGGTAAGCTTTTATGCTTTAGCATCTTGCATGTATCTGAGTGACTGCCATGAAAGCATGCTTGCCATGAGGCTATTTGCTTATGTGATATAACTACTTGAATGCCTGTGGGTGAAGGTTGGGTTACTTGAATTGGAACAATTCATCAAAATACGAGTTTTAAGCCCACTTGAGAGTGGCAAAATCATGTTTTCTAAGCCCACCCGAGGGTGGCAAATACATGTCTTAGCCTACTTGCGAGTAGCACATTCAAACCATTTTCAAACAAACATGAGATATTTTGTTCCAACTTAGGCGATCTAGTCTATACTTATATGTTGTGTGCATCACATAATAATTCTAGCTAATAACCGGAATAAGAACACATGTGTTCTCAAAAACAAAATATCATGCTTAGTAGTGACCGATCTTTGATTGGACGAGCGGGGGTGCTCATAGATGACATTCCCCAATCGTACCCAAGTTTCCGAGCCGAGGCAACTTTGGTGATGACGGACACGTGACCTTAGGCACGAGTCAGGGTTTCCTAAATTCCCCCAAAATAAAATATTTAGGTGGTGACTCTGTATCTGGCAAAGCAGTCCACGTTTGGCATTTCTTTACAAAAATTAGTTTTCCAAAATGATTTGCCAGATTTGGACTCTTTGGTGATTTATCAATCTCACATTGCACATTGTGAGATCAGATTAAGAACCATGACATTTGAGTCCGAACTGTAGCATGAGGCCCTCGGGGCGCGTCTACATCAAGCCACTCATCTGCCTTTAATGGCTCCTTTGGGTCACCCAAGAACTCATCCGAATTCGACTGGAAAAACTCCCTTTTCAAAAAGGAAGGCCCTGCCTCAGTTACCTGGGCCTGGACTTGATTCTCAACTCTGAGAATGTCCATCGATTCCCTCAATGCTCCGGCCATTTCACGGGCTAAGGCATCCATGGCCTGTTGACCTATTGGCTCGGCCATGTTGGCCTGACCAACCCCTTCTTCTTGAGCCAGAATGTCATTTGGTATAGGCATCTCGTGCTTCCTAGGCCTACCACGCATACCACCTCTTCCACGTCCTGACATCCTAATGAAGGTAACAAAGAAATTAGCACATTCACAAATGTACCGAAGCTAACTCACTTGTGTCCTAATACATTGGACAATAGTAATTCACTCCACATAAGCACATAATCACGTGAACACATACAAATTTCATTTCTAGACAATGACCGTCTCACAGCATTGCTAGAGTTATAATTAGAAATAGCAGTGATCAAGTGCCTTTCTAACAAGACTCCTAGAAACTCGTAGACCCAATCAACATCCTAGAAATGCAATCCCATACCCAAATAATCACTTAAACATATTGTCATATAAGCACATATCGTCCACACTTAAGTCTCCAGCAAGCGAGACAAACCCATTGTGGTACTAACCACTTTCCACGTACCCAAAGTATTCAAACCCGGTACACTTTGATACTAAGCTGTAACGCCCCCAAAAGAATACAATAAATACGACCCAAACATACATTAAAAACAGCATGAATAAGAGCAAATAGTCATTTCCTTACATGAAGTTAGTACTACAAAAGGGATTTAACATAAGTAAATTCCCAATTTCCTTACATCTTTCCAAGCCTTAACTTGGTTACACAAAAGGAGACTAGCTCATACACATTTAGCCTTAGGCTTTACAAAAATATACAATTTAAATTAAAGAAGATCCTGCCCCCAAAATATCCTTCCAAGTTATTGCCTTGGTGGAAGAAAGTCACCAACACCTGAAAATGTTATTCCCAAATAGGGTGAGCCACAATCCAGTAGAAATCATCTAGCACAATATATGAAACTTAGCAAAGGTATCAGTACACTATACATACACAACGTCAGTGATAGAGGCTTCCACAATTTATATAATCATAAGGTACCAATTTCCATTCATGTCATTACATTAACCAATTTCATTATCTCTTTAACAACCTAAATAAGACTTCAACTCATTAGTTCTACCATCACATCAACAATGCATGAACATTTCAAACTTTTCTTTCACGAAAATTTCGTCCGCGATGTACTTCAGAGGTGGAATAGAGTTAATCCTGAGATGGAAATTAGTATAGATGGTCTATTGCGAAACAGAGACATTCAACAGCAGAAATGGAGGCTTTTTCAGGTGGAAACCGCATTCATGCATGAGTTCCTCATCAGTCCTTGGGATCCGTGTTGTAATGGATTAGTGCTATGCTTAACTAGTGGCTTTTTGTAATTAATTAGTTATAATAGCTAATTCACTTCGTGTTGTAATTATAAGTGATTAGGTAGAATAGTTAGTTAATTAATTCGGTTTGTAATAATTAGTTAGCTAGTATAGTTAATTAATTAGTTCAATTTGTTGTAATTAGTTAACTAGTTTAGCTAATTTCATTTGTTTTGTAATGGTTAGCTTAATTAGCCTAGCTTTAATTAGCTTAGGTAACTAGCTTATTCATTCGAACTCTCCTTCGTGAGAGCATAATGTAATAATGTGTATGTCTTCCAACCCCACATCTTTCTCCCTTTTATTTACTAGCTTTCGATGGTTAAGTTTAGGGACGTCACGTTTCAATTAGCATTCTCCATGTTTGCATCCATTTGTATTGCATGCATCGAGGCTCGGTTCATCATTCTAACCTGCATTGTTATTTTCAATACTTCTTTGTATACGTGCTTAGACCGCATGCTATCAAATTGCTTCATATGCCATATTAGTAGCCGAGCCTAGTAATTGCATATCACATGTGTTGCATTAGTCATATTGCATAAGTCAAGAATCATGCATTTTTTCTTACTCTTTTGTTTATTTTGGCTTGGAATACTAAGTGAGCCTTTACTCGTTTTAGCATATTGCATAGTATGTTGATGTTGTCATGTCTAGCATGCTTTCCATGAGGCTAAGTGCTTAATTGCTATAACTGCTTGAATGCCTGTGGATGAAGGCTTGTTGCTTGAATTTGAATAATGTTCATATACGATCACTTTTTCAAGTGGTACATATTTCGAAACAATTTTCAAAACAAACATGAATCAATTGTTCCAATTCTTGCAAACTTAGTCTATACTTGTGTGTGTGCGCATCACATAGTAATGCAAGTATAAAAAACCGGAACAAGAGCATATAATGTTGATAAAAATAATATCATGATTAGTAGAGGCCGATCTTTGATCGGCCGAGCAGGGGTGCTCAAATGTATTCATGACCTTTCCCTCTCGTACCCAAGTTCTTGAGCCGAGGTAATCTTGGTAATGACGGACACGTGGCCTTTGGCACGAGTCATGGGTTTCCTAAATTTTTCCAAAACAAAAAATATTTAGGTGATGACTCTGTATCTGGCAAAGCAGTCCAATTTTGGCATTTTTATTCAAAATCGATTTTTTAAAAGATTTGCCAAATTTGGACTCTTTGCTGTTTATCAATTTCACATTGCACTTGTGAAATTAGATTCAGAACTGCGGGAGTCTGAACTGTAGGGCTTATATTCGAACTTCCGAAAGTGGTCGCGAAAAAGCCGAGCTACACAATTATTGTGCTTCGTCATAGTATTTTGTTTCTATGTAAGCTCATTTTTTTTTTATCCAGGTATAGAAACAACCTCATTTCTTCCCAATTATGAATGACAGAAGTAATTTAAAACCAAGTAAAATTCTGAAACACAAATACTGAGTTCCATTCAACACCTTTCCATCCATCTCTAGCCTTGTCAATGATTTGGATACTCAGTATGCCTTGCTATGAAGAGATGTGTTCAGAACTAGCCCTGGGCTAAAGCCATTAAGGGCTATGCCTTGAGCCCCCAAAAATTGGCACAAAATAGAGCCCTCCAAATTTAGAAAAGTATTATAGTATATTACAAATATAAATAGGCCAAAATTATTTTTGTTGTTTTAGAGTCAATCTAGAGGACCCAAAAATATTCTATTGGGCACATATTTGTTTATAAGTGTGGTTTGGCCCAATTGAATTTAAAATATATATACAAAATGTGGTGGCCCTTGAATGAGAAACACTGCATACACATACAAAATGTTGGTGGCCTAAAATAGGCCCCCTATTTTTTTTTTTTTTTTTTTACCTTCTGTCTTTATCAGATTTTATTAGAATAAATAAATTTATCCTTTTTTTTTTTTACCTTCTTTGTTTATCAAATTTTAGTGGAATAAACAACTAATTCAATCTCAATCACACTCATACACAACATATTCAATAAACAACAATGCAGCCACACTCAACCACACTCATAAACAAAATATTCAATTAAAAAAAAAATTATTTCAATACATTTTAATTGAATAAAGTTTTCTTAATTTTGGTAACTTTTTTTTTTTTTTTTTTTTTTGGGGTATGAATACATTTTGATATCTATTTTGGTATCAATCAACGGTAAAGATACCAAGTCAGGTGGTTTTTGTTTTTATTTGTGAATATAGGCCTTCGTTTTTGTTTCGCCTTAGGCCTCTGAAAACTCAAGGCCGGTCCTGAATGTGTTGCATTTGAAGATCATCAATTTTCTTTTCATCTCTATTTTCATCTCTTGCCTCTATAGAATTTCATGTACAAGTTAGAACTACATAATTAAGAATTCTTGGTCAAACAATGACCTTAATTTAAGTATTTTGCATCATTTCAAGTTTTTATACTCCGGTCAGCCCGAGGCCTTGGGCCAGGGCCTGGGCCATCACTTTGAAGCCCGGCCCAGCACAGCCCGTGGCCTGGCCCATGGGCCCGCCCAAAAGCCCAGCCGACTAGGCCAACTCGAGGCCCAGTGTTATTTTTAATGGAAAATAATATAATTTTGGTGGAAAAATTAAAAAAATTAAAAAAATTGTTTAGGCCCCCCCAAGCCTGCCTAAAGCCCGAGCCAAGGCCCAAGCCTAGGGGCCCGGCCCACTGGCCTGCCCCAAAGCCCGAATACCCTGGGCTTGGGCTTGGGCCTAGTTTTCTGGCCCGTGGGCCGGCCTGTCCCGACTCGATTTTTTGGCGGGAGCCCGCAAGGCCCGACCCCGACCTAGTCCGAGCCCAGATGGGCCGGGCCGGGCCAAAATTACACCCCTAATTTTGCCCCTTAAGTTTCTAAATCACCCAACACAATACCCCACCTATCCACCTTCTTCACCAATCACAATACTATGGAATATCATGTGTTTATACTCCGAGATTACTAAATAATTACACAGCCTTGTCATTTAGAAATTCCATTTTACTTATATAACATATAGATTAATAGTGTAAATTAAAATTTTAGATTAACTATAATGAGATTGGATTAAAATTTTAGATTGACTGTAATGTGAATGGTTTGTACAAAGATAATATGGGTATGCAAGAAGAAACACCTATGAAACTAATATACAAATAAATACATTTTATTTTTTATTTAATATTAATACACTAATAATCTTAACACTTAATCTCAATATTAACAATTTCAATCAATCAAATTCAACAAACAAACATGGCATGATACTATTAATAAGGAAAATGATATACAAATCTACTTTTTAAACTTATTTTCTAGACTTAATGATGTGTCAAGAAGGTAATTGATAAGCGTGAGAGAAATTTAAAATATAAAATTTGTTACAGATTAGTAGTTATGAAAAATATTATATAAAATTAATTTATATTATATATATGTAATATTATACAAATTAATATTATATGTTAGACAAATACTTAATAATTGATTAAGAATATTATTCAATATATCAAACCATCTCAACCACGAATTAGTAATAATTTTACTCTCAAATAATTCAAACTGCACTGTGCATCCCTCTATACACCCCAACCAAGACTCCCTATCTATTTTTAAGAAAGAATAATGCTATGAGTCAGGAAATGTTTATCAGGAAATGGTTCATGAATGAGTTGGCATTGACCAACTTATCTTGGTGGAGCCCCCATATATTATTAAAAAAAAAAAAGAAAAAAAAAAAAGAGAAGTTGGAAAGACTAGAGAGAGAAAGTTGAATACCTTCTTGCCATTGTCATTCTTCTCAGAACGAACTGGTGAGAGAAAGAAAGATAAGCGTCATCGGAAGAGCCACCTACCTTCTTCTCAGAACTCGTCTTTGTCGTCGTTGACTGGTACTCCTCTCTTTCACTTAATTTACAGTGAATTTAGCTGTTGTCTTTTATTAAAATGTTTTGTGGATGTTGCAGAAAAGCTCAAAAAAATTTCAAAATATTTGAATGAATGACAATGAAGCTATAGATATCTACAGAGCAACTGTTAATCCAACTATCCTTTTTTTTTTTTTTAATATTCTTTGCATATTCAGAACATTTGAAATATAGAATTAATTGGAAAGTTGTCAATCATGTTGAAAGGTAGAAGCTTCCCTTAATAAAATGAAATTTATTCAGTATTTAGTTGAATTTATACAAGTTATGAATTCAATGTGTATGATTCAGAAAATCATCATAATCTTGTTAGTTAGTTAATCCATGTTTTGAATAAATCTTGGGAACAAAACATCAGAACTATAATTAACCAAAGATTAGAAGATAACCATGGAAGTAACTTGGCCAGCCACTACATCAAACAAGGATGCTTCCCTAGCATTCTTGGCATATGTCACACATCCACTGGATCGAAGACCAGAAAACTCTGCTACTTCCAGTCTCTGTGCACCAAAATGAAATTAGAAAGCAGAAAAAGCAAAAAACTATACTATAAATTATTATTGTTTATTAAGAGATAACACCAGTTATGAATTTATATAAGTTATGAATTCATTGTGTGCAAAATTGTTATGAGATAACACTAGTTGAATTTGTTGCTAAAATTTCTTCTTGAATTTTTTATTGCTGAATTTTCTGCTTGAATTTTTACAAATTTTCAGCAGAAAGTTAATAAAATAATTTAATTTTCTACTTAATTAGGATTTTTGTGGCCTTTGTTATGAATAATTTTTTTTTTCTAATTTGTTATTTACATTGTAGAGGTATGGATAAAGAAATATCGAGTGGATCAAAAGAGGACTATGACGAAATTGATATTGAGACTGAAATAGAAGACACAAAAAATGTAGAAGTTGAAATTGAGGATCCTAAAGTGGGAATGACATTTAAGTCAATTGATGAAATTTATGAATATTATTCAAGATATGGGAAGAGAAATGGTTTTGCGGTGTCGAAGAAATATTGTAAAAGGGGAGATGATGGGGAGAAAAAATATGTAACTATTGCTTGTACTCGTACTAGAAAAAGCAAAAATCAAAACAAGCAATATAGTTAATCTACGCCCACAAATTAAAACGGGATGCAAAGCTGGACTTAATGCAAATTTACAAGGCGATGGAATGTGGATAATGCGATCCTTAAGACTTGAGCATAACCATGAAATGAGTCCAAGCAAATCTCGTTTTTTCAAGCAAAATAGGATTCTTGAACCACATGTGAAAAGGAGACTTGAATTAAATGATAGCGCAGGAATTAGGATGAACAAAAATTTTACTTCACTTGTGCTTGAAGCTGGAGGGTATGAGAAGCTGTCATATTTAGAGAAAGATTGTAGGAATCATATGGACAAAGTTCGTCGTTTAAAAGTCGAGAAAGGATATGCCACTACAATGTATAATTATTTTGTGAAAATGCAAGCTGATAATTCAGAATTTTTTTATGTCCTGGATTTGGATAAAGATGGCAGATTACTAAATGTATTTTGGAAGAGTAGGGCTGCATTTAAAGAGTTTGGTGATGTGGTTACATTTGACACGACATACTTGGTAAATAAGTATGATATGCCCTTTGCCCCATTTATTGGGGTCAACCATCATGGACAGTCGACATTGTTAGGTTGTGGACTCATTTTACATGAAAATACAGAAACATTTACATGGTTGTTTAAGTCTTGGCTTGCATGCATGTCTGGATGTCCTCCAAATGCTATTATTACAGATCAAGATAAAGCCATGAAAAATGCTATACAAATTGTTTTCCCTAATGTGCGTCATCGATGGTGTTTGTGGCATATCTTGAAAAAATTGCCTGGAAAATTGAGAGGATACAAAGAATATGAGGCAATAAAATTTGGTATACATAATGCAGTTTACGATTCCTTAACAAAAAAGGAGTTTGAAGAAAATTGGAACAAATTGATAGAGAATTATCAACTTGAAAGCAATGAATGGTTATTTGGATTGTTTGAGGATAGACATCAATGGGTACCTGCATTTGTCAAAGATATTTTTTGGGCGGGAATGTCAACCACACAACGAAGTGAAAGCATGCACGCATTCTTTGATGGGTACATCAACTCAAAAACCACTTTGAAACAATTTGTGGAGCAATATGAGAATGCTTTGGCGAAAAAGGTGGAAAATGAAAATGGTGAAGAATTTAATTCTCTCAACTCATACATCCCATGCATAACTCAGTATTCATTTGAGAAGCAATTTCAAAAGGCTTACACTATTGCAAAATTTAAAGAGTTCCAATAGGAGGTTGTAGGACAACTTCATTGCAATTCATCTTTGTATACACAAGGTCCTGATTTTTCTGTATATGAAGTGAGTGAAGATGTTCCATTTGGAGAGAACCTTCAATTAGCAACTTTCATTGTCTATTTTGATAAGGAAAACTTTGACACAAATTGTAGTTGTTGATTGTTCGAGTTTAGGGGAATAGTGTGTAGGCATCAAATTGTGGTGTTAATGAAAGAAAGGGTTCATGAGATATCAGACAAGTACATTTTAAGAAGATGGAACAAAAATGTCAAAAGGTGCCATAGTAAAGTGATCATCAATTATAACAACTCTTCAATGTTGCCTGAAACACGTCGGTATAATAAAATGTTCAATGTCTTCAATGATGTGGCTGATTTGGCAACTGATTGTGAAAATAGATGTGATATGATGGTCGAACAATTACTTGAACTAAAAGGGAAATTGAAAGAAGAAGTTGAAATTCATCATAATTCAACCACTCATGGAGATGGTGTTTCGAAGTCAAAGGAGAGTAGAACCATACTCGATCCAATCGTTTTACGTCAAAAGGGGAGGCCACCATGTAAAAGGAAACAATCCATGGTTAAAAAAGTTGTTAATAAGAAGAAGAAAGGAGCAAAGACCAAGACAAAGACCATCAACATCCGAGGAAGTGTAGAGGTGTGAAAATTATTTGAATGAGTTAATTTACTATTTAAAAAATAAAACTATTATTTTATTAACTTTCAAATTTTATATTTTGTAGCAATCCGAGTTTGGTGCATCTTCAAATATAGGACTTGTTGATCTTGGTACACAAGAGAGTATTCAAGTGAATGTAAGAAATTTATTTTATTCATTAACTTTATAGTTATATGATTTATTTATAGTTGGATTGTATAATTGCTTCTTATATGGCAGGAATCTGAAATATTGGGTCCAAGTTTGGAGCAACAAAACATATTTCAAAAAAACTTGTCATACCAAGTAAGTAACATTCTAGTATGTATTTATTTACATGGTTTTATGAAAATTTAATATATTTGATTTTTTTTGATAAGGGCATCATCGTCCATCTCCATCTCCATCTCCATCTTCGATATTCGAACATTCAAGTTTCACAAAAATGTTGAATGACATAGTACAATCACAGGCTAACAATCTAGAAGAGGACACAAATGCTAGAAGTTGAAAATGTCTACATGATAGGGTTGCTTAGACATTTGTTGGCTTTCTTTTTTTTAAGTTTATTGTGAATGTTTATATTACATTTTGAGAGACTTGTTTGTTAAAACACAATGATTTTTGTGTTGGATTATATAGTTGAACTATTACATTGAAGCATTATCAATTATTAGAGTTTATTATGGAACATTGAAGTTTTTTTTTCATCATGAAATGTGAATTTTTTTTTATTTTTTTTTTCACATTATGAGTAAATTACCATTAAGAATTTTTTTCTTTATTATGAATAAATTTTATTTGTTCTTTAATTTGTGATCTCAACCAAGCCCATTAACAGGTTATGTTTGTCATTAAAAATAAATAAAAAGTAAATAAGGAGCCGCTAGTAACAATATCAATAAGGGTATGACAAAAATAAAGAATTTCATATTCTTCAATGATCATTACAATTCAAAATACAAGACATTCTATTACAATACAAACACAAATGTGAAATGGCATTAGTCTTTATGTTTGACTGTTATGGGATTACACCATGCCTAATAAGCTCTTCCTTTGTTTCGTGTCTCGGACTCTGTCATCCAAAGTATTGCAATTACACCGCAATTACATTTTTTGCTTTTAAATCTAATCTCAATGGTTTCATCCCCTATCTCCACCAGTACCAATAGATGTTGATGCTGAACATCTGGGGAAAAAAAAAAATTCAAGCAAAAAATTCATAATCAAATTAAACCATTGTTCTCTCATAATATAACTACAAACTCTCAACTCAAGAAACAGTGAAACCACCAGTCTGGACAAGTTCTTAGCACCAAAATGGAAAACAATTTAGCACGAAAATTATACATTCCTAATTGTTAGCGCCAAAATGGAAAAATTCTTATGCTCCACTAATCAAATTGCAAATAAAAGACTTGAATAAAACAACATCACTTTACTTGTTTTTTTAGCTGTTTCCTTTTGTCATTATTCACATGAATGATTTTGTTATTCATCAGTAAGTAATTATATAATTGACTCCATATATTTAAAATTCAAGGGTTATATCTCCAAATAGTCTATATATTCAATCAGGAATAAAAACCCATATATTAATCAAGCAGCAAAGAAAGAACCCACTTGGAAGAGTAGTTGAATCATTCTGCAACCTCCTGGAAACCACTCTCTGCAATTCAGTAGCCGAACTTGACGACTTCTCATCATCATCCACAGATCCTATTGTCTGGTGGGTTGATGATAAACTCAAAAACCCATTAAGACACTCCCATTTACGAACTCCCTCCTTGTCTTTCACCTGATAACACACAAACCCAGAACACTTAAAACTCAATTCTACCCAACCCAGTTGAGGAACAACACTCCCCAGCTTAACAACACCGTTCAAAGCCATCATTGGGTTACCAAAACAATACAATTTTCATCAGGAAAACTGTTTAATTCAAAGCAATTTATAAAAGGAACTCATTAGATAATAAGTGTATGGAAAAAGAATAAACAAACACTTGGGGTAGGACTGGAAGATTTGGTTGAGGAATTTCGTCGAGCAGGTGAGGCACACCAGCAGAGAATTAGGTGAAGAGACGGTATTCAACAAGTTGCAGGAAATGTTTGAACAAAGATAGTGATGTGTAACGACCACAAAACATTTTAATAAAAGACAACAACTAAATTCACAGTAAATTAAGTGAAAGAGAGGAGTCCTAGTCAACGACGACAAAGACGAGTTCTGAGAAGAAGAAGGTAGGTGGCTCTTTCGATGACGCTTATCTTTCTTTCTCTCCCCAGTTTGTTCTGAGAAGAATGGCAATGGTAAGAAGGTATTCAACTTTTTCTCTCCAGTCTTTCCAACTTCTCTTTCTTTTTTTTTCTTTTTTTTTAATAATATATGGGGCCTCCACCAAGATGAGTTGGTCAATGCCAACTCATTCATGAACCATTTCCTGATAAACATTTCCTGACCCGTAGCATCATTGTTTAAGAAACTCAACAAAATTAGTAACATAGTGATTATCAAGCTTTCAATTTCCCAAAAAACTCGACAACTTTTCCTATATCCAAGTCCTAATAGCTTTCTCTATAGTGACGTCTCCCCGTAACAAGGGAAAGAAGAATAAGCATAGGATGGTAGAGATAGCGGAGAGAGTAATGGGGCAAGGGATGAAGTTGGGTAGGGTGACTAGGCAAAGGAGAGGGTGGCCGAGGCATTACTGGAATCGCAGGTTTACCGATAATTTTCGCAAACAAATCTAGGTACTCTCCTTCGAACTCTCTGCAACTACGTATCGCCACAGCTCAACACCCTCCAAGTGATTTAACGAGTCATTCAGCATCTGTAATACCGGAGGCATTTCTTGTGTTGAACCCAGGAAAAAAGCCGATTGCTTCGTAAAGACGAAATGCTACCAATGACCGAAAACTTACCCATCACGGCGACGATGTCAAGTCCTCTGGCGACGAACTCACTCTTCTCTGAGCATCACGGACTAAATATTCCGGTGGTCCGATGAACACGTGGGTGGTGGCGGTGAAGGATGAGAAGATAACGGCGGGGACATGACACTCCTCAGCGACATCAACTGTCCAGGAACAGATGGCGTCAATCATGATCCAGTCCGGAGACTTTTCAGCGACGAATTGCTCAAAGGGTTGTTTGATGAGATCAAATGTGGCCTTCAAGTGCCCCATTTTGTTGGCTATAATGTCGACAGTGGCCTCTGCACCTTTCGGCAAGAGGTTCGAGCCCAATGACGGCAAAGGAATCTGAACAAAGGTGACCGAGTGATGATAATTCAGGAGGGAGTTGAGGGAGTCTCTAGATGTTTCTTGGGGTTGAAATGTAGAAGACGCGAATACCGGCTTTGGCTAAGACGTGGGAGAACTCGTAAAATGGCATCATGTGGCTGAATGCAACAAACAGAACATGGACGACGTGAGTCTCTGTCTCCAATTTTTTCGGAGAAGGGAGTTATATTTATTAAACTTGTGAAAGTTTTGACTGGTAAAAGAACAACAGAGCAATACTAGTAAAAAAACCATTAGATATAGGCACGTCAATGATTCGTATTCATATAGGCCCAGCATCTGGGAATGATTCGTATTCGTTTCATTATATTGCATATTCATCATTTTATGGCTTATTTTAAAAAAAATAAAATATAATTTATTTGTGTGTGTGATAATATATTTTTATATAATTTATTTTTATTATTAAAATTTAGAAGATCAACTATTGAGATATAATTTGTTTATGAAATAGTAGACTGAATATGAAAGTGTGTGAGTAATTTTCTGACCACATTGCCAACTCAGTATTCAGCTAAAGAGCACTGGCAGAATAGATGGCACCTAGCTGACCTGCAACAGAAAGAGAAGACACCGGTGGTGGTTCATCCACCCAGAGGCACTCCGACGATCAAGTCAGTATATCTCTCATAGATAATCAATAGCTAAACTCATAAGCTTGAGCATAAAAGCATACTTTAGACCCATGGAGGTGCCTCTCTTTTATAGCCAATACAATCCGAGTCCCAATAGGAGCCTAGCCCTAATGGACTTGGGATTACTGCTAATCTGGGACTCCTAGTGGGATTAGGATAAGCTCTCTAAGAGTCTTATCTTTACCCAAACTGAAGTCTTCTCGCAATCTAGGACTCTTGTCCCATATTCGCTTATTTCGGATTCCAGTATCCTCTCAGATAACCTCGGCCTAGCCGAGATAACCTCGGCTGACACGTTGGCGTCACCTTGGCCACGTGTTGGTGCTCAGAAAATATATCCCCACACCTGCCCCCTAGGTTCTATTACCTCGGCATTCTGAGGTGATGGAACCTATATCGGTACTTTCCAGTACGTCGGCTTAAAGTATCGCAGCCGAGATCATCGTTAAGGCCAACATGTCTCTTTAAAGAACAAGAATTCCAAGAACTCGTTCACGCGTATGAGCTGTCATACATAATCTCGGTTTAACATTAACTTGTAAGCTTTTCTCAAGTTTCAACAAGTGTTAAACAATGATCTCGGTTTAATTTCGACTTGTAAATTGCTACAAATTTCAACAAGTGTTTAAACAATAATCTCGGTTTAACTTCAACTTGTAAATTGCTACAAATTTCAACAAGTGTTGAACATCATCTTGGTTTAACTTCAATTGTAAATTGCTACAAATTTCAACAAGTGTTAAACATCATCTCGGTTTAACTTCAACTTGTAACTTGTTCACAAATTTCAACAAGTATTAAACAATGATCTCGGTTTAACTTCAACTTGTAAATTGCTACAAATTTCAACAAGTGTTAAACATAACATCGGTTTAACTTCAACTTGTAAATTGCTGCAAATTTCAACAAGTGTTAAACATCACCTCGGTTTAACTTCAACTTGTAAATCGCTACAAATTTCAACAAGTGTTAAACATAACATCGGTTTAACTTCAACTTGTAAATTGCTACAAATTTCAGCAAGTGTTAAACATCATTTATAACTCTTTGCCCCTAATGTGGACTTATATTCACATTAAGCTTGTGCATGTGATCTTGTTCGCCGAAGTTGGTTTCAAGCCAAGGTTGTGAGCCTTGATTTCTCTATTGATCTTACTTGGTTTCAACCTGAGTTTGATTCTGCCGACATGACAAGCCTATGTTACTCCAACTTAGTTCAACTCCATTATATGCAAGATTCGACTCTGCCATATAATGAGTCTAAGTTATTCATCATTACCTCGGCCTCGCATCGGCGAGCCGTTTTTCTTCTCGGACTTAAGTGCCGAGATCTTGTCTTCTGGAATCTTGGATCTGCTCACTCAGGTTGAGGTCTTCTCTTCTTGGACCTGTTCATCCAGGCCGAGATCATGTCTTCTGGAATCTTGGATCTGCTCACTCAAGTTGAGCTCTTCTCTTCACGGACCTGCTTATTTAGGCCGAGATCTTGTCTTTCGGGATCTAGGGTCTGGGGCCTGAAATCCAAGATCTGCTCACTTAAGCTGTGCACTTCTATACTTGAATGTCATCTCCTTGGGAGCGCTCATGCCCCCTGTCTTCGCGTGGTCTTCATTTCGTTTATGTCGACAGACTCTCCATCTTCGCTAAACTCGTCATTTTCAACACATTGATCTTGTACGGTGATAGCCATCTATTCTCCTTTCTTTCCCACAGACGGCGCCAAATTGTGTGAGTGATTTTCTGACCACACAACCAACTCAATATTCAGCTGGAGAGCACTGGCAAAATAGATGGCACCTGGCTGACCTGCAACAGAAAGAGAAGACTCTGGTGGTGGTTCGTCCACCCGGGGGCACTCCGATGATCAAGTCAGTATATTGTGTGAGTGATTTTCTGACCACACTGCCAACACAGTATTCAGCTAGAGAGCATTAGCAGAATAGATGGCACCTAGCTAACCTGCAACGGAAAGAGAAGACTCCAGTGGTGGTTCGTCCACCCGGGGGCACTCCGACGATCAAGTCAGTATATCTCTCATAGATAATCAATAGCTAAACTCATAAGCTTGAGCATAAAAGCATACCTTAGACCCATGGGGGTGCCTCTCTTTTATAGCCAATACAATCCTAGTCCCAATAGGAGCCTAGCCCTAATGGACTTGGGATTACTGCTAATCTGGGACTCCCAGTGGGATTAGGATAAACTCTCTAAGAGTCTTATCTTTACCCAAACTGAAGTCTTCTCGCAATCTAGGACTCTTGTCCCATATCCGCTTATTTCGGACTCCGGTATCCTCTCAGATAACCTCGGCCTAGCCGAGATAACCTCGGCATCATGACCAAGACACGTGGCACCTCGGCTGACACGTCGGCGTCACCTTGGCCACGTGTTGGTGCTCAGAAAATATATCCCCACAACTGCCCCCTAGGTTCTATTACCTCGGCATTCTGAGGTGATGGAACCTATATCGGTACTTTCCAGTACGTCGGCTTAAAGTATCGCAGCCGAGATCATCATTAAGGCCAACATGTCTCTTTAAAGAACAAGAATTCCAAGAACTCGTTCATGCGTATGAGCTGTCATACATAATCTCGGTTTAACTTTAACTTGTAAACTTTTCTCAAGTTTCAACAAGTGTTAAACAATGATCTCGGTTTAATTTCGACTTGTAAATTGCTACAAATTTCAACAAGTGTTTAAACAATAATCTCGGTTTAACTTCAACTTGTAAATTACTACAAATTTCAACAAGTGTTGAACATCATCTCGGTTTAACTTCCACTTGTAAATTGCTACAAATTTCAACAAGTGTTAAACATCATCTCGGTTTAACTTCAATTTGTAACTTGTTCAAAAATTTCAACAAGTATTAAACAATGATCTCGATTTAACTTCAACTTGTAAATTGCTACAAATTTCAACAAGTGTTAAACATAACATCGGTTTAACTTCAACTTGTAAATTGCTGCAAATTTCAACAAGTGTTAAACATCACCTCGGTTTAACTTCAACTTGTAAATTGCTACAAATTTCAACAAGTGTTAAACATAACATCGGTTTAACTTCAACTTGTAAATTGCTACAAATTTCAGCAAGTGTTAAACATCATTTATAACTCTTTGCCCCTAATGTGGACTTATGTTCACATTAAGCTTGTGCATGTGATCTTGTTCGCCGAAGTTGGTTTCAAGCCGAGATTATGAGCCTTGATTTCTCTATTGATCTTACTTGGTTTCAACCTGAGTTTGATTCTACCGACATGGCAAGCCTATGTTACTCCAACTTAGTTCAACTCCATTATATGCAAGATTCGACTCTGCCATATAATGAGTCTAAGTTATTCATCATTACCTCGACCTTGCATCGACGAGCCGTTTTTCTTCTCGAACTTAAGTGTCGAGATCTTGTCTTCTGGAATCTTGGATCTGCTCACTCAGGTTGAGGTCTTCTCTTCTTGGACTTATTCATCCAGGCCGAGATCATGTCTTCTGGAATCTTGGATCTACTCACTCAAGTTGAGCTCTTCTCTTCTCGGACCTGCTTATTTAGGCCGAGATCTTGTCTTTCGGGATCTAGGGTCTGGGGCCTAAAATCCAGGATCTGCTCACTTAGGCTGAGCTCTTCTATACTTGACTGTCATCTCCTTGGGAGCGCTCATGCCCCCTGTCTTCGCGTGGTCTTCATTCCGTTTATGTCGACAGACTCTCCATCTTCGCTAAACTCGTCGTTTTCAACACGTTGATCTTGTACGTTGATAGCCATCTATTCTCCTTTCTTTCCCACTGACGGCGCAAATTGTGTGAGTGATTTTCTGACCACACAACCAAGTCAGTATTCAGCTGGAGAGCACTGGCAGAATAGATGGCACTTGGCTGACCTGCAACAGAAAGAGAAGACTCCGGTGGTGGTTCATCCACCCGGGGGCACTCCGACGATCAAGTCAGTATATTGTGTGAGTGATTTTCTGACCACACTGCCAACTAAGTATTCAGCTGGAGAGCACTGGCAGAATAGATGGCACCTAGTTGACCTGCAACAGAAAGAGAAGACTCCAGTAGTGGTTCGTCCACCCGGGGGCACTCCGACGATCAAGTCAGTATATCTCTCATAGATAATCAATAGCTAAACTCATAAGCTTGAGTATAAAAGCATACCTTAGACCCATGGGGGTGCCTCTCTTTTATAGGCAATACAATCCTAGTTCCAATAGGAGCCTAGCCCTAATGAACTTAGGATTACTGCTAATCTGAGACTCCCAGTGTGATTAAGATAAACTCTCTAAGAGTCTTATTTTTACCCAAACTGAAGTCTTCTCCCAATCTAGGACTCTTGTCCCATATCCGCTTATCTCGGGTTCCGGTATCCTCTCAGATAACCTCGGCCTAGCCGAGATAACCTCGGCATCATGACTAGGACACGTGGCACCTCGGCTGACACGTCAGCGTCACCTTGGCCACGTGTTGGTGCTCAAAAAATATATCCCCACAGAAAGATAATAATTTGGATGAATATCATTCCCCCACATTGTCTCCTTCCTCGAGATCCACCTTCGTGATATTCAACTGTTAATTTTATGCGGTGCTTTGGCCATATTTGTTTATAGATAGGGAGGGAGATTGGATTTTTATGGTTGTGGCTCACAGTTTGTTTGGTGGTGTTTTGAGATGGGAGAGTAATAGTCCAACGGGTTCCGCAATCTCCTCAATAAGGGAATTAACTTGGTTGGATTTTGGGTGAGTTTAGAAAAATAATGAATGAATTGATTTTATTTTATATAAAAAAATTTATTTTTTTATCAAGTGCATCTGTTTGTTTTAATAATTGTTTTAATTTTTTTTTAATATAGAAATTTTTTTTTTTACTTATTTTATATAAAAATAATTTAACAATCTCATTACTAATCATCTTCCATACTATTATTATAACAAACACACTTTCACTTAATCCTCTCACCAACAAGTCACACATTAACAATTTATTTACTAACCATCCTCTCACTAACAATCATATCTAACCTAATCCGCCAAACAAATGTGACCTTCAAGTAGATTTGCCGGTGTCACATGATTATATCTTGGGAAATCTTATAATACATATCTTTATTGAGGTGTCTATCTACCATATGTCACATTTATGATGATTAGCTATTATGTATGATTTATTATAATATTACTTATGACATAATTATATATATATATATATATAAATTGAGGCGTTATTGTTTGTAATTATTTTAGTTATGACTCCAAGAACGTTTTGACTATATTTTATATAGTATTTGGTTATGACTCAAATTTTATTTTTTATTTTTTTTAAAAAAAAATTATCTAAATATTCCATTTAGTCCTAATGATTTACACATACATTGGTAGATCCCATCGGTGATAACATTATCACCAGTAGATCCTATTTTGATTTGTATTTTGATATTATCGACGTTTGTGCCCTTTTCTTTACTGGATCACACAAGTTTAGGGATCACGTCCATATCCATCATGTGTGATATGTGATTATGTTTGAGGGGGGAATATCGTGAAAGATTTGATGGCCATAGTCAACGCACAGAGGTTTTAACAAAGATTTGTGTGTTTCATATGCTTTCCACATTGTTTGTGGCACCCCCCACCCCCGATGCAGTTTTTATCATGAAACAATAGTTTGACACAGAGAGAGAGAGAGAGAGAGAGAGAATGATTAACTCTATATTGATCTTTGTTGTGTACCTGTTTACAAAGAGAAATGCACTCTCTTTATAGAGAGGAGAGGATGCATCGGATGCCAAAGTGAGGCACCGAAAGTACAAAGGAAAAGCAAAAGAAGAGCGTACTTTATATTACTTTACATAAACTAATGCTAACATGCTAACAGCTATACAACAACTATACAACAACTATACAATACACTAACATCCCCCCGCAAACTCAAGGAGGGAAAGCATCAACCAAGTTGAGTTTGGAAACAAGATCACTGAAGTGCCCAGGAGGATGAGCCTTGGTGAAAATATCAGCAGGCTGATCGGCAGAAGCAATAGGAAGAGGATGAATAGTACCACCGGTAACATGCTGGCGAATGAAATGCCAATCAATCTCAATATGTTTGGTGCGGTCATGAAAAACGTCATTGTGAGCAATCTGAATAGCACTCTGATTGTCACAATAGAGAGAGGTAGGACCAGAAGAAGAAACACCCATATTAGCAAGGAGCCAATGAAGCCAAAGAAGTTCCTGAGTAGTGTCAGCAAGAGCCCAGTATTCAACTTCGGTACTAGAGCAGGCAGTGAGGGATTGTTTTTTGCTACGCCAAGTAAGAAGAGAATCCCCTAAGAAGAAACAGAATCCCGTGGTAGAGCGTCGATCCGTAGGATTCCCAGCCTAATCAGCATCAAAAAAGGCACGCAGTTCAAGAGAGGAGGAAGCAGAGTAGTGAAGACCATGGAAGAGATTGCCTTTGAGGTAGCGAAGGATGCGGAGTAGAGCAGTATAGTGAAGAGTGCGAGGAGCCAACATGTATTGACTGACAATGTGAACAGCATAGGCAATATCAGAACGAGTCACTGTGAGATAGACAAGACTTCTGACGAGCTGGCGATAAAGAGTAGCATCAGAGAGGAGATCCCCATCGAGAGGAGTGAGACAAATCTGAGGATCAACTGGAGTAAAGGTAGTTTTGCAATCAGTAAGACCAGCACGACCCAGAAGATCGGATGCATATTTGGCCTGGGACAAATAGGAACCAGTAGAATCATTAGAGACTTCAAGGCCTAAGAAGTACTTAAGAGTACCAAGGTCCTTCATCTCAAACTATCGGTAGAGAAAATGTTTGAGGTGGAGAATACCAGCTACATCATTACCAGTGATAATCATATCATCCACATACAGAATGAGAAGAGTGGTACCATGAGTAGTAGTCCGTATAAAAAGAGTAGAGTCATAGGAGCTAGAGGTGAACCCGAAGTCATGAATGGTAGAATTGAACTTAGCAAACCAGGCACGGGGTGCTTGCTTGAGGCCGTAGAGGGCACACTGTAGTTTGCAAACCTTATGAGGAGGAAAAGTGGACCCAGGGAGAGGTTGCATGTAGACCTCCTCAAGAAGATTACCATTGAGGAAAGCATTTTTGACATCCATCTGAAAGAGTTCCCAGTGGCAAGCAGCAGCAACAGCAAGTAAACTGTGAACAGAGGTAAGCCGAGCAATAGGGAAGAATGTCTCGTCATAATCATTACCATATTCCTAGTTAAAACCCTTGGCAACAAGACGAGCTTTGTAGCGTTCAATAGATCCATCAAAATGAGTCTTGATTTTGTAAACCCATTTTCAGCCAATCGCAGTCTTGCCAGGAGGAAGATCAATAAGATCCCAAGTATGAGTTCTGTCCAAGGCCTGGAGTTCATCAGTCATAGCTTGCTGCCAAAGAAGATTAGTACAAGCCTCACGATAGGAGGTAGATTCATAAGTAGAAAAGGCAGCAGATCCAACAATATAATCACAAAGATGGATAGGAGGTTGAGTTACCTGGCGTGGTCAACCCATAAGAGGATTGGTGGGAGGAAGAACCGGTAGAGAAGGAGGTGGTGCAATGAGAGGTGGACCTTCACGAAGAGCAGGCTGAACGGGATCAGGAGTAAACAAGGACGTCTTGATGAAGGAGGAACCTATATCAAAATCATTAGAGAAGAGATCTATGGAAGGATTAGTAAACAGTACATTAGAGGCAAGTGCAGGTAAGTGAAAGAAGGATAGGGGAGGAAAACATTTGGTGCTCCCAGAACACGACATGTCGGGAGATACGAAGATGTTTAGAGAGAGGATCCCAACAGCGAAAGCCTTTATGTTCAATTCCATACGCAAGAAAGCAACAAAGACGAGAACAAGGTTCAAGCTTGGTGTGTTCATGGGATTGAAGCAGAACACAGCAGGCAGAGCCAAAAACCTGAAGATTGGTGTATGGAGGGGGAGTGCCATGTAGACGTTCAAAGGGAGTTTGATTGTGGATGATAGGGGTAGGAGCACAATTGATAGTGTAAACAGTAGTGAGGGTAGCTTCCCCCCAAAAGTTTTCAGGACAGTAAGAAGAGAGAAGGAGAGCACGAGTAGTGTCAAGAATATGCATATGTTTCCGTTCAACACAGCCATTTTGTTGAGACGTGCCAGCACAGGAACGATGAAGCAGTGTACCATGACTCTAAAGAAAAGAAAGAAAATCCGAATCCCGATATTCCATAGCATTGTCAGAGAGAAAAATTTTCATGGTTTTGGAAAATTGGGTGTAGACAATTTGGGCAAATCTATAATAAAGGTGTTTAAGTTCAGACCGAGTTTTCATGAGAAAAAGCCAAGTAAACCGGGAAAAATCATCAACAAAAACAACAAAATAACGGGATCCCCCATAGTAGTAGTAGGGGAGGGTCCCCAAATATCCGAATGTATAAGATCAAAAGGTGCATGGGAAACAGAAGTACTTTTATTGAATGGTAAAGTCGGTTGTTTGGCAAGCTGACAGGGTATACAATCGAAATTATCTAGAATTACATGACCCAATTGTCCACTAGAAACCAAAGACTTTAAGCGATTAACAGAAATGTGCCCTAAGCGACAATGCCAAAGATGAAAAGGAGATAATGAGGAAGCAGATGCAGGAGCAGCGATCTGAGGAGAGTCAGGAACATGAAGGTGGATGAGTTCATAGAGACGTCCGTGCTTACGGCCGATCCTAATAGTCTGCCCCGTCTGAGGGTCCTGCACCAAACAATCAGTAGCAGAAAATGTGACAGTTAAACCAAGTTCACATAATTGACCAATAGAAATAAGGTTTAAGGTGAGAGCAGGGATATGATAAACTTGAGATAAAGATAAAGAAGATATGAAAACAATACCAACATGACGAACAGACATGAGAGAACCATCAGCAGTATGAATTGAGGGAATATGAAGAGATGAAGAGATGGAAGAAAATATAGTAGAACTGGAGGTCATATGATTACAACAGGCAGAGTCAAAATACCAAGAAGAGTTACCTGGGATCACAGACAAAGCAGTAAGAGGAGGTGTACCAGAAGGGGAGAGAATGTGTTTGAACATGGCCTCTACATCTATTTGAGAAAATAGAGGGGTAGATGGAGCAGGTGACTCAGAGAAACCCTCAGAGGCAGCAACAGCAGTGTGATGAGACTGATTCCCGGAAGCAGTAGTAGTGTGATAAGACTGATTCCCGGAACGATGAAAGCTTCCCCGGGAAGAACCACCGCGAGAGGAGTGGCTATTGGAGGATGAGCGGGAGGGATTGCGAAAACAATCTTGTTGCAGATGACCAGGACCAAGTTTGTTGCAGTATCGGCAAGATCTGACAGGGCAATTGACCAGGAGATGTGTTGAAGGAAGGCCCCGATTCTGACAATAAAGGCAGGCAGTGGTCCATTGGGTAAATGATGGCCGGTACGGAGGAGTGGCAAGAACAGAGTCCACATGATGAGTTGGAAGAGTACTGAGACGAGTCTCCTCTGATAGCAGCTCAGAAATAGCTTGTTCAAGAGTGGGCAATGGATGGCGATGAAGAAGAGAGGCACGTACGGGCTCAAAGGAGGAAGTAAGAGCCATGAGAAAGTGCACCAACCTCTACTGACTATGATGGATAGTAAATAAAACAGCATCTTCTCGGTGAGGCCAAGTCGGTTCGAAAAGAGCAAGCTGGTCCCAAACAGAGTACATTTGAGAAAGAAAGTCATTGATGGACTGACTGGATTCTTGGTGCATCCGGTGAAGTTGGCTCTGAAGTTGATATTGATAGGCAAGACCAGTAGTCTGGTATCGTTCTTTCAAAAAATCCCAAATGTCTTTTGCAGGAGTAGTTACAGAGTTAAGCTGAAAGCGACCAAACTGAAGACTGATAGAGGTAACAGAGGTATTGCGAAACCAGGTAATGATTTGGTAATTCTTATTGTCCCATTCCTCAAGTCGGTCTTCATATGTAGCAGTAGTAGTAGCAGTAGCAGTAGTATCATCAGTGTTAGTGTCTTTCACCGGTTAGGTCACATCCCCGGTGATAATGCGCCAGAGCTTCTTTCCTTTGAGGAAGGAAGACATGGCTTGGACCCACAGAACATAGTTGGAGCCATTCAAAATAACGGAAATGGGATGGGAGGCATCATGAGATCCATAATAATAGTTGAGTAGAATAGACCTGTAGGAGCAAAATTAGGTAAAACAGAGTGTACTAGCGAGTCCGGAAGGTCGAAAATAGTTAGGAAAGGTGTGCTGTGCAGAGATGACGTCAGCAGAATAAAAAATGATGTCAGCTGCGTACGTTAGCAGACTGGCACACGCGCGGCTCACGGTAGCAGGCTGGCACACGCGGGTGCACGATAGTGGAACGGCTCAGGCGCGGCTCACGGTAGAGGGATGGCGCACGCGGGTGCACGATAGCGGAACGGCGCAAGCGCGGCTCACGGTAAAGGGATGGCGCACGCGGGTGCACGGTAGCAGACGCGGCACACGAAAGAGCAGACCTGAAGGCGCGTGAAGGCGCGTGTGAGAGTGGCAATGGAAGCAGAGACGCGCCGAGAACAAATGCGGCGCATGGAAGCACTTGACGGTGTTTCTGCTGATGGGCGTGGTGCCGTTGGAATCATAAGGAGATTCCGAGCTATTTGGTGCTACGCAGGAGTGCGTGAAGGCGTTTCTACTGATGGGCGTGGTGCCGTTGGAATCGTAAGGAGATTCCGAGCTATTTGGTGTAGTGCCACTGTGTACAGGACTAAGCACCAAAATTGAAAAATGCCAGAATTGTATAACTAGGCTCTGATACCATGAAACAATAGTTTGAGAGAGAGAGAGAGAATGATTAACTCTATATTGATCTTTGTTGTGTACCTGTTTACAAAGAGAAATGCACTCTCTTTATAGAGAGGAGAGGACGCATCGGATGCCAAAGTGAGGCACCGAAAGTAGAAAGGAAAAGCAAAAGAAGAGCGAACTTTATATTACTTTACATAAAGTAATGCTAACATGCTAACAACTATACAATAACATGCTAACAATGTCCATTTCGCAAACTGTGTGTGGGAGAGATTTTGGAGTGGTTGTGGATACACACATATGGTCGTGGTTGTGTGAACTTCTTTCTGACATTCTAAACCGTGTGCTACTATTTTGTATGCTGGGATGAATGACATTATTATGTTGTTGTGCTGTTTCCAGTCCACCAATGGTGGGTGATGGTGAGGGCCTCTCTTGATAAAAAAAAAAAAGAATTACAAAAGATGGGTTGGGTGTAATGGTGAGGGCCTCTCTTGATAAAAAAATAAAAAAGAAGAATATACATCAACACACATAAGGAACCACTGATCGGGGGAATTCATGAATCCATCTCTCTATATCTCTCTCAAAACCGATTCAACCGGGTAGGATCTCAAAAAAAAAAAGGAACTATAAAGAAGAGAGAGAAAAGGTGGTGAGCATGGGTAGGGGGTGAAAACTCTCTCTCTCCCTCTCGGCTGAAACACAACCCAGTAGACACATACACATTCACACACCACACACACACACGGGGCTTCACCACATACACACATAGAGAGAGCACCAACTTACTCTCTCTCTCCCTCTCTCTCTCTCTCGGCTGGAGACAGTTTTCAAGCTCTCTCTCTGCTATCACAGATGCATACATACATGGGAGATGAGTGATATTTTTTTTTAGAGAGAAAATGGGTTGAGGAGGAGAGGAGGGCTGGCTTGATTTTTGGGGTTGAAAACACAGCACACTCAACACATACACACACACACACGACACTTACACAGCACACACATGCACACAAGAGACATACACACATAGACACCATTCATACACGGCATACACATGCACACAAGAGCTTCACCACAGTACACACACACCATTACACAGCAGCACACACGGGCATGGTGAGACCAAACCCATCTCTCTCTTCTCTCTCTAGACATTCGTAGACTCTCTCTCTACAACACACCACACACTACACACACCCACACCATTCACACATGCATGGGAAGACACTGATACCCCCCAAAAAACATGACCGAAATTCCATCTCCCTCTCTCTCTCTGTGTGTTTTGGTGAACCACTCTACTCTCTCACAGTTGAACTTATATAGAGATGGTGACAAACATGGAGTCCCAAGGGGACTGAACTCTGTTGGAAAGCAAGCTAGTGATATTATATTTCTACCAGCTGTGTGCTGTATAGTTAATATGATATGTTATGTAATAATGTATGCTAGATGATAGGATTCCTTTGCTTTTGCTTTTCTTTTTCTTTTCTTCTTTCGGCTTGCTTTCGATCGCGTGGCCTTCTTTTCATTTTTCTATTTTATATGTCTCATAATGCTGTCTTGGATCGTCTCCTATATAATGGAGCGTCCATTTGGTTTCTAAGACATATTGAATAACAGAGTGTATTAGCACTTTTAATCACTCTCTCAATATATTTTTCATGGTATCAGAGCAGGTGTAATCATGTCTCATCATTTTCACCTCTTCCGTCAGTATTCATTTTTTGTCTCTCTCTTCTACTCAAATCTATCCTTCTACTTCATGCCTAAATACGGTCCAGCTTTTGGAATGGCTATCGACTCATCCTCCTCTTCTTCTGATATTATCATCTCATCATCTTTATCCCCTCATCAAATGGAAACCTCTCATCTTCCGATCACCGTCCATAAACTAAATGGGCAAAATTATTTGCAATGGTCTCAATCCATATTAATGTTTATACGGGGAAAGGAGAAAGATGACTACATCACCGGAGCCTCAGCACTACCAGAAACTACAGCATCAACCTACAAAAGGTGGATAGCTGAAAATAATATGGTCATGTCGTGGCTCGTCAACTCTATGACCACTGACATTGGCGAAAATTTTTCATCATTTGATAACGCCAAAAGAAATGGGACATGGCAAAAGAAACGTTTTCGGACAAAGAAAACACATCTGAAATCATCCAGCTTGAAAGCTCCCTCCACGATTTAAGTCAAGACAATCTTACGGTAACTGAATATTTCAATACCCTTACTCGTCTATGGCATCAACTTGATACATTTAAGGTTCATAACTGGCAGTGTATTGCTAGTGGTTTGTTGTATAAAAAGATTGTCGAAGGAAAGCGTGTGTTTAAATTCTTGTTAGGATTGAACACAAATCTTGATGAAATCAGAGGAAGAATTATGGGAGTAAAACCGCTACCTAGCCTTCGACAGGCATTCTCTGAAGTCCGTTGCGAAGAAAGTTAGAAAAAACTCATGATGGGATCCCATCAACAACTGAATATGGCAGAAAGCTTGGCTCTTAAGACTCAATTCGCTCCTATTGACAACCGTCAGAAAAATAAAGGAGGTAGGCCTTGGTGTGATCATTGCAGAAAGCCGGGTCAGTCGAAAGAAACTTGCTGGAAGATTCATGGAAAGCCAGCAGATTGGAAGCCACGTCAGCCTCTTGAGAAAGAAGGACGAGGTAATCATGTAGGTACAAATGAATGATCACCACAACCTGAAGCAAGCCCTTTCACCAAGGAGCAAATGGAGATGCTCCAGAAACTACTTCAGTCACAATCTGGTTCGTCTTCCAACCACATCATTAGATCCGGAACCTTGGCTCACAAAGGTAATTCTTTGAACGCCTTTACTGTTGGTAAGAAACATAAAAAACATTGGATTGTGGACTCAGGAGCATCTGATCATATGACGAGAGATGCAACAATTTTTTATACATATAGCTCATGTCAAAATAATTTAACGGTCCGAATAGCAAATAGTTCACTATCAAAGGTTGCCGGTACAGGTTCAGTTGTGCTGTCTAGGAATCTTATTCTCAACTCTGTTCTCCTTGCTCCTGACTTAGACTGTAATTTATTGTCAATTAGTAAACTCACTAAGGAAAAGAAGTGTGTTACTAATTTTTTCTCCACTCATTGTGAATTTCAAGATTTGGATTCGGGGAAGACGATTGGCAATGCTGAGGAATGCTCTGGACTCTACATCCTTAAGGAACGCCACTATCCACAGGAACAACCTCAAACGGCAATTCGTGGTAGTTCTTTTTCGGTTTCGTGTCAAAATAATGATAGAGCAATTATGTTGCGGCACTATCGCTTAGGTCATCCTAATGTTATGTATCTCAAGCATTTATTTCCTTCATTATTTAAAACTCCAAAACCTTTTGATTGTGAAATCTGTCAATTGTCTAAGCATGTATGGTCCCATTTTCCCATTCAATCCTATAAAGCGTCTCGTCCATTCTTACTAATTCATAGTGATATCTGGGGTCCATCAAGAATAAAAAATGTAACTGGTACTAGGTGGTTTGTCTCATTCATAGATGATCATACTAGATTAACCTGGGTCTTCCTCATGAAAGACAAATCTGAAACGAGCAAAATCTTCAAAAATTTTCAAATTATGATTCAGACACAATTCCAGTCAAAAATCCAAATTCTAAAGTCTGATAATGCTCGGGACTATTTCAACTCCATTCTAGGAGAATTTTTAGCAAAAGAAGGGATAGTTCACTTAAGTTCATGTGTTGACACCCCACAACAAAACGGCATCGCTAAACGGAAAAATCGGCATTTGTTAGATGTTGCTAGATCGCTAATGTTTTCCACAAATGTTCCACAATTCTTCTGGGGGGAAGCTGTCCTTACAGCAGCCTACCTTATCAATAGGATGCCATCTAAGGTCCTACAATTCCAAACTCCTTGTCAACTTCTCCTAAAATCCTTTCCCACTACTCGCCTCATCCCCACCATCCCACCCAAAATTTTCAGGTGCTCTGTCTTTGTTCATATCCATCAATAGTATCGAAGTAAACTTGATCCCAGGTCATTCAAGTGTGTCTTCATTGGGTATTCGTCACATCAAAAAGGGTATAAGTGTTACTCTCCGGTCACCAGGAAATTCTACACTTCCATGGATGTCACATTTTTTGAAACCCAGTCTTACTACCCTAAAATCGATATTCAGGGGGAGACTCCAACCCAAGAATATCAATTTTGGACCCTTGAGTCATTTAGTGAGCCATCCATCACCACCAAAAATCCCACACCTCCTGAGTCATTAAATCAATCTTTACCTGCCGAAAATTCCGAGTTCATTGTTGACTTGCGGGATAATGAGCACATCCAAGAGGAAACGGAGGAAGGAGCACTTTCTCAACAATCCCATGAGGCTGAACCGGGTTCTAATCCAAGCAACATTCCAGGTGACAATGTTCCTCCCACAGATAGTACTGATAATTCTGAGTTAGAAAATAGTATTCTTAATATGCCCATAGCTTGGAGAAAAGGAGTTAGATCATGTACTCAGCATCCCATTGGAAACTATATTTCTTATGATAAGCTATCACCTTCGTTTCGTGCCTTCACTTCTAGCATCACGGAGATACCCATTTCTCGGAATATTTAGGAAGCTTTCAAGTATCCGAAGTGGAAGGCGGCAGTCAATGAGGAAGTTCGGGCTCTGGAAAAGAATGGTACTTGGGCAATTACTGATCTTCCAAGAGGTAAGAAACCAGTTGGGTGTAAGTGGATTTTCACAGTAAAGCACAAGGCAGATGGTAATGTAAAACGTTATAAAGCTCGGTTGGTCGCCAAAGGATTCTCCCAATCCTATGGCATTGACTATCAAGAAACCTTTGCTCCAGTTGCCAAGCTCAACACTGTTCGTGTACTTTTATCCTTGGCAGCTAATCTCGATTGGTCACTTCACCAACTTGATGTGAAAAATGCATTCCTCAATGGTGACTTAGAGGAAGAAGTTTACATGGACATTCCTGCTGGACTTGAGATGACATCAAATTTCAACAAAGTTTGCAGACTCCAAAAATCCTTGTATGGTCTCAAACAATCTCCCAGGGCCTGGTTTGAACGGTTCACTAAGGCAGTGAAAGGGTACGGGTTTGTTCAATGTCAATCCGATCATAAATTATTTGTGAAGCACTCCCTAGGAGGGAAATTGGCAATTATCATTGTTTATGTGGATGACATAATTTTAACAGGTGATCATGAAGAGGAAATTGGCTTACTTAAAAAATTCCTAACAAAGGAATTTGATATTAAAGATCTTGGAAACCTTAAGTACTTTCTTGGAATGGAGATTGCTAGGTCAAAGAAAGGTATAGCAGTCTCACAACGTAAATACGTTCTAGACTTACTGAATGAAACAGGGATGCTAGGATGCAAGCCGGCAAAAACACCTATGGACACAACTATCAAACTGGAAGAAAGTGACGGTAGTGCACCAAGTGATAAAGGGAGATATCAACGTCTTGTGGGAAAACTCATTTATCTTTCTCATACAAGGCCAGACATCGGCTTCTCTGTTAGTGTGGTCAATTCATGAATAATCCAACCGAAAAACACATGACTTCTGTGACTGTAATATTGAGGTACCTAAAAGGACACCGAAAGGGTCTCTTCTTCCAAAGAACAACAAATAGAAAAATTGAGATTTTTTGGATGTAGATTAGGCGCAGTTCGGTGGATCGATCGAAGATCAACTTCTGGCTATTGTTCGTTTTTTTGGGGGAACGCGGTTACATGGCGAAGCAAGAAACAGTCAGTGGTAGCCCGTAGTAGTGCTGAGGCAGAATTTCATGCTATGGCACTAGGTATCTGTGAGGGAATCTGGTTGAACAGGCTGTTAGAAGAATTACAGGTTCCATCTGAGCATCCCATGGTTTAATACTGCGACAGCCAAGCCGCCATCAGTATCGCTAAGAATCCGGTTCATCATGATCGAACTAAACACGTGGAGATAGATCGACACTTTATCAAGGAAAAGATTGAAGAAGGAGTTTTTCAAGTCAGTTACACTCCAACAAACTGTCAAAAGGCTAACATTCTCACAAAAGCTCTTGCTCGAGTAAACTTCGAAGATTTGACAGAAAAATTGGGAATGATTAACATCTACAACGTAGCTTGAGGGGGAGTGTTGGAAAGCAAGCTAGTGATATTATATTTCTAACAGTTGTGTGCCGTATAGTTAATATAATATGTTATGTAATAATGTATGCTAGATGATAGGATTCCTTTGCTTTTGCTTTTCTTTTTCTTTTCTTCTTTCGGCTTGCTTTCGGCCGCATGGCCTTCTTTTCATTTTTCTATTTTATATGTCTCATAATGCTGTCTTGGATCGTCTCCTATATAATGGAGCGTCCATTTGGTTTCTAAGACATATTGAATAACAGAGTGTATTAGCTCTTTTAATCACTCTCTCAATATATTTTTCAAACTCCATCAACCCATCACACTAGAACCACCGTCCACCACCTCCGCTGCTGCCTATGAATCGAGGACGGAGCTCGAAAAAGTACTTTCAGATATCCAACTACCATTCTTCAAGAGGATGAGGCTGGCTAGTTGGATTGAATTGAAGATGCGCCGGTGATGGTGTATTTGATCAACAACGCCATGTCGATGTCAACCCGTATCTTCTCCGGCCACATTGGCAACCTTGAGCTCACCGCTGCCTCTCTCTCGGCAACAGTGGCATCCAACTCTTTGCTTACAGCCTCATGATACATCGATCTCCTCCGCCTCCTGTTTCTCTTCTTCTCTCCTTTTCTTCCACGGACTTTGCCGCTGTTCTCCATTCCTTCAACTATTCTGTAGGAACTGTCTCACATGTGCGATCTGTACTTGAGAGGCCGTGCATGGTTGCTTTGCATAATGCAATCTGGCCCACCTTAAGTTGATCATACATCCAAGGTTTGACATTTGGTGGGTCTATTCCTATAAAACAGGAAGGAATAGTAGTTTCATGCATAAAGGCATGTGAAACTGTAGTGGCAGCCAAGTCTGATGATAGCCAACCACAAAGGTTGTTAGAGAAGAAGGGTCAGTGAAAAGCAACATTTCCTAATGGATTTGAGGAGTTGGTCCTGGAGGTCAGGGACGAGACAAAAATTGCTGAGTTGAAATTAAAGGTTAGAGACTTTGAAATGCATTTGAAGCGGAATATTGGTGTCGCAAACACTCCCATGCCTTTTGTTTCTCCAACCACACCACCACCTATTCCCAGCAAACCGATGATTGAATCAGCCGCTGCTTCCCCACCAACTCCACCGTCGAAATCCTCTACAAAAAAACAAAAAAAAAATCAGCCCTTTTACAAATGTTTTGGTGGAAAAATCAACGAAGTTAGCAGCATTGGAGGCTTCTGGAGCTAGTGGATATGTTCTTATGTCATCTCCGACGGTTGGCTCATCCCAAAGGGGGCAGAACATTGAAAAGAAAGAAGCAACCACCTATTTCCAAAGAGGGTGATGTAATCAAAGAAGGACAAGTGATAGGCTATGTCGATCAGTTTGGCACTGAACTTCCTGTGAAGTCAGATGTAGCTGGAGAGGTCTCAAAGTTTCTCACATTAGACTTCATAATTTTGGGTTTGGATTTATTTGTCGGGCTCAATTTCCAATGGAGAAAATGAGTGTAAGGTGCCAATGGGTTACTGAGTTGAAGTCCTTTATTTTATTTTTATTTTGAGTGTTGATGAGGATTTTATTTTATTGATCTTTTCTGAATTTGTAATATTTAAAATGTTGTAATAATCTTCTCATCTTGTTTTTTTCTATTCCATTCTTTAATTGCTTTCCCTATTTGTACATATGTATATATCTAATATACCATGCATATCCATGCTTTGCAACTATGATTCATGCCTAGATCCGGCTAAATTTGCATCTTTGTACTTTAATTGATTATTATATGCTTTTGTATGCTATCGCATGTTTTGCAATGATTCATATGTCATATTTTAGAAACCGGATCTTTAGAAGCATTTTTGAGTGAATTGTATTAGGATTCTGTGTATAAGATTATACATATTTCACTAACTTTGTCTTATAGCTGTTCGAGGGACGTCGGTAAATCTGTGAGTTTTTATGCTTCAGTATCCCATTTATGTGTGATTTTCTTATTATGTTTAGCCTCCTACCATGAGGCTAATTGCTTAAATGATAAACTGTTTGAATGCCTGTAGATGAAGACTTGTTGCTTAAATTGGAATGATTCAACGAATATATGTTTTAAACCCACTTTGTAGTGGTAAATTTACAAACTTTAAACCCACTTTGTCAAGTGGCAAATTCAAACCATTTTTGAAAAAACAAACATGAAATTGAATTGTTCCAATTTGAACAAACTAGTCTATACATTGTGTGTTTCACATAGTAAATTTTAGGATTTATTAAATAATCAGAAAATGAACATATAAAGAAAATATAAAGTCATATCATGGTTTAGTAGAGGCCGATCTTTTGATCGGGTGAGTGGGGGTGCTCATTATTGATCTTTCCCTCTCATACCTAAGGTTCCGAGCCAAGCATCTTTAGTTACAACGAACAATGGCCTTGGCACGAGTCATGGGTTTCCTAATTTCCCAAAATATTAGGTGGCGACTTTGAGATCTGATGACGCAGTCCATTCTTGACAAAATTGCAATAAAATGAATTTTTAATAAAATTTACCAAATCTGGACTCTCATCTATGTTTCACTTTGCACTCGTGAGACTAGATCACAGAGACCGAGGGTCCAAACTATTTAATACACGCGAGTACCTCCTGGGCATATTACAGTTTCTGGCAACTCTGCTGGGGATTTTATGAAACCTTGACTCAAACTCCATGATATGAATTTTATTTTCAATTATATGTTTATTGCATTGCATGTATTGGTACACTTAAAGTCCCTGTGTTACCCAGATATTGATGGGAGCACATGCACACTTTTTGTGACACTACACCTATCTCTACGTTACTTTGGAGGCCTTGTGTTATAATCTTTTGAGATTCAAAGGTTCTCAGACTTTGAAAAGAGGCTATGTTGACTCTTCTGATTTCCTAAAGATCTTCATTGGTTATGGCCGAAAAGACTCTTTGGTAATGTCACATTGACTTTAACCCCTAAAGTAAAGCCAACCTTGTACATATAGTGAGCTATAGTACCTTTCAAAATTAGGACAGGATGCTCTCCCATTTCTAAGATGTATGATACCACTTGTCCGAATAGTGAACCCTAGATCATTTCAAAAGCATAAGACAGGATAACCCTACCCTCCATAGGGATGTTTGTTCTCTTTCCTGCTATGTGTTATGTGCAATGTATTGAATCTATACAAGGGTTCTCAAATTCGAATGTGTGGTTCAAGCATTTCAATTTGTGGGGTTCAGTGTGTTTTTAGTGGGGGCATAATTGGAAGTCAAATTTTGTTTATGTGATTGGGGATTGACCACTTGTTGATTACACGGACTTTCTTTTGAATGTCATGGATGGGCCACACTTTGACTAGCAATTTGAGAATGGTTTTATTCTGAGTTCTAAATTGAGTATTGAGTCTAAGTTTGACTCCACTAAGTGTGTAGAGTTAGGGCCAGGCTCGAGCCAGCCTAGTGAGTTAGAGTTTGTTGATTTCGAGAGTGCTAACCTAGACATTTCTGTCCTGTCTAGGTCTTGTTTGTCATTTTCTTTTGAGTCTGTTGTCATTGCTGAGTCATAGTCTCTTTTTAATAAACAAAAAATAAATAATAATAAATAAATAAATAATGCCATAGAGTCTACCTACTTCTCTATGCCTTTAAATCATCGCATTGACCAAAGTTTTTCAAAACTTTTTGCAAAACTCTGATAAAAAATTAAAAAAAAAAAAACAAAGAGGAAGAATTTCCTCGAGATTTGCAAATTTTGATCAATTGAAAGGAAGAGAGGTGTGTGTAGACACCCCATTTTTGACTGTCCTCAAGACTTGGACGTCACCGCTTGAACACTCGGTGATCATCCATGTTTGTGTTCATCCTGAGTTCCCGGAGGCCTTGGCAACGCGCCTCATCTCAGGACCTCTTGACTCGACTGTTTTGTGGTTGGTTTGGCACCAAACACTTGTGTTTTGCCTTTGAGGGGCAGGGAATGCCTTTTGAGGCATCCCCACACACCACCGGCCATGGCTTGAGGCCACCGGCTGTCTTTTGTTGCCATCGACCAAATGTTTGGCCGACCGGCACTATTTTTGGCCGACCGGCCATAAGTTTTGGGCAAAGTCACTTTTGGCAGGCCGACCACTATTCATATGCTTTTAGCAGATATTTTGTGCCAGCTGTGATAGCTGGCACCCACTCTGTTCCTCTCCATACACGTGTATGGAGGGATTTCCCTCTTGGATGGCTTGTTTTGGAAGCCTTACAAGAGGGAGTTGCCTATAAGAGAGGGCTTCTTCTCTTGGTCAGGGGTTAGACATTTTTGGGCAACATTTTTAGGGTTTGAGTTCTAGGGTTAGGGTTTGTTCATCTCCCATCTCCCATCTCCCTATCTCTCTCTCTTTTGTGTGTTTAGGCTTAGATTTGCACACAAACACACACCACCACACCGTTCCTTGGAGCTGAGGCCCTTGAGGGTTGTTTTTAGAGTTTTGAAGTTGATTTCAACCTCAAGAAGCTGCTGGAGCTCCATTGTTGAAGAAGGTCTACAAGGGTAATCACTTTTTCCTTTTATTTTCCATTTTCGCACACTACTTTTACCTATCTTGCAACTTTTTTTTGGCTTTACATATAATACGTAAAAGTTCTGTTTTTAAGGCCTCTAAATAGTTTATTAAGAGTGTTTTAAGCTTTGGGGTTGTTTGACCCCTCTTAAGCCTTGTTTGGCCCTTGTTTTGTGCTATTTTGTGTGAGCTCTGGAACCATAATGTTTGGGCCTCCTCACCACTGAAATCTTGAGGGATTTCAGAGGTGAGGATGGTGCCTTGAGGTCCTAGGAAGGAGAGGGCCACCCCCTCTCCTTGTTGTCCTTGAAAAGGGCACTTTTTGCCTCTTGAGGGAGCACCTAGTTTAGGTTCATGTTGGCCATGCCTTAACTGATTTTTATGCTTATTATGCCATGAAATAGCATTGAGTTGAGTTGGTTTTGGTACACCATGCTTTCTTAGCATACATGCCTTGTAATGCCATTTTGTTGCCTTAACATACATCTAGGTTTTAACCCTTGTTCAAGCATGCTTTAGGCCTAGCTTTGTGAAGCTTTCATGTTTATTTTGCCATGTTTAAGGTCTGTCCTTGGCTGTTTTGGTCGACCATAGCTTGCATTGCATGCCCCCTTTGCATTTTGGGCTTGTTGGCCTTAAGTATGTAAGTGTGTAGCATGCCTTGTTTGTATCATTTCAATAGTTTGGAACCGCTTAACATGTTATTTCAGTCCTTATAACATGCCTATATGCTTGCATTTAATCCTCCTTCAATGTGTTGAAAGGTTGTTACCTTATGCCCCTTGTTTAGGCCTCGGAGTATGCTTGCACTTTTAGACCACTTAGATGCCATCTAAGTGCACCCTTGGCTTTGTTTAAGTCTGCATTTGACTTGTTTTAAGTCCCCTTAGCCTTGTGAGGTTTGGTGGACTTGACCTTGGTTTAAGCCTCCTTGGCTTGTCTTAAGCACTTGGGGCATTGTGGCGTGTTTTGCTTGTCTTGTTTAAATTGATTTGGCATCATCTTATAACATGATTTTAGAGCTTAATGCATGCCATATGTCCATGTTTGCATCCTCTTGAGTGTGCTTGAGAATTGCTCTTTAATGCTTGAAGTGTTGGAGATCATTTGCATGCATGTTTGCGTGCCTATTAGTCCTTCATTTTTGAGCACCTTGGCCACTGTTTTAGGCCTAGTAAGGGCTGCCTAAACCATGTTTAAGTCCACCTCTTTGCTTGTTGCATGTACTCCTTGTATGTTGTAGCATATTGATGAGGTGTTGCATGTTTGAACTTATATGATTGAATGAAGTCACATGCTTGCTCGCATGCTTAAACACCCACATTGTACCTTGCATGCTTATTGGTTGCATTGTCTCATGCCTTGCATGTTTGTATGCTTCTTTGCATCTCCATGTTGCATGCTAGCTAACATACTTAGGTTGCATTGCATTAGCATGCATACTTGGCCTCTTGAATTGCTTATGATAGAGGTTGAGTTCCCCTTGGTTTGATCATGTGCATTGCATTCCATATTAAATGTGCACACTTGGCTTCTTGGGCCATCATGCATGGAAATGCGCGATTGGTGGTCCGAGAACCAAGGTTCATGTCCCTTTGAGTCATAAACATGATATGGGGTGTGATTGGTGCATACATTGCTTGAAATGCATTGCCATGCCAAGTATTGCCCTCTGCTGCTGTCAAACCAGATTTTGCAGGAATTTTTGTCCGGTCGGCTAAATACAGTGCCGACCGGCTATCATTTTTGGCCGATGGATTAAATTCATGGCCGGTGGTGTTCTCCTTCAGCCAGTGGTGTTTCTCAGCATCCAGAGAGTAAACCCTGAGGCTTTGGCAGTCTTCAGAGGAGCAGAGCAGGGAAAACTGAGGCATCTTGTGCATGGTGGCGGATTTCCGAGCAAAACCGAGCGCGCACTGCATTGGGTCTTCATCCCGGGACTGTTTATTGCTTAAATTAGATTAATTAAGTTGCTTAATTAATTTAGTTGGTCTGTGATAAGTAATTAGCTAGGATAGTTGATTATTTATTCAGTCTGTATTATTCTTTCAGTCTTTCCGAGTGAGGGCAAGTTTGTAATAAGTGTGGGTGAGTGTGTGAATGTCTTCCAACCCCCACTTCTTTCTCCCTTTTACTTACCTGCTTTGATGGTTAGTATTAGGACATGTTTACTTTAGCATACCTCATGTTATGCATGCGTGCATCATTCGTCAGTATTGCATGCACCGGGCTCGGCGCATCATGCTAATTGCATTATATTTCAAATTTAACTTGAATACATGCTTCCTGTGCATCTCACATGCCATCTTTAGATTAGCCGAGCCTATTCTAGTGACATTTTGCATGTGATGCATTAGACACTTAACATGGACTTGGATCATGCATTGATCGCTAACATGTTTTTATTTTGGCATGGAGTACTTTGTAAGTATTTATGCTTTAGCATACCACATGCGTGTGAATGGTACCATGACAGCATGCTTACCATGTGGCTAGATGCTTATGTGATAAACTGCCTGAATGCCTGTGGGTGAAGCTTGGATTGTTTGAGTTAGAACAACTCGTTGAAATCCGTGTTTTAGCCTACTTGCGAGTAGCAAATTTCAAAACGTTTCCAAACAAACGGATATGCAATGCTTTGTTCCAAATTAGGCGATCTAGTCTATACTTGTTTTGCTGTGCGCATCACATAGTAATTCTAGCTAATTAATCGGAATAAGAACACATAACGTCTTCAAAATCGGATATCATGGTTAGTAGAGGCCGATCTTCGGATCGGGCGAGAGGGGGTGCTCATAGCTGACCTTCCCCAATCATACCCAAGTTCCCGAGCCGAGGCAACTTTGGTGATGACGGACACGTGGCCTTTGGCACCGAGTCAGGGTTTCCTAAATTTCCCAAAATAAAATATTTAGGTGGCAACTCTGTATCTGGCAAAGCAGTCCATGTTTGGCACTTCTTTCAAAAAATCTATTTTTCTCAAAACGATTTGCCGGATTTGGACTCTTTGGTTCAGATTAAGAACCGACAGCAAAAGGGAGTCCGAACTGTAGAGTGAAGCCCAAGGGCGCGTCTACAATGTGCTAAGCCTTTGATGAATAAAATCATTTTTGTTAATGTGGGTACTGAGAATGATCCTGACTTGGTCCAAATTGGTTTTGTCTTGTTTTCGTAAGAGTACGAGTGATTAGTCACTTTGTGAAAAAAATTCAAAAACTGTTTTGCGTGGTCCTACGAAGATATGCCTGGAATTGATTATACAACATAGGATCCCTCTTGACTCGAGGTCCGACCTCCTTAGCTCCTTAGCTTTCAAACCTTGATTCAAAGTATTCAATGATGATTCAAAGTGTAAGGCTTGCGTAGCCGAATTGGAAATAACACTTAAACTAGGGGCCATGATGTGATTCAAATGGAGGCAGCCCTTCAACTATGGGCAATAAGGTTGAATATGATTCAGATTTAAAACAACCCTTAAACTAGGGGCAAAAGTGTGAGGTTTGCATAGCTGAAATGGAGGCAGCCCTTGAATTAGGGACAATAAGGTACCACCCTTGAGAGGCTCGTTGGGCCAAAAACTTGGAAGGGCGACCTAGGCAAAAGTTAGAGCAAAAAAATAAATAAATAAATAAATAAAAAGAAAAATGAAAAGCTCGCAAGGTTGAAAACCCAAAAGGGCAGCTTTGGCAAAAGTTAGAGCGTAAAAGGAAAGTGTCAATACCCAAGTGAACCTTAACCAGAACTATGTAGGGCCTGTGATTCAGATTGGAAGCAACCCTTAAACTAGAGGCAAGAAGGTCGGATGTGATTTAGATTTGAAGCAGCCCTTGAACTAGGGGCAAAAGGTTGGATGTGATCAAAGAGTTAAAACTGAATCGTTTCCCAATGAAGACCGCCTAGAAAGGTAAAACCCAGAATTTGAGAGAATGAATTTTATTATTGAAGGATAGTCAAGTTCCTATCCACTACACTAGGGGCAAATTCAGGCCCAATTAGCCTAGTCCCTACATTATCATATCTACTGGTCAAGTGTAGAAGCCATTCATAGATGGCCTAGAGACTTCACAACCAGTCAACATGGACAAGTTAAAACAAGAATACCATCCTTGAGAGGCTCGCTGGGCTGAAAACCCGGAAGGGCAACCCAGGCAAAAGTTAGAAAAAAAAAATCAAAAAAAAAAAAAAAAAAAGTTAGAAACCAAAAAAAAAAAAAATGAAAGGCTCGCAAGGTTAAAAACCTGAAAGGGTAGCTGTGGCAAAAGTTATAGCACAAAAGGAGAGTGCAATACCCGAGTGACCCTTAGCCAGAACTACGTTGGCCTGATTCGTATCTTTAGGATACGCAAGTAGCTTCATCTTGAAGTTCGGCCCTAATAATTTTTGTTAACTCATTGATTTCGTCCATGTTTGATTAGTGTATCTTTAGTCGACTTGGTTGTCCTATCCATGTCTGATTGGTGTATTTTCATTCTGCTCAATTCAATTCAGTTCGGTTCGGTTCGGTCCAGTTCCGCTCGGCTTCATTCGGTTCGGATCGGCTAGGTTCGGTTATCACCATTATCTGGCTTGGGGGCTATACACCCCAATGGTTGATTCCATGTTAGTTGAGTAGTGGCCATTTGCAAAAATAGGTTTTGATTAATTTGAATGAAGCTGACTAATTTTTCTCGAAAATTGTTCCATTTTTGCAAAACTTGGACCATTCTTTGGATTTGAAAAGAGAAAATTTTCAGTGCTCATAGTTTAGCTTACATGATTTCAAAACAGAAAATGGAATAAGTATGCTAATCTAACTCTCATGTTGATCAAAACATTTTTACAAAAAAAATCAAGAAAAAAAAAATTCAAGGTAATGAATTAGGGGCATAGTCGAGTTAGAGATTCTGTCTTCTCCACCACTCGAGTCAACTCGTCAATGTATATGAGTGTGTATTCATACCAGTCAGTGTATATAAGTGTGTTCATTTCATACCAGTCAGTGTATAAATGTGTTTAGATTGATTTACTTTGTTTTTTTCTTACATTGAGTGAGTTTTGTTTTTATTCAGGTCAGTATAAACTTAATGTCCAATTCAGAGTTCAAATTCAATCAAACAAAATTGTTTTCAAACTCAAAGTGATATGCTAGTCATGCTTTATTCAGGTCAGTATAAACTTAATGTCCAATTCAGAGTTCAAATTCAATCAAACAAAATTGTTTTCAAACTCAAAGTGATATGCTAGTCATGCCATTGAATGTGCAAAACGAAACTGATTTTGTTAATTACAAAGGATGACCTCCCCGATTATAGAGGAAAAAAAAAAAAAAAAGAAAGTACAAAAAACAAAGTTAAAACTATATTTGCCCACTCCAAAAAAAAAAAAAACAAAAAAAACAAAAGATGAAGGATTTTCTTCTTCTTTCTTCGCCGATGTCGACCACACACCGACTTCACTTACTCAGCTCTACTACTGAGCTCTTCCTCTTTTTGTCATCAACCCTTGAAGGCCTTGCTCCAGTACTTCCGCCAAGAACTACCACAGAGCTTCCGCCGAGAGAGTCGGCTCCCCGCCGGCCATCAAAGGCAAAGTATGAGGGAGCCCCAAATCTGGCCATGGAGGTGGCTTGCCATTTCAGCTCCTTGTTTTCAGTCTTCAATGCACAAATCTCTGCCCACGCATCTTTGTACATGCGCTGGAGTAGAGATAGTTGGGTGCTGACCTGATGTACTTCACTTGTCCTGGCTTGCAGTCAGTGAGACAAGTTAGTCACCGTTGCCACTGTCTCCATACAGGACCTCAATGTAAAGTGGTTGGCTTCTATGTCAGATTGAGCAGCCATTATTTGCTCAATCGACACCACAGGCAGGTCAGGAAAAGGAATGATGGGAAGAGTGGGAGTAGGGGCACTCGGCCCAGAAGAGCTTGCAGGATCATTTAGATCTGGAAACAGAGTGAAGAGACGGGACGAGGAAGCCATGGATTAGAGGTAAGAGGTGTAAAACAAAAAAATGAGTTGCAAAGTAAGAACAGAGAACAAACTGAGGTTTGGCCTTCTCTGTTTTGTCTCTCGATGAAAAATTTTGTCTCTCAAAGAGGAAAAAGAAACAAAGGTGAGTGAGAAGAAGGAGAGTGGTGAATGATAAAGAAGGAGAAATCAGTCATGAAGAAGAAGATGGAGAAGAGTGATTAAGAAGAAGAAAAAAGAGTGATGAAGAAGAAGAAGACAGAAGAGAAAAAGACAAGGAGGGAGAAATTCGAGGCGAGCTTACATCGATGAGGCCTGCTTTTGTCGGCCAATGACGCAAAAGCATGCCACGTGTCAGGCATGGCTATCAAAAATGGAGAGAGACGCGGGGGAGTTGTATATGCATGTATGTATATATATTGTATAACTATGTAATATATATATATATATTTGTTTGGACATTTGGTCACAGGAGTGGCTTGGGTTTAGTGGTGTGGCTCAGTGGTTGAAGGCTGAAAGGCTGAGCCCGAGGTTAGGGGTTCGAACCCCACATCGAGTGTTTCTTTTGTTTTGTTTTGTTTTGGTTTGGTTTTATGTATATATGTCTCATATACCCATATATATATATATATATATATTTGTTTTACACTTAGGTCACAAGAGTGGCTTGGGTTCAATGGTTTGGCTCAGTGGTTGAAGGCTGAAAGGCTGAGCCCAAGGTCAGGGGTTTGAACCCCACAACAAATGTTTCTTTTGTTTTATTTTGGGTTTATGTATATATGTCTTGTATAAGTATATATATATTTCTTTGAAAATTTTGGTCACAAGAGTGACTTGGTTCAATAGTTTGGCTCAGTGGTTGAGGACCAAGAGACTAAGCCTGAGGTCAGGGGTTTCAAACCCCGTATCCCGTGTCCATCCATTTTGTGATTTTCTTTTCTTTTTTGCGTGTTTTGCGTACGTATGCTGACGTCAGCAAACGGAATATGCTATCTTAATAACGGCATCTTCCCGCTGATGGTTGCAAACGGAATATTCTCCACCTGTGTATATATACTGTATATATTTGTGCATATATCCGTATTCATCTGTGTATATATACCGTATATATCTGTGCATACATACCGTATATATCTATGTATATATCTATATCTGTCTGTGTATCTATACTGTATATATCTGTGTATCTATACTGTATATTTCTGCGTATCTATCTGTATCTGATAGTGTATATGTGACAACCCTCACCACTGTTTACTGATAACACCACTAATTAGTGCTAATCTATGATTAAGTAGGTTAACTAACTGATTGACAGAAATTCCGAACTGATCGATTGTGTGTATTCGTTTAAACGCATGTCTATCTATTGGTCTGCTAAATTATTTGTTCATGTATTATGTTTAAACTACAAATTGAAGGCCTTATCGGTGGCCGAATCTGAAATTGATTAATGCTTTATGCTAGTTAGAATTTATGTGATTTTATGGTATATTTAATTGAAATTTGCTTTGGAATGATTAAATTAGATTAAATAAGCTAAATTACAAAAGTTGGCTTTATTTACCTACATGCCATTGAGTGGCCATTTCTTACATTGTTGCTTGGACTTATTTGTGAGATCATTTCATCCATTTCCTCAAGTCTCAACCGAGTGAGAGAAAGAGAGAGTTAGGAGAAAGCTTGATTTCATCTTGTTTTGGCTTGGAGATTAAGAGAGTTGAAGGCTATTTGCATAATTGAACTTCCACATCTTGAATTCAAGGCATAAGGTAGGAGAATCATCTTCTTGATTGTTAAATTAAGTCATTTGTTGCATGGTTCATGGCAATTTAGTGAGTGAAGTCAAGTTTTGGTTTAGATTGTTGAATTGAAGCTTGTACCTTGCATGCATGTTCACATTTGTGAGTTTTGAAGTTGTCATCATGAAATTGCTTCATGCATGTCCATCTTTTGATCATAGTTCATGAATTCCTCATGTTTTTGATAGGATTGGCTCATTTGACCATGTATTTGAAGCTTTGAATTTAATTGAATACATGCATGTTGTGTTTGAGCTTTGTTCTTGAAATTTATTTGAAAATTGTGTTCAATTGAACTACCTTTGGGCTTTGATTTCTCAAATTGATCTTTGAAACATGTCTTACTATAAGTTTACAAGAGTTTTCCAGAAAATTAGCCCAAGAGGATCGAATTTCTAGCTTTGAAGTTGAGTTTTGAGCTTGAGGTTCAAATCTGGAAATTCCAGATTTTGGACTCACGCTCGAGCGGGGAACTCCACGCTCAAGCGTACAAACTGAGTTCATGCAGTCCGCTCGAGCGGAGAAAGCAACGCTCAAGCGTGAAATGCGTGTATCCAGTACTTTGCATGTGTTTGCAGTCCGCTCGAGCGGAGGAATGCACGCTCGAGCGAGGACTCGTGTCTCACACTCGAGCTATCGATCGCCCGTCGAGCGTGAATTTCGTGCATCCAGTACTTTTGTCATGTTTTGCAGTCCGCTCAAGCGTGGAAAGTGACGCTCGAGCGGGGATCCTTTGTCTGCATGTCCGCTCGAGTGTAGGAATCCACACTCGAGCGGGACCCCTGTTTTCTGAAAAATTTTGCAAAGTGTTTTAAAGTGCAACTTTGCATCCTCATTCCATCCTAGGCATTCCTAGGCCTAGTTTAAGGCATCTCAATGAGGATATTGATGTAGAACCACACCGAGGAAAATTAGGGATTAAGTTATTCTTTCCCAACTGTGTAGCTTAGTGTGTGTTCGTTCTGTAACTGTGTAGGGTTGGCATCCGAGGATGCTCTAGCTGCTTATAGCCCAGTGCTCTGTGAGTAACAATGTTGTAAAGATATGTTCAATTGAGATTACTTTCTGAACGAATGACTGAACTGCTTTTTGAAATAACACTGTTTACTGAATGAATGCTTGTCCTAATTGCGAACTATACTCGTGGCATCCATAGCAATTTCTTTATCAGATCGCATCACATCGTCACAGAGATCTCTGTCGATTCCCATGTTTGGAACCACTACTGTTTACTGATATGATGGCCATCAACTGACTGTTCGGTCTGTTAAGACCTACTATACTATTTCGCTATTGGATGTACCACATATGACTATTATAGCTTCTGAATGACTATTATGGCATGAAATTTGAGCCACAACCTGATTGACTGATATACTGATAATTGACTGTTTTCAATATTGAAAAGGACATTCATTCTTAACCTCTTTACGCATATGTTATTCACTGGGCTTTAGCTCACTCCTCATATATATATATATATATATATGTAGGTGTACAGGCATTGGACCGTTGCTAGGAGCGTCAGGATAAACTCCCATTTTGTCAAAGCCAACCACCGTGCCTCACTACGAGGTTCCAAGTCCTTCAAACTAGGGCTATTTTGGGGTGTTTTAGATTTTCCCTTTTTGTATTTATTTTTGTAAAACTATATAGACTGTACCTGTACTGTACTGTTGTGGTAGGGATTCGGTCCCTAACCTGAATATCTATATATGATGTATGTGCATACTATTTTTGCTCCGAATGTGAATATGTTATGAAAGTCTTTTTGCATACAGATTGTCACAGCTCATTGGACATCTTTTAATTACTGTTTTGGCTTCCTCATGTATGTACTCAGTATTCTTTGTTTCTTATTAGCGGGCCTTGATAATCTCAATTATCGCCGATTCTTGCTAAACCCATAGGGGCGGGTTTGGGTCGTGACAGAGTGGTATCAGAGCGATATTAAATCACGAGTTATACCGCACACACGTGTCCAAATGAGCTATAGGATGTCCTAGAAAAGTAATTAGGACATTACATTAGCATAAAAAGTGTGTGTGGCCTTGACATGAATATGTGTGTTACGTGTTAATGTGTTTAAGTATGCAACTGTCTATGTTTATAATTGCCATAATTGTCTATAGTGAAATGGCTAACGCAAGAAATGCTGGTGAACCTGAATCATCTGAGGCCAGAATGGCAAGGCTTGAAAGGACAGTTGAACTGCTAACTGAGGCCTTAAGGCAATAGCAACAACAGAACCAACAATCCCCACCTCCTCCGGTACAGCCGAAATAGATTTTGAATGATGACATCATTGCTCTAACACAGAAGTTCAACAAGATGAAACTGCCATCATTTCAAGGAGGCCTTGAACCATTGAAGGCCGAAGCGTGGGTACTAGAAACTGAGAAATTATTTGAAGTCTTTCCGTGTTCTGAAGCACACAAAGTGCTACTAGCTACCTTCACCTTACAAGAAGCGGCCAGAAAGTGGTGGATTCTTGTCCGGGACACCAACACTGCTATGGATTGGACTCAGTTTAAGGGAGCCTTCTTTGAGAAATACTTCACACATTGTGTCAGAGACCGCAAGGTAACCGAGTTTGAACAATTGAGACAAGGTACCATGTCTGTGGCTGAGTATGAGTCAAAGTTTACCGAACTCGCCAGATATGCACCGCACATGGTTGACACTGATTATAAAAAGGCCAGGAAGTTTGAAGGCGGCCTTAATGTAGAAATTCTCGACAGAATCAACGTTTTGAAATTGCTAAAATACGTGGATGTTCTTGATCGAGCGATAATGGCTGAGTCGAACATTGAAGCATTGAAACAGACTGAAGCACCAGCGTCTGAATGGCATGGTAAGAGACGGGGTTTTAAATTTAAGAAAGGCCGGAACAGTTCGTTGAACAAAAAGCAGAACACAGGGTCAACAAACAGTTCCAGTCAAGAAAACCATTCTATACCGCCCTGCTCCAAATGTGGTAAGAATCATAAAGTTGTTATAAAATTTCAGGTGCTTGTTATAGGTGTGGCAAGGTGGGCCACATGGTCAAAGATTGCCCTTCCACTTCACAAGGCAATAGTAAAGCTGCACCTAGCACAGCAGCATCGACTGCTCCACCGAAACCCAACCCCAAAGCTACCAAAAAAGAGCCTATGAGGCAAGGCCAAGTGTTCACACTCGTACCAGGAGATGTACAGAATATCGAGACAATAGTGTCAGGTATACTCTCAATTTGTGCTCAAAATGCGTATGTTTTGATTGATTCGGGGTCTACACATTCATTTGTATCGCATGCTTTTTCGCGAAAATTGAATAGACCACTAGAACCTATGAACTATCTGTTAGTTGTATCTTCACCTATTGGGGATCCATGACTTGTGCTTATATGTACCCTACATGTGAAATTATTGTTGGGGATGTTCATTTGTATATTGATTTACTGCCCCTGAATATTGATCACTTTGATGTGATATTGGGAATGGATTGGTTAACGAAATATCATGCTACTATAGACTGTGTAACAAAACAAGTTGTTTTCCGTCCACCTGGTTTACCTGAATTTGTGTTTAATGGAGTTGGAGTAGTACCTCCCCCGTATCTGATTTTATCCATGAAAGCTTTTAAACTGATTAGAAAGGGGTGTAAAGGGTATCTATGTTCTATATTGACTGTATCCACTGATGCTAAAACTAATGTGAACAGTATTCCTATAGTAAGAGAATTCCCAGATGTTTTTCCAGATGATCTGCCAGGGGATTTGATTGATAGGGAGATTGAGTTCACCATAGATGTGATTCTGAGTACACAGCCTGTATCTAAAGCTCTGTACAGAATGGCACTTACCGAATTGAAAGAGTTGAAAGTTCAACTGTAAGAACTGTTAGATAAGAAGTTCATCAGGCCCAGTACTTCACCGTGGGACGCGCTAGTCTTATTTGTGAAAAAGAAAGACGGCTCACTGAGACTCTGCATTGACTACCGCGAACTGAATAAGGTAACAGTGAAAAATAAATATCCGTTGCCTCGCATTGATGATTTATTTGACCAGTTATAGGGTGCCCAAATATTCTCCAAAATTGATCTTAGATCTGGATACCACCAATTGAAAGTCAAGACAGGGGACATAGAAAAGACTGCCTTTCGAACGAGGTACGGACATTACGAATTCTTACTTATGCCTTTCAGAGTTACCAATGCACCTGCTGCATTTATGGACCTTATGAACAGAATTTTCAAACCATTCCTTGATGAGTTTATAGTTGTTTTCATAGATGACATTTTGATTTATTCCAAAAGCACAGAAGAACATGAACGTCATTTGAACATTGCCCTACAGACCCCAAGAGAACAGAAACTCTATGCAAAACTAACTAAATGTGAATTTTGGCTAGACAGTGTGATGTTTTTGGGACATGTGATCAGTAAGGATGGTATTACAGTTGACCCACAGAAAATTGAAGCAATAGTGAACTGGCCTAGACCGACAAATGTTACCGAAGTCCGAAGTTTTCTAGGCTTAGCCGGGTATTATAGAAGGTTTGTCAAAGACTTCTCCAAAATTGCCCTACCACTGATACAGCTGACTCAGAAGGGGATATCATTTGACTGGACCGATCAGAGGGAATCATCTTTTCAAGAGTTGAAAACTCGACTAGTGACTGCACCAATTCTCACCTTACCCTCAGGTACGGATGGTTATACTGTGTATAGTGATGCTTCTTATAAGGGTTTGGGATGTGTTTTAATACAGAATGGCAAAGTTATTGCATATGCTTCCCGACAACTGAGACCGCATGAAAAGAACTACCCGACCCATGATTTAGAACTTGATGCAGTAGTGTTTGCACTGAAAATCTGGCGTCACTACCTTCATGCGGCGACATGTGAGGTGTATACAGACCACAAGAGTTTGAAATACTTCTTCACATAGAAAGAACTAAACATGAGGTAGCGGAGATGGTTAGAACTGATAAAAGACTACCATCTACAAATCCTGTACCATCCAGGGAAAGCTAACACCGTTGCTGATGCACTGACTCATAAATCGATTGGAAATTTAGCCTATTTACTCACCGGGCAGAAAGAATTGCTATGTGACCTTGAAAGACTTGAAATTGAGATTGTTTTGCGTGAACAAGGTGGAACAATAGCCGCTATTTCTGCTCAACTGGCACTGATTGAAGAGATTAAAGAGAAACAGCAACAGGATGACTTCTTGAGAAAGGTCGTCGAAGAATGGGAATCAAAAACGAGGCCGGATTTCAAATTTGAGAATAATGTGTTGAAATTTCAGGGAAGATTGTGTGTACCGAGTAATTCTGAACTGAAAAGGAGAATCCTGCAAGAAGGCCACAATTCAAAACTATCTATCCATTCAGGAAATATGAAAATGTATCAAGACTTGAAACTGAATTTCTGGTGGTTGGGAATGAAGAAAGAAATTGCTGATTTTGTATCAAAATGTCTTCATTGCCAACAAGTTAAAGCCGAACATCAACGACCCACAGGTTTACTGCAACCCTTACCAATACCGGAGTGGAAATGGGAACATATCACTATGGATTTCATTGTTGGTTTACCTCGCTCCAGTAAAGGTATGGATTCAATTTGGGTTATTGTTGACAGACTGACTAAATCTGCTCATTTCTTACCTATCAAAACAATTTATAATGCGGACAGATTGGCTGTAATCTATATTGATGAGATTGTTAGATTGCATGGAGTGCCTGTGTCCATTGTTTCTGATAGGGACTCGAAGTTTACATCGAGATTTTGGCAAAGCCTACAGACAGCATTGGGTACTAAACTGAGAATGAGTAGTGCATACCATCCTCAGACAGATGGTCAGTCAGAAAGAACCATCCAGACTCTGGAGGATTTACTGAGAATGTGTGTTCTTGATTTCCAGGGAAATTAGGAAAGTCATCTACCTTTAGCTGAATTTGCCTACAACAACAGCTTTCATTCAAGCATTGGTATGGCGCCTTTCGAGGCTTTGTATGGAAAAAAATGTCGACCTTCGATTTGCTAGGCAGAAGTTGGAGATGGGCCTTTGCTTGGGCCCGAAATTGTGCAAGAAACTACTGAAAAAATGAAACTGATCCAACAGAGACTAAAAATCGCACAGAGTCGACAGAAAAGTTATGCGAATGTCCGAAGACGAGACCGAGAGTACGAAGTAGGTGATCATGTTTTTGTTAAAGTGACACCGAAGAAGGGCCAGACTTGTTTTGGAGTTAAAGGCAAGCTAACGTCGAGATATGTCGGACCGTACGAGATTATTGAAAAGATTAATCCGGTGGTGTATTGTAGACCCCCCATTTTTGACCAGCCTTAAGACTCAGACGTCACCAACTGAGCGCTCGGTGATGTTGCATATTGTGCTCGTCCTGAGGTTTTAGAGTCTCGGCTGCGAGCCTTGCCTCCAAACTTCGGGGCTCTTTTGTGCTTTGCCTCGGTTTGCGAACCAGGTCCCATTTTCTCTATTTTCTCTTCCCAAAGGGAGGGAGAGGTCTCATAGACCATCTCTCAGTGGCCGTAGGCTACGTTTCGTGATCGTAGGCCATTTTTCCCGTTTGGAGCCCGGTTTCCGGTTTTCGGAGCCGTCGGTCGTGTGCCTCAGTTCGGGACCGCTTAACTACCTCCATTCGCTCCGATTTTTGGCACACACCTTGTTTCCTCCCTTTTGAGGGACACTGTGGCCCGAGAGACCAACTCCGTGGTCGAATGCCACTTCCGGCGCCTAATAGCCTATTTTCGGGGCCTCGAACTGCGTGTTTCGGCCCCTGAACCTTCGTTTTGCATCCGTCTTGGTCCATTTTTGGCAGGGACCTTATTTTCATTGTTAGAAGGGTTGTAGGAGGGTGGGACACCAGCATTTTTTCTGAAAAACCAGCTTTTCTCTTTATTGTTTTTCGTCGCCCGTTTTTCTTACTAGAAAACTGGTTTTTCCCATTCCCGGGCCACTTTTTCTGACTTTCCACCACACCATTGTGTTGTACACACCTGGGAGGCCACCAATATGGGTAGGCCGACCAGTAATTGTCCCTGACCCTTTTCAACCCCTCTAAAAAGCTGGTTTTTCTCTCTCCTGGTTCACATTTTCTGGGTTTTGACCATACAACTGTGTTGCACTCATCTGGGAGGCCACCTTTTTGGGGTGGCCGACCAGCAATTGTTCTTGACCCCTCTAACCCCTGGTCGGCCGATGTAGCAACGCCCGCGAGGGCTTCACTCTACAGTTTGCAGGACTCTTCTTTTTGTTTGTTGCGGTTCTAAATCTGAACCAAAGAGTCCACCTCTGGCAAATCGTTTTAAGGAAAACAGATTTTCGAAAGTAGTGCCAAACATGGATTTGCCAGGACATGAGTCGCCACCTAAATATTTTTAAAAGGAATTTAGGAAACCCCGACTCGGTGCCAAAGGCCACGTGGTCCGCTATCACCAAAGTGACTTGGCTCGGAGCTTGGGTACGATCGAAGGTCACTATGAGCACCCTTTCGCCCGTCCAAGACCGCCTCTACTAACCGTGATATCCATTTTTGAAAACTTTATGCGTTCTTATTCTCGTTATTAGCCTAGAATTACTATGTTATCTTGCCAAAGAAACAAGTATAGACTAGATCGCCTAATTTGGGAACAAACATTGCATATCCGCTTTTGTCTCAAACGTGTTTAGATGTTGCTACTCGCAAGTAGACTAAAATGCGGATTTCAATGAGTACTTCCAACTTAAGCAATCCAACCTCCACCCACGAGGCATTCATACGGTTTATCATGTAAGCATTTAGCGCATGGTAATCCTCTTGTCATGGCAACACCCACACGCATGCAAGATGCTAAAGCAAGAACACTTACATCGCAGGTGCGAAAAAAAAATAAACTAGTTAGCAAAACATGCATGACCTAGTTCATGTTAAGTGGCTAATGCAACACGCATAAATGCAATCTAGAGTAGGCTCGGCTAACCCTAAATATGTCATGTGAAATGCTATCACGAGCACGTATTCAATTTGGAATTGAAAATTGCAATGCAGTTTGTATGATGTACCGAGCCCTGCATGTAAACAAATGCATGAAATGCACACATGCGTTGCATAAGGTATGCTAAAATAAGTATGCCCTAATCTACCATAAGGTAAATAAAAGGGAGAAAGAAATGGGGTTGGAAGACATACACCCACTCACACACACTTATTACAATTTCGCCCTCACTGAGGGACCGAATAAATATACAAAACCAAATAAATAATTAACTAATCTAGCTAATTAAATATTACAAATTAACTAAATTAATTAAATAAATTAATAAATCTAATTAAGCATTAAATGCCTCGGGATGAGGGCTAATTGCGTGCGCCGGGACTCGCTCGGAATCACACCGCTGCAGGTTGCCTCTGTTTCTCCGCTTCATTTCAAAAAATTCCAAAACTCAGAGTGCCTCCCGAACACCGAGAAGCATCATCGGCTCGAAGAGGGCCACCTACCGAGGAGAATTACCATCGGCATCTTTCATTATCGCTGCCAGTAAGCAGGGTCGGCTTGACTAAAAGTGCCGTCGGCACAAAGTGTTCGCAAAACCCTTGTTGACTACCTTCACAAAGGTTGTTGTGCTTGGTCCCTTGAGCTCCAATCCACCAAGAATCACCAAAACTAACCTTTAGAACCTCTGAACCAAGAGAAGTGGGACACTAGGTGCTAGTGTGCAAAAGTAAGGCACAAAACACCTAGTTAAACAAGAGAATGAGAGAGATATAGAAGTTATATCTATTCTAACCCTAAAACCAGAGCTTGGCTCTCAAACAATGCCTAACACTCTGAAATTTTCTAACCCTCAAGCCAAGAGGGAGAGCTTCCCTCTTATAGGCCAAAAGCTTACAAGCTTGGCCACTAAGCAAGCCCATCCCTCCATACACGTGTATGGAGGGGAAACAAGTTGCAAACAGCTGTGAGAAAATATCTCACCAAGCAAGTGCACAGTGGTCGGCAGGGCAAAATGGTTATTTCCCAAAAGCAAGGCCGATCGGCACAAAATAGTGCCGACCGCACAATATAGTGCGGTGACAACTGACCACATGGTAGCCTCTAGCCCCAATGGTGTGTGGGGATGCCTCGAAGGCATTCCCCGCCTCAAAGCAAATCACAGTGTTTGGTGCAAAACCAAACACAAGCAGTCGAAGTTCGGAGGTCCCGAGGCACGACGCGAGCCGAGAACTCCGAACTCCAAACGAACACACATGGATGATCACCGAGTGTCCAGCGGTGACATCCAAGTCTTGAGGACGGTCAAAAATGGGGTGTCTCTGATTGCCCTCTTTGACAGAACTCGAAAGTCATAACAATGACGGAGTGAATGTCAAAGCCCGAGAGGCGACCCATTTTGACAAGGTCAAGACTTGGACAAACATGCAAAGCGCAAATGGTTGAACTCGTAAGTCGCCTCGTATCCCTCAAGGAATCAAACCAACGTAGTTCATGCAAGAGGCACACATGCCAATGATAAGATATCGCCAGAGGCGGGGCAAAATGCAATCGAAAATGCAAGAAGCCAAGCATAACTTATGATCATGCAAAGAAAGTCAGAATGAGGCGCACATGCGACGCTTATAAGCTAACATGCAATCTACACTACAATGTAGAAAGGATGTAAGAGAATTATGCAATTCTCAAAACGTCTCACTCGGCGAGATACAATACCTGTGCGACTCGTCCGGGTTCACCAGCGGGAAATGAGCCGGACATACAATATCGTGCCTGGAAAGAAAACAAACTTAACAGGTACAATATGATTAGCAACATGCATGTCATATGCAATGTGAATGCTGAATGGTATGCAATATATACAAAACTATGTATAGATAATGCAAATGAAAATGTAGTGCAATTAAAACTAAATGCGAACTACATGCGAGGCAATTGAATCATGATTCAATCATGAGCGTTCAAAACCTCACAAATGTCAAATAGATTGATGGAGGTAACAAGTCCGTCTCCCATAGATCGATGTCTGATCTATGAGTACTTCGTACGGACACAAGAACAAGTATTGGGTGGATTGACATAAGTGGGGTGACGACCCGCTGATGAAAGAACAATGATCCTAATGCCGGATGCAACAATTACACTACAATGTAATGGAAATGGATAAATGATACAATGGATATGGCACGCGGGCCAAACCAAATCTTGCCTAGGAAAGGCATGTACACATACAACCCATGTCTAACACAGCAACGGTGCCGCTACCCTCTAGGCTCGGACACAAAAGCTCGACAACTGTGCTTCGACACGAAAAATATGGGCACATACCAGACCAAGCTCAACTTGGAAAGGCGCAAGCCATAGATGGAAGGTGATGCAATGGATGCATGCAATGGAATAGATACAATGGATATGGCACGCAGGCCAAACCAAATCTTGCCTAGGAAAGGCATGTACACATACAACCCATGTCTAACACAGCAACGGTGCCGCTACCCTCTAGGCTCGGACACAAAAGCTCGACAACCGTGCCGACCACGAACAACATGGGCACATACCGGACCAAGCTCGACTTGGAAAGGCGCAATATAGATGGAAGGTGATGCAATGGATGCATGCACTACAATGCAATGGGTATTTACGTAAAATGCATGACATATGCACTATACTACAATGATGCATGACATATGCATGTTTTTTTTTTGTTGTTTTTGTAATGCAATGCATGACATATGCAATATTTACAATGATGCATGACAATGCATGTTGATGCAATGACTATGATTGCGATTTTCCTATCTTACCAACCGGCGATACACTAGGTTGGTTCAAGATCTGCATTGAGGCGTGACACGCCTCAACCTATGGGGCTACCATACTGATTTCAAGCCGAGGGTACATCCCCAGGTATTTAAACCAGACTTTAGTCTCGAAATTCGAACCTTATGCGTTCTAGGCATAAGCCGCTCGAACTCTAGTTTTCACCGTCGATTGATCTTCTAGGAACTCACATGAGCATAGACAGTGGCTTTTACCAGACCACCGAAAGTCGTTCAGGCACGACAGAACCGAAGGAAATGCACCTTCAGAGGATTTAAGGTCTCCTAGACCGGGATGCGAGCGTATGCATGACAATGCATGTTGTGTTTTGTCTTTGAAATGCGCCAACGCTACGCTTTGAGATGCATGATAATGCAAATGGCGGGTTTAAGGTCTCATGGGACCTAGGGGGCAACCGATGAGGTGCGCTAAACAATGCGATGGAATGCATGCCAAATGCAATGAGGTGCACAACACAACGCTATGGAATGCATGCCAAATGCAATGAGGTGCTCTTGTAATGCACCGGAGGTCTTACACCTCCCGAGGACTTAAGGTCTCCTAGGCCGTGCGTGTTTAAGGTCTCGCCAGACATCGGGGCAAATCGTTACCACAAGATTCAAGAGCATGCGATGCAAAATGGGGCAATTGAGACGCGTGTCTCAAAAGATGGAAAATGGAGTGCAATGAGGTACACGTGCCTCAAAGGATGGAAAATGAAATGCAAATGAGGGTGCGCTTAAGCGGCGATTTAAATGCGTGCCAAATGCAATGAGGCGACTTAACACACAAGGTCTTGCACCTCCCGAGGATTTAAGGTCTCCTAGACCGGCGTGTTTAAGGTCTCGCGGACCGAAGAACAACGTGCAAAGTGCAAATGCATGATAGTGCTTGTAATAAAGCACGGACAATGTAGTCAAGGTGTTTAAGGTCTCGTCGGATCACACGCATTCTTGGTCCCGCCGGACCAGGTGTGTTTAAGGTCTCGCCAGACCGTGCGGGGCAATTGTTTAATGTGACACACGTATCACACGGGATGCGAAAACAATGTGAGTGAAGAAGAAACGAAACAAGAGGCATGCATACCTCATTGGATGGAAAATGAAGTGCAAAACGAGGCCTACATGCCTCGAGATGCAATGAAATGCGAAATGGGGCACACGTACCTCATTTGATGGAAAATGAAGTGCAAAACGAGGCGTACGTGCCTCGAGATGCAATGAAATGCGAAATGGGGCACACGTACCTCATTTGATGGAAAATGAAGTGCAAAACGAGGCGTACGTGCCTCGAGATGCGATGAAATGCGAAATGAGGCACACGTACCTCATTTGATGGAAAATGAAATGCAAAATGAAGCGGTATGACACGCATGCCACATGACAATGCAAAACGGTGCAAGTCGCGAGAGACGTGCGAGATGGCGCGATACGATGCGCCGGACAACATGATGGATGCACGTGACACACACAGGGCAACTTTTGGATCTCCGTAGATGACAAAAGGATACAAAAGGATACAATCTTCGCTGAAATTGAGCACCACGCATAGTAGAGAAATCAAGTCAAAACGGAGGCGGTTGAGCATCGGGACGCATTTTCTCAGATTTTCTTGAGACTTGAAGACCCAAAGTGATAATATAGCCCAAACAAGGCCCAAGGAACACCACCGGTGGGTGGAATGGCCACCGGGCCAACCGGTGATAAAAACTTAATCGGCATTAAAGATGCCGACCGCACAAAATGTGCCGACCGCAAAAGTTGTTGACGGGGCGCTCGCCATTTCATCTTGGGCTTTATAAAATAGGGCTTGAAGCCCTATTTCTTCACTTTTCTTCCGCCGAGATCTCACTCTCTCTCTAGAGTCTTTCTCTCCTCCTTTGCTCATTTCTTTGAGTTTTCGCGCCATTTTAGCCGTCGGATTCGCGATCTCCTTCAAGGCTTTCGGACATTTTCAACCGAACAAATCTTTGTTTCGGGATTTCCTTTGCTATTTTCACCTTTTCGGGACTCGTTCCCCTTGGTTTCCTCTATATTTCCGTATATTCCCATCTTCCGACCTTCCCGGCCATTTCCGGCCCTCTCGGGGTTGACTTTGCCGGTTGACTTTTCGCATTCCGGCCCGTTTTTCATCTTTCGGCTCATTTTTCACCACCACTACACATGGCGGACGATGTTCCACATGTCGGGACTCCCCCAGATCTTGAGATGGATCCCGGGGTCGAGCTCTTGCCACTGAGCGAGCGCCCCTTCGATCCGGCGACCTATCGCCCGGCCATCCACGTGCTACCACCTGACGGACTCCGCCACTTCCGCGGCTTCGAGAGGGCTTTGGATCCAGAGGTTCTGCTGCGTGAGCCGGCCTCCCACTTGTCTTTTGGCGTCGCCGAGGTAACACTCTTGCCTCTTATTTTCTGCAATGTAGGATTTTCTGTCAACTGCCATAGCTAACTGAACCCATCAACTGCTTAGTTCTGATGTACTGTACTGTAGTTGATTGTAGACAACTTCATAACTGACATCTGCTTAGGACCGACGCACATGCACACACACTGCACTAGTCTGAATCACCCAAACACACGGCACACATCACATCAGAATTCATCGACACCCGGTGCTCATTTGAATCAAAACTCGCCGCATGCTAGACTTGCACAAAACTACACAAACACGCAGACATATCACACTGCTTACATCGATCCTCACAGAGCATCGACATATCACGCATCGCAACCTATCCACCGTACATCAAACCCGATATCCGCTTGAATCAAAAATGTGCACACATGCACTAAGTTCACACAGAGCATCCAAAACATACCGACGCATCACGTGCTTTGTAGTTCATTTGTAAGCACACACCGCAGATCTTGTTAAAATCAAAATTTGCACTCATGCTATATTCACTCTAAAGTTTTTCATGCCTTTAGAAAAGAATAAATCACAGATTCATCATTGCTTCAAGAATCGTACTTTTTGAAAACAGGGATTCCCATACCATCCGCGGGTATGGGAATGTCGTCGCGCAGGCGCAGAGCTTCCCGAGGAGGTTCGCTACATCGTGACGAGGGGGCTTCGGCGTTGCAGGGACTTACGCTTTTACCTGCGGCCTCTTCTTGCCGCCTGGCAGAGGTGGTGGGACACCACAGATTCGTTTCACTGTCGGCGACGGGGACATGACGATGACCCCTTATGACTTCTCGATGCTTACCGCCTCGGGTGGGGGTGATCCGATCCCTTGATACGAACATGGACGAGTGGATCGCCAGTTCATTTACTCTCAGCCTCCGCCTCGCTTCGCCGGCTTTGCCCGCTACTCTTGGTTTGAGGGGGCGTGAGGGGCCCAGCGTGCCCTTGGTGATGCAGCGCCGATGACCGCAGAGGCCGTGGATTGGTACGCACGGCTTCGATGTTTACGCTAGGGACGACGATTCGCCGACCGGCGAACAAGGCCTCTCGCCTCCTCAAGACCTTGGTGGATGTCGAGACATTTTGCGTTTTGATTGGGGTGGTGCGCTCGCCACCCTCTATGGCTATATGAGTTCGGTTTCATGCAAGGATCTTGCTCGGGGGCTCTTGGCGGGCTTGGGAGGTATGTCTCCTTCTCGCTTACATTTTTGCTCTACATACTTTCAGATTCTACATACATCGCCACATCGACCAGATAATCGCATAACACGGCACACACATACTCGCTTAATCGACCGTACCACGGTTCACACTATACCCTCGCTCAATACACCGCACAACACATGGCTCGATATTTCGCTTTGTTCTACATTCTCGCTTTATCCGATGATGCTCGATATCGGTTTTGGTTGTGGGTGTATGCCTACTTTCCTGTGGAGCTGCTGCCGACACGAGACTCCTCCGTCGTCCCCTTCTCGCCGCTTTGATGGGAGGTGCACACGACCGGACACCTTCAAATTTCTTCCCAAGTTATTTTGACACCATTACCCTGCAGAGGTATGTTTTACTTGTAGTTCATCCAAGTTTCGTTTTTCCAATTTGATATTTGCAATACCAATAGATAACAAAGCAGATTTCGATTTGAGATCACTGGCGACCATGGGCTCCTTTACTGCTTGATGACGAGGATCGACACGCGCCGAGGAGACCTCTCATCAATTCTTTTGGAGGGCCCGGTCTGGGCTTGGTACTGGGGAGCGTTTTCTCGCTGCACTTTGGGTTGCTGTGAGCAGATAGTCCTGCTCACCCTCCCGAGCATATGAGGGATCTTGAGAGGTTCACTGCTGACCAGATGGTGGACTACACCCTTGGTCAAGGCGGTTTGCCAGAGGCGAGGGCGACTATTCTGAGTACGTCCGACTTTTATCATGCGACCTCCCGAGTGGTGGCCGAGTTGATCCAGAGAGACTGCGGTGCGGCTCAGGCAGAGGTGGGACAGAGCGGAGCGGGCCGTCACAATGGCTCGAGCTCGAGTCCCGAGGCGAGGCGAGTGCAGAGGGACGAGGTGCGGTTGGCTGCTCGCCTACTATGTTGACGACAGGCGAGCGGAGACCTACCAGATCCTTTTGCTCCTCCTACCGGTCATGAGTTGGTGGCATTCTGACTTGCCTCCCAGATGTATCACTTTATTTCAGATCCGCATTGTTATTTCACTTCAGTTCATTCAGATATCCCACGTATCATCGATGTATTTAATACTTTTGCAGACTTCTTCCGAGTATACCCGCTACCAGGAGTTGAATGCCTCCCCGCCGATCTTTGCCGCAATGACTCGACGCCTTGACCGCCTACGGCTTGCCGGTATGTTCTATTGACCACGCCTCAAATCATATTCGCTTCACACAACCGCTATATCGCAAAAATCGACAGATCACACGGCTTTCATACATCTGACTCATACATCGTGATTCTCAGATGACAAACCGTCCACTCATTCACACACCAGACTCATACATCGCATCCCACACCGATAGACCGCCACGGTTTTTCGATGTGTTTACTCTTTGTACTTTCACCTCCTTTCCCGATCCCTCCAAGGTGGGTGGCGCTGCGACCGGGCCTCCCTTTCGACCCGGGATGGCAGTATGCCTCGCACCAGAGGAGGGCATTCTCATGCGGGAGTAGCTCATGAGCCGCCCCAGATGATGAGTCCGAGGAGGAGACAGAGGAGGTGGGGCATCAGAGGAGGAGACCGGGGCACTGCTCGAGCTCGCATGGATGCTCTCGATGATGCTCCCGGCTTCGCCCAGAAGAGGGCGAGGACGGATCCCGGCATGAGGCCACCAGCGATGATGATGATCACTGCTGCTTTTTTCTTTTATTTTCTCAGACTTTTCCTTTTGTAGATAGAGCACTATGTATCGCCAAAGTGTTTTTGCTTTCCAAAACGTGTAATCGAAAAGATTATATATAAACAAACTTTTTGTCTAAAAGAGTGTTATATCTCAGATGTTTACGATACCGCACATTTTATACTTTGCATCGCATTGCATCATACTACACCTCAAATGTAAATGGCATTGATATACTTGTTTAACAAAACAACCAAGCATTTGCATCGCAAAGAATAGGATAACCAATCAACTAGCAGAAATAATTCAAATAAGCCACTACTCAAATCAATACACGCCCATGCTCACGGGATTAATCTGGGATTGATCTCATTTAGCCCATAATTCAAGATTCGGTTCATTCCGCACACAAAGAAACTTTTGAACAAACAATTTCAATCGACGAGACGGATCACGAATCGATATGGTTGCGGTTGAAACACCTCGGATGTCTCAAATCTTCCCTTTCCTTTTCTTGCCTTGCACGGATGTAGAGAATGGCACAAGATCCTCGAGTACAAACAATCGCTTTTGAAGAGGATGGGTTTTCAACCGAGTATCGAGCCTACCAAAGGACGCGACGAGAGACTCAAACGAAGAAACAAAAGGCACACGACCTAGCACAACGAGACACACTCGGAAAAGACTCAAAGCTTAACATTGAGATCGATAAGTCAAAAGACACGACACACGGACATGTTTTTTTTTTTTAATAAAGACCTCAGTTTGAGGAGCCAATTCCTCCTGTAGGTTTCCCACCCCTTCGATTTGTGACTCTCACATCACTGCCTCAAGCTCGGTTTTTCTCACAAAAACCCTTCTCCCATTTTTTCTCTCAACTTACTCCTCTCTATTCTTTAATCTCTCATTTTGCATCCCTCCCTGTGGTAAATGACAGATGAATAGGAAATTGCTTCATATCCAACGCCGTTAGCTCATGCTATTCCTTCAAGAATAGAGTGCCTCTCGCAATCCTAATCTGGGAAGACAGAGGACCTGACTCAATCGTGCCCCTAGTTCGTTATTTTGACCATTTTTTATTTTCTCCTTAAAACAGTTTTGATCAAAATGAGAGTTGGATTAACACACTTATTCAATTTTTGATTTGAAAATCATGCGAATCAGCCGGAGCATCTAAAATTCTCCTTTGGGGTCCAAACATGGTCCAATTTTAAAGATGGAAAAGTTTTTGAGAAAATAAGTCAACCTCATAAAATTTTTCAAAAACTATTTTTGCAAATAAACGATGCTCAACAAGCATGAAACTTACCCTCGAGACATGCAACCCTGGATCGGAGGCAATGGAAAATTGCCCTGCTTGAAGGGGAATATAGCGGAAAGTTGCCCCTAGTTTGAATGGTAACTTAGGGCAACTTTTGGACATGGATGGCAATGGGTGGCAACGGAAAGTTGCCCTTGTTTGGATGATGCCGCATGCATGTCGTCACTCCTTATTGATGACGACCGACCCTCGGACGCGGAGAAGTCGAAGATGGCTTGAATCAATATATGGACACAATACTTGAAAGGTGTTGGCGGTTGGGCTTCAAGAGAAAATTGATCACGCAATTCCACCATTGTGACCGAGACGCCGGATTAGGAGGAGGCAAGTGACCAAAACCATGACATGGACCGAGACGCTATGAAAGCGTTGGGGCTGGACTTCAAGATGAAGTTGCCCACGATCCCAAACATGGGAATCAAGCCTTACGTAGTTCCCGGTCCAAGGTACTCTCGGGTATTTTAACCTTCACTATTTTCAGTGCTCTAACTTTTGCCAAGGCGCTGTGCGGTTTTCGACCTTATGAGCTTTTTTTTCTTTTTTCTTTTTCTTTTCAATTCTTCTTTTTTTCTTTTGTTTTCTTTTGGGCTCTAACTTTTGCCAAGGCGCCTAATGCGGTTTTCGACCTTAAGAGCTTCTTTTTCTATATATTTTTTTGCATTACCTTTTTTTTTTTTTTTTCCCTTTTTTTTTCTTATCTTTTTTTTTCATTCTTTTCTTTGCTCTAACTTTTGCTCGGTCGCCTTCCGGTTTTCGCCCGAGCCTCTCAAAGGGTAAAAGTGTAGCAAGTCCATGCCAATGGTTTTGGGGTTGAAGCCTCCGCATCCAGAGAGCGATCGTTGATTTGCGTAAGAACCCATCATGGTCACGAATGAACCTTGCTTGGTGGATCTCGATCTTCGATCTGACGTTGGTGCCTTTTGTTCGAGGGCTGCTTCAAATCGGGCCACACGGGCGTTTCGTGACACTGATCGTTTTGAACCGATCCCGGGTTTGCAACAGATGAAACTGAATTCGACTGGGAGCGATCCTGGGCTTACACGATCTCGAGAGCGATTCCACACAGGTCTTCGCATTAATTGTGCAAAATATTTTGTTTTTTGAAAGTATTCAAGGAAACGACAAACCTCTCGCCACGAAGATAGTGTGGAACCACCGATTGGACCAGATCCTTCTCAGTACTCACGCTGTCAAGCATGATTTCATTCATTAACAGCTTAGCATGCCTCTCTTTCTCTCAAAATGATCAAAGTTTTGCAAAAACCCGAGGAATTCCTTCCTCTTCGTTTTCACCACAGTGTTCAAAAAAAACTTAAGTCAAAGCAATAATCTTTAGGGCACAAAAGAGCAGGCGGAATGCGCTGTCACCCCATTCGGATTCTCTAGCACAACTAGCACAACACAGTTAATAAACATGGGAACACGGTAGCCACGGCTGTTTCATTCAGATTCCCCGGATGTAAATTGGCTCCAACAGAGGCAGACCCAAAAGGAAAGCAAAAGAAGTAATTACAAAACAAAACGGTGCTTGAGGCGACAACCCCGAAGTCACCTAGCATTCTGTACAGAAGAGGGATTGACTCATTACAATTAGACAGACCCTTAAGCAAAAGGACTGTCTCAAAACAATGAGACAAACTTAACAACAAAACAGAAGACTGACTCGACACCCAAGTCAGGTTTTACAAAACTAGCATCGGCGGGTACTCAAAATTGCGTGCCAAACACCACATCAAAATGTACCAAATGTTGCGCAGCGATTCATCTTCCGATCACATACTCGCAGTATCTCAGGCCTTCAGATATCAGATCCTCGTAGTCCAAGAACTCCGTAGTAATTGACTTGGCCGAGGTTGGCGGAAGGATGATCTTATTATCAATCAAGTCTTGTACCTCGTGGCGGAGGCGGAAGCAGTTATCAGTAGCATGGCCAGACTGTTGATGGTACGCACAGTACTGAGTGGCATCATGGTCCGCTGGAAGGGGTTTGGGGAGTGGCCTAGGATCGAGAGGCGTAAGATGCCCCTTCTTGGCCAAAATCAAAAGTGCCCTAGACAAAGGCATGTAAAGAGGATGGAAGGCCCTGCGCCCTCGGGGCAGGTACTTTGGAGCCTGAACACTCCTGCTAGATGTACTGGCGAATGGGTCGGCAGGTGCGGCCTTGGGTTTCTGATTCTTTCCCGGTGCAGGATTGGGAATGGGAGAAGCTGTTTTGGCATGACGGGGCCTGTCCCGATTCTCTGGTCGTCTGCATCGCCTCAAAGTGGGTGGAAGGCATTCTCCATAGCTTTTGTCATAACTGCAGATACTGGCCATTCATTCCCCGCTTTTAAAGCCTCGCCTACGTAGCTTGTTCAATGGGGTCGGTTCTGCTTTCATCTTATCTTTTCTTCGCCTCGGCCGATGAGAGGTTTGGGTTGATACTTGGTACATCATCATTGTGGGTGGAGGTCATCTCGATCGATTGAGCTCGATCACAATCCGCCCCAGTATCGGAGGCTCCTGCGGTTCGAAACTTTCTACATACGGTACAACCGGTGGCGAGGTTGACATTCTATAAGCAAGGTCTGCCACAGACCTTTGGAGGTCACCTATCATCCCCATTAACTCGAATGTGGTGGGCTCGCGAGCCTGATAGAACTGGGGAGTCCAGACGGTTGTCTGGCGGGTGACTCGGGTGCGGCATATTAACAGCAGATCACTCAGGATGGTTTCTGACTAACGCGTCGTCATGACCACAATCTCTACAGAGTTCTCATATCATGTTCACCCTCGCCAAAGAAGGAGAAGACACTAACTGCTTACGACTCAACTCTCAATTTCGAATCAAACGGAAAATGAGCGGTATTTCAAATTTCAGACGGATCAAACAGGTGTAGCCGAACAACGGTACTATATCGCGATCATCGTTTCAGATTTCTTGTTCCAAATCAAACCGATTTCCACAGATATAATCGATTCTCAAAATATCGACATCGATGCCCTCAGTAGGATCGCAGACTTATAACCGGTATATGCATTCCTCGAGAGATATACTCTAAAAGCATATAGCAAGTAAATGAGAGCCAATACACCCCTATGTTGGGGTAGGGCTTCCTCGTCCTATTTTGTCGTGAACTAGGGTTTTACTACGCACGCCGGTTTCAAACAACCTAAATCGGGTAAGCAACCCGTCCTAGTTTGGAATGGTCACTATGGATTCGACTATGCGACTAGGTCGAATGGTCAAAGGGGTGCCCCTAAAACCGGGTTTGTGTTCTATCTTGGCAGAGCATTCGCGAACCGTCAAATTTTACGGACATGCCTTGACAAGACAAGCCTCCAAGAAACCGCCAGAATAGCAGATGGCCAACACGGTGTCCTAGGCGCACCAATGCACATGCAATGCAAAGAAACACATAAGTGAAATCAAAACAGGATATCACGAGTTCGAGTCAAGCTCTAAACTCCCCAGTAGTCGCCAGAAATCAGTAACGCATGGCTTCACTCTACAGTTCGCAGGACTCTTCTTTTTGTTTGTTGCGGTTCTAAATCTGAACCAAAGAGTCCACCTCTGGCAAATCGTTTTAAGGAAAACAGATTTTGGAAAGTAGTGCCAAACATGGACTGCTTTGCCAGATTACAGAGTCGCCACCTAAATATTTTTAAAAGGGGGAATTTAGGAAACCCTGACTCGGTGCCAAAGGCCACGTGTCCGTCATCACCAAAGTGACTTGGCTCGGGAGCTTGGGTACGATCGGGGAAGGTCAGCTATGAGCACCCCCTTTCGCCCGGTCCGAAGACCGGCCTCTACTAACCGTGATATCCGTTTTTGAAAACATTACATGCTCTTATTCTGGTTATTAGCCTAGAATTACTATGTTATGCGCACAGCAAACAAGTATAGACTAGATCGCCTAATTTGGGAACAAACATTGCATATCCGTTTTGTCTCGAAAAACGTGTTTAGATGTTGCTACTCGCAAGTAGACTAAAATGCGGATTTCAATGAGTACTTCCAACTTAAGCAATCCAACCTCCACCCACAGGCATTCATACAGTTTATCATGTAAGCATTTAGCCGCATGGTAATCCTACTGTCATGGCAACACCCACACGCATGCAGTATGCTAAAGCAAGAACACTTACATCGTACTCCGTGCCAGAAAAAGTAAACTAGTTAGCAAAACATGCATGACCTAGTTCATGTTAAGTGGCTAATGCAACACAGGCATAAATGCAATCTAGAGTAGGCTCGGCTAACCCTAAATATGTCATGTGAAATGCTATCACGTAGCACGTATTCAATTTGGAATTGAAAATTGCAATGCAGTTTGTATGATGTACCGAGCCCGGTGCATGTAAACAAATGCATGAAATGCACACATGCGTTGCATAAGGTATGCTAAAATAAGTATGCCCTAATCTACCATAAGCAGGTAAATAAAAGGGAGAAAGAAATGGGGGTTGGAAGACATACACCCACTCACACACTTATTACAATTTCGCCTCACTCGGAGGGACCTAATAAATATACAAAACCAAATAAATAATTAACTAATCTAGCTAATTAAATATTACAAATTAACTAAATTAATTAAATAAATTAATAAATCTAATTAAGCATTAAATGCCTCGGGATGAGGGCTAATTGCGCGCCTTGGACTCGCTTCGAATCACACCGCTGCAGGTTGCCTCTGCCTCTGCTCTTCACTCAAAAAATTCCAAAACTTCAGAGTGCCTCCCGAGAACCGAGAAGCATCATCGCTCGCACAGAGGGCCACCTACCGAGGAGAATTACCATCGATCGAATTTCATTATCGGTCGTCAGGCGGCCGGTCGATTAAAAGTGCCGGTCAAGACAAAGTGTTCTGCAAAACCCTTGTTGACTACCTTCACAAAGGTTGTTGTGCTTGGTCCCTTGAGCTCCAATCCACCAAGAATCACCAAAACTAACCTTTAGAACCTCTGAACCAAGAGAAGTAGGGACACTAGGTGCTAGTGTGCAAAAGTAAGGCACAAAACACCTAGTTAAACAAGAGAATGAGAGAGATATAGAAGTTATATCTATTCTAACCCTAAAACCAGAGCTTGGCTCTCTAACAATGGCTAACACTCACGAAATTTTCTAACCCTCAAGCCAAGAGGAGAGCTTCCTCTTATAGGCCAAAAGCTTACAAGCTTGGCCACTAAGCAGCCCATCCCTCCATACACGTATGGAGGGGAAACAAGTTGCAAAACTGTGAGAAAATATCTCACCAAGCAAGTGCACAATGGTCGGCAGGCAAAATGGTCATTTCGCCTAAAACAAAGGCCGACAGGCACAAATAGTGCCGACCGGCACAATATAGTGCCGGTGACAACTACAACCAAAGGTAGCCTCTAGCCCCAAATGGTGTGTGGGGATGCCTCGAAGGCATTCCCCGCCTCAAAGGCAAATCAGGTGTTTGGTGCAAAACCAAACACAAGCGGTCGAAGTTCGGAGGTCCCGAGGCACGCACGCGAGCCGAGAACTCCGGGAACTCCAAACGAACACACACATGGATGATCACCGAGTGTCCAAGCGGTGACATCCAAGTCTTGAGGACGGTCAAAAATGGGGTGTCTACAAATGACCCGAGAGAGATGGCCGCCATCGCCCTTTTGAACTCGGCCGGCCATTTTGCCCCTCCTGTGCATTCCAACATTTGGCCACTGTTTTGCACTGCACCCTGTCCGAGGGACTGTCCTTTTGGAGGGCCATTTGAATTGGTTTTTCCCCCCCCCCCTTTTTTTTTGGCTTATCTCCTCTATAAAGACAACACTTGAGCTTCATTTCTAAGGGTTAGAAAAATTAGCTGGAGCATATCCCTACCATCCTCCATATCCCTCTCTTCCAAGCCTCAAAACACCCTTGTCCTTGCACCATTTACACACCAACTCATAGCCTACCACCTCCATCATCCATTCCAACACCTTGAGGCTGATTTGCAGAGGTTAGAAGCTCACCAACTTGGTCCAGAAGCTGCTGGAGGTCGGCTCTACAAGGGTAAGTCCTCATTTCCCCTTTTCTAGCCTTATTTTGCTTTATATCTTAGCTCCTTTTTCTTGCATTTTTGGGCTCCGAGATAAACTGGAAAAGATCTTATTTTGAGCCCCTCTTCAACCTTGTTGAAGGGCTCTTTGCTGTTTGAGGCCATCTACTTCCCCTTACCCTCTATCTCTCTTTTAGGGCTATTTTTGCATCATATTTTAGCCTTACTTGTGAACATTTTCAAGATATTCTATAAACTGAAAAAAAGTCTTTTTTTGACCTCCTCTTTAAGTTTTCTTGAGGTCACTTTTCTGTTTGGAGTCATCTCCTTCCTTGCATGCTTCATTCCTACATGCTTTGAGCCATGCATTTGAGCATTTGCATTAGCCTTGTTTTGGCCTCTTAGCCACTGAAATCTAGCAGATTTTTAGTGGCTTTGATGAGGTTTTGAGCCTTGAAGTCATAGAGGGGTGACCCCCTCACCCCTCTTTCTCTTTACTAGCATGTTTGGCCTTCCAAAGGGACCCTATCTTGCATGCTTTGAAGTCACTTTCCAAGCCTCATTTTGAGGGTTTTAAGATCTTCCTTGGCCCTTTCCAAGGCCCTTATGGCCATATTTTATGTCTATGTTGCATGTGTAGAGAAATCTCATTCAAGGCCTTTCAAAGAGGCCTTTCTTTGCATGCTTCCGAGATTGATTTTAGGGCCCATTTTGTGAGTTTTAGGGCTATCATATTCCATTTCCAGAGGTGGTCTCATCATGTTAAATGTCTATCTTGTATGTGCTTAATAACTCCTTGCATGACCCTCTAAAGGAGCTCATCATTTTTGCACATGTTGGCTCCATTTCAGTGATTATTTGGGCATATTTTCACATGTTTTGTTCACTGATTTTTGTTGGTTTGATGAGATCTCACATGCTTCACATACATGTCATGTAAACCATGTTTGCTAGTCAAAGTTGCATGCTATTTTAGTCCATCATGCTAACATTTTTTGGTCATGCTTTGAACTAGAAATGTTCATGTTTTGGGACTGCCTTGGCTCTATCTTTGTGCTTCATGGTCAAATAATGCATGCTTTGTATAGCTATAAGTCAATACATGTGCCTAGTTTTGAGTTTCAGGGCTCATCTCATGCATCGGGTGCCATATATCTATGATTCGGGATCATTTTGCATCATGTTTCAGTGCTGGAATTTGCATGTCTGTATGCCATATTTCATGCCTTGCCATGCCTTGTTAGAGTGGCATTTGGTGCCTTAGGTTCGGTCCTCGGTTTGCGTGCATCTGTGCACGCATTTCGGTTGCCTCATTTTCATCTCATGGCCACAGATGTGAGTGTGGCTGAGGTCCACTCATATTGGTGTAAGTCCATCATGCATTGTGTACGCCATTTCAATTCATAGCATTGCGTATGCTAGGTTGTATGTTAGAGCATTGTGTATGCCATGTTACATCACCTGCATTGCGTATGCCATTTTAGTCTATAGCGTTGAGTATGCTAGGTTGCATGTTAGGATTGCATTCATGCATGTCATGCATATTGCATTGTGCTTGGGATAGGAATTAGCCCAAGCACAGGAAACGAGGGACGTTTCGTACTCCGAGTGACGGAACGTGTCTCAATTCCCGGTCACCGACCCTCCGGATTAACCATGATGGAGTCTCGGTCTTGTTATGTTTTCATGTGCATTCATTTCATATTGAGTCGTGCAATTCGACTCCTCGGCCATCATGCATCGAGATGCGTGATTGGTGGCATGAGGATCGAGGCAAGCATACATGTGTGAAAATATTTTGTCATGCCCCTTTCTTGCTCTCTGTTGCAACAAATCAAGAATCAATAGCCTTTTGGAGCTTCGCACAATATTCCGGGCTTAATTGAAAACAGTGGCTAATCGGGGCATCGCGATAGATTTCCGCACAAGGCAACTCAAGCATGCATCACTCATCATCCAGAACAAAGCTAAGGCGGTCCATGGGCTTGCATACTAATTTACTATTTTCCTAGTTCATTTGTTAATTAATTAGGGTTTTGTACTTATTCGGACTGTAATTATTCATTTGGGACTGTACTATTTATTCGGACCCTCCGAGTGAGGGCACAATTGTAATAAGTGTGTGTGCATGTGATGTATGTCTTCCAACCCCACGTCTTTCTCCCTTTTATTTACCAGTTTATGATGGTTAGATTAGGGCATGTTTCAATTAGCATACAGTATGATAGCATGTTTACATTCATTCACCTGTTTTGCATACACCGGGCTCGGCGAATCATAACTCACTGCATTGTATTTCAATTCCAAGTTGAATACTTGTTAGCTGTAGCATTCCATATGCCATGTTTAGAATAGCCGGGCCTATCTTAGTTGCATTTCGCATGTGTTGCATTAGGCATTTCTATATAGTTAGGATCATGCATGGATTTCTAACATAGCTTCTGTTTTGGCTTGGAGTACTCGGTAAGTTTTTATGCTTTAGCATCCTTACATGCGTGTGAGTGACTACCATGATAACATGCTTACCATGAGGCTATATGCTTATGTGATATATCTGCCTGAATGCCTGTGGGTGAAGGTTGGATTATCTGAATTGGAACAATTCATCAATTGTAAGTTTTAAGCCCACTAGATAGTGGCAAAATCATGTTTTCTAAGCCCACCTAAGGGTGGCAAATTCACGTCTTAGCCTACTTGCGAGTAGCACGATCAAACCATTCTTCAAAACAAATATGAAATGTTTCGTTCCAATTCAGGCGACCCAGTCTATACTTGTATGCTATGCGCATCACATAGTAAATCTAGGCTAATAACCGGAATAAGAACGCATAATGTTTTCAAAACTAGATATCATGGTTAGTAGAGGCCGATCTTTGATCGGGCGAGCGGGGGTGCTCACGAAGTGACCTTCCCCAATCGTACCCAAGTTCCCGAGCCGAGGCAACTTTGGTGATGACGGACACGTGGCCTTAGGCACGAGTCAGGGTTTCCTAAATTTCCCAAAATAAAATATTTAGGTGGCGACTCTGTTTCTGGCAAAGCAGTCCATGTTTGGCACTTCTTTCAAAAATCTATTTTCTCAAAACGATCTGCCGGATTTGGACTATTTGGTTCAGATTGAGAACCGTGACAATTTGAGTCCGAACTGTAGTGAGCCCAAAATGAACAGAACGGGACTCATCCTCCCAGGGCGTTCGGGGACGTCTACACGTATCAAGTAGCGCTTCCTCCTGAGATGGAGCATATGCATAACATGTTCCATATTTCTATGTTGAGGGACTACCTTCGGGATCCCTTCTTTGTGATTGAGCCGAGCCGGGTAGTGCTAAGTGATGACTACACTTATGAAGAACAGCCTATTCAGATTGTGAACAGATGGATCAAGAAGTTAAGGAACAAAGAGATTCCGTTAGTGAAAGTTGACTGGCAAAACCACGGTGGGGTGTATGCCACTTGGGAAAGGGAAGACGATATGATCAAGAGATATCTTGAATTGTTCCCACTGAATCCTGTTTTCTTCCAAAATGAAGGTAATTCAAGTTTAGAGGACCAAACTCTTTATAAGGATGGGTGACTGTGACAACCCTCACCACTGTTTACTGATAACACCACTGATTAGTGTTAATCTATGATTAAGCATGTTAACTGACTGATTGACTGAAATTCCGAACTGATCGATTGCGTGTATTGGTTTAAACGCGTGTCTATCTGTTGGTCTGCTAAATTATCTGCTCATGTATTATGTTTAAACTGCAAATTGAAGGCCTTATCGGCGGCCGAATCTGAAATTGATTAATGCTTTATGCTAGTTAGAATTTATGTGATTTTATGGTATATTTAATTGAAATTTGCTTTGGAATGATTAAATTAGATTAAATAAGCTAAATTACAAAAGTTGGCTTTATTTACCTACATGCCATTGAGTGGCCATTTCCTACATTGTTGCTTGGACTTAGTTGTGAGATCATTTCATCCATTTCCTCAAGTCTCAACCGAGTGAGAGAGAGAGAGAGAGAAAGTTAGGAGAAAGCTTGATTTCATCTTGTTTTGGCTTGGAGATTAAGAGAGTTAAAGGCTGTTTCCATAATTGAACTTCCACATCTTGAATTCAAGGCATAAGGTAGGAGAATCATCTTCTTGATTGTTAAATTAAGTCATTTGTTGCATGGTTCATGGCAATTTAGTGAGTGAAGTCAAGTTTTGGTTTAGATTGTTGAATTGAAGCTTGTACCTTGCATGCATGTTCACATTTGTGAGTTTTGAGGTTGTCATCATAAAATTGCTTCATGCATGTCCATCTTTTGATCACAGTTCATGAATTCCTCATGTTTTTTATAGGATTGGCTCATTTGACCATGTATTTGAAGCTTTGAATTTAATTGAATACATGCATATTGTGTTTGAGCTTTGTTCTTGAAATTTATTTGAAAATTGTGTTCAATTTGAACTACCTTAGGGCTTTGATTTCTCAAATTTATCTTTGAAACATGTCTTACTATGAGTTTACAAGAGTTTTCCAGAAAATTAGCCCAAGAGGATCGAATTTGTAGCTTTGAAGTTGAGTTTTGAGCTTGAGGTTCAAATCTGGAAATTCCAGATTTTGGACTCACGCTCGAGCGAGGAACTCCATGCTCAAGCATACAAACTGAGTTCATGCAGTCTGCTCTAGCAGAGAAAGCAACGCTCAAGCGTGAAATGCGTATATCCAGTACTTTGCATGTGTTTGCAGTCCACTCGAGCGGGGGAATGCACGCTTGAGCGAGGACTTGTGTCTCACGCTCAAGTGGATGTCGAGCGCCCGTCGAGCGTGAATTTCGTGCATCCAGTACTTTTGTCATGTTTTGCAGTCTGCTCGAGCGTAGAAAGTGACGCTCGAGCGGGGATCCTTTGTCTGTATGTCCACTCGAGCGTAGGAATCCACGCTCGAGCGGGACCCCTATTTTCTGAAAAATTTTGTAAAGTATTTTAAAGTGCATCTTTGCATCCTCATTCCATCCTAGGCATTCCTAGGCCTAGTTTAAGGCATCTTAATGAGGATATTGATGTAGAACCACACCGAGGCAAATTAGGGATTAAGTTATTCTTTCCCAACTGTGTAGCTTAGTGTGTGTTCGTTCTGTAACTGTGTAGGGTTGGCATCCGAGGATGCTCTAGCTGCTTATAGCCCAGTGCTCTGTGAGTAACAATGTTGTAAAGATATGTTCAATTGAGATTACTTTCTAAACGAATGACTGAACTGCTTTTTGAAATAACACTGTTTACTGAATGAATGCTTGTCCTAATTGCGAACTATATTCGTGGCATCCATAGCAATTTCTTTATCTTGTCTTTGCATCAAGCATCGTCAGAGATCTCTGTTGGTTCCCATGTTTGGAACCACTACTGTTTACTGATATGATGGCCATCAACTGACTGTTCGGTCTGTTAAGACCTACTATACTATTTTGCTATTGGATGTACCACATATGACTATTATAGTTTCTAAATGACTATTATGGCATGAAATTTGAGCCACAACCTGATTGACTGATATACTGATAATTGACTATTTTCAATACTGAAAAGGATATTCATTCTTAACATCTTTACGCATATGTTATTCACTGGGCTTTAGCTCACTCCTCATTTATGTATGTAGGTGTACAGGCACTGGACCGTTGCTAGGAGCGTCAGGATAAACTCCCGTTTTGTCAAAGCCAACCACCGTGCCTCACTGCGAGGTTCCAAGTCCTTCAAACTAGGGCTGTTTTGGGGTGTTTTAGATTTTCCCTTTTTGTATCTGTTTTTGTAAAACTATATAGACTGTACCTGTACTGTATTGTTGTGGTAGGGATTCGGTCCCTAACCTGAATATCTGTATATGATATATGTGCAAACTATTTTTGTTCCGAATGTGAATATGTTATGAAAGTCTTTTTGCATACAGACTGTCACAACTCATTGGACATCTTTTAATTACTGTTTTGGCTTCCGCCAGCCCCTATACTACTCAGACATCGCTTTTATCATAAGCATGCCTTCGTAATCTCGGACATCGCCGGTTACGGTGCTAATCCCATAGGGACGGGTTTGGGTCGTGACAGTATATATACCGTACATATCTGTGCATATATTTCTATCTGTCTGTGCATGTATGCCGTATATATCTGTGTATATATCCATGTATATTTGTGTATATATCTACCTCTGTCTATATATATGTCTGTATCTGACTATATGTACACTGTATATACATATATGTGCATCTATTGCACAATAATCTCACTTCATGCACCTACCACATAAATTTCAATTTCAATTTTAATCGCCCTACTTTGGGCACCGCACTGCTTTGCGCATCAATTTCAATCACCCTGCTTTGGGCACCGCGCTGCTTTGTGCATCAATTTCAATCGCCCTGCTGTGGACACCGCGCTGCTTTGTGCATCAATTTCAATCGCCCTGCTGTGGGCACCGCACTGCTTTATGCATCAATTTCAATCGCCCTGCTTTGAGCATCGCACTGCTTTGGGCACCGCACTGCTTTGTGCATCAATTTCAATTGTGCTACTTTGCACATCGCACTACTTTGTGCATTTCAATTCAATCGCGCTACCTTGCGCATCACACTATCTTGTGCATTTCAATTCAATCGCGCTATCTTACGCATTACATTGTCTTGTGCATCTCAATTGCAATTTCATCGCACTATCTTGTGCACTCTCGTGGTCTAGGAGACATTAAATCCTCTAAAGATGCAATTCCTTTGGTTTTTGTCGTACCCGAACGACTTCAATTAGTCTGGTATAGTCACCTGATTATGTTTGTAATGAGTTCCTAGGAGACCAACTGCGACAGTGAAAACTAGAGTTCGAATGGCGATGCCTAGAATGCAAAAGGTTTGGAATTTCCGAGACTAAAGTCTGGTTTAAATACCCAGGGACGTATCCCCGGCTTGAAATCTGTATGGCAGCCCCATAGGTTGAGGAAGCGTGTATGCGCCTCAATTCTGGATACTAAATCAACCTAGTCTATCACCCCGTTGGAGAATAGGGAAAGTTGTGATCAGGAAAAAAATGGGCATCTGTGACTTCTACATGTAGAGATTACCCCTTATCAGCAAGAAATCATTATACCATTTTTTTTCACTCGCGTGAGACGCGTTTGGACTTCGAATTTACCTTTGCTCCTTTCACGTGAAACGTGTTAGGATGTAGCGTTCACCCGGTTAAAACCTTCCCCTTCTCCGTATGAGATACGGCTAGGTACATCTGTTGGTCAAACCATCTTTCCTCCTTTCGCATGAAACACGTTGGGTTGCAAGTTCATCCGGTTAAAACCTTCCCTCTCTCCGTATGAAATATGTTGAGATACATCTGTTGGCTACACCACTATTCCTCCATTCGCGTGAGACGCGTTTGGATCTCAAGTTCACTTTCCTCCACTTGCGTGAAACGCGTTTGGATCTCAAGTACACATTCCTCCTCTCGCGTGAGACGCGTTTAGATCTCGATTTCACCCCCTTTACATTTGTGTGGTATGCACATTTGTATGCGATGCAACCCCCTTTACATTTGTGTTGTATGCGATGCAACCCCCTTTACATTTGTGTGGTATGCACATTTGTATGCGATGCAACCCCTTTACATTTATGTGGTATGCACATTGTATGGGATGCAACTCCCTTTACATTTGTGCGATATGCACATTTGTATGCGATGCAACCCCCTTTTATTTGTCGGTAGGAAGGCAACTGGGGGAGAGGCAAACACGTCGGTCCCCGGTCCTTGGCCGAGCTGTTCACAAGAAACCTTCCATCCCGCTTTGAAGAAGATGTCTTGGGTGGCCTGCAAGAAGGAAATTTGATCAAAAAGGAAACCAAGCAAACACTTGGGAAAATTTGAGTAAAAAGTTAAAAATTCTTACCCTGGTCATAGACTTGACAGAGGACTTCACCAACCGGGTGTCCGGCACGTGGTCGCTGCCGACCATGTCGCTCGGCAGAAGCAAGGCTTTGGATAGGTCAAAGGCGAGCAAATGCTCTTTGTCACCTTTCACTGAGGCATTCGTCGCGATCTCCTTACCCCGGTGCTTGAGTTGTGGCCTCCAAGGCGGTATTGGGTCAGCTATCACCGCTGGTTGCTCGGTGTTCAACTCCGCAACTAGCTCGGCGGAGAGGTCGGCAGTACGTGCTCTTTTTCCAGCCCGGCGGCTTTCTCTACTTGCTTGCCCGGCTGCAGGAGACGCTAGTGCGACCACGGTCCCGCTTGATTGACCAGCAGCGGTTGTGCGGGTTGGGATTCTCGGTATCTCGATAGATGTGGTGATGATAAGATTTTTTATGCGACTTCTTTTTGCCATCTCTTCTGCCTCGGTCAACCGGATGAACGGCACGTCCAGTAATGTGAGATTGGGAGGTGGAGATGGAGCGCGAAGAAAGTCTGTGACTTTACTCCGGTGTGGAGCTGAATATCTGTATGTCGGTGTGTAACCGAGGAGCTTGTGGCAATCCCGGTTGCGGTAGCGGAGCATGGTTCTGATGGCTACTTCGTTGGGATAACAGTAGTTGGCTTGCAAAGCGTCGATTGCTATAAAGGAAAAAAGGAAAAATGCTAATACAGAATAATGAAATATGGCAAATTGACCAAACAATTAGCACGGCTTACATGTTTCGCCAAAATTCTTGCTGATATACCAGCCCGGCACCTCGGCCGTTTCATAATTGCCGAACACCCAGAAAAAGTCGTCGTCATGCAAGTCCTTGTCTGGGGTACCAGTCACTATTTTCTCCTTGCCCGATCTGATTTTTAAATAGTAGGCAAGGCCATCACCGGTATGCCCGAGGGTATACTGGCGCAGTATCTCAGCTAGTCCTAAGTTTGTTCCTTGCTGGTTGTTCAGTTCGTGGATCCCGTTGATTATTCTATAAGTGTTGGTTGAGACCTGGGTTGGAGCTATCCAGGTGCGCCGCAAGAATTCGCAAATCACTGGGTTGACCGGGAAGCGGAGGCCACCTTCTATAATGGAAAGCACGGTGAAGGGGCACTGGTCGAATCTGCCCCAAGAGGTCGTTTCCTCGGCACCGAGCTCTAGATGAACGTCGTCCGGGATACCGTATTCTTCCCGAAACGCGGCTAGGGCGGCCGGGGTGTCGACCATGAAGCGGTAGCGCCCCATATGTGGCCGGCTAGTTTTAGCTCGGCTGAGGTGTTTTGGCACAAACTCTTGTTTGACGGCTGATCGGTCTTTGAGAGCCTCGAAGTTAGTGTGGTCCCCTTGGACTCTGCAGGAAAAGGAGGGTAAGTGTAAGTGGAGGCGCGATCGTGCAAAACGAGCTTGACTTTAGCTCGGTTATGTTGAGTGCCAAACTACCTCGGTTGTGAAGTGCAATTCAGAAGCTCGGCCGGTCAAACGGACCAGATATTAGCCCGGTTGACTGGTCAAGTATTATGCCTACTTCGGTTTCTACAGAAGTTTTTGCAAACTTTCAATTTGCCTGGTTGGTATGTTTTTTTGGATCAAAAGGGGACCTGAAGCCCGGTTCGCTCCAGATCTACATATGTTCATGTGTTCATCGCTGGAATTGAAGAACATCGAAGAGAATAGGGGCAGAAGAAGGCTTTGGGGGGTGTATCCTAAAACCTACGGATTTAGTGCCCTAGAATGTGAAATATCAAATGAAATAGCAATAAAGGGCTCGAAGGACTTACCAGGAAGGGAGTTGAATCTGAGTCTTCACGCACAAACGGAGAAGAAGAACAAGAATGGAGGTCAAGCACTGGAGCTCTGAAACATCGAAAGTTGAAGCAAAGTCAGTAAGAATGAAATGAAGGAGGATATGGTGTGTTTGTAGAGGTGAAGAACGGCCAAAAATTTTGAATGTGAAGGGACGTGAGGGTTGGCTTCTCGAGGCCAATCAATGCGCGACACATGTCATGATGGCGACGGCATCAGTACTGAAGAGACAAGATGGCAGTTGAGGCGTTAACCAGGCAAGTTTGGAAGCCAGGCATGTCAACTAGCCCGGTTGCCGTCTTGCAGACCGAGGACCATGGAAGAATTTACCCCGGTCAGAACAGGTAATCCCAGTCACACTTGTGCGGACGGAATTAAGGGGCCATTGAGAGGGAGATTTATGAGCTGGGAATGGGCCATGGTGAGGGCCGGACAAATTGAAGGCCGAGCGCGTTTGGACCAGGATAGCTTTGGGCTTGCTCGAAGATGGGGCTGCTCGGTTAAAGCCCAATACTACACTAGACTGAGCGACCTGAACCTGAACAGGTAGGAACCGTGCTACTTGAGTTGCTCGGCAGGAGGGCTTGTACGTTTAGTTCGGCAGGAAGGCTCGCGCATTCAGCTCGGTAGGAAGCCCTTTGGTTTACCGACGTAACCTATCTCGAGCTCGGCTTTGCCGAAATGCAACCGAGCTCGGTTGGTATGGAGCTCGGTTAGTAGAGCACTCGGGCATGTAGCGTATCACGGACGGGAAAAGCTGAGGTGGTTCCGCCGGTTTGTCGGGCTCCGTCAATATATCCTAACAGTTTGGTTAGGTGGTGATTGCTGGATTTGTGCTGACAAATGGGATAGCAGCACCACGTGTCGAGAGACTAATGGGAGTAGATTTTGGGCGCAGGAGGTATATAAGCATGTCTGCGCTCCCCATGCTGAGACAGATGATCATTTGGTGAGATACACTTAGACATTCAACTCTCTCATCTCTCTCTCTCTATCCCTGAGTGTGTGCTAACTTGGCCGTCAAAGGGGTTTTCCGGCCACACACCGCCGGGTAGCTCACCGCCGTTGTGTTCGCAGGTCGATCGGACTGACCGGAAGCTTGGAAGAAAGGAGTACAGGCTCGCCGGAATATTTTCTCCCCGTATAGTCAGCGAAGAGCAACATTTCCTAATGGATTTGAGGAGTTGGTCCTAGAGGTCTGAGACGAGACAAAAATTGCTGAGCTGAAATTAAAGGTTGGAGACTTTGAAATGCATCTGAAGCGGAATATTGGTGCCACAAACGCTCCCATGCCTTTTGTTTCTCCAACCACACCACCACCTATTCCCAGCAAACCGATGATTAAATCAGCCACTGCTTCCCCACCAACTCCACCGCTGAAATCCTCTACAAAAAAAAAAAAATCAGTCCTTTTACAAATGTTTTGGATGGAAAAATCAACGAAGTTAGCAGCATTGGAGGCTTCTGGAGCTAGTGGATATGTTCTTATGTCATCTCCAACGGTTGGCTCATGACAAAGGGGGCAGAACATTGAAAGGAAAGAAGCAACCTCCTATTTGCAAAGAGGGTGATGTAATCAAAGAAGAACAGGTGATAGGCTTTGTCGATCAGTTTGGCACTGAACTTCTTGTGAAGTCAGATGTAACTGGAGAGGTCTCAAAGTTTCTCACGTTGGACTTCATAATTTTGGGTTTGGATTTATTTGTCGGGCTCAATTTCCAATGGAGAAAAGGAGTGGAAGGCGCCAGTGGGTTACTGAGTTGAAGTTCTTTATTTTATTTTTATTTTGAGTGTTGGTGAGTATTTTATTTTATTCATCTCTCCTAAATTTGTAATATTTAAATGTTGTAATAATTCCCTCATCCCGCTTCTTTCTATCTCATTCTTTAATTGCTTTCCCTACCTGTACATATGTATATATCTGACATGCCATGCATATCCATGCTTTGCATCCATGATTCATGCCTAGATCCGGCTAAATTTGCATCTTTGTGCTTTAATTGATTATTGTATGCTTTTGTGCTCTATCACATGTTTTGTAATGATTCATATGTCATATTTTAGAAGCTGGATCTTTAGAAGCATTTTTGAGTGAATTGCATTAGGATTCTGTATACAAGATCATGCATATTTCACTAACTTTGTTTTGTAGCTATTCGAGGGACGTTGGTAAAGCTGTGAATTTTTATGCTTTAGCATCCCATTTGTGTGATATTTTCTTATTATGTTTAGTATCCTACCATGAGGCTAATTGCTTAAATGATAAACTGTTTGAATGCCTGTAGGTGAAGGCTTGTTGCTTGAATTGGAATGATTCCACGAATGTACGTTTTAAGCCCACTTTGTAGTGGCAAATTCACAAACTTTAAGCCCACTTTGTCAAGTGGCAAATTCAAACCCTTTTCGAAAAAATAAATATGAAATTGAATTTTTCCAATTTGAGCAAACTAGGCTATACCTTCTGTGTTTCACATAGTAAATTTTAGGATTTATGAAATAATCAGAACATGAACATATAAAGAAAATATAAAGTCATATCATGGTTTAGTAGAGGCCGATCTTTTGATCGGGTGAGTGGGGGTACTCATTATTGACCTTCCCCTCTCATACCTAAGGTTCCGATCCAAGCATCTTTCATTACGACGAACAGTGGCCTTGGCACGAGTCATGGGTTTCCTAATTTTCCAAAATATTAGGTGACGACTCTGAGATTTGATGACACAGTCCATTCTTGACAAAATTGCAATAAAATGGATTTTCAATAAAAGTTACCAAATATGGACTCTCATTTATGTTTCACATTGCACTCGTAAGACTAGATCAAAGAGACTGAGGGTCCGAACTGTTTAACGCGTGCGGGTACCCCCCGGGCATGTTACACCATGTCACCGCCACTGTCACCGTCACCACCGCCACTACCACTGCCACCACTACCACCATCATATCGTCACTGTAGCCATCACCTTCATCACCATTGTTATTGTTGCCATAAGTGCGACCATCATTTTACTACCACTACATTGCTATTGCTACCACAACCACTACCGCCATCAACGTTACCGTCGCCACCGCCGCTGCCACCACCACCACTGCCACTACCACTACTATCACAATATAAAAATTAAAATATACAATTTGAAAGTAATAAATTTTAAATTGGGCAAACTTCACTTAAGCCATGTACGGATTACCCCCTGGCTTTCGAATATCACCACATAACCCCCCTGTGGTTGATGAAGTAATGTGTACCGTTAGCTTTTTCATGTATTCTAACCGGTTGTGAAGTGCACACGAGTGTGGTGCATGTGGGCATGAACTAATGATGTTCCCTCACAATGAAAAGATCAAAATTCCCCTAAGGTTAAACATAAAAGCTTACCCAAGAAGATTGCTTTTTATATTGCCTCCTTGCTTTGTATGTTGAGTTGCAAGCTAGTCTACCCAGCAAAAATGTCATCTTCAAGCATTGGAGGTGGAGAAGGAAAAATGTTGAGGTTCATGAGCAAGAAATGTCGTTGTGGGAGAAAAGCAGCATTTAGAATCGTGGAGTCCGAGAAGCCTTCAAAAGGTAGGTTGTACTATGTTTGTGAAAATACGGGTTTGGGGGGTTGTGATTTCTGGGCTTGGTGCAACCCAGTTGAATATGCTCCCATCTATGGAAGAGATGAGATTGATGATCAGAAGCCAAGAGTTGAGGAAGGTGTGCAATTTAGTGAAAGACTGATGAAGCTGGAAATGAAGATGGAGGCACTAACCATGATGATGAAGACATCTATGGTGGTTTTGCTTGTGTGTTTCATTTCCACCATGTTAATGTTCAATACGAAATGAATTTGTAAGAATTTGTAAGGTGCTTTATATACTTGATGTATGTTTGAAAGCAATGAAATTATGTTTATGAAATTTGTGATTTTTGTATGTTCTTTTTAACTGCAACACGAAAATGCATTGAAAATTATTCAATACAAACCCTGCCAAGTTTGATTAGAAAAAAAATCAACAAATTCTTAATTTTATTTTTTATTTTTTTACTACATTCCAATGCAAAATTTACAACCAACTTTTCCAACACAAACAAATTGACTATATGCTTAAAGCAATGGTAACCCTAGTAAGTTGATTTGCAAAACAACAGGCCTTATTCCAAATCAATGCACTTGAAGCAATGGAACAAAAATGACAACAACAAAAAAAAAAACTGAGATTGACAATGCTATTCAATACCAATCCATTTACAGAAGTATGCTGCATTTGAAAATCATTCTCAAAAACCATAACTCTAAATACAAAAACCATAACTCTAAGTGTGTGTCTATCCTTCCTTAACTTAAATACAAACACAACACATCCCACAGTATTGTTTTATTACCAAAACATAAATAATAACAATCTTATAGTCTACTTTGATCCAGTTGCCAATTCTTTGTCCAGTCTCCTTGCTTTGATTGTCTCTAGTACAGAAGTTATTGAAACAGCATGATGTAGACACCCCATTTTTGACTGCCCTTAAGACTTGGGCACTACTGATGGTTTACTTGTTGGAGAAAGGTGTGCGATTGCAGGTTCGATTTCTTGAAGGAGAGAGGCAAATCTCAACTTCATACCCCATTGTGGACCAAAATTATTTTTGATGGTTTTTATACTTTAAAACCCTCTCTTTCAAAACATTTTTGAAATTAAATTCCCACGATGTTCCGACGCTCGCATTTCGGTAAATGTTGCGCTTTTCGGTAAACCGAGCAAGGACAAAAGGGGAGATGAATGAAAAAGAGATGAAATCTTTGAAAATATCTTTCAAAACATCTTACTTAGGGGTTTGAAGTTGAAGAAAAGAGGAGAAGAGGGGAGAAAACTAGTTTGGGAGTGGTTCAGCATGAATCCGGGAAGGAGAAAAGTCTGCGCGGCTTCCCCGAAACGGGCGTAACTCTTTGTACAAGAGGAATTAAAATATGGGGCCACCACCATTGGAAACCTTACTTCTGGGGCTTCATTTTGCACTCAAGAATCTCCTAAGTCCAAATCCGGGGGGAGGAGATATGGTTGGTTGAAGTCCGGTTGGACCGAATCTGCGCGGCTTTACGGAAACTGGCTTAACTTTTTCTACAGAAGGAATTTTAATGCAAGGTTTGCGCCATTAGAAAGCTAACTTCCGGGGCTTCAATTAGGACTTCCACCAGCACTTTTTGACCTCATTAGCCACCCATCGGCACTCTATTTAGCCGACCGGCACAAAAGATTGCCGACCGGCCAAAAATGCCCAGAACTCAGATTTTTGACAAATATTTATCAATACACTGTGGCAGATATTTTCAATTGGGATATTTCGACCAAAAGCTCTTATTTTGACATATATAGAGCCTTATATCTGATATGGCTTAGGTTAGAATAAAAAATCAAGTTTTGGGAGCTTCTCACTCTAAAAAAAAAACCTCTCTCTCTAGATCTCACTCCTTTGCCTCCAAAACTCCATAGTTCTTGGGCCATTTCTTCACCAATCCATAGCACCACCACCACTACTCCATCACAGCAGCTTGGAGCAGTTTTTCAGAGGCCAAAGGTGCTGCAACTCAAGCCAAGAAGCAACAAAAAGGGTAGTCTTCAAGGGTAAGATCATTTTCCCTCTTTTGTAGCACATTCTTGTCACATTTTTAAACCCTATTTGCTTACTGTTTTGGGCTCCGACCCTAACTTAAAGGGGAATTAGTTTGAGCCATTCTTCATGTTTGTTTAAGGGCTCAACCCTGTTTGAGCCCTCCATAGTGCACTTGCTTCAATACTCCTTGGTATGCCACATTTTTGCATGAAATTTCTAACCTATGTGTGATCTGTTTTTGAGCATAATGTAAACTGTGAGTAGGATCATTTTGAGCCCTTCTTCAACATTGAAGAAGGGCTCAACCTTGTTTAGGCCCCGTATCTTGCACTTACTTCATAATCTCTCCTATTTACCGTAAATTTGCATGATTTGTTTGGCCTATATGTAAATTGTTTTGGAGTGTGTCATGAACTGTGAGTAGGCTTATTTTGAGTCCCTCTACAACATTGTAGAAGGGACCACCACTGTTGGGGGCCTCCATGGTTTGCTTACCATTATACCCCTCTTTGGCCCCCATTTTTGCATGCTTTGTTGGCCTATCTTGCTTCATTTTTTAGGCCATCATCAGAACTGAAAATGGCCATATTTTGACCTTCTCGGAATATTTCATTAAGGGTCTTTTCTTATTTGATGAATGTTTGGGGTACCTCATGTTATAGCCTTTGGTTATCCAAATTCTTGCATGGCATTTTTAGCATGTTTTCCTACTGATTTGAGGGTTTTCATCTACTGTAAATGTGCATATTTTTGGTCCCTCTTCAGTGTTGTAGAAGGGAATTTTTCCATTCGGGCTTTGCATGTATCATTTACTTCATAGCCTCCCTTGTGGAGCCATTTTTGTATGCCATGTTAGCCCCATTTGTGATTGCTGTTTGCCCATGTTTTGTACTGTAAAAATGTGAGTTATGGGGCTTCCTTGCTTCTGCATTTTCATGTCATGTATCAATTATGCATGTTTGGTGTAGCTATAGGCCATTTCGGGTGCCAAAATTCATGTTTCGAGATCATTTCATGCATCGGGTATTATTTCGCCTCATTTCGGGGCTGTTTTGCCCCTCATTTTGCCACTGATTTTTGCATGTTTGCATATCATATTCCATGTCTTTGCCATGTCTCATTAGAGTGGCATTTCAGTGCCCGAGGGTCCGTTCTCGGTTTGCGTGTCCGCGGGCACGCACTTCGAGGTATCTTGTTTTCATCTGATGGCCTCCTATGTGAGTGTGGCAGAGGCCCACTTGTGTTGGTGTAAGTCCATGTTGCATTGTGTATGCCATGTTTCAATGCGTTGTGCATGTTATGTTGTTAGCGTTGTGTATGCCATGTAGTTGCATTGCATGTTTGCATGTTAGCTTGCATGCTTAGGTTGCATGTGCATTATTGTGCATTGCCTTGCCTCTTGATCAACCATGACTGAGGTTGGGTCCCTTGTATGTTTGGTGTGCATTACATTTGATATTAAAATGCACACTTGACTCTTTGGCCATCATGCATGGAAATACGCGATTGGTGGCCCGAGAATCGAGGCACATCCTCCTTTGAGTCACAAACATGATAAGGAATGTGTTTGGTGCATACATTGCTTGAATTGAGCTGCCATGCAAGTTTTGCCCTCTGCTGCTGTGAGTTGCAGGTTCTGCAGGAATTCATTGCCGGCCGGCAGTATTTAGTGCCGACTGGCAGTCAATCAATGGCCGGTAAATATATTTTGTGCCGATGGCTACATCCTAGTGCCGGTGGTCATTTCCTCCAGACGGTGGGATTCTCCAGTGTCCCGAGAGGCATCCTTGAGACTTTGGCAGATTTCAGAGGAACAAAGCAGGGAAAACAGAGGCAGGCTAGGCATGGCAGTGCAATTCCGAGTGGAATCCGAGTGTGCATGCATTGGGCCCTCGCCCCGAGGCGGTTTACTGTTTTTCTTAGATTAATTATTTTGTTAATTTAATTAATTTGTAATATTTAATTAGCTTGCGTAGTTAATTTATTTGTATTATTCTTTTGGTCCCTCCGAGAGAGGGCATAATTGTAATAAGTGTGGGTGAGTGTGTGTATGTCTTCAAACCCCCATTTGTTTCTTCCCTTTTACTTACCTGCTTTTAATGGTTAGTATTAGGGCACGTTTATTTTAGCATACCTTATGCTATGCATGCGTGCATCCATGCATTTGTTGACATGCACCGGGCTCGGTACATCATACAAACCGCATTGTATTTTTAAATCTAACTTGAATACGTGCACCGAATGATTGCATTTCACATGCCATCTTAGGGTTAGCCGAGCCTATCCTAATCACATCCTGCATGCGATGCATTAGTCACTCTAACATGAACCAGGGCATGCATGTTTGCTAACTAGTTTATTGTTTTGGCACGGAGTACGATGTAAGTATTTACGCTTTAGCATGTCGCATGCGTGTGAATGTTGCCATGACAGTATGCTTACCATGTGGCTAGATGCTTATATGAGATAAACTACTTGAATGCCTGTGGGTGGAGGTTGGGTTGCTTGAGTTGGAAAACTCATTGAAATCCGTGTTTTAGCCTACTTGCGAGTAGCAAATTTCGAAACTGTTTTCAAAACGAACGGATATGCAATGTTTATTTCCAAATTAGGCAATCTAGTCTATACTTGTTTGCTGTGCGCATAACATAGTAATTCTAGGCTAATAAATGGAATAAGAGCATGTAATGTTTTCAAAAACGGATATCACGGTTAGTAGAGGCCGGTCTTCGGACCGGGCGAAAGGGGGTACTCATAGCTGACCTTCCCCGATCGTACCCAAGCTCCCGAGCCAAGACCACTTTGGTGATGACGGACATGTGGCCTTCAGCACCGAGTCAGGGTTTCCTAAATTTCCCATTTTAAATATTTAGGTGGCGACTCTGTAATCTGGCAAAGCAGTCCATGTTTGGCACTACTTTTTCAAAATCTGTTTTTCTTCAAAACGATTTGCCAGAGTTGGACTCTTTGGTTCAAGATTTAGAACCGCAACACAAAAAGGGAGTCCGAACTGTAGCGAGGTCCCCCGCGGGCTTGTTACAGTTTCTGGCAACTCTGCTGGGGATTTTTAGAGAGCTTGACTCGAACTCGTGATATCCTGTTTTGACTACACTTATGTGTTTCTTTGCATTGCATGTGCATTGGTGCGCCTAGGACACCGTGTTGGCCATCTGCTATTCTGGCGGTTTCTTTGGAGGCTTGTCTTGTCAAAGCATGACCATAAGGTGACCGGTTGCGGCTCGCCAAGATGTAGAACACAAACCCGGTTTATGGCACCCTTTTGACCATTCGACCTAGTGCATATCGAAATCTATAGTGACCATTCCAAACTAGGACAAAGTTGCTTACCCGATATAGGTTGTTTGAAACCATCTGCGTGCGTAGTGAAACCCTAGCTCGACAAAATAGGGCGAAACCCTACCCCAACATAGGGGTGTATTGGCTCTCATTTACTTGCTATGTGCTTTTAGAGTATATCTCTGAGGAATGCATATACCGGTTGCAAGTCCGTATCCTACTGCGGGTACCAAGATGTCGATATTTTGGGAATCAGTTATATCTGCGGGTATCAGATTCAGATTTGGGGCGATGATTTGAGAACGAGGATCAGTAATAGAATACAGTTGTTCAGCTTTGCTCGTATCCGTTCCAGTGAAATTGAGCTGAGATGCTGTCTGTTTTCTCTTTTGCTAGGGGGTAGTCCTGGAATCATAGCTTCAGAAGGCTCCACTATCTCCCGGGTACATTGGACTAGTGCTGATAGACTTTGTTAGATCAGAAATTCAATTCAAGGGCAACCAGTGTTCTTTCGCTGAGGCAAGGCAAAGAAAGGCCAGTTAGGGCTCACCGGTTCATCTGATCCGACAGTCACCAGTCACATCATCAGCAGACCCATGATGGCACAGGGTTCAGAAGAATTTGTGGCCGTGATAGCAGCGTTAAATCAGGGAACTGCCATGCAGGCTGAGACCGGTATTGAAACGCAGCGCCCATCTGGGGCATCTGCCTCGCATCCAGCTTCGGGACCCCAGCCGAACTTTGATCCACTCCCGCCAGTTGAAGATTTACAGGGTTCGAATCCCCAAGAAGGGTTGGCTCAAGCTCGAGTTGTCAGGCCCCTGGTGCAGCCTATTAAGAGGTTTCAACCCTTTCATGTTGATGAGTTCAATCCGACTGCAGCGAAAATTGCGATCCTTGAGAAGCAATTCAAAAAGGCACAAGGCCTTAACTCCATTCCTGACATTGAGGATGGGCACACTGAGTCTGCCGTGCGGCTCCCAGACAAATTCAAAATGCCATATATTGACCATTTCGATGGGTCTGGAGATCCAATGGTACATATCCGGCTTTTCTTAGATATCCTGAAGCCGATGGGTCTGACTAAGCCACAGAAACTCTCTCTATATGGAAGAACCCTGTCGGGTGTAGCAGCCACTTGGTACGCTATGTTGGAAGATAAAGTGAAGCAAAACTGGGAAGAACTGGCTGAGGCCTTTGTCGATCAGTATTCGTACAACACCCAAGTTGAAATGACCATCCAAGAGCTTGAAGCAACCCGCCAGAACCCAAAAGAGCCTTTTGTGGAATTTGTTGCCAGGTGGAGAGCAAAGGCAGCACAGATGACGGATCGTCGCCCTTCGGAGAGGGATCAAGTACAGATGATGGTGCGAAACCTCGAGCATGATATTTTGCAAAAGTTGATAGTCACTCCGCTATTCACTTTCAAGAGTTTGCATGAACTGGGGGTTCAGGTCGAGAACGCGTTCAACAGTGGGATCATTCCCAGAACAAGTGAACCGACAAGGAGGGTGATTTCAGGGAATACCAATGCTCGTAGTAGCGCTATTCCCAAACCCACCGAAATCAATACAGTTGCCACAACCGACCCTTTTGCCAAGCCAAGCCTAGAACCAGCCAGCCCAACCCGAGCTCAGGGCAGAACTTTCACCCCCCTCTATATGAGCCTGACTATCGCACTAAAAGCCTTGATGGGAAGAGGGCATCTCAAACCCCTCGATCCTCAACCTCTTCCTGACCCACTCCCAGCCAGACATAACCCTTCCAAGTACTGTATGTACCATCAGCAGCGTGGTCATGGCACCAACCGTTGCTACCACCTTCGTCATGAGATCCAAAATCTCATTGACAACCAAACGATAGCTCCACCTTCAGACCCCAATGACCAAATACCTCATCCACATCTCAATCTAATCCACACATTGGCCATCCCTTACGACCCCAGCATATACATCACCCCAGCCCATCTGCCCAAGCCTGCGGTGTTCATTCCAAAGAGCCTGGACTTATGTATGATGGATGTATCTGAACCCCAATCATCTCAAACCCATGAACCCACTACTTCTGAGCTGATGAGGATGATCGAAGATCTTCAGAGAACTGTGGCAGATCTGGCCTTTGGGGTTTTGGCCCCATCATCAACCACATCACGTACTAGGGAGTTCATGTCTAAAGGCTCCCCAACCTTGGGACAGGTTGCATTGGAAGAAGGCCAATCCCTTGACAAAGTGGAAGCAAGTGGAAAGAACAAGGCAGGGGCAGGCATCGGTCCCCATGAACACCTTCGGTGGGATATCGAGGCTTTGAAAGCTGAAGGACTGAACAAAGAGCAAGTCCTTGCGATTGTTGCAGAGGCTGTGGATGACACTTTCGCCAATCAAGTTGGGGGCACTTTGAATCAAGGGGCAAGCCGGGAGAAGCGCCTTTGTACCAGGAATGTTCCTTTCAACTCTAGTCCCGTTCTCGGAAGAGACCAGCAAACCCAGTCAGCACCTGTCAATCCCTTTGCCGGTGCATCCAGCAAAAAGCCACAAACCTCAAAATACCCACCTCGAGGCCAGAGGGTGTTCGCACCACTGTACATGTCTCTATCAGCGGCCTTGAGGGTCCTGATTAAAAAGGGGTACCTGAAACCCCTGGAGCCGCGACCACTGCCAGATAAACTTCCTCCCTCCCATGATCCGGCCAAGTATTGTGCCTTTCATCAGCAGGTCGGCCATGTCACTGATAAGTGTTTCCGTCTTCGCCACGAAATACAAGATCTGATTGACAATAAGGTCATCGTCGCGCCAACTCAAAGAAAATCTATCGACCGATCAATGAACTTGTGGGGGATAATGTGATGTGATCAGGAGGTGAACCACCTGCGGGCGGCGTTCAGTTTACTTCAGATGTGGTAGACGGCATGCACTGTTTTGAGCGATGTACAAATACTGTTAATTTTGCTTTCTGACTTGGGTATTGGGTCAGTTTTGTTGTGTTGCTTCGAGTCTGTCTCCTTATTTTGAGTCAGTCTTTTTATTTCAGGTCTGTCTTGTTGTATCGAGTCAGTCCTGTTTTGTTGAAGTCAGGTGATTCCGGGAATGTTACCTCGGACATCACTATCTTGTTTTGTGTTTGTCTTTTTGCTTTCTTTTGAGACTGTTTCTGTCAGGGAGCCAGTTGTGCCAACAGATCTTGAATGAAACAGCAGTGATTTTCACACTCTCGTGTTTGCTTCTGCCGTGTGCCAGTTGTACCAGAAATTCCAAGTGAGATGGCAGTATTTGACTAAAAGTTATGTCTTTTCTGTGCCTTGAATTCATTGCATCGACCTAAGTTTTTCAAGACTTTTTGAACACTGTGGTAAAAACAAAGAGGAAGGAATTCCTTGGGTTTTGCAAAAATTGATCAATTTGAGAGAAAGAAAGGCGTTCTAAGCCCTTAATGAATGAAATCATGCTTGTCGGCGTGAGTACTGAGAAGGATCCTGGTTCGATCCAGACTGGTTCCACACTATCTTCTGCGCGAGCGATTTGTCGCTTTCTTAAAAACTATCAAAAAATGTTTTGCGCGGTCCTGCGAAGACCTGTGTGGAATCGCTCTTGAGATTGTGCAGGCTAGGATCGCTCTCAACCTAGAGACTCGACCCCCCCCTTTGCTTTCAAACCTTGAACTTGGATTCAGAACGTTCAAAGGTCAATCATGATGTGAGGCCTGTGTGGTCAGATTTGAAGCAGCCCGCATACTAGGGGCAAGAAAAGTCAGATCAAGAAGCTTGCAAATTTAGAACAGAAGCACCCCTCGAACTAGGGGCAAAAAATATCCGATGTGCTCGAAGAGCCAAAGGTGGATCCTTCTGCAAATCAATACAACAGCCACTCTCCTGGATACAGAGGGCTTCAATCTCAAAACCATTTGGCATGGACTTGTTACACTTTTACCCTTTGAGAGGCTCGCTGGGCCGAAAACCCGGAAGGGCGACCCAGGCAAAAGTTAGAGCGAAGAAAAGAATGAAAAAAGAAAAAAGAAAAAATGCAAAGATACAAAAAAGAAAAAAAAAAGGAAAGAAAAGAAGTAAAAAATGAAAAATGAAGAGAAAAAGAAAAGAAGCTCGCAAGGTCGAAAACCCGCACCGGGCACCTTGGCAAAAGTTAGAGCCTGAAAAAAAAATGAGAGGTTAAATACCCGAGTGTACCTTAACCCCGAACTACGTAAGGCTTGATTCCCATGTTTGGGATACGTAGGCAACTTCATTCTGAAGTCCAGCCCTAAAACCCTTCAAATTCAATTGTGTCCATGAAATGGTTTTGATCATCTTTTCCTTCTCTGTATCCGAGAGTTCGGTTGTAATCATCGCTCTGAGGACTGATCACAATGCGCCGCGGTGCCATTCACACAAGGGGCAACTTTCCGTTGCCATTCAATGCGCTGCGGTGCCATTCAAACAAGGGGCAACTTTCCGTTGCCATGCAGCTCCCCTCAAGCAAGGGGCAATTTTCCTTCGAATCTGCGGTTGCGCATCTCGAGAGTGGGTTCTACGCTCGTTGAGCAGTGACCATTTGCAAAAATAGTTTTTGGGAATTTTTACTGAGGTTGACTGATTTTCTCTAGAAAATTGTTCCATTTTTCCAAAACTGGACCGTTTTCTTGGACCCAAAAAAGGAAAATTTTCAGTGCTCATAGCCTAACTTGCATGATTTTAAATCAGAAAATCGAACAAGCATGTTAATCTAACTCTCATGTTGGTCAAAATTGTTTTAGTAGAAAGCAAAATAAAAAATGGTCAAAATGATGAACTAGGGGCACAGTTGAGTCAGGCTTCCTGTCTTTTCCCCGTCGCCAGCATACTTGCCAGAAAGGGCACAACTGAAGTCAACAACAAAATGCAGAAAGCTCTCTCATCCTCCGAGCAACGAGGTATCAAGCCATGCGTGAAGCATAAATTGGAATAGGGCGAGATGTTCCACTTCCTCATCTGGACAGATCTAACCACGTCCAAACTCCCCAGCAAGGCATTATCAACCGATGTTAGCTGCAGATTTGCTACACACCCAGTTGTGGCATAACCTCTCTGTGGGAAAGTTCACTGCTGTGTGCAGAAGAAAAAGAATCTAGCAGAATGCTAGGGGCAAGAGCCCGCAACTTCTTGTCTATCTACCAACCACTCTGGGAAGGGATAAAAAATTGAGAGATTGAAAAATAGAGAGATGTGCGTTGAGAAAAAAAATGAGAAAAAGGCTTTTTCAGAAAAACAGAGCTTGAGGGCCGAGTGATGTGAGAATCACAAATGAGAAAGGGTGGGAAATAATACCCGGTGAAACAGGCTCCCTGTGCACATTTGAGTCTTGTGTTTTGTTTTGTCTGTTTCGATTCTTGTTTTGAGTCGTTTCGAGTGTCAATAGATGTGTTTAGGTTGTTTACCTTTGTTTTGTTTGTTGAGTCTTTTTCGCTGTGTTCAGTCGTAGGCTCAATACCCGGTTAAGAACTCATTTCTTAATTTCAAAAAAAAAAAGAAATCAAATCATCTTATGCTCAGAGTGCCGTGCCATTCTCCACATTTGTGCAAAACAAGATTTGTTCTTTCATAAAACCGCAAGGTTCAACCCAGGTCATGTGAGAACAGTGAAACCAGGACCTATTTGAAGCTATAATGGTTTCGGGCTGCAAAGCAAAAGAAAAGAGGGAAAATTGAAGCATCTGAGTGTGTTTCGCCTTCAGCAAATTCCGTGATTGTACTCCGGATGTACCTCTTCAGGCCTTGTCAATGCTACCGAAGTATGAGTGCGCCTCTACCTCAAGTGTAAGCCTGCTTCAAGTCAGAACGGCAATTAAAGCAGCAGCAGATGTTATCTCTTGCCGATATGAACAGGGTGTACCCTTTTCGAACTGAGTGTGTTGCAAAACCCTCTGAGAGGTAAATCGGAGACACCAGAGTACATATTTGATGCTCCTCTATTGCATAGAATATGAACTGTCATATACACTGTTGTTGCATGTGCGCCGCGCATCGTTATGATTCATGCATAAAATATGCTTGCTTTCAAAATTGCATGGAAAATGCCCCCATACTTGCATAGAAGATGCATTTTATCGCACTTCCTTGTGCATTTTATCTCACTCGCACTATCTTGTGCACTTACACTTTGTATCTCACTTGCACTGTCTTGTGCATCTTGTGGTCATATCTCTATCGCACTGTTTAGTGCATTTCACTTCATTCGCGCTATTTTGCGCATCGCACTATTTTGTGTATTGTATTGCTCGCCCTATCTTGCGCACTCCATCTGCACTTGTTAGTGCATTACATTTTACTCGCGCTATTTTGCGCAACGCACTATCTTGTGCATTCGCACTGTCTTGTGCATCACCTTTCATTCGCGCTATTTTGTGCATCGCACTGTTTTGTGCATTACACTTCATTCGCGCTATTTTGCGCATCGCACTATTTTGTGCATTACATTTTCTCGCGCTATCTTGCGCACCCCATTTGCACTTGTTAGTGCATTACATTTTACTCGCGCTATTTTGCGCAACGCACTATCTTGTGCATCGCACTGTTTTGTGCATTACACTTCATTCGCGCTATTTTGCGCATCGCACTATTTTGTGCACTACATTTGCTCGCGCTATCTTGTGCACCCCAACCGCACTTGTTAGTGCATTGCATTTTACTCGTGCCTTTTTTCGCATCGCACTGTTTTGTGCATTACATTGCATCGCTCGCGCTTTCTTGCGCATCTTACCTGCACTTGTTGGTGCATTGCATTGCTCACGTTGTCTTACACACCCATCTACATCGCACTGTCTTGTGCACTCGCGTTGTCTAACGCATCACGCTATTTTGCGCACCTCATTCGCACTGTTTTGTGCATCCTACTTGCCTTGTGCATTACGTTTCAATCGCGCTATTTTGCGCATCGCGCTATCTTGCGCACCTCCATCGCACTGTCTTGTGCATTACATTTCATTCGCGTTATTTTGCGCATCGCGCTATTTTGTGCATCTCATTGCATTTTGCATTACATGTCATTCGCGCTATTTTGCGCATCGTATTGTTTTATGCACTTTACTTGTCAAAACCGGCTTCGCGCAGCGTATAAGTCCAATTTTCAAAGTCTTCCTGCATATCGTTTGCGCCCGCCTCAATCCTGTTGGTTTGATTCCTTGCAAGGGATACGTGAGGGCAACTGCGGCACAACCATTTATTCATCTATTTTGTTTGTCCAAGTCTTGACCTTGTCAAAATGGGTCGCCTCTGGGCTTTGACATTCACTCCGCCATTGTTGTGACTTAGAGTTTTGTCAAAGAGGGGCAATCAGAGACACCCCATTTTTGACTACCCTTAAGACTTGGGCACTCGATGGTTTACTTGTTGGAGAAAGGTGTGCGAGGCAGTTCGATTTCTTCGACAGAGAGGCAAATCTCAACTTCATACCCCATTGTGGACCAAAATTATTTTTTATGGTTTTTATACTTTAAAACCCTCTCTTTCAAAACATTTTTGAAATTAAATTCCCACGATGTTCCGACGCTCGCATTTCGGTAAATGTTACGCTTTTCGGTAAACCGAGCAAGGACAAAAGGGGAGATGAATGAAAAAGAGATGAAATCTTTGAAAAAATCTTTCAAAACATCTTACTTAGGGGTTTGAAGTTGAAGAAAAGAGGAGAAGAGGGGAGAAAACTAGTTTGGGAGTGGTTCAGCATGAATCCGGGAAGGAGAAAAGTCTGCGCGGCTTCCCCGAAATGGGCGTAACTCTTTGTACAAGAGGAATTAAAATATGGGGCCACCACCATTGGAAACCTTACTTCCGGGGCTTCATTTTGCACTCAAGAATCTCCTAAGTCCAAATCCGGGGGGAGGAGATATGGTTGGTTGAAGTCCGGTTGGACCGAATCTGCGCGGCTTTACGAAAACTGGCATAACTTTTTCTACAGAAGGAATTTTAATGCAAGGTTTGCGCCATTGGAAAGCTAACTTCCGGGGCTTCAATCTGGACTCTACCGGCACTTTTTGACCTCATTAGCCACCCATCGGCACTCTATTTAGCCGACCGGCACAAAAGATTGCCGACCGGCCAAAAATGCCCAGAACTCAGATTTTTGACAAATATTTATCAATACACTGTGGCAGATATTTTCAATTGGGATATTTCGACCAAAAGCTCTTATTTTGACATATATAGAGCCTTATATCTGATATGGCTTAGGTTAGAACAAAAAATCATGTTTTGGGAGCTTCTCACTCTAAAAAAAAAACCTCTCTCTCTAGATCTCACTCCTTTGCCTCCAAAACTCCATAGTTCTTGGGCCATTTCTTCACCAATCCATAGCACCACCACCACTACTCCATCACAGCAGCTTGGAGCAGTTTTTCAGAGGCCAAAGGTGCTGCAACTCAAGCCAAGAAGCAACAAAAAGGGTAGTCTTCAAGGGTAAGATCATTTTCCCTCTTTTGTAGCACATTCTTGTCACATTTTTCTACCCTATTTTCTTACTGTTTTGGGCTCCGACCCTAACTTAAAGGGGCATTATTTTGAGCCATTGTTCATGTTTGTTTAAGGGCTCAACCCTATTTGAGCCCTCCATAGTGCACTTGCTTCAATACTCCTTGGTATGCCACATTTTTGCATGAAATTTCTAACCTATGTGTGATCTGTTTTTGAGCATAATGTAAACTGTGAGTAGGCTCATTTTGATCCCTTCTTCAACATTGAAGAAGGGCTCAACCTTGTTTAGGCCCCGTATCTTGCACTTACTTCATAATCTCTCCTATTTACCGTAAATTTGCATGATTTGTTTGGCCTATATGTAAATTGTTTTGGAGTGTGTAATGAACTGTGAGTAGGATTATTTTGAGTCCCTCTACAACATTGTAGAAGGGACCACCACTGTTGGGGGCCTCCATGTTGTGCTTACCATTATACCCCTCTTTGGCCCCCATTTTTGCATGCTTTGTTGGCCTGTCTTGATTCTATTTTTAGGCCATCATCAGAACTGAAAATGGCCATATTTTGACCTTCTTGGAATATTTCATTAAGGGTCTTTGCTTATTTGATGAATTTTTGGGGTACCTCATGTTATAGCCTTTGGTTATCCAAATTCTTGCATGGCATTTTTAGCATGTTTTCCTACTGATTTGAGGGTTTTCATCTACTGTAAATGTGCATATTTTTGGTCCCTCTTCAGTGTTGTAGAAGGGAATTTTTCCATTCGGGCTTTGCATGTATCATTTACTTCATAGCCTCCCTTGTGGAGCCATTTTTGTATGCCATGTTAGCCCCATTTGTGATTGCTGTTTGCCCATGTTTTGTACTGTAAAAATGTGAGTTATGGGGCTTCCTTGCTTCTGCATTTTCATGTCATGTATCAATTATGCATGTTTGGTGTAGCTATAGGCCATTTCGGGTGCCAAAATTCATGTTTCGAGATCATTTCATGCATCGGGTATTATTTCGCCTCATTTCGGGGCTGTTTTGCCCCTCATTTTGCCACTGATTTTTGCATGTTTGCATATCATATTCCATGTCCTTGCCATGTCTCATTAGAGTGGCATTTCAGTGCCCGAGGGTCCGTTCTCGGTTTGCGTGTCCGCGGGCACGCACTTCGAGGTATCTTGTTTTCATCTGATGGCCTCCTATGTGAGTGTGGCAGAGGCCCACTTGTGTTGGTGTAAGTCCATGTTGCATTGTGTATGCCATGTTTCAATGCGTTGTGCATGTTATGTTGTTAGCGTTGTGTATGCCATGTAGTTGCATTGCATGTTTGCATGTTAGCTTGCATGCTTAGGTTGCATGTGCATTATTGTGCATTGCCTTGCCTCTTGATCAACCATGACTGAGGTTGGGTCCCTTGTATGTTTGGTGTGCATTACATTTGATATTAAAATGCACACTTGACTCTTTGGCCATCATGCATGGAAATGCGCGATTGGTGGCCCGAGAATCGAGGCACATCCTCCTTTGAGTCACAAACATGATAAGGAATGTGTTTGGTGCATACATTGCTTGAATTGAGCTGCCATGCAAGTTTTGCCCTCTGCTGCTGTGAGTTGCAGGTTCTGCAGGAATTCATTGCCGTGGCAAGATTTAGTGCCGGCGATCAATCAATGGCCGTAAATATATTTTGTGCCGATGGCTACATCCTAGTGCCGGTGGTCATTTCCTCCAACGGTGGGATTCTCCGGTGTCCCGAGAGGCATCCTTGAGACTTTGGCGATTTCAGAGAACAAAGCAGGAAAATGAGGCAAGCTAGGCATGGCAAAGGCAATTCCGAGCGGAATCCGAGTGTGCATGCATTGGGCCCTTGCCCCGAGGCGGTTTACTGTTTTTCTTAGATTAATTATTTTGTTAATTTAATTAATTTGTAATATTTAATTAGCTTGGGTAGTTAATTTATTTGTATTATTCTTTTGGTCCCTCCGAGAGAGGGCATAATTGTAATAAGTGTGGGTGAGTGTGTGTATGTCTTCAAACCCCCATTTGTTTCTTCCCTTTTACTTACCTGCTTTTAATGGTTAGTATTAGGGCACGTTTATTTTAGCATACCTTATGCTATGCATGCGTGCATCCATGCATTTGTTGACATGCACCGGGCTCGGTACATCATACAAACTGCACTGTATCTTCAAATCTAACTTGAATACGTGCACCGAATGATTGCATTTCACATGCCATCTTAGGGTTAGCTGAGCCTATCCTAATCACATCCTGCATGCGATGCATTAGTCACTCTAACATGAACCAGGGCATGCATGTTTGCTAACTAGTTTATTGTTTTGGCACGGAGTACGATGTAAGTATTTACGCTTTAGCATGTCGCATGCGTGTGAATGTTGCCATGACAGTATGCTTACCATGTGGCTAGATGCTTATATGAGATAAACTGCTTGAATGCCTGTGGGTGGAGGTTGGGTTGCTTGAGTTGGAAAACTCATTGAAATCCGTGTTTTAGCCTACTTGCGAGTAGCAAATTTCGAAACTGTTTTCAAAACGAACGGATATGCAATGTTTATTTCCAAATTAGGTAATCTAGTCTATACTTGTTTGTTGTGCGCATAACATAGTAATTCTAGGCTAATAAATGGAATAAGAGCATGTAATGTTTTCAAAAACGGATATCACGGTTAGTAGAGGCCGGTCTTGGACGGCGAAAGGGGTGCTCATAGTGACCTTCCCGATCGTACCAAGCTCGAGCCAAGACCACTTTGGTGATAGCGGACATGTATTTCGACCGAAGTCGAGTTTCCTAAATTTCCCATTTTAAATATTTAGGTGGCGACTCATGTCCGCAAAGCAGTCCATGTTTGGCACTACTTTTTCAAAATCTGTTTTTCTTCAAAACGATTTGCCAGAGTTGGACTCTTTGGTTCAAGATTTAGAACCGCAACACAAAAAGGGAGTCCAAACTGTAGCGAGGTCCCCCGCGGGCTTGTTACACATGCCCTCTGACATTAGCATTCACTCCAACATTCACTCCAATTCTTCCAACATTGACTGTAGATGCAGATGCATTAATTGGTCCTCTATCCCTCCCACCAACTGTGATTTTAGGTCCTTTTCCAAGACCACTTGATGCCTTTACACCATGGGTTGGTAGTTTTGTGGGCTGCAACAACATTTTCAATTAACAAATTGAGAAGTTACAAAATAAAAAAGTTGGTTATATAAACAAGTGAGTGAGTTACCTGAGTGGATGACCTAGTACTCCTCCTCTTTAGTCCAATAGAAGCAATACTCATTGGTGACTAAGATGCTACTTGGCCTCCTCTTCTAGTTTGGTTGTTACTGGACATCTAAGGGAAAAAAAATTCCAGTTAGGAACAAATTGGGCAAACTACTGTTAGTTTCCTACTTGAAGTTACAAGTCAGCATTAAAAGTTGGTTACCTCATTTGATGGGATGTTTGTTGTTAGAGTAGGAGTAGGAGTTGATGCAGGTTGAGATGATTACCCACTAGTACATCTCTGTTGCAACAAACAAATTAAGTATACAACAAACAAATAACAACATATGTACAATAAATGAATGCATAAGTATACACTAACCTTCACCATTTTGGACTTAGGATGCAATTTGTTCTTGCATGACCTCTGATTGTGCCCTTTCTGCAGACACTTAGCACATGTCATATTGATGTTCTTCCTTGATGCCTTGTATGGATTTCTTGGCTCATCTGCTTATCTGTTTCTTAACTTCTTTGGTCTGCCTGCTAATTTCTTTGCTTCTGATGGATTCAATTTCTGGCCACCTTCTTCATACTTATACATGTCTAGAACTGGGTGTATCATGAATGCATAAGTATTCAAGTACCTAGACTTGCTATAATACTCATGCACATAGGCTTCTGGCTGCTCATGATTGATTTGAATGGCACTGATGGCATGACTACAAGGCAAACCAGACAAATCTCATCTCTTGCAACTACATGTCCTAGTACTTAGGTCCACTATGTACCTTCTCTGAAAATGATCAACCTCAAATTCCAATTGTCCACACCAGGTTGCAAAACAGTTCCTTGATTCCACCTTTAACTTCTCAAGTTTGTCATAAATATTGGGACAAATCTCACCACTGTATTTTGTCATTCCAACCTTTTTAACTTGGATCCTTTGCATCAATTTTCTTCTGATCCATTCAAACATGGAGATTATTGGTAGCTCTCTAGCTTCTAGAATGTAAGAATTGAATGACTCACTCAAATTGTTCACAAGGATGTCACACTAGCTCCTTGAAGAAAAATGTGACCTTGCCCACAAAGCAGGGCTAGTCTCCCTCAACCACTCCACAGCTGTCTTCCTATTTCTAGTCTTAGGATCAGGTTCTTCAATCTTCTTCATCCAATAATTGAATTCATGCACATTTCCAGTTGATGCAGTTTTCCAGAACAGGTCTTTCAACACACAACCACTGTATTTTGTCTTGAAATTACTATACATATGTCTCAGGCAGTATCTGTGATCTGCAATAGGGTATAACTCTACAAATGTTTTAACCGACTCCTTCTGTCTATCTGATATAAATGTCCACCCCATCTCCTCAACACTCCCAATATCACTCATCAATTCCTCAAAAAACCAAGACCAAGAGGCTTTACATTCTATCTCAACCAAAGCCACTGCTATGGAATACATGCTGTCATTTCCATCTCTCCCAATAACACTGAGTAGCTACCCTCCAAAAATCCCTTTCAAATGACAACCATCTAGTTCTATTATTGGTCTACACCCTACTAGAAATCCATCTTTCTGTACACCAAGTCTGAAATAGATTCTTTCAAATATAGGCTCTATCTTTTCAGGATTAGTTGTTATTGAAATGTGTGAGGTTGGATTTTTTTCCTAATAACTGTAGTTGCATAATCCCTAATCATGTGAATTGCTCTGCCAAATCCCCTACAGTTATCTCCGTTGCCTTTCTCTTTGCCCTATATATTTGAAACCTACTTGCATCCACCATTATCTATCTTCTATTTTTTTTCTTAAAAGAGGCTATGTTAATAGAAGGGTCATCTTTCACCTCATCTACAAACTTCTTCCCCAAATACTTAGAGTTGGCTTGTTTGTTGTTGTAATGCCTCCCACATATGTGTTTCCCCTCTAGAGTTCTGATCTGAAAGGTTATGGTTCCTCCAAATTGAGAGGCATGTATCCTCCAAGTACATCCATGCCTACAAACAGTAGTGATCCTAGCACTCTCATTTCTGATGTACCTTATATCATAACCATGCACCATATTAAACTCCCTCAAATACTCTCTAAAAACTCAGGGACTAGGAAATTTCATTCCAACTACAAATTTGGGATCCTTCATCATCCATTCTTTGTATTATATGTATCCAACATCATCTGCCTCATCTGATGACCCTTTCAAACTAATCAATTCATCATCAACATCAACATCTGAATACTAACCAACATCATCTGGTAGATTGACTTTACGTGGTGGTCCTTCAATTCTTCTGTGTGAGGTTTCATAAAAAATGTCATCATTTGGACCCTCTAGGTCTTCATGCAGCCAACTTTGGTCATCACTTTCCTCTGCACTATCCTCAGAAGTTTCAGTATCTCTATATTCTTCACTAACTATATAGTCCAAGTCCTCAGAATCATCACTATCAGTTCTTTCTTCATCAACCACAAATTCAGTCTCACTATGTGCACCGTCACTCTCATCACCCTCATTACCTTCTACAGACTCAGTGTCAGTAGTATGCTGCAACCCCTCCTCATGTTGTATATCATTACCCTCATGCTCCCTTCTTATTTGACTATCCTTAGCCTGATTCTGACTTGATTTCTCACTACCCTCACATTTCTTACCCACGTCCTCACCCTCAGCTACCTCTGCACTATCATCTGATTCATTTCCAATGTCATCAACTATGATGTCAATATCAGACAAGTTTATATGAATAATGTTTGAGTCACCACCACATATGGAATTACCACCATGTTCTATGTCACCACCACCTATGGCATTACCACCATGTTCTACACCATTGGGATCTGACAACAACTCACTATTGGATGACAAAACCATAATAGGATCTACACCCTTGTCTGCATAAACTACTACATAATCCAAACCCTTATAAGCCTCAAGCATTTTCATCATATTAGCATCACTGTAAATTGTTTTTAACCCAACATCTAAACTATAACTAGGCCATATATAGTACATATCTATGTTTGTTCCTTTTCCACCAACCAGGTCATAATAAAGGTCTCTTATCTCAAACATGGACATTTTGTCAAGGTCACAGTTAATTATTTTATTCACCCTACCACCCTCATAAACAACATGTGGATGAAAGAAAAAAATGGCCCCCATGGTGCATTTGAACAATTATGAATTTGTTTGACATTTTCAGCATTCACTCCTAAAGTATAAAAGACTTTCATCAATTCATTTTGGAACCACAACCCATAACCCTAAACTCTAAACAAAGATATAGTCATGCATGCAACAAACATAAACTAAAATAATAAATAATCCCTAATCCTTAAACAGATCACACAAAACAGAAACAGAATATAAAAGCATAAAGTCATACAATACAAATGCCTATAGTATATGACAAGCATAAAGTAATAGAATTAAAAACCTATTCTTCAGGCATAAAGTTAAAAGTTAATTGAAGAAGGAAACAAACAAAGTAATACACTGAGGATTAGGGATAAACTTCACCTTTTCAGTGCATACCCCACAGAAAACACAATGACAATAAACAAACAAACTAATACACTGACATCATTCACTACAAATAAACAAACAACCATAGGGGACCATAGTATATGAACAACTCATAAATACAAAACCACCATAGCAACATGATATGAACAACTGCATCAAACACAGTGTCCATGACAAAAAGTTAACCACTAATGGTACGAAAAGGGAAGGCACACAAACCCTAATATACAACAACAAACGGGACCACAATATACAACAACAAAAAGTACATCAACTAACATTATATACATATATATATCAGCAAATCGAACCAAATGAAACACAAAATAAAAAGCAATGATCGAAAAAATACCTTACAACTTATTCTTCGTGAACTTTTTGGCTTCATTTGCTTCTTAAATCTCCAAATCAGTGACAGTTGAACAATCTCAAATCTATACACTATTTCGTTCGATTGAAACCCTAATTTGTTCAATCGAACAATCCTAATTTGTTTAATCGTTCAATTAAACAATCCTAGTTCTCTTCACTTTCCTCTTCTTAGTTGCATGACTGTTGGAAGTGAAAACGGTAAGCAAGCTTAGATATATACATATATATATATATATACAAGGGCAAATTGGTCTTTTTACGTCTGCCATTAACGATGTTAACGGTGCACATTACTCCATCAACCACAAAGAGTTATGTAGTGATATTCAAAAGTCAGGGCGTAATCCGCACATGGCCTAAACCATAAGGAGGGTAAAGTGAAGTTTGCCCTTTTAAATTTGATCTTATACATATCAAATAATTTATTTTTAATTCAACACTTAAATTTTTATTAAATCATTTTTTAACTTATTCAATTTTTAATATTTAATTTTTAGTCTTCAATTTTTAATTTTTAATTTTCAATTTTATCAAAGTTTCTATTTTAAAAATAAATTTCCATAAATAAGGAACATCATCGTCATGCTCTCGGTCTCTTTAACCTATCAATCTAGAACCTCATTTTATTTCTTTTTTACGAGTGGTAACCCGTGCTATGCACGAGATTTTATAAATTAAAAAGATTATTATAATTATCTTGAAATAATTTAATATTTTGTCTTGCGGTATACGTAAAATTTATAAGTTAACTTTTATGTTTATAACTTTTTAAATTATTAGTTTAAAAAAAATTAATATATATATATAAGTCTATTTAGTGCAATTTTGATAATTTGTATTAAAAAAGTTAAATCTGATTAAATGAGATTAAATGAGTTATGACATATCTCTTCTTGTTATGAAAATATACAAATTTAAAAGTTATAATTAAGACAAATATACAATTTTACTATTAAATGTGAAGTGAAGTGATATTCACCAATTTTGGTGGAAAAAAATAATAATTTTCAATGTTTCATCTTTTTAAATATTAAGGGTTGAAGATTCTGTTAATTGGAATTATAGTGAAATAACATCTTGAAATAGCCAAAGTTTGAGTATGTAGTTGGTTGAAATGTATAATTTAATTAATTCTCTTCTCATATTTGTATAAAACTTGACATTTATGACTACATTATTATAAGTCTGATTATGGGGGAAAATTTTGAGGTGTCAAACATTTTCCATTTGTAAATATCCTACATATTAAAAAAATGTGTAACTTTTGTATATGTGTTTATCAGTTTTGTTTAATGGATATATAAACAATTGATGTTTCAATTTAAAAAATTAAAAAGTAAAAAAAAAATAGATTGGATTTTTTAAAGATAAAAGAAGCCACCTAACTCTTCTAACTATTTAAGATGGACTATTTAATCACATTAAAAAATAGAAATTATATTCAGATATTATCCCTATATATTATGATATTATATACAAGGGCAAATTACATATACCTCCCTCGAGGTTTAGCTAAATTATAGATACCCCCTGAGGTTTGAGAAATTACAGATACCCCCCTGAGGTTTATATTTTTATAACAAATTGCCCCCCTAAGGTTTATATTTTTATAATAAATTGCCCCCTAATTTGTTATGAAAATATAAACCTCATAAGGGTATCTGTAATTTCTCAAACCTCAGAGGGGTATCTGTAATTTAGCTAAACCTCGAGGAGGGTAAATGTAATTTGCCCTATATACAACTATAGCTGTAACAAATTAACTGTAATATATATGAAATATAGCGATTCCGATTTTTGACCCGACTTTTGTTATATTCCGGACTCAAGTTCCGTGATTTGACGTTGTTATCCATGTCTTGTTTTCCCTCATTTGTCTTTGAGTTTGAGTTTTAGAATGTGTTGAGCATGTTCGAAACAGGTTAGTTGTGAGCTGGTCAAACTTGATGTTGCCCAGATTTTGGCTTCTTCACTCGAGTGAAGCTTCTTGCACTCGAGCGAGCTTTGTAATCTCTTGGTATTTCTTTCAAACTTGTAGAATTTCTGATAAGGTAAAATTCTTCGCTCGAGCAAGGCTTCTTGCGCTCGAGCGCTCGAGCGACAGAGTGTGTCTATAAAACTTTTGAAGGTATGTATTCTGCGCTTGAGCGATGCTTCTTGCGCTCGCGCGAGGTCACATATTGTGTCTAATCGCTCAAGTGACAACTTCTTCGCTCGAGCGAGCCTCGTGTATATCAGTTCGCAGCAAAGCAATTTTACATCACGTTTTGATTTCTTTTCACTCAAAACCCTAAGTCGGCTTCTCTTTTCTCTAAAATTCTCTCCCTCTCTCTTAAAATACACCTAGATCTAAGGATTTCTCTACCCTACTTCCTTTGAGAAAAAGGTGGAGCATCATGTGGGCTTCCTTTTGATCCGAATAAAATTGAGTTTGGGCTTCCTTGAGGTTTCTTCCATCTCTCCTTTGGGCTTCTACTCTTGAGGTAGGGATATTCTACACTTTGTTATGATCTTTAACCTAGTTATTCGTTTTTATGTTTAAATGATGAGATTTGGAAGTGATTTAGGTAAAGTTAGGGATTGGGTTCAAAGTTGAAGAAAGAGGTTTTCATGTTGGGTTACATAAATGATTATGGGGTTTTGAATATGAAGTTCCCTTGTGTTAGAACGGTGAAATTTAGCCTTTAGATTGATATTTGAAAAATGGTGAGATTTTGCCCTAATTTGTGTTCAATAATTATTTTGAATAAATAATGGTATTGACATGGGAAATGTGAAATTGGAGGAATGAATGAATAAATGGTGTAGTTGGATTTGTTTAATCACTCACCTATGGAAATTTGATAAATTATCTGTTATAAAGATTATATATCTGTTTAGAAACATCTGTTTTGGCTATCAGTGGATAATAGCTATGATTGTTGTAGAAATTGCATGAGGATTAGGTGAATTAAAACTAATCATTTAAATTATGTCATTGAATATGATGGTATGATTAAATCATTGAATACATTGTATATGTATCATTGTTTGGGAGAAGATAAAGGATGTACTCCATTGTTTGGGAGGAGATAAGGGATGGACTCCATTTAAAACTAAGTTAGCTGGAGTGTCCAGGGTGAAAGTCCTGAAATCTCGTGTATATATGGGTACCGATTCCCTCGGACGAAAATTCCATAAAATGGCAAATTGAAGTGATTGAATAATGGTTGTATTGAATTGTGAACCACTGAGTTGTAGTCTCATTTGGGTTGTTTAGATAACAATGAACTTAACTCATGAATTGACTTGAAATGAAATGAATTAACTTGAAATGAATAAATTGAAATGGATTGAGATGTGAATATCAATATTGAATGGTCATTGGATGAATGTAAGTTGGTCATAAATATTGAACGTTCATCTAACACTTATATCTTAGTTAAACCTTATATATTGTATTAGTCTATCTCTACTGGGCTTTGGCTCGCCCTACTTGGGAAACCATTTTTAGATATTGGTGAGATCCTTCCTCTAAAAACGTAGCTTGGGAGGACTTAGGAGTTGGAGGCTCTATTTTTGTTATTTTTGTGTTTAATTGTTTATTCAAGCCGAGGGCTTTAAATGTATATAGAACTTATTACTCTCTTTTGTTGTAACTAAGTTATGTCTTGGAAATATGTAAGCCCGTAAGACATTTATTTTGTTGTTATTAATTAGTGTTATATGCTGTAGTTTCAAAATGAACATTTATGAAAGTATAATGCATGTAACATCGTTTGTAATATAAACTCTGATGAATGGAAGTATATCAATTCTATTATTCTCATAGATCTTATGGAATGGATTATTTGTATTATATTTTGGGGGCGTGACAACTTGGTATCAAAGCATACCGGGTTTGAATACTTTGGGTATGTGGAAAGTGGTTATTACCACAATGGGTTTGTCTCGCTTAGTTGAGGTATTAGTATGCATTGTATGCTTATGTGATAACATGCTTGTATGATTATATGGGTATAGGATTTAGTTTCTAGGATGCTGATCGAATCCATGGGTTTCTGGGAGTCTTGTTGGAAAGGCACTTGATCATTGCCATTTCGGAACTCTAGCAAAGCCGCGGGACGGTCATTATCCGGAAATAAAATTCATATATGTTTACGTGATTACGTGCTTATGTGGAATGAGTTAGTGTTGTCCATTGTACTAAGACTTGAGTGATTTGGCTTCGGTACATTAGGGACTGTGCTAATTTTTGGGTTACCCTTACTAGGATGCCTAGACGAGGACGTAACAATTTCCCTCCCTCCATACGGGAAGAATTGCGGAAATAGTTTGTGGAGTTACACCTTTGGTACAGTTTGAAGCATGGTTTGCTAACCAGTCGAGATTTGCTCTTGAGTTGGTAGAGACTGAGGAACTTCGTTGCTCGGAGGTTGAGAGTAGGCTGTGTGACGACATCCGAGAAAGGATTGCCGAGTCTTGGCATAGAAGTTATAGTGTGCTTGTTGAAGCTGCGGCTCATATAGAGGCAGCGATATTAGTCATGGGTCAAAGTAGAGATGAGGCCATCTTGGCGACCCTAATAACTCGGTGTGTTAGTAGACATTTCAAGAGGCAGAGCGGTTTTAATCCATAACAGTCTCAGGGAAAGCAGTCTAGATCTACCTTTTCAGTGCCGAGTTCGGGTCCGGGAAAGGGTAAGTAGATGGGTTTCACTTATTTCAAATGTGGTTAGTTGGGCCACAAGTCTCCGACTTGCCCATAGAGGAAAATGATAGGGTTGGTAGTTCGACCAGTAGTTGCACCACCGGGATCATCTAGTCAGCCAAGATTTGAAGTGATCGAGTGCCTGATAGGGAAGCAGTCATTGGGATCCTCACCAATTCAGACTTTGAACCAGTCACGTATTCAGGTTTCTAATTTAATTTATCTATGGTTTCTATTTTTTTTTAATTATTATTATTTAGGTAAGTTATGATGTGAGTTAGATATGTGATAGACATATAGCGATTCCGGTTTTGACCCATTATATATTATATTCTGGACTCGGGTTGGTATGGCTTTGAATGGTTATTCATATCTTGTTCTCTATATCTTCCCTTTTATTTTGGTTATCGAATTGTGGTTGTGTGTTTGGAACAGGTTGGTTGCGTGTTTTTCCAAACCTGTGATGCCCAAATTTTGGCTATTCCGCTTGAGCAGGCTTCACAAATTTTGCTCCTCCACTCGAGCGGCCATTCTTACGCTCGAGGGGGATTCGTCAACTCTCAGTATTTTTGCAAGTCTGCAAATGCTGGAAATGTGCATTGGACGCTCGAGCATCCAGTCTCATGCTCGAGTGGGGCCCTTCGTCTGCAAAACTTCTGGAAATGCATATCCTACGCTCGAGTGCCACTTTTCACGCTCGAACGGAATTTTGTGTCTGATGCTCGAACGTCACTTTCCACACTCGAGCGGACTGCGTGTATAACAGTCCGTGAAAATGTCATTTTGAATCACTTTTTCACTTCTCTCTCTCTCTCTCTCTAAAACTTCTCAAAAACCTAGATCTACACTCTCTCTCTAAAACTCACCTTCTCTCTTAGATTTCATCTAGATCTGTTGATCTTTCCACCCTAGTGCCTTTGAGAAAAAGGTAGAGTGCTTCAAGATCTCCATTTTGATCCGATTGGAGTTGGTTTTCTGCGTCTTTGAGATTTCTCTCTTGCTTTGCTTGGTCTTCTGTTTGAGGTAGGGATCTTTCTATACCTTCATATGATATTTAGCTTAGTTATTTGTCTCTTATGTAACAATGGTGTGATTTGGGGATGTTTTAAACAAATCTAGGGTTTGCGTATAAAATAGAAAGAGAGGTTTTGGGTGAAGGTGAAATAAATGATTGTGGGGTTTGAAAATAATGTTGTGTTATGTCTAATTTGATGATTTTGGCACTTGGCTAATATTTGAAAAAAAAAAAGGGAAAATTGTCCTAATTGGATCAAACTATTATTTTCTACAAATAATTAGAATTGACATTGAAAATGTGAAATTGAGAGGGTATTGATATGAATAGTAGGATTGGGTATGTATGAACTCATTCTTTTGGAAGTTTTGAATAAACTATCTGTTTGAGATTGAATATCTGTCTAGAGATAATTGTATTGGGCTATCGGTGGAGGATAGTTTTGACTGTTGTAGAAATTGTATGTGAATTAGATGAATTGAAACTAATCTTTTGATGGATGTCACTGAATATGACCGTGTTTATATACATTGTATATGTATGTTTGTTTAGGAGTGGAAATGGGATGTGCTTCATGTTTAATTATATGTTTAAATACATTGCATATGTATGGATATTTGTTTGGGAGGAGAAAGGGGATGGACTCCATTATAATTAAGTTAGCTGGAGTGTCCTAGGTGAAAGTCTCGAAATTATACATGGTTGCCGAGCCCGCGGACGAAATATTCGTAAAATGGCAATTGTAGTACTTATATAGCCTACGTTTACATGGGTCCTGTTTGACAACTGCCTGCTGATGAAATATTTGTGAAATAGAAGTTTGAAGTATTTATGCATATGTGTTGTATGATTTGAAAATTATTGAGTTGTAGCCTCAATTCGGTTGTTGAGAAATAACGAAATTGACTCATGAATGGAGACAGATAAGTGAACAGGATATGAATTGAAAGTAAATGGATCAAGACTTGAAATTGATATCTTATGAGTATATAAAGTTGTAAAAAGTTTTATCACAAGCATTGTTTATGCACTTGTACTTATACCTTTGCTAAATTTCATATACCGTGTTAGATGATTTCTACTGAGCTATAGCTCACCCTATTTGAGAATAATATTTTCAAGTAATAATGACATGCCTCCACCAAGGCAATAGCATTGGAGGGACTTTTTGGAAGCAAGAGCTTTATGTTTTATTTATTTTGTATAGCCTAGGGCTAAACTTGTATTGAGTGAAGCTCATTTTGTTGTAACCAAGTCAAGACTTGGAAAGGTGTAAGCCAATAGGGCATCTACTTCTGTCAAATCCTTTTGTATCATTAACTTTAGAAAATGAAATGACTATTTACTCTGATTTATGCTATCATTTATATATGTTTGTGGATGTATTTATGCTATTATTTTGGGGGCATTACAAACATGTGAGTTTTATTGATTTAAAATATGATGATGGGAGATATTTTCAAATTAGATTTGTTTAGATAAAATTTAAATATTTTTAAAATTTAAAATTGGATATTGAGATGCAAAAGAAAAGATTTTAACTGAATAAATAAAAATCAAATTTATTAATTTATGTGTTTGTATATCTATTTTTTTTTATTTTTTTTGGTTATGTTATAAGATATAGATAGATATTCACAATTTTGATGAAAAATATTATCTGATTTTTTTGAGAAAGAGAGAAGGCAGATAAGTTTTAATATTTTTTTTTGGAAATTAGTGAGAGAGATTAGGATGGAGAGATTATGAAATATTTTTATTATCTTTTCATTTGAAATTCATAAATTAAAGGATAATTATTATTTCTAAAATAATTAAATAAATCAGTCAATAGTTTTTTTTTAAATCTATTTTATAAATTGAAAAATCATTAATTTTAGAAAATTGATTAATTTATCCCATTAAGTGATTTAAAATCTTGATAGATATACATAAAAAAATAGATAATTATATTATTAAATCATGATTCAAATTTAGATATTATTATATCTTTTTGAGATCCATATATAAATTCTTATCTTCTTTACTTTTGTGTGATTTCTTTTTTTTTTTTCCAATTTATTTTAGATAGAGTTGTGGATTTCTATTTTTTTTAATTTAATTTATTTGTGGTTTCTATTTGTTTTTAATTATTATTATTTAGGTAAGTTATGATGCGAGTTAAATATCTGATAGATATGTGAGTTTTATTGATTTAAAGTATGATAGTGGGAGATTATTTTCATATCAGATTTGTTTAGATAGACTTGATCGATTTTTAAATTTAAAATTGGATTTTGAGAGACAAAAGGAATATTTTAACTGAATAAATGAAAATCAAATTTATTAATTTTATATGTTTGTTTATCTTATTTTTAATTTTTTTTGTTATGTTATAATATAATATATATGATATAGACAAATACCTACAACTTTTATGAAAAATATTATCTGATTTTTTAGAGGAGAGAAAAGGATTGCAAGTTTTAATATATATATATATATATATGAAAATTATGAAATATTTTTGTTATATATTCCCATTATTATTTCTAAAATAATTAAATAAATAAATCGGCCAATATGTTTTTTTAATTTATTTTATAAATTGAAAAATTAATAATTTTAGAATGGGAGTTCGAAACTCTCAGTAGGCTTCTCATTAGAAACCCCATTTTATATATAATATACATAGATATTTATATTTTTTTTAGATATTTTTTTAATATACAAATTATTTTTTTTAGATTTTTTTATAAAAATAATTTAATAATTTCATCACTAATCATAGTATATGGAAAAAGTTAAAAATAGTACTGTAACAACTATGAAAGAAGTTAAAAAGATTTGTGAGTTAAGAGAAGCCAATAAATATTAAAATTATTTTATTTTAAATTAGAAAATTAAAAAATTAATTTTGAGGTATTAAAATTCTCACAAATTTTATAGGTTAAAATCTTCTTTTTAGGAAAAATTACCAGTAAATCCTATATGGTAGAAAGGTAAACCATTTAGTCCCACAAGTTTTCTTATGCACCATTTAGTCCCACTATCTACATCAGTAACATCAACAACATTATTAACATCATCAAAACATTATTAACATTAACAAAACATCATCAAAAAAAAATAAAATTGTGAACATCATCAATTTCCAGATCAATTCGCACTCGCACCGGTGCAAAGGCGTCCTCTCGGCTGGATCTGAGCGGAGATGGCATTGTCTGCCATGAGAGATCTCAACAAAGCAATTTTGATCTACAATCCTGTGTTTCATATAGTTGAAGAGTAATGTAATTGTTCTAATTGTTTGCATTTATTTATTAGGGCAGTTTTGATTCAACGATGTGACCTTTTTTTAAAAAAAAATAAAAAATTTGGACGAGTAGGGTTTTGATTTCCGAACTGTAATCAACATTTCTGTACAACTCTTTTTCTATATTGTTAGTTTTTCGAACTGTAATCAACATTTCCGAATTGTTCCGAACCCATCTCCCTCTCTCTATTTCTCAGAGAGTCGATCTGAGATGTGGGTTTTTTGAAATGTGTTCCGAATCAGATGTGGGTGTTGATCTGAGATGTGTTCCGAATCAGATCTGAGTTTTGATCTTAGATGTTTTTAATGTTATGATGATGTTTGATCAAAAAAATTGTTAGGATGATGTTGGAACAAAAAAAATTGTTATGATGATGATGTTTGATCAAGAAATTTTGTTTAATCGTTATTTTTTATGTTTGATGTTATTTTAATCGTTATTTTAATGTTTAATCGTTATTTTAAAAATTATTTAATCGTTATTTTGATATTTAATCGTTATTTAAAAAATTATTTAATCGTTATTTTTTATGTTATTTTGATGATGTTGTATGATGTTTTGATGTTTGATGTTTGATGTTTGATATTGTTTTGCTGATGATGTTTGATGTTGTTTTGATGATGTTACTCATAAATCTGATATTTGATGTTTTAATGTTTGATGGATAATGTTTGATGTCGATGATGTTCAATGGTCATTAACATTGGGATAGGATCTAACGGTTCATAAGAAAATTCATAGGATCAAATGGGTTACAAGATACAAATTTAGGATTTATTAGTGCATGCCCCTTTTTTTTATATATATAATATATAGATTTTATTTTAATTAGAAGTTTTGGATCCGCGCGATACACGTGTATAATTGCAACGTTGTCATTCACTCGTTCCGCTACTTTCACCAATCAATCTAGAACCTCATTTTATTTCTTTTTTTATTTTATTTTAATTAGAAGTTTTGGATCCGCGCGATACACGTATATAATTGCAACGTTGTCATGCTCTCGGTCCAGCTACTCTCACCTATCAATCTAGAACCTCATTTATTTCTTTTCTATTTTAGTTTGACAAAAATGAGTGAGACCACATTGGGTGACCCTACCACCCCCAATAAATGTTGAGGTTTAAAACTTTTTTTTTCTGTTTTTTTTTACCCGACGTGTATGGGGTGATTGGGATCTGTATCAGTTTTGTTATTTTAATTAGGTTAAGTTTGGTTATACAAAATAAGTACATATTTTTTATTTTTTTATTTTTTTTTATCACATCATCTCTTTATTTTTTTACATATTTTTTTATAAAAAAATAAAAAAATACACTTATTTAAGTCATCCTAAACAATCCCTTAATAATTTTGGATTCGCACGATACACGTGCATTGTTGGTTAATATTATAGCATAACATTAACGTCTTGTTTGTTTTTAAAGGTAAAATAGAAGGAAATAATAATGAGAGAATTAAATAAAATTATGTTTGTTTTGATAATAGTGATTAGTGTATAAATTGTTAAATTATTTTTATATAAAATAATAAAAAAATACAAAAATATTAAACATTAATATTTTTTAAAAAATTCCTAACATGTAAAAAAATTTTAAAAAATAAAAATAAAATAAAAAATTTCCAGAAAAAATAAAACAAATAAAATAATGATTTTTACTTAACAAAAAAATACAAAAAATTAAACATTAATGTTCAAAAAAAATGCCTGACATATAAAAATTAAAATAAAAAACAAATAAAAATAAAAAAAATTCTAGGCTGCCGAACTATTTTTCTAATACCAAGTCTTTGAGGCTTATCTGAATCCCTTTAGGAAGGTCCATCCTAATCCGGAGTTCACTATCAATCCCCTTCCTATCTCTCAAAACAAACACAATATTAATGAGTCCCACTCAACTACCAATCTCAATCCCTCTTCTAACTCTCCAAACAAACGGGGCCTAAGAATAATAATTTTCTACCAAATAAATGATTAAATATTTTACATGAATTAGGATATGCAATTTTGTGAACCCCATACTCATGTGAAACATTTGATTATTTATTTAATAGAAAATGTGAGGTTTATAACATTTTCTTATTATGGGAATCATATGCAAGTAAGATAAGAGGGAAAAAATAATCAAGCTTATGAGAAACCTAAGGGATACTTCTACTCTCATAATTTTTCATTTGTATCCCATCAGAACATACTTGCACTCCCATTTGTTACTAAATTTTTTCCCCTTCTCCGATCTGTATGTAATTCCCCCTTAATAATATATGTGCAGTTTGCATCCGCAGCTTGGTACCCTATCTATACCTAAAATTTTCTCTGTATATATAGACATAGGTATCGTTTGGCATGAAAGTTGGGTTGTTTTTTTTTTGATTAAATTAGTCACAAAAAGAAAAAATATGTTAAAAAATTAATAAGAAAAAATATCCAATCTAAACCATAATTATTTTACTTTTTCTCTCACAAAAATTTTTTTAAAAAAAAACCCAAAAGAACTTTTTAATCAGGGTTAAAATAACTAAAAAATTAAAAAAACAAAAACAAAAACAAAAACAAAACAAAACAAAAGCCAACCTAACTTCTCAAACGAATCATAATGAGTAGTATGAAATTTATTACAAATTAATAATTATATATATGAAACATATTATGTAAAATTACTTTGTGTAATATATATGTAAAATATTATATAAATTAATATTATATATTATATAAATGTATGATAATTGGTTAAAATATTTTTTAATCCGTCAATTCATTAAAAATTATATAAATCATAATTTATCAATCCATTAATCCGCTATTCAATTTATCATTTTACTCTTAAATTGTTCCAACCACACCCCCCACACACTTACGCTACAACCCGTTCCAAACCAACTCAATCCAACGCAAAAAGAAGGTTGATGACTTCACGGGGACTCATATAATATTTTGAAAATATTGTAGTAGTTCCTGACTTTTGACTCCTCAAAATTTTGTAAATCTTCCACGAAGAATCCACTTTGAATATTCAGTATCCGAGCATCGACATCAATAATTGGCATTCCAGAAGAAAAAGACAAATTTTGTAGAAGATAAAGCCTCTCTTCAAAATCAGAGATAAACACGCCAAGAAAAGACAAATAACTATTGTAAATATCTATGTCTGTAATTATTTGTGTCTGTCAGTAATAAGGCCTCTCCTTCATTCACTACTTTAATAAAGCAGATAACCCCTACCCTGCCTTATTAAAGAAAAGCTGTGAGAATCCTTACACGTGTCCTGCAATAAATTATAGTGTCAAAATTTTGTTAAAAATTGAGGATTGAATGATGTGCGATGGGACCCAAAGCAGTACCTGGCATCATTATCCAAACCCTTTAATTGTTTTTATCTGTGTAGAAAAATCGTCAAAATAGGCATATAATTGTATGCATATAGCCTTGTCCTTATTAGATTTTGAAAAAGCCTAAGTCTAGGCTTGAATAGGTTTTGACTTTTAGAAAAAGTTTGGACGTAAGATGTCATGCATAGATTTGGAGTATTCGTTTTTATCTTCCTTTTGTGTTGTATAAATTGGCATTCATGCCAACGGAAGAGGTAGAATGAAAAATCCCCCTTCACTCTGCTTTGTAAAAATTTCCAACCTCTCTCAAAAGCCTCTAAGTGTACTAAGTCTTTCAGAATTTCAGAGTTTGTAATATAATCTTTGTATGTATATTTCTTATTCATATAAAGTGTGAATAGTTTCTCTTTTTCCTTAAATATTTCAAAAGGGTAACTCTTCTATTCTAAAAAATTATTTTCTTTTTGAAAAAAAAAACTAAGTTTATGGAATGCTTGTTTGCTCATTAATATTACATGCTTTGCACCTTCGTAGTATCTATTGTTTTCTATTTTATTACTGAGTGACCTTAGCTGAAAAACCTGTGTGAGCCGTGGTTAGGCGTTTGAGAGCAAATTGTAGGCAGAATGGGAAAGGTAAAAAATAGAAAATAAAAATATACTATGTTGAACGAAGCTTAGCTTCAAGGTGGGAGTACATGTAATGAAAACAAACATTGCCTAAAAATAGTTTTGCTAAAGAAAAAGAATTTTAGAATAAAATGAGAGCAACCCGAGTAGAAATATTAAGGAAATATTGTCCATAAAAGAATTTAAAAAATCAAAATTGTATGCCTTTAGAAGAAGAACTTAGAATTAAAATCAGAACCAGTATTGAACTTATACAAGAAATAGAAGATCAAAAATTGAGATATCAATTTCTATTATCATTAGGTTCCGGCAGATCTCTAGAAAATTATAGTTTAAAATTTTCTCAAATAAATAAAAAGATAGCTGTAAAACAAGAAGCCTTAAAGCTAGCCATCCAACAGCTTGAAGATCTATTAGCATAACTGTAGAATTAATTAGATAATTCTCAGCCCAATTTCAAAATAGTGGTAGACCACTAACCCATCACCCCCAAAAATTGGTATCAGAGCAGCGTTTGGTTTTAGGACAATTTAAGTTAGTTTATGCATTCTGCTTGTGGCAATAGAGTAGTTTTTATTTTTGGACTATTTAGTTATAAATTTCATATTATAGTAGTTTTTAATAATTTTAAAGTAGGAGTTAATTTTGTGTATGAAAAGAGTAGAATATTTAGATTTAGAACTCAGTAGCCATAACCATCGCCTTAAAATAGATAAAAATAAATTCCGTTGTAATTTTGAAGATATTTTTATACATCAGCTTCATAATGAACATAATCCTCAGTTAAATAATATTATAGATTATCAGATTAATTTCGCAGAAAATATTAAAAAGGACATAGATAAAATTAGTAGTCTTTTTACTTCATCTATAGATTATCTTCGTAACACTCGCAGTATAATCAAAGATCAAGATAAAAAATTAGATTATATTCAAAATCAGTGTAGTTCTATCCTACAAAAAAGAATAGATTTAAATCTAGAAAAATTTTCCACTAAATTAGAAATAGAAACTCTAATTTCAGCTATAAATACTAACAGTTCGAAGCAAATAGAACTAGAATTTAAACAACTAATTGAAAAAATTCATAGTTAGATAAATCAAATAGCTAAACAAATAGAACAAATCAATCAAATTCAAGATAATTTAAAACAGAAATTAGAAATTTTAGAACAACTTGTAAGATCTTAGTTTATGAGTAGTGATAAAAAAGCTAATAGAGACTACTAGATTATTTTGAAACAAGCAGAAGATTTTCATAATAACTCAGAAGGAATCAGCAGCTATCAAGGAATAAATCAATTAGATAAAATATCAGTAAGACAAAATAATATAGAAATTTTATTTCTAATCAGATTGTGTGAAAAATTTGAAGAACTATCAGAACAACTACACAGCTTAAAAAATCTTTTAGCTTCTTTAGAAAGAATAATACTTCAAAAAGGAAAAGGAATAGAAGGACAAATAAACAAACCCCAATCTCAGGTAAACGAAGAAGATATAGCTAGATATTTTGAAAAGCTTAAATTACCAAAGGAACCCGTTTGTAGAACTTACATAAAATAAAAATGTTTAAACAGCTAATAAAAGGAAGCAGCAGTAAAAAGCGTAATGAAGATGAAGATATTAAAATGGAATAATTTATAAATGTAGAACAACAGATAGAAAAATTTAAGAAAGAAAAGTTAGAACTAATTCCAGCTAAATATGTATATAAGTTAGGAAAAATTCATAAAAAACAATATCTATTTAAACACTACGGTGAACAAATGATTAGTGTAACTCATGAAGATGAAAAAATAGAGCTAAATTTAATAGACAGAGAAAGCTATAAATATGCAGTAAATGAACACCTCAAAATGACTCACTTAGGATTAGTAGTGGTAGGAGTTAAAGCTTTAACTAGAGAAAAATTAGGAACTAAAGTTTTTGTGTGTCTTTATGATGATAGGTTTAATGATGTAGGACAAAATATTTTAGGCAGTTATGAATTAGATATGAATTCAAAAAGAGGAATAGTTTATTTTACACCAGATTTCTTACTACCAACCTCGACCTTTCATAAAAAGATAAAAATATGAATAAAAAGTAGGGGCTACAACATGAAAAAAGGAGAAAAAAATTTATTAGTTTGCACAGAATTTTTAGGCTTAGCAGTTTCAGAAAGTAATACTCACTATAGACTCACAAATGATCAAATAGTGAAGTTGTTAGGCGCAAAAGGAATAAAGGCACTACCAGCAAAAAAATTTAATTCCGAAGATAATGTAGCATTAGATTGGAACTTAGGAGATTTTCAAGGACAAAAAAGGTTAGCCCCTCAAGATAATTTATTATATCAAAGAGCAAATGGAAACTATGCAGCAAGATTTACTCAGTATACCTATGTAGCACTAGAAAAATCTGAAGATGATGAATTTAGTAGTATAGATAGGGAAGAAAATTAAAATAATCGTAGTGACATAAATCAGCTTTATGTAATAACAGAGGAAAAAGCAATATCACAAAATAAAGTATATAATATTGATGAGATAGATTGAGAAAATTTCACCCTAGAAGACATGAATAAAATATTAGATACTAGATATTATGAATATTTAGCCAGAGGAGATACCCATGATGAAGCAGTGTCGTTTTTAGATCAAGAATTTCATACAGAATATGTAGATGATATCATAGAAGATAAAATACATCCTAGTAAGATATTTAGAATGCCAAAACAATCTAACTTAGAAGATACATTTTACATGAACACAGAAAGCACAGGAACTAGTAACCCACAACCAACGGTAGAAGATCCCATAGAACCAAAGCAATATGCAGTAGGAGGAAGAAGACCATTAGCTAGTTCAAGACGTAATAATGCAAACCCCGATAAAAGTTATAGATTTCATGGAAAGCGTAGACAACCAGATATGAGTATACAATTACAGCCAGCCAATAACCAAGGAACCCTTTTAGATTTAGCCAGATTCGACCCTCAGATATGGCAAGAAGTAATAGAAAAATGAGAAAAAGATGCAGTAAAAGCATGGATGAGTAATCCCTATGAATCAACGGATATGTGGGAATATATGGAAACACTTTTAGGAGATTCAGCTTTTAATATATATTTAACTTTTAAAGGAAAATATGAGGAGACAATTAGACAGCTTAAAGGACTAGGAGATAACCCATGGAATTTCACTAACTTTATAAAAGAAATACTTATAGGATATGACCCTTTCAGACGAAATACTTATACTCAAAGCATAGCATTAACTGAATTAGATCAGATAATATTAGGAAGTTGGAAATATATTGAACCCTTTAGTAAAGAATACTTGGCCATAGCAGCTAAAACTGGGAAAAGTTTTGATGAAGAAATAAGAAATAAATATTTTAGAAAATTACCCAGAGAACTAGGAAGAGAAATATAAAATAAATGGTCAATTTATTATACAAACTTACCAGTCCAAATAGCCGCAAGAGAAGTAAAAATAAAAGGTACCTTAGGAATAGGACCTATGATAGTTTTTACATTCCATAGACTTAAAGAAAAATGTATAGAAGTTAAAATACAGAAAGATTTGAAAAAAACAAAATTATGATTTTTGTAGTAGCATAATATATACTCCTCAGCAATATGAAAATAAATATAATAGGAAAAAATACAAAAAATATGGAAAATATAGAAAAGAAAAATATTGGAAGAAAAAATATAGAAAACCATGGAAAAAACAGAAATTCATTAGAAAAAGTAGAACTTTTAATAGGATAAATTATAAGCGACTACCTACTGAAGAGAAAGATAAAAGAAAACAAAGATATGTTAAAAAACCTAATAGTAAAAAATGCAATTGTTTTATATGTGGAGAACCCAATTATTTTGCAAAAAGCTGCCTAAAAAGACAAAGGCCTAATACTAATAAACAGATAAAAATACTACATATTATAGAGGACTTAGAAGAAGAGATAGTTAGCATAAATAGTGATGATTCAGAAGTCTATAGCGTAGTTAGTGATTATGAATATCAAATAGAAGCCATAAGTTCAAATAGTGATTAAGAAAGTGATACAGATGTAGATAATCTTTTAGGACAACTCAACCAAGAAATAGGAATGACTTCTTCTCATGATATTTTCTTTATGATGGAATGTAATGCAGATACTGAATGTCAGCATAATTTTCAAATAGGACTAGGATTTGATACCACTAGATGCAGCTATTGTAATTGGTTTCCAGCTAAAGATAAGAGAGCTCAGTGTTTATTATGCAGTATAACTTATTGTATAGTCTGTCTAGAAAAATTAAACATGACACATAAGATAACATCAGAAAATAGCAGCGAGCTGTTAGAAGATCAAAGTATAGAAAGTAGAGAATTACATCTAACAATTGGAGAATTAGAAGTACAAGTAAGAGAACTTAAACTACAAATACGTGAAATAGAAACCAAAGCTAATTTTGACATAGAATGTTTAGAACTAGAAAATAGACAGCTTAAACAGCAGCTAGAACAATTTCACAATAAATACCCTTTAAAAGATAAACTAATTGAAGAACATATGAATTATTTAGAATTAGTCAACCTAGTTGATTCTCAACCCTTTAGTCAATACTCTCAAGCACAACCAGATAATACATATTTACCATTTAATTACCCTGTTATACCCAAACCAAATTTAGTTGAGATCTCTTGTGTAATTAAATTTGTAGAAAAAATCCTTAGTATAGATGCCATGATAGATACCGAAGCCAGTAAATCATACATTGAACAACACGTAGTTTCACGAGGATGGAGCACAGCTTTAACAACCCCAACTTTAGTCAGTATAGCAGATGGCACTAAACAAACATATACACATTGCATCAATGGCGCACAGATTAGTTTTCATCATCTAGGTTCTCAAACTCGACATATAGAATGGTTCCTATTGCCCCAAGTTTGGATTGGAAATACTCGACAAAATCACCCTTTCATCTTAGGACTCAACTTCATACTTAGTTTACAAGGCGGCATGTTTATCAGCCAAAACAGCATTAGCTTCTTCAAATGAACTGTACATACACCCACAGCATATGCCCTTAGCACCATCGCCCATTCATCAGAGTTGCGTGCGAAGCGTGGTGGTACCATAGGAGTAGATTCAGTTCCCACTAGTTTTTTTATTTCCTAGTAGAAATATTTTTCCCGAGCTAGCCCAAAAGTATATACCTGATGAGATAGCAAATACTTCTTTAAAAAATTTAGACATAGAAAACTATGAACTAGAAGATTTAGAAGAGTTTGATTTTGAAGATAAGGGAGACTATTGGAACCTAGAAGATTTTCAACAAACAGTTAACCTAGATTTAAGTTTTGCAAAAATTGAAAAATTAAAGAAAAAACCAATATACAGAAGAACATAAAATGATTTATATGAAATAATAAGATTAGCTGAAACAACAGAGATTTTAGGAGAACAGCCCATGAAATATTGGAAAAGAAATAAAGTTTTAGCCAGCGTAGATATAAAAAATAAAGATTATAGGATTACCTCAACACAAATAGATCATACGCCAGTAGATATAGAAGAATTTAGAACACAGATTAAGGAGTTACTAGATTTTGGAGTAATTAGACCGAGTAATAGTCCGCATAGGAGAGCTGCATTTATGGTTAAAAATCATGCAGAGATAAAAAGAAGAAAAACTAGAATGGTTATAAATTATAAAAGATTAAATGACAATACAGAAGATGATAAATACAATATACTAGATAAAGATCAACTCATAAATAGAATACAGACAGCAAAAATATTTAGTAAATTTGATTGCAAGTCAGGATTTTGGCAAATGAAAATGAAAAAGGAAAGCATACCTTGGACAGCCTTTTGTTGCCCACAAGGACATTACGAATGGCTAGTTATGCCTTTTGGACTAAAAAATACACCTTCCATATTTCAGCGTAAGATGGATAGTATATTTAATAAATATAGTTTTATACTGGTATATATAGATGACATATTAGTATTCAGCCTAGATAAAAATAGTCACGTAGATCATTTATATATAGCATTAGAGGAATTCACAAATAATGGAATAATAATTAGCAAGAAAAAGATGGTATTAAATAAGCCTTATATAGAATTTTTAGGAATGGAGTTAGGAGATGGAAAAATTAGATTACAACCTCACATAGTTAAGAAAATTTTAGATTATCCAAATAAATTAGAAAATACAAAGCAACTTCAATCATTTTTAGGAATTTTAAATTATGTACGAATGTATATTCCTAACCTTAGCAAAATAATCAAACCCCTATACAGTAAGACCACACCCACAGGACAAAAATATTTCAATCAACAAGATATAACTCTAGTTAGAAAAATAAAAGACATTTATAAAAATTTACCAGACCCACAACTACCCTTAGAATTAGAATATATAGTCGTAGAGACAGACGCAAGTCAATCAGGATGGGGAACAATATTATTAGCTAAACCTAGTAAGTATGATAGTAAAAATAAAGAACGCATTTGTAGATATAGTTCTAGAAAATTTAAAGAAAAGACACGACCATGACCAGCCTAGATTTTGAAATATTATGAGTAGTATATGCAATAAACAAATTTAGATTATTTTTGCACAAATCCTTTACAATTAGGACAGACTGTGAAGCTATAGTTAGATTTCACAACAAACTTAACGAACGCAAATTAAGTACCAAAAGATGGGCAAAATTTTTAGACTGTGGCCTCGTTTGGGAAGTGGCTATTTTAGTAGGCTATTTGGCTATTTGGCTATTTTAGTAGGTTATTTTAGTTTTGTGTTTGGGAAGATGAGATGATTTTTTAGTTGAGTTATTGTATTAGAAAGTGTGTTGAAATGATGTTTGAAGTTAAAATGACAATTTTGTCCCTAAAATTATAAATTTGTAAATTGATGTGAAGGGGTAAATAAGTAATTTCCCACGTGATGTAGAAGTTTGACCTTTGACAGTGTAGGCCAGCCCTACACTGTCCGGCAGCAGGGCTATTTTTTCTTTCTTCTTTTTTTTTTTTTTTGAAAATCAATCAAAAGGTTGCTACAGTGTTGCTTTTGGGCTAATTTCCAAAACCAGACTATAATAGCCCCAAAACGCGCTTCCCAAACAGCGCCTGTATAGTAGGACAAGGATATAAAGTAGACTTTGAACATATTAAAGGGAGTGATAATAGGTTAACAGATTGGTTGAGTAGGAAAATTTATTTAGAAAAAGAAAATAACCAGCTTAATTTTTGTGCAGATAATGGAGAACATCAAAACCATGAACTTTTGGGGATTCGCTCTTCCCATTCATGAAGGCAGAAACAAGTTCAGACCATTAACAGGAATTGAGTTAGACCCAGTTCAACAGTGTCTTTTAGATAACCTTTGGAACAGTCATAACCACCCAGCTAAACGTCTGTCAGCCCTAAACTCTCTTAGTATATATTTTTCAAAAATCCAAAATAAACCTTTGTCTAAAAGTTTTTCTTTTTATGTAGTAGCTAAAGGAACCAAGCGTGGTATTTACTATGACTGGACAGAAGTTGAACACTTAGTTAAAAATTTTCCCACACCTCAATATAAAGGATTTTATGATTTCGAGTCAGCCAGTACCTATGCCCGAAGACAAATAGAAACCAGTTACTTTATCAGTCAGATAGCTAAAGATTACCTGGACACATTGAGCAAGATGCAGTCAACTATTCTTGCTACTAGTGGAGTTCCAGTTAGTCAGATAATTGGAAGCAGTAGTTCTAACCCTCAGATAGATTCTCAAAATTCTCTCCAAATGTGCAAACATTGTGAAGGCCTTACCAGAAATTTCAAGAAAATTATGGATAAAGGCAAAAAGGTCAGTGAAGAGCTAGACCAGCTCCGAGACGAAGAAAAACAATTGAGGTCAATGAAGAGCTAGACCAGCTCCGAGATGAAGAAAAACAATTGAGAGCAACCATTAGAACCCTAACTAACCAGCTTAAAAAATTAGCTCCAGGAAAAATAGCTGCCCCTTTTTCTAACCAAGAAATCAAACAACTCACCAATGAGGAATTTGAACAATTGAGTGCTAGAATGTATTTCTTCAGGCATTCTATCATTCGATCTTTTTGTGAGAAAAGCTAAGTAATAGAAGACCTCAAACCCCATATATACACCTTAGCCGAAGATAGCAGAAATAGCGAGCTAGTCACTATTTAGCAGTTTCTCCAAGACCTCTCCATAGCAAGAGTTTAATGCCCTGGTATAGCTTATCAATGGACTTATATCTACGAAGATGAAGAGCAGCCCTGCTTAGAAGAAGAAAGATGTATAAAGAGGTTAGAACATTTTGGTAGATGTCAGTGTAACTTAGACTTCAGCATTTACCTTTGCTAGATAAATCTAGCAACGTTCGAACCATTGGAGATAGAGATTAGAGGCGAAATGCGTTATCTAACAGCCTCACAATTGTTAGATTACGGCTTTGTCTCCAGAATAATTTTTTCAAATCCAGAACAGACAAATAGCTTTGGGAATAAATTTGCTTATTCAGTACTTTGTGTAATGGAAGAGCATCATCCATATATAGAAGCATTAATTGATAGCAGACTACTAGAGTGGAAATGAATAATGTGCAATCCAGCCAAACATAAAATGTACCTCAGAGGAACCTCGACATTTCCAGGATACCCAAGACTTCTCAATCAGAGACCATGCCCATGTAGAAGATTTTCACTTAGAGATCAGCTCAATAAATGAAGGAAATTTGCTAACAATCCTCTATTAGCATATAATGGAAATTATAGACGTCTAGTTTGCGAAGATAGAAATCAAAAAATATATTGTAACTTAGCTATACCAGGATATCCCTTCAGCAAAGACACATTCGTCGATGAAAGTCAGTATCCCAACTATCAGCATAGCGTCTCTTATGAATCACCAGTAATGGGAGAGGATGACCCAGATAATCAATGGAACAATGAACCAGCCATGGGGGATGGGGATGATTTTTACAACCAACTCTCAGTGGCAAACTTGAACGATCTCTCAGACAGAATGTATGGATAAAAAATAATAATAATAAATAAATAAATAGGGCATCCACTTCGATTAAGAAGGTTGATGACTTCACGGGTGACGATAGTAATTTCTAGTTAAAAAGTCAAACATTTTCTCTCTTTATTTCTTCTTTCTTTCTCTCTCAAAGAAAAAGAAAAGAAAAGTCTCAAACAACTATTCACCGGCACCCATAAAAAATAATTATAATAATTATTATTCAAGTAATTCGAGAATATAGGTACATAATATTTCGTAATATTATAATTAATGAAAAAAATGTAAGTAAATAGGTATTGTATCGAATGATAATAAATAATGATCACCAAAAAATATTTTATAATTTCCCTAAACAAACTCACATGGACCCCATCTCTGTATAATTATTGTTGATCATTTGAATTTATTTGTAACTCCTCCTATCAATAACCATGTTAACCACCACCCAAAATTTGCTTACACATAAATAAGGTTAAAATTATCAAAAGTTTCGTTAAAATTTTTAAAAAGTATATAGTATTCTAAATTAGACTTTATTGATTAAAAAAATTATAGGACATAATATACTAATAAAATAGAGCAATATTATACATAATTATATATTTTTATTTTATTTTCTCATTTTTAACTACAAAATAAAGGGCTCATATCAATAAATATACATAGAACTCATTTGCTTGTATCTAAAAAAAAAGAAAAAAAAAAAGAGTAATGAAGAGGATTCTATATAATATTTTTCATTAAAGTTTAAGTGCATGCAACCTTACTATTTACTTAACTCTATTTTTAAATCATGATTTGAATAAAATATATTAATTAAATATATTTTTAAAATACCATTCAAAATTATTTTAAAAAATCATCTCTTTTCTTTATTATTATTATTAATCAATTAATGAATTATTTTTTCTCCCATCTCTCATCTCACATTTTCTCACATTTTATACATCAATTAATAAAAAAATTATAAATCATCCCAAAATTATTTTTAAAATTCATAATCAAACAAATTTTATTTTTCCAAATCATGATTCAAAAACTCAAAATTCAAAACACAATTTCACACTTCATTCATAATTCTAAAACTAAACCAAAACCAAAACGGATCCAAGTTTCCTTCTATAAATGGATGATACAATAACTAGGTTACACACTACCGGCTAGAATACAGACTCTTCGACTCAAGCCCCAAACAAACAATGGAGAGAGCCATTCACGCAGCCCTTGTACCGTTCGTCGCATTCGGCCACTTAATTCCATTTTACGAGCTCTCCATCGCCTTAGCCAAAGCCGGTATTCACGTCTCCTTCATCTCTACCCGAAACAACATTCAGAGACTCCCTCAACTCCCTCCCCATTTATCATCCCTCATCACCTTCGTCCCCCTTTCGTGGTGGACGATGGGCTCGAACCTTCTCCCAGAAGGTATCGAGGCCACCGCTGACATCCTCCCCGACAATTTCGAGCACTTAATGACCGCCTTCGATCTCCTCAAACACCCCTTTAAGCAATTCGTTATTGAACAATCACCCGATTGGATCATCTCCGACTTGGTTTCTTACTGGACTGTTGATGTAGCCAATGAGTGCCATATCCCTCTCGTCATCTTCTCTATTTTCTCTGCCGCCACCAATGTGTTCTTCGGCCCACCGGAATATTTATCCGGTAATGGCCAGAGAAGACTGAGGTCGTCGCCGGAGGACTTGACGTCGCCGCCGTGGTGGGTCAGTTTCCGATCATCGGTACATTATCGTCGTTATGAAGCAATCGGAGCCATTGCTGGGTTCTACACAGCAAATGCCTCGGGAATTTCGGGTGCCGAGCGAGTCGCTAGAGCACTAGATGGGTGTCGAGCTGTGGCGATTCGTAGTTGCAGAGAGTTTGAGGGTGAGTATTTTGATTTGTTCGGGAAGATCATGGGTAATAAGAGGGTGATTCCGACTGGCGTACTTTTGCCGGAAAAACCCAACAAAACACCCATCGCCGCCGCGCATAACGGGGAGTGGAGTAAGATCTTCGAATGGCTCGACGAACAGAAACCCAAATCGGTGGTGTTTGTTGGGTTCGGAAGCGAGTTTAAATTCTCCAGAGACCAAGTTTACGAGATAGCCTCTGGGTTAGAGTCATCGGAACTGCCATTTTTGTGGGCTCTGAGAAAACCCAGTTGGGCTTCTGACGATCTCGACACTATGCCGCCGGATTTCTTTCGCCGGACCTCCGGCAGAGGAAAAGTCTATATCGGATGGGCACCGCAGATCGAGATTCTGCTTCACCCATCAATCGGAGGATCGTTGGTTCACGCCGGTTGGGGTTCAGTGGTCGAATCATTACGATTCGGGCATTGTATGGTTGTTTTGCCACTGACCGCCGATCAGCCATTGAACGCGAGGTTGTTGGTGGAGAAAGGTTTGGCGATTGAAGTGGAGAGAGGTGAAGATGGGTCGTTTTGCGGGAATAACATAGCTCTCTGTCTGAGAAAATCTATGGCTTCCAAGGAAGGAGACGAAATGAGGACTCGGGTAGAGAAAGCTGCTGCGATTTTCAGGGATCAAAAGCTGCAGAATCAGTACGTTGATGAGTTTGTTGAGTATCTGAAAAATGGGAAGTGAGATTTGGGTTTTTAAAGGTAAATACATGAACTGTTAGTTTGTGTGGATTGAATGTTGTGGAGACAATGAGAAAAACAATGAAGTGTTAGTTTGTGTGGAATGATTGACGTGGATAATGAGAAAAACAATTCTAGCACTGTTTTTTCTTCTATTTTTAGATGAAAAATCTCGGTCACCAATTTTTTCAATCGTATATTATTGTGATTCTCCATTCAAAAATTGTTCTTTAGACGATAATATTGTCAACTAATATTAGTATAGCAAACGTTAACTTCTTTTGTGACTATTTTTAAGTAGAAGTACAACTCAAACGGGATTCAACTCAAACAATCTGAGTTCAGTATGAAATTTTTTAATATTTAGGCCTGAAATTGTGGGGATTCATATTGAGGGGATTAATAGTGAAGGGATTGTTAGTGAGGAGATTGATAGTGAGGAGATTAAAGACTGGTTTGACAATTCTTGAAAAAGTTAAAAAGTCAAAAAGTTACTAAAAAAAATTAAAAAGTTATCACTATTCACCAAAAAAATATTTAAAAAATAATATATAAATATTAATTTAAATGATAAATTAATATAAAAGTTCAATCCGACCAATCCATCAACGTATTGACACGTCAGCTGTTGCGATGAAAGGAAAAACAAAAAAGAATGTGTACATTTATTTATTTGCATGGTAAAGTTGGGCTCGTGGGAGCCACCATGGATCTTGTTTTGATAATCTGAACCGTTCAATATGTAGAACTAATCTAGTACTATATGTTTGTAAAAAATCATATTTATCGGATATCACTAACTATATGATCAAATCAGTTTTATATAAAAATTGGATGGTATTATAGTTAACAATTGACAAAGAAAACTAACACGATCAGATAGTTATCGATATCCAATCAACATGATGTTTTATAAATATGTAGTACTCGATGAGTTCTACACATTGAACGGTTCCGATTAGAAAAAAGAGACCCCTAGTGGGCCCTCACAGGCCAAACAATACCATCCAATCAAAGCCTGAGAAGTAGATAATATTTTTTCATCTACTCACCCAGCCAGTCACCACTGTCATTCCGTACGGCTCCTACCCTATCTTCTCCTACGCACTTATTTATACAATTTTTTAATACACATTTTTTTCATAAAAAGTCAAAGAGTTAACCCAAACATCCATATTTTTTTCCTCAACTTGTAGTCCAAAAAGACAAAAAAGTGCACTTATTTAGGACACCCCAAATAACCCCAAGTAAAATTGTGTTTGTTTTGATGATAGTTGTTAATATAAGAATTGTTAAATTATTTTTATATAAAATAATAAAACAAATAAAAAAATATAAAAAATTAAACATTAATATTTTAAAAGAAATTCCCAATATATAAAAAAATAAAAAAATTTCTAATCCTCTCACTATTTTTCTAATACCATCTCCACCTACTCCATCTCAATCCCCCTTTCAACCTCCATCTATATCACTTCCTCCATCCTAATCCCCTCCACAACTCTACAAACAAACACAACATTAAATAATTTCACTTCTATCATAATCCTCTCCCATTCGTTTAACCTCAAAACAAACAAGACCTTAAAAAATATATTTTTGAATTTGGAAATTTGAAGACTGGACTTTTCAAAGGAACTCAAAATCGAATGATATATCTAAATATAAAATAAATATTAAATATATATAAATTATTGAGACTATTAAAAAACATTGCAGCTCTAATGAGCTGAAATATATATATAAAAGAAAAAGAAAGAAGAGTCAACCATAACATAAAGGAGTCATTTCATTAATACTTCTCTAATGCTCCTTTTTTAGTGGTCCAAGTATTAACCTTCTTTCTATTTTGTCACTCAAAAATGACAAACACCACCACAGCCTCACATCATTTCTCGGATCTCATTTCTCTCCCTTCCGTCAACACATTTCCTCGTATCTCATTTCTCTCTTTCATCAAAAAAAATATTGATAACGTTTAATTTTAATAAATGAATTAGCCTAGCTTACTAGTGTGCAAATAACCGATTTTCCGATTAATCTGAACCGACTCAATTATAGCACGGATGGTTTCGAAGTCCTGAACAATCAACTACAATTTTTTTTTAACAAACAAAAACTGGGAAATAGATTAAGGAGGGGATGTCATTACATCTTAATGAAGAAGAGAACGGTCGGCTGCAGTTTGGAATTTTTAAATTTTGTTGAGATTCTGTCGAACCGATTTTAGCAAAATTGAAATGGATTAAATTTAAATCGATCCGACCGTAATTAATTTATATTTTATATTTATATTTATTTGTGTGTTGCCATTTGATAGGTTATTACAAGTCTACAAAGATTTTTATCTTTTCAAGACATTGGCACTTATCTTTCCAAGATGTTGATTACACCACCAACTCAGGGAAAGAGTGAGGCCCACTGGGGTGAGCCCGAGGTCAGATCTTCGGCCGCGGTTTCCAGCAGCTCTACAAAACGACGTCGTTTTGTAGTGGAAAAATGACGCCGTTTTGTTTAGTTGATTTTTTTGTTTTTGGTTCTGAAAATTCAAATTTCCCGCCTGATCATTTTGACTTCATCTTCGTCTGTTTTGCCCTAATGAACCACGCAGCTAGATACAGAGAGAGAGAGAGAGAAGAAGAGGCGCTGGAGAACGGAGAGTGGCTCCTCGGCGCCATCTGTGAAAACGGAGAACGATGGTGGACGGAGGCAACGGTAATGGAGAGAGGTTGGCGGAGGGACGCGAGTCATTTGTGGCGCTTACGATGGCGGAGGACGCGAGTCCTACTGACGAGGTATATTTCGATCTACGTGTTATGTATATATGTATATTTGTCTCTATATTTACATTCTGTTTGGATAATCAATGTATTTGTATATATTTTGTTTGGCTGTGACGAGGTATACATGTCTGTGTGTTAGAAATATGTCAATCTGTATGTATTTGCAGACATTACAAATATACCAGTGCTATATTAATTTTTCAGACATTACAAATATACAATTTTTCAGACTTACAAGTGCTTTGATTTGCAGACATTACAAATATACAAATATACCAGTGTATATATTAATTTTTCTCTATATTAATTTTTATATATAATTAAGGATTTATATATAATTAAGGATTTTGTGAATTCAGAAAGTAGTAATTAAGGATTGAGATATAATTAATGATTTTTATATATAATTAAGGATTTTTATAATGAAGGATTTTGTTAATTCAGAAATTACTAATTATAAAGAAGAGTGATTAGTAACTATGATTGATTTTTCAATATCATTTATAACTATGATAGTTATATATAAAAGATATCATTTATAACTATGATCTGGTCCATCATTTCAAAGAGATTTACAAAATTATAAAATAAAACTACCTTAATAAATCACTCCCCATAACAAAATAAGTTCACATTTGATGTTGGCTAATTGATTCATTGAACCTATAAATTGATTCATTGAACCTATAAATCGAAGTAATATAAATTGATTCATTGATTCATTGAACCAATAGATCGAAGTAATATAAATTGATTCATTAAACCTATAAATCGAATTGCAGGTAATCGAAGAAAATAATGTTGTTAATGAGTTGGCTAATTGTGCTTGGAAGCCAAAATTGGGCATGTTCTTTGACTCTGAACAAGCTGCATATGATTTTTACAATACCTATGGCGGGAAGGTGGGCTTTAGTATTAAGAAGCTATATGCACACAAGAACAAACATACTAAGGAAATAACTTCACGGACTTTTGTATGTTACAAAGTGGGAACTCGGGGTATTGATAAGCGAGATTCACTAGTAAAATTTCCAAGACAAGAGGTGAGGTGTGGTTGTGGTGCTCGATTTAGTATCAAGTTAGATAGAAATTTAGGAAAATATGTTGCCGTTGATTTTGTTGAACATCATAATCATGATCTTGTGCCTCAAGAGTGCATTCATATGTTGCCATCCCAAAGAAAAATATCTACCACCCAAGCAATTGAAGTAGAATTGGCTTCAGAATCTGGAATTCCTCTTAGGTCTGCTTATGAGCTATTTGGTAGGGAATCTGGTGGAAGAGCATCACTTTGCTTCACCAAATTAGACCAAAAAAATTACTTGAGATCGAAGAGACAAAAAATTTGGAATATGGAGAAGCGGGTAGTGTGTTGCAATACTTTCGTAAGAAAAGTTTAGAAAATCCATCCTTTTATTGTGCAGTCCAATTAGATTGTGAAGAGAAAATAAGTAACATATTTTGGGCGGATGCACAAATGATAATGGACTATGCTCAATTTGGTGATGTAGTGACCTTTGACACTACTTACAAATTAAATAATGAACATAGACCTTTTGGAACCTTTGTTGGATTTAATCATCATCGAGAAACTGTTGTATTCGGTGCAGCGTTGATGTATGATGAGACTGCCGAATCATTCACATGGTTGTTTTAGATTTTTTTGGAGGCAATGTCAAACAAAGCTCCAAAAACTATTTTTACCGATCAAGATGTTGCGATGGCTAAGGCCATTCCAATTGTCATGCCTAGTACAAACCATCGGCTTTGTATATGGCACTTGATGCAAAATGCTGTGAAGCATGTGAGTTCCCTCTTTCAAGATGTTGGGGTAAAGGGTGTCTTTTCAAAATTTATGCATCAAATTGATGATGAAGAAGAATTCAAAATACAATGGGACCAAATGCTTGATAGGTATGATGCACACAACAATCATTGGTTGGCGCAAACTTTTGGTGTGAAGGAGAAATGGGGATGGCCATATATTATGAATTCTTGGGCAGCTAGAATGAGTACTACTCAACTAAGTGAATCATTCAATTCATTTTTGAAGAATTATCTCAATTGTGATCATAACTTGATGGAATTTTTCAACCATTTTGAGAGGGTGCTCTATGACAAGAGGTATAAAGAATTGGAAGCCGAGTATAATTTGTGTCAAAAATTGCCAAGGGTTTCCATTCCAACTGTGATGTTAAAGCAAATGGCAGATATTTACACCAAAACAATTTTTGAGGAATTCCAAAATGAGTACGTGCAATCCATTGAAGCATCCATTGTAGGCACTATTCATGATGGTGAGAGTACCATATTCACAATTCAAACGGATGTAGATGGAAAAAAAAATAAGAATGTGACAATGGATGGAAATGGTTTTTTGACTTGTAGTTGCAAGAAGTTTGAAGTGAAGGGCATAGTGTGTCAACATTGTTTAAAGGTGCTTAGAGAGATAATCAATGCAAAGGAGCTTCCTGCACAATACATACTCAAACGATGGACTAAAAAGTAAGAAATTTGAAAGTGTGAAAGATAGGCGTGGGTATGATGTGAAGGCTGATGTCAAACTACATCAAAGCGACCGATATAGGTCATTGATGAATATGTTTAGAGCTATAGCAAGTAGAGCCGCCGAAAGTGAAGAAACTTATCATTTGTCACTTGCAAAAGGTGAAGAACTGAGTGTCATGGTTGAAGACAAATTAAGTGTGCACATTTGTGGTCAAGTGGAGATCACTGAATTCAGAAATTCCTCAGCTAACACATGCCCACAGAGTGATGAAGTAGATTGTCCAATCCAAGCCAAGGGACTGAAGAAAAGACAAGCAACTAGTAAGGCAAGAAGGAGGATCAAGGGCGGGATGGAAAAATGTATTGCAAAGAAGAAAAGAATGCAATCTAAGCAGGTAATTAATTGAAGTTATGTGTGATTGTTATGTGTTATCAATTTTGTGTTATGCGTTAGGAAAATAATTTATTACATAATTTGGTTGTTTGCAGGGTGATAGTTTTTGTACTCTTGAAGGTCAATATGAGCCTCCTGTTGCCATGGGTAACATTTCTAGTCAGGTAATTTTTACTATTGTGTGCAACCTTGTATTAATTTGTTGGATTGATTATTCTTGCAACTAGTAGCGTTATATTTATTATTTTTGGTCTTTTGTGATGCATGTAGGATGGTTCTTTTTCTACTTATCAAGGTCAATCTCAACCTTCTTCCAACATGGGTAATCATTCAATACAGGTAATATTTAATTTAGGGTGTTTACCTTTGTGACATGCATAGACGTTAGGGAAATTGAACCTCATACGGAATTATGAACTTTGTCTTATTCTTTGGTTTATGTTGGTTTACTTTAGGGTGTTTACACTCCACAAGGTCAATTTCGACCTCCTTTTGCCATGGGTCATACTAATTATGTTGAGGTAATATAACATATTGTTTGTTTTTAACATGAAAATGCATTATGAATTTTTTTAAAAATGCATTGTCTTATGCTTTGGTTTATGTTGGTTTACTTTAGGGTGCTTACACGCCACAAGGTCAATCTCGACCTCCTTTAGCCATGGGTCGTACTAATTATGTTGAGGTAATATAACATATTGTTTGTTTTTTAACATGAAAATGCGTTATGAAATTGTTTTTAAAATGCATTGTCTTATTCTTTGGTTTATGTTGGTTTACTTTAGGGTGTTTACACTCCACAAGGTCAATGTGGACCTCCTTTTCCCATGGGTCGTACTAATTATGTTGAGGTAATATTTCATATTGTATGTTTTGTAAAATGAAAATGCATTATTACTATTTTTCATTTCACACTTTCTTTTTTTTTTATGTTGGTTTACTTTAGGGTCATGGATCTGAATCCCAATCTCAACCTTCATTTGCGATGGGTCGTACAAGTGTTCAGCATGTCATGTATCCTACATATGATGTGAGTTGTAATTGCTTACATATTTTACATTGAAAATGTAGTATAGATTTTGAAAAATTTTTAATACATGTATCACTAATTCAGGGAAATAACACGCCTTAGTCAATGCCGCCTGATTCAATGCATTTACTGTATCCCACTCCGACATCGTTTCAGAAATTGCTTCAAGATAGTACTGCAGTCCAACTGTCACAAGCCTCACATAGTCCTGCTGACAGTCATGTGGATGGACATCCCTGGAAGGCTTGCACCGAACGATGATCTTATTATATTTGTGGATTTCGATGTATTTTTGATAGACCAATTTTTTATATGTTTGTAATGTTTTGTGGGATTTGTATAATTTTGATGGATATCTTTTTTATGTATTTGTAATGTTTGGTGGGATTTGAATATTTTTTATGGAAATTTTTTTACGAATTTGTAATGTTTGGTGGGATTTCGATATTTGTTATTGACCTTTTTTTATGTATTTGTAATGTTTGGTGGGATTTGGATATTTTTTATGGACATTTTTTAATGTATTTGTAATGTTTGGTGGGATTTCGATATTTGTTATGGACCTTTTTTTATGTATTTGTAATGTTTGGTGGGATTTGGATATTTTTTATGGACATTTTTTTTATGTATTTGTAATGTTTGGTGGGATTTCGATATTTGTTATGGACCTTTTTTTATGTATTTGTAATGTTTGGTGGGATTTGGATATTTTTTATGGACATTTTTTTTATGTATTTGTAATGTTTGGTGAGATTTGGATATTTTTTATGGACATTTTTTTATGTATTTGTAATGTTTGGTGGGATTTGGATGGTTTTTATGGACATGTTTTTATGTATTTTTAATGTTTGGTGGGATTTGGATATTTTTGATAGACATGTTTATGTATTTTTAATGTAATGGACATATTTTTAATGTATTGTTTACACCCTGTAATGGACAGATTACACTTATTCCCTGTTTTTATTACACCCTGTGATGGACAGGTTAAATTTATTTCCTGTTTTGATTACACCTTGTAATGGACAGGTTTGATTTTATTTCCTGTTTTGATTATACCCTGTAATCGACAGAATAAACTTATTCCCTGTTTTGATTACGCCCTGTGATGGACAGGTTAAATTTATTTCCTGTTTTGATTACACCCTGTAATGAACAGGTTTGATTTTATTTCCTGCTTTGATTACACCCTGTAATGGACAGATTACACTTATTCCCTGTGTTGATTACACCCTGTGATGGACAGGTTAAACTTATTTCCTGTTTTGATTACACCCTATAATGGTCAGGTTTGATTTACTTTCCTGTTTTGATTACACCCTGTAATGGACAGATTACACTTATTCCCTGTTTTGATTACACCCTGTGATGGACAAGTTAAACTTATTTTCTGTTTTGATTACACCCTGTAACGGACATGTTTGATTTTATTTCCTGTTTTGTTTACACCCTGTAATCGACATAATACAACACTTATTCCCTGTTTCATTACACCCTGTAACCATAATGCTGGGACAGGTTGAACATAATCATAACCATACAAAGTCAACAACATAACCATAGAAACTGATTACACAGCTCTGTTGGACAAAATGAACAACATAACCAAGTGCCATTACATAACCATATAACCATACAAAATTAACAAGTCTAGTTAACCATAGAAAGATATAGTTTACATAACCACATAACCATACAAATTGCCACTAGCTCCCATGGGTCGCAAAGCTTACAAAACTATTACATTTTTATAACTAACACGATCCCAATTACAAGCAAGATACACAACCCATAAATACGACTCGAATTTTGATTTATGTCTGTGTCCAACTTAAGCATCTTCGCCCTCATAAATTGAAGTTCTTCGCTTTGAAATCGAAGTTGTTCGTTCATAAGTCGAAGTTGTTGTTCGATGACAGTTGACATATTTTCCATTTGCACTACTCCTTTACGTCTACCTTGTGAATTTGTAGGCAAGCACCATCCCATAAAATCGCCGCAATTTTTACAACAATAAAATAATTTGTTTCTGTTTTGTTCCGTCTCCGAAATTTGAATAGTTGCTTTCTTATGACATTTAGGGCAATTTCTGTTGCTGAACATCAACTGATCTGAGGTACCTCCGTTAACAGTTGAACTTGACATCTGCAGAATTATGCACACAAATCATAGTAAAGTTATATATTAACCATTGACAAAATATCATTCCTCTCTCTATCTATATGTGTACGATATATATGTAAACTCACTTATTAGATTTGGATTTGATGAATGAAAATTAAAGCATATTAGGTGAACCCATTTTTTATTAACATAATGCACAAAATATAAGAACTTATCCGTGCATTATTGACAATAGCAATATCATAATCGGATTGTCTACGCCACATAAATGAAATGGAGACATCCCCTAACAAGTTCAATTATTTTAAAATAACCACACGCACTGCCTAATTATAAAAGTGAAAACAAGACAAGCTATTAATTTTAATTTTTAATTGATATGTTGCGACTCCATTTCCTATTTTTGAAGAGCATAAGCTTTGAGCTCTTCAATCAAAGCCTTGAGATCACAGTAAGAACGACCGCCTTCTTCGACGGCCCTCTTAGCCTTAATACTTATCTCCTCCACTCGCTGCCTCATCTTCACCGCCTCCGGTGAACCACCCATCAGAAAAGTTATAGCCTTGGTTAACTCATCCATTCCCACCAAAGGGCTGTTGATTTCAAACCCAGAATTCCACACCCTTCCAGCAGTTTATTGGTCACCCTAAATGATTCCATTATCAAGGAAAAAAATAAAACTAATTATATGCTTACATTTTTGTGCTATATAGTTAGGGTATTGATTTTTACCAGAGGGAATTGTTAGTCATGACTTTCAAGAACAAAATGATGATGTCCACAAGTGGGCATTGAAAAGTTAAGAAACTTTAACTTGTGTCCTTTAACTTCAATTTTCATCAGTTAGTCACTCAACTGCAGCCCACACATGTAACCAAATTCATGTAACTTAGAGAGAGAGAGTAATCTGAAATTTAGAAATACACCATGTGGACCATCTACAATGTTAGGCAAAAGAATTGATATGAAAAATTATCAAAGATAAGTTTTACCTTAAACACCAAAAACAAACCTGTTCTATGTTCTCAAACCTATTTAATCAAACCTGTTTTATTTGATCAAACCTGTTCTATGTTCTCGAACCTGTTTTATTTGATCAAACGTATTTAATCAAACCTATTTTAATCAAATATGTTGATTATCACCAAAAAAATGCCTCACTCACATAAACCCACCTTCAAATGATCCAACAAGTGCCAAATTTCATCCATAAAACAGTAACAGACCTTTGTGGAGGCAAGGTTTTGCAATCCATATGGTCCACAAAAGTGAAAACAAATAATGCCTGTTTTGTAATGAAACAGTGATTGTTATCATGTAATGTACAACAGTATAATTTTAATTAAAAAATAATGCCTCAAAAATCCAAATGATCCCAAAGCAAATTCTCATATACCCATTAAAGATTTCAAAAAGAAATTTCATTTCACATCTAAAAAGTAGCCAAATTCTATTTTATGTTCAAATTCTCAAAGATGTGAAATGAAACCTGTTCTATTTGTTCAAAGATGTGAAATGTGAAATGTCAAATTCTCAAATTCTCAAAAATTCTCATACACCCATCAAAGATCTCAAATTCTGTTTTATTTGATCAAACCTGTTCTATGTTCTTAAACCTATTTGATCATACCTATTTAATCAAACCTGTTTTAATCAAATATGTTGATTACAAACTAGATCTTTAAGATAAAATTGATAAAAGACCTCACATGTATGGGAAAAAAAAAAGAATGGAAAGGGAGAGAAACCAAAAAGAGTATGGAAAAAAAAAAGAATGGAAAATCTATGGAAAAATCAAAAGGGAAAAATCGAAAAGAATGGAAAGGGAGAGAAACGAACCTCGTCAGATCATCAGAAACAAGACTCCAGATCGTGATCGTCTCCTCTCCTTCGTCCTGTATCGTCGCCTCACTCTTCCAGATCGTCAGATCTTCTCTTCTCCTTCGCCCTGTGTCTAGGGTGATCTTCTCCTCTCCTTCGCCCTCTGTCTCGGGTTCAAAAAAGGAAAGGGGAAAGCTAAATCGGAATAAAAGAAAGGGAAAAAAAATAAATAAATAAAAAATACAAAATGACGTCGTTTTGTAAGGCCTGCTGGAAACCGCGGCCGAAGATTTGAACTCGGGTGAGCCCCCTACCCCGTGATTTATGATTGATTGGTCCAATTTTATTTTTTTTTTGTCTTCTTTTGACTGCCCCACGTGTATGTGGGAGTGCTGAGTGGGTCTGAAGCATCAAGTGTCAGGCACTCCGTATTCAATATACCTCCCCGTCTCATTTCTTCTCTCTCCATTCCATTCAATACACCAGTGACTCTCTCTTTGGTTTTTGAACAGTTCTTTCTATTTAAGCCAAGTTTGACATTCTTAAAAAAATTTAAAAAGTCAAAAAATTATTATTCTATTTAAATCACATCATCTTATTTAAGTCACATTACTTCTCTATCACATCATTTCAAACCCAACCCATACCCAACTCATATTTCATGAAAAGTTAAAAAAGTACACTTATTTAGGACACCCCAAACAACCCCTTAATTTACCATTATTTTCCTCTGTCTCTCTCAAAAACTCAATGTTCATCCCAGGCTATGATAGAGATCAGTAAGCGTAGAATTTTAACACTATGTTTAGGAATTTAAGAGAGAAAAGAAAAGAAAGAATTACATAAGTTATAAGAGAAAAAAAAAAGAAAAGAAATGATTGTGATTTCTCTCATTTTTGTTTGAATAAGGAAGAAATAAAAGAAAAAAAATGATTGTAATTTTTCTTATTCTTGTTTGGTTAAATTTCATTAAGAGAAAAAAAAAAGAAATTATTTTATATCATATTACCAAAATAACTTTTTTATATTGTCAATCATTTTATTTTTTTTTATTTTTATAGGGACAAAATTGGTATTATGAAAATAGTAGTTTCTTTTCTTTCCTAATCTCTCAACTTTTGGAAAGATTAAAAATAAGGCTTATAAGAGAAATGAGTTTATCTCTATCTCTATCTCTCTCAATTTCTTCCAATTTCTCTCCACTTAGGTTATCCAAATAAGTAAGAGAAATACATATCTCTCTATTTCTTTTCTTTTCTCTCCAAATCACTCAATCCAAACATAGTGTAAATTGCGCTCTACACAATTAGTAGGGGCAATTTTTTTAAAAAAAAAAGAAAGAAAAAGGAAAAAAAGACAAATTATCATGAAGAAGAAGACAAATTAGAGTTCTTCTAAAACTTCTAATTTAGAGCTTTTGAACATTCCCCTCTCTTTCTATTTAGTTCTTTCTTTTTTGAACCGTTCTTTCTATTTAATTCATCATTATTTTCCATCATCTCTCTCAAAAACTCAACTCTCTCTTCCCCCCCCAACACACACACACACACACACACACACACACACACTCTCTATTTAATTTATCACTGATTGTTCTTCAATTTCTCTCTCAAATATCCAAATAAATCACGACTTTTGAATTCTAGAACTCTAAGGTCCCGTTTATTTTGGGTGTAGAGAGTGAGATGAGATTAGGGTAGAGGTGAGACCCACTTACACTATGTTTGGATTGAGTGATTTGGAGAGAAAAGAAAAGAAATGGAGTGATATGTATTTCTCTTCTTTTTTTGGATAACCTAAGTAGAGAGAAATGGAGAGAAATGGAGAGAAACTCATTTTTCTTATAAACCTCATTTTCAATCTTCCCAAAAGTGGAGAGATTGGAGAGAAAAGAAACCACTAGTTTTATAATACCAATTTTGTCCCTATAAAAATAAAAGAAATAAAATGATTGAAAATATAAAAAGGTTATTTTGGTAATATAACATAAAATAATTTCTTTTCTTTTCTCTTAATGAAATCTAACCAAACAAGAATGAGAGAAATCACAATCATTTCTTTTCTTTTATTTCTTCCTTATCCAAACAAAAAGGAGAGAAATCATAATCATTTCTTTTCTTTTCTCTCCTAGGTTCCCAAACATAGTGTTAGTGTTATGTTTGTTTGTAGAGTTAGCAAAGGGATTAGGATAGAGCAGGGGATTAAGATGGAGGTTGAAAGGGAGATTGAGATGGAGGAGATAGAGGTGGTACTAGAAAAATAGTGAGGAGACTAGAATTTTTTAATTTTTTACATGTTGGGCTTTTTTTTGAACATTAATGTTTATTTTTTTGTATTTTTTATTTTTTTATATAAAAATAATTTAATAATTCCTACACTAACAACTATTATCAAAACAAATACAATTTTACTTAATCTCTTCACTATCAATCCCCTTACTAACAATCCCCTCACTATTAATCCCCTCACTATGAATCCCCGGAGCCTAAACTTCTATCTACTCTCTTTGTCTGTCATCCTCTTACGCACAGAGATCTAAGTTCTAATTTACATCTATGGCTACTGGGCTCAAGCGAAGAAGATATTGTTGCAGGAAGAAGTAATGGTGGCCACTGAAAAAATGAAGCGAGTGATGGCAACTATTGTCTGCAAATATTACCAATCGATCACAAATCTATGAAATACAAGTCTTTGTCATTCATTTTTTTTTTTAATGGTTTGTTTCCTCTACTCTTCTCAAAGATCTACGTATGTAAATATATATACATAGATGTATGTATATACTACGATTTAAAATGGAATGGAAAAAGGAAAACCAATAATTTGGGATCATACAATACATATTGGCCAAAGTTAGATCTACAATTGTTTTTTTCTTTTATCTTTTTCTCGTTCGATATAGTTTGGTTTCGTCCCATCCGATCACGAAACTGATCAAACTGAGTTCTGCAGTTTCAAAGTATACATCGGTCGAGAATAGATGAGTTTCTTTCGATCCGATCTAGTCGGGTCGGGTGACAGATTGATGGGAAAATCGAGCCGACTCGACCCATGCACATCTCTCCTAGAAAGGAAATCAAACTTATTGGTAGGTCGTCTAATTCAGGCCTAGCCCAAGTTTAATTCTTTGTATTCTAGTTGGGCCTAGGCAACAAGTTCAGATTGAAAATTGGGCTTGGATGGGCCTAAATGTTTAGTCTAGCAAAATAAAACACAATGAATTAAGTACAAATATTGCGACAAAATTGATAGAAAATAAACTAACCAGCATGCGATTTCAGATTATATAGAGCATATAAAATAAAACATGTTAACAACAAAATATTGTATAAACAGACAAATTAGCACCTAGAAGTAGCTTGTAAGAATTTTGAAGTCGCATTGTCACTATTCAAAAATTATTTTTCCTTCCTTTTGTGAATGTATTAGCATACTCAAACATTTCTAAGATGAAATTCAAAGAACTCACGTCAATCCTTTTCTAGTACTCACGAACTCCAGATTAATTTCACAAGTTGACTTCATTATGAGTTTAGGATCAATATTTATTCCAGTTATTACAATGTTAAGGGGGTCAATATGAAATGATGGAATAATATTTTTGAAAAGTTTTAGAGTTGAGGGTAAGTTTGAGATATTGAGGGGTGTGAAGAGATAAAATTCTTGGATAATTATTTTAAATGGGTGGAAAATTTTTAAACAGAGAATTGTAAAAGAGCTCTAAATATCTTGGACACATGCTTAAAATTAGGAAATGTGTGAATGATAAAAGTGGTTTTTTTTAAAATTATTTTCCATATTTTTTATTTTTAGTAATTTTTTTTTTCATATTTAGTCAAAATATTTAAATTTTCAGATGCAACCGAAATTTAAATATTTGTGATTTTTTTTAAATCACTAAAGATGAAAAAATAAAAAAAAATAAAACATAAAACTAGCATATTTTTATATTTCTTGTCTTTAGTGAGCATTTTTTTTTAGATTTTTTCATAAATATTTTTGTTGTTTGGTTTTGAATTTTTTTTGCTAACAAATTAAAAATTAATTTAGTGATAAAATGAAAAAAAAGAAAAAAGAAAGGCCAAATTGAAAGTGATATTAGGTGATAGTTAAAGGGGGTAAAATGATATGAGGTGATAGTTTAATAGGGTAAAATATAAATTATCCAATTGATGAAAGGGTATTTTAGTTATAAAGGTCTAAATTGAAAAAAAAAATTAGTAGATAACCGGGGTTAATTGTTATATTTTAAAAAAAATTAAAAAATTAAAAATTTTCATGTATTTAACCTTTTTTAACAAATACTGATTTTTTTTTTTGAATTGATATGTTAACTTGACACCAATTGAAACTAATACAACATGATAATACAAGATAATAGACAGGTTAGACTACAAAATAATAGACTGGTTAGAGTAGTGTTGATGAGTGATTATTTGGTGATCTTAGGCTTTGTTTAATTAATAGGATTAATAGTGAAAGGATTAGTAATTTTATGAATCAGTGTAAAATTAGTTATTCAATTAGATTAGTGAGATAATCATTTATTATGCATTCATTTTGTTTTTTTCTTCTCGATATTAAAAATTTGCTAATTCCATCAGATTGAATGCCTACTGTACATATAATCTGGTTAATAAAATGAGCAATTAAACATGATATGTGAGTTCATGGATTAACGATTCAAATCCTATACTATAATCCTACTAATCAAACATACCCTTAGAGTATTGTTTCATAACATTTATCACTTGACACTTATCAAATTATTTCTCAAAAAGACAAAAAATATTGAATCTTACTATTTTAACCAATATTAAGTTGAAGCATTACATGGCATTGTTTCAAGAGCAAAAAACAATTTGTTAATGTTGAGATACTCTTACATAAATTTAAAAGGTTTGGCTTCTCTAAAATTGTCATATCAACTTGAGAGAGAGTAGGTCTCGTTTGGAAATAGGCTATTCTAATAATTTTTTGACTTTTTATAAAAAGATGTACAGAAAAATAGAGAGAATTGTGTGACAACTTATAATGATTTTTTGACATTATGGCTAAAATGTATAGTTGACAAACGAGGTTGGCTTGGTAGACTTATTTTAAAATCAATTCCGGTGATCTGAACTATTCACTTTTTTAGATTTGTTGAGTAAAATATTCATGCAAAAAATAAGATGATTAGACATTGAAAATTATATGTTTGAATTATAGTTGTTTTAAAAATATAGACAATAAATATAATTTTAAGAATAACTATCTATTTTTTATATTTCAAATTTAATTAAAACATATAACTATTAATATTCAATTATCTTATTTTTTTTGTATAAATATTATATTCAATAAATTTCAAAATATGAATAATTTAAATCATCAAAATAAAATATGTCATAGAGTCTATCAACCTCTTAAATTTTCTCAATGCGATTAAGATGTGAACTAAAGAAACACCCTACCCCCGATCATAATGATTTAGAGCTCTAAATATAGAGCTCTAAATCCACCACTAAAAAAAATAAAATAAAATAAAATAAGTACACTATAGTGGTAACTTTAATTACGGGTCTAAGAGCATCTCCAACGGTTCACCTGATTTTTCATCAAATCTGAGTTAAAAAGTGGCCATTTCTTTAATTTGATACTTCGCGCTCCAACGATTCAGTATCAAATCATTTTCATCAAATTTGCGCCGGGACAACCGGTTGGTTGACCAGCCGGTCAACCGGTAAAAGTAAAAAAAAAAAAAAATTTTTGATTTTTTTTGATTTTTTTTTTAACTTTTTGAACCTTTTGGTGGTCGATCGGATGGTCGACCGGTTAGGCAAATTTTTTTTTTTTTTTTTTACCGGTTTGAACCTTTTTTTTTTGAACTGTTTGAACTTTTGGTGGGTGACCGGTTGGTCAACCGGCCGGTCAACCGGCTGGTCGACCGGTTCGTCTCCTAGCAACGGTCATGTACAGTGTTTTGGTGAAACACGGAGTCTGTCATCAGTTTAGTGAAACTTTTGCTGAAATCTCATTTTGGTATGACTTTGGTGCAACCGTTGGAGCATGAAAAAGTAAATTTTTCATCAAAATTTAAATCTGATGCTGGGTTTGGTTCACCGTTGGAGATGGTCTAAGCTTTACCCCTATCCCAAATTGAAAATGACAAAACATAATACAACATATCCAATGACTGTCCCTAAAATCGATGCTGGATAGCTGGAGGAACACCTGTCCCAAATTGGATGCGTTGATCAACGTTCTTCCCTTTCAAGTGAGTCATGTTTATCTTTCAAATTTTGTCGGTTGAGAAATTAAAACTGTTCACATGTTATCATTTATTATTTTTTTTGGTTAAGTTTTAGTTGGGTTAATTATATTTTTAATTTTTATAATTTTATTAAAATTTTATTTCAATTTTTATTAGTTAAAATTAAACAGTTCAATTTAAAGAAAAAATAATAAATAAGTGAAAAGTTTAAAAATAAATATCAATGTGAAGGAAAACTTTATGAGTTTCACTTTTAATATACTAGCAAAGTTTTTCAATAATTTGTAAATATTTTCCCTACCTTTCACTTAAATGATATTTTTCCTATTTTAAATTTAGTGTTAGATTGATCATTCTTTTAATGATTTTGGAACACTTGTAATTAAGATATACACGTAGAAAAAATCAATTAAAATTCAAACAAAATGATCGAATTGAAAAGGAGAAGAAGAATGGGAGGATGATGATGATGAAGAAGAAGAATAAGAGAGTTGACAAGGAAGGTAATGGCGGTGAACTTCTTTGCAGCCTCTCTCTCTCTCTCTCTCTCTCTCTCATACACATCGGATTTACTGAACTGAACAAAGAACTTTTTTTTCTTCACCAAAACGACGTTGTCTTGGTGAAAGGTAATCTCAACCCTTCATTTTAAAACTGGGACATGCGATGCTTTCCTAGGATCACTCTAGAGGATTACTTTACATGATTACTCTAGTGGATTTGAACTCGTTTATTTCTTCTCTATTATGAGGATTGCATGTAGTTGTTAAGCTCGGGCTTAATGGATTTCACATTATGGGGTAATTATCGATTAGTCCCATTAAGTATATTTGAATATCATTAAGTCCTATTAACTTTTTGAATACATTAATAGGTCTTACATTATCTGTCTTGCCTCATTAAATTATTACTTTTCAAGTTATTTTTTTTTTATCTTCTCTCTCTCTCTCTCTCCCTCCCCTACTATTTTTCCAAAAGTTTCACATTACCATTGTCTACTGTCGTCATCGCCGTCCACCCACCACTACCACCGTCACCATTGCTATCTACGCACCACTACCATTGTCGTTGTCATCATCGACTGCCACCACTACAATCGTTATTTGAATGTCGCCACCGTTTTATCTTCACTATCGCCGATCTATACACCACATCACCACTGTAGTCAATCTACATAACCGCCATATTATCACCACCTCCTAGGAATGGACAAATGTCGGGTTGGGCTTGAACTACATATAAGGGATTTTGTGTTTGTTTAAGCCCAAAACAAGCGCTCGAGCGGAACAACTTATTGTGTTTGGATGCTCGAGCGTCACTTCTTGCGCTCGAGTGGACTGTGCGTATTTCAATCCATAAAAGTGACATCTTACTTCACTTTTTTATTTCATTCTCTCTCTAAACATTTCAAAAAACCTAAATCTAGAGCTTCTCTCTCTAAAACTCACACTCTCTCTATGTTTTTACTTAGATTTAGTGGTTTTTTTACTCGTGTGCCTTTGTTAAAAAGGTAAAACATCTTAACGGCTATGTTTCCATCAGAATAGAGTTGGGTTTCGGCTTCATCCGAGTTTCTTTCTTGCTTTGCTCGTCTTCTGGCTTTGAGGTAGGGATTTTCTATAGAGATTTCGGTTTTGACCCGACCCATTTGTTATTCTGGAACTCGGGTTTTATGGTTTCCAAATGTTGTTCATACCTTTTTCCCTTTATTCTCACTTGAGTTGGGCTATTGAGTTGGTTGGAGCATGTTTGGAACAGGTTGGTTGCTTAGTTTTCCAACTTTTGTTGTCCAGATTTTTGCTCTTCTATGCTCGAGCGACACTTCTTACGCTTGAGCGGGCTTTGAGAACTCTCAGTACTTTTGCAAGTCTGCAAAACTATTGGGAAAGTGTATTATACGCTCGAGCGAGCTCAGCTCAAGCGACTTTTTTTTGCACTAGAACGATAGTCTGTTCTTTGCAAAACTACTGGAAGTGTATATTCTGTGCTTGAGCGTCACTTCTTACGCTCAAGCAGAACAACTTATTGTGTCTGATGTTCAAGGGTCAACTCTTGTGATTGAGCAGAATGTGCATATATCAATTCGTAATAACCACTTTTTACATCACTTTTCCATCTCCTTCTCTCTCTAAAAAATTTGAAACCCTAGATCTTGAGCTCCTCTCTTTAGAAGTCACATTCTCTCTACTTTTTCAACTAGATCCATTGGGTTCTCTACCCTGGTACTTGTGTAGAGCATCTCTAGAGCTCCGTTTTAGTCCGAACAAGATTTGGTCTTGGCGTCTTTGAAGTTCCCCCATTATTGCATTGGTCTTCTAAGCTTGAGGTAGGGACTTTTTACACTTTTCTATGAGTTTTAATTTAGTAATTTGTTGTTGTGTAAGAAATATTCAAACTTAGAATGATGTTGAGCAAACCTAGGGTTTGGGATGTAAAATCAAACGAGGGGTTTTGTAATGTAAATGCAAAAAGGATGATTATGGGAATAGAGATGGGGTGTGTTGTGAGAATTTTAGTAATTTTGGTACTTGGGAGGAATTTTGGACGAAAATGGGGTTTTGCCCTAAAACTTCTTAAATAATTATTTTGCATAAATAATGAAATTGTATGAGAAACATGAAATTGGATGAATGTTTGTATAAATGATGGAGTTGGATGTATGTTACCACTCACCTATGGAAATTTGGATGATTTATCTGTTTTAGAGATTGTATAGTTGTTTAGAAATATCTGTTTTGGGCTAGTGGTGGAGGATAGTCATGATTGTTGTAGAAATTATATGAGGATTAGATGAACTAAAACTAATCTCTTATTGATTGTTATTGAACATGACTGTGTTTTAATGCATTGTACATGTATGATGTTTGGGAGGAGAAAGGGGATATACTCCATGTTTGGGAGAAGAAAGGGGATAGACTCGATTGAATTAAGTTGGCCTGTGCGTTTAGGGTGAAAGTCCCAAAAACATTGTGTATACATGGGTGCCGATTCCCGCAGACGAAATTTCTGTAAAATGGCAAATGGAAGTGTTTGTGTGATGACTATATTGAATTGAGAATCCTTGAGTAACCTCAGTTTGGTTCTTTGTAATAAATGGAAGAAACTCATGAACTGAGATAAAATGGGTTGTGGTATAAAACTTGGCATGGCTTGGTCCGCAAAGAGTGGTAAATGATCTTGTTACGGGCATTGTACATACACATCATATTTATGTCTTTGCTAAGATTCATATATCGTGCTAGATTGTTTTTACTGGGCTTTGGCTCACCCTATTTGGAAAAAACCATTTTTAGGTGCTGGTGATATGCCTCCGCCAAGGACTTAGCTTAGGAGGACTGTGGAGCTGAAGCTCACTTTTATTCATTTTGTATTTACCTTCTTTTCAAGCCTCACCCGATTTTCACGGACGAAATATCCATAAAATGGCAAATAGAAGTGATTGTATGATGGTTGCACTGGTTAGAAACCTATTAAGTTGTATTTTTAGTTTGGTTGTCAGAATGAAATGGAATTGATTTCATGAATTGAAATATACAGTTGGTATTTCATGGCTTGCAAAATAATTATGAAACGGTTTATCAATGGAATTGTATATGTATATTACCTTTATATCTTCGTTAAGTTTCATATGTTGTATTGGAATATTTCTACTAGGTTTTGGCTCACTCTATATGGGAAAATCATTTTTAGGTGTTGGTGATATGCCTCCGCCAAGGGCTTAGCTTAAGAGGACCGTGGAGCTGAATGGTCATCCTGATATTTATTTGTATTTTGAACAAGCCTCGAGCTTAGACTTGTATTGGATTGAGAATCCACCTTTGTTGTACCCAAGCAATGACTTCGAAAGATGTAAGCCTTTAGGACATATGATTACCTATTTAGCTTTTATTACATTATTACTGTTTGGTAACATATACTGTAGATTCAGGATGTACTATTTATGAATGTATATCGGATGTGTCACCTTTTTGTACAATCAAATATCATGTAATAGAAAGACATTATACTTTGATTCACAATGGTATTACTTATCACTTAGGATGGTATATTGCATTTATTTCGGGGCGTTACAACTTGGTATCAGAGCATACCGGGTTCGAATACTTTGGATACGTGGGAAGTGGTTATTACCACAATGGATTTGTCTCGCTTGATAGAGACATTAGTATGTATGTTAAGCTATGTGATAACATGCTTAAATTATTATATGGGTATGAGATTTAATTCCTAAGATATTGATTGGGTCTACGGGTTTTTAGAAGTCCTGTTAGAAGAGCACTTGATCACTGCTGTTTCTAATCGGAACTTTGGCAACGCCACGGGATGGTCATTATCTAGGAAGGAAATTTGAATGTGTTTATGTGACTACGTGCTTAAGTGGAGTGAATTAGTGTTGTCCACCGTATTAGGACATGAGTGAATTAGCTTCGACATATTTGTAAATGTGCTAATCTTTTTTGTTACCTTCATTAGGATGTCAGGACGTGGACGTGGTGGTGGTAGGCGTGGTAGGCCTAGAAGGCATGAGGTGCTTTTACTGGATGATATTCCGGCGCAAGAGAAAATGGTTGGTCAGGCTAATGTCGCTGAGCCGACTGGTCAGCAGGCTATGGGCACCTTAGACCGCGAAATGGCTGGAGCATTGCGGGAATCCATGAACATTCTCAGGGTTAAGAATCAAGTCTAGGCCCAAGTAGCTGAGGCAGGGTCGTCATTCTTGAAACACGAGTTTTTTCGGTAGAATTCGGATGAGTTTTTGGGCCATCCCAATGAGCCACTGAAGGCGGATGAGTGGCTGGAGCAGATGATAAAGATGTTTGAAGATAGAGGTTGGAGGAGACCTTGGCATCTTTCCAGCTAAAGGGAGATGTAGGTCAATGGTGGAAGTATGCGCGAGGACGCATTGGAGTGACTTGGGAGGTTTTCGTCGATGCCTTCCAGGACAAGTTTTCACCTTCCACTATTAGGGAGAAGTTGAGGGATTAGTCTTCTCAGCTCAAGCAGTTGAGCACACCGGTGGCCAAGTTTGAGGCAGCATTTACTAGTTTGTCGAGGTTTGCACCGGAAATCATGGCAATTGAGGAGCGCCGTTGTTTAGAGTTCGAGAAGAGGTTGAGGACTAGGCTTATGTTCAAAGTGGACGGGTCAATGATTACAGCTTATGGATGCCTTATGGAGGCGGCGGCTCATCTTAAGACCGTGATGCAGATGGAGGAGGAACGAAGGAGGGGCTCCAAGAGAAGTCAGGATGTTTAGGGGGACAATAAGAGGCAGAGGGGTTCTAACCCATAACAGTCCCAGGGAGTACAGTCAAGGTCCACTTTTCTAGTGCCGAGTTCTTGTTCTAAGAGAGGTGGTCAGGGAGATTTCACTTGCTTTAAGTGTGGTCAGTTGATCCACAAGTCTCTAGCTTGCCTGCAGAGAGGAAGAAGGCAGTGGTTGGCATCGTCTTTGGCTCGCTTTTAGAGCCAAAGCCAGGGAAGAGGACAGTCGCTTACTTGTTATCAATGTGGGCAGGCAGGGCACCTGAAAAGGTTTTGCCCACAGTTGGGTGGCACACCGGGTGCATCTGCTTCGAGGCAAACAGAGAGTCATCTACCTACTCAGTCAACTCAGGCCTCGAGGGCCAATCAAGGAGCATCTTTGGCTCAATCTGTGTATCAGACCTATGCTTTGAGGGGTGAGTAGGTAGACCAGAGAATTATTGGGCATATGTAAGCTGTTACCGTGCCAAACTTAGTGCCATCGCCTTCAGTAGTGAGAGGTACTTTCTTGTTATGCAATTCCATTGCTAATGTGTTGATTGATACGGGTGCATCTGTAGCTTACTTTTCGTGCTCCTTTCGGATACAATAGCCCTACAGTTTGGACTCCCGTGGTTCTGAATCTGATTTCACAAGTGCAATGTGAAATAGATAAACACAAATGAGTCCAAATCCGGTAAATCTTTTGGAAAATCAATTTTGAATAAAAAATGTCAAAAATGGACTGTTTTGCCAGATTACAGAATCGCCACCTAAATATTTTTAGAAAATTTAGGAAACCTGAGACTCGTGCCAAAGGCCACTTATCCGTCATCACCAAAGTGTCACAGCTTAGGAACTTAGGTACGAGAGGGGAATGTCATGAATTTAGCACCTCACTCGCCCGATCAAAGATCGGCCTCTACTAATCATGATGTGATTTTTATTTACATTATATGCTCTTGTTTTGATTATTAGGCTATCTTTACTAGGTGATGCACACAAGTATAGACTAATTTGCAAAAGTTGGAAGATTTTGATCTTATTTTTATTTTGAAAGGTGTTTGAACATGTACCACTTGAAAAGGTGATCTCGTATATACATTTGATCAAAGTATCTGAATTTGAGCCATTAGCCTTCATCCACCGATATTCAAACATGAATATCATTTAAGCACTTAGCCTCATGGAGTATGCTTGATGTGGTAACACAAACACACAATGAAATATGCTAAAGTAAGAAATGCTCACATAGTACTCCAGGCAAGCCAAATAAAGCAAAATAATTAGAAGAAATGCATGCTCCTAGACATTGCAATATGACTAATGCAACGCACACATTATGCAAATAATAAGCTTGGCTATTAACATGGCATGTGATTCAATTCAAGGCATGCAAGGGAGCACGTATTCGAGAAAAGAATTCGAAATTGATATCGGTTAGTATGATGAGCCGAACCCGTATGTATGCAAAACAAATGGATGCAAGTCATGAAAAATGCTAAGTAAACATGATGCTCTATACTACCCATCATAAGAGAGTAAATAAAAGGGAGAAATAAATGGGGGTTGGAAGACATACACAATTATTACATATTCGCCCTTGCACAATAGGGTCCGAATAAATGTTCTAGCTAATTATTTACGAATTAATTAACTATTATAATACCCAAAATAAATGAATCAACTACTCTAGCTAATTATTTACAAGTTAGAATCAATTAACTAATTACAACACAAAATTAATTAACTAAGCTATTACAAGTTCGAAGGAATTACACTTAATTAATTACAAGATACTAATTAACGGGCCACAAGGAGGAAGTGTTCATGCATGAAATGCGGATTTACGACCTGAAAATGCCCCTATTTGGCTACCAGAATGATGTTGTTTTGCAGTAAGAAATTGCACTATTTTTCACCTCAGTCTCTGCTCTGTTCTGTAGAAAAAAAAGACACTGCCTGACTGAAAAAGGTCGCTGGTTGGCTACTAATGTTTGGTACTACCCTACTGTAACAGACAAGAAACAGAGCACAAACAGAGTATTTTAAGGAGATGTTTGTCCACCCTGTCTCTCCTTATCATTAAAAAGATCAAAGGAGGGATAGGCTTGATTTGCAAGCCATCAATTGACACAAATTCATTGCGTGATGGCTTATGGATCAAGGGACCAAAGCTCAATAAATGAAGCTAAAAGACCAACAAAACCCACTCCCTATCATGATATTGATCATGGAAAGTGGTTGACATTGAATCTTGAATCATTATCATCACTAACAAGTATGAAATGAGTCAAGACTCAATGGGTTCAATTAAGATCTGATTGAACCCAAGTTAGTTTTGTTAGCTCGTTCCATTTTGGTTCAATTTATAACCACTTTTAATTACGTTTTTATTCCTTAGTCATTTTAGTCCAAAAATGAGCATTAAGTCCACTAAATGGAGAAGAGTGTCAAACAAGAAGTTGTTTTGAGCATGAGAGAGAGGTATTGCCCTAGTAATGAACCTCCGAAGAGATTAAACCATTTAGCATTGAAGGGTCTCTTTCTCAAGCTTAAACAACACTTGGTTGAAACAATTCTCTAAGAAATAAAAAGCCAAGAAAGGGGGGAGGTTGTAGAGGTGATTACACATGAACACAAGTATGAAAAGCATGAAATAAATACTATTAACACAAATAGGTTGGTGGCTAAGGCCTAAAACACCAAACCTATGAGGACCACTACACTACAAGTATACTATACAAAGAACAAATGAAATAAAAAACCTAAAATTACTAAAAGCAGTGCTAGAATTGAGTTGAAAAATGCTAGAAAAACAAGCTAAAATAATGGAGAAATGAGGCTCGTAAACAAGCTTAAGGAGGGGTGGCTAACCCCTCCACTTTTGGGACTTCAAAACCACATTTTTGGCCTCTAAAAAACTCTGAAAAACAGTGGTAAAAATTTGGAAAAAAGTTGAGAAAGAAATGGGAAACACAAGGGCAAAAGCGTTGCGAACAAGGTCTAAAGAATGGTGGTTAACCCCTTTACCTTTGATAGCTTTAAGCCACAAGTTTCAGCCCATAAAAATAGTCCAAGAACAGTTCAAAAACAACAAGAACATAGAAGGAAGTAGTGTAACGATAGTCAAAGTTATACCTCTTGAAGAGGAGTAACCCCTTTGTTTACAAACCACAAAGCTTACACTCTCAAGGGTTAAGATTTGAGCTCAAGAACCTTAGCAAGAAGAGCTAAAGTTTTGGTTTAGGAAGTGTAGAGAGAGAGAGTGTGTGTGTGTAGGTTGCAAAATAGAGAGAGAGAGAGAGAGAGAGAGAGAGAGAGTGCCATGCAAGTTTTGGTCCTTTAGGAATTTTCTCTAACCTAAAATCAAGAGGGTTGGTCTTATATTTATAGAAAAATAGCCTCTCAGGTCGGAAATATCTGTATAGAGACAGTTGGTGCAAGGCATGCACATAGGGGGGACAACTGGCAATAATTGGCATCAAAATATCTTCCTACTGGAACAACTAGCCGGCCAGCCACTAAAAGCTGGCTGTCTGGCCACAAAAATCTGCTCCTAAGCCTGACATCAAACGAGCACATCTCCCTCATCCGAACTAAGTTTTAGGTGATTCTTAGTTTTAATTGAAACTCCGGAAGTCTTCTTTCCAATGGTGGTGGCCTCACTTCTAAATTCTAAATGTATAAAGAGATATGTCTAATTTAGTAAAGGCTGCTCATTTCTATCTTAATGGATTGATGCCCAACTTCAAACGACTATATCTCCCTCATCCAGACTTGGTTTTAGATGATTCTTGAGTCCAAATTGAAACCCTAGAAGTCTAATTTCCAATGGTATGGCCTCACATCCAAATTCAAAGTGTACAAAGAGATATGCCTAATTGATTGAAGATTACTCATTTCTCTCTTAACGGTTTGATTCCTAACATTTCCCCCAACTAGTTTTCTTCCCTCACCTTCTATTTCCTTCAACTCTAAACCTATAAATAATATGTTTTTAAAGATTTTTCAAAGAGTTCACTTACCTTTCATTTATTTCCACTTTGTCCTTACTTGGTTTACCAAAAAGTGCAATATTTTAAATGAAATGCGAGCCTCAGAATATCGTGGAAACATTTGAAAAAATGTTTTGAAAAAGAGTGTTTTGAGGTCTAAAATAGTTTTGGTCAAAATGGGGTGTAAGGTTTGGGATTAGAGCTTCCTGCTGAAGAAATTGAGCGATTGTATAGTGTAACTTTTTATCATCGAGTGATCAACCTGAGGCGCCCAAGTCTTATGGGCGGTCAAAAATTGGGTGTCTACAGTTGCCTCTCTTTGACAGAGCTCAAAGTCATGAAATGACGTGAGTGAATGTCAAAGCCCGGAGACGACCCATTTTGACAAGGCCGTAAGACTTGGGCAAACAAACAAAATGTAGATGCAATTGGCTGAACTCGAGGGTTGCCTACGTATCCCTTTGCAAGGAATCAAACCAACATAGTTCAAGGGCAAAATGCAAAATGATACGCAATGTAACGAAATAATCAAACCACAAGCAGTGTAAAGCACACGAATACCATAAAGGAATGGAGATGCAAATCAAACTACGTTTTATATAGAAAAGAAGTGGGCACGAGCCAAATGACGCCTAACACAAGCTAAGTGCCTATACCCTTTGTACTGGCCTCAGCACAACATGGGTGCTTATACATAATAGAACCATGTTTCAACGTGAAAGGGGTGCAGACACATACAGAACTATGTCTTTCGCAGAAAGAATACAAGTAATTGGATGGTATGATATTAGTGAGGAATGATTTGCTGGGGAAAGATAATGATCCTAAACTATGCATCCAACAAGACAAAGTACAATTCAATAGATGCAATGGATGAAGTGAATAAGGGGCACAAGCCAAACAACATTTTACCTAGAAAAGGTATGGACACAAAACAGACCACGTTTAACATAGAAAATGTATTGACACCCTCAATACCGGCTTCAGCGCAGCATGGGTACTTACACATGACAAAACCATGTTTCAATGAGGGAAAGGTATGAGCCCATGCCATACTAAGCTTAACATGAAAATGATATAGGTAATAAAATGGTATGATGTAATGGGTGTAATGGATAGTGATGCACATGATAGATGCTGTATGCAATGTGATAGAGGTAATAGATGTGATGCAATAGATAATAACTATGATGTAGCAGTTGGGAAGTGAACCCTTAGAAAGTGCTCGGTAGGGGCAATTGGCGAGGCCTCACCTTATGCTGCTGGGGATCTTCCTCTTCTTCTTGGTGCACTTCCAAACCACAGGTACTACTTTTCTTCCTGGCCATGTTTGCAACTTTCCCTATTCTTCAACAGGGTGATAGACTAGGTTGGTTCAGTATCAACAATTGAGGCGCATACAAGTTACCTCAACCTATGGGGCTACTATACAGATTTCAAGACGAGGATACACCATTGGGTATTCAAACCAGACTTTAGTCTAAGAAATTCCAAACCTTTGCATTCTAGGCCTCGGCAATTCAAACTCTAGTTTCTACCGTCTTAGTTGATCTTCTAGGAACTCACTACAAACACAGTCAAGTGGCTATACCAGACTGCTAGAAGTCGTTCGGGCACGACAAACACCAAAGGAATTGCACCTTTAGAGGATTTAAGGTTTCTTAGACCCAGTGAGTGCACAAGATAGTGTGGGTGACGTGCATAAGACAGTGCGATGCAGGGTCAATGCACAAAATAGTGCTGTACAAGGTGAATACACAAAAATAGTGCTATACAAGGTGCATAAAACAGTACGATACAGGTGCACAAGACAATGCGATATAGGTGCACAAGACAGTGCGATACAAGGTAGAATGCACAAAACAATGTGATACAGGGTACACAAGACAGTGCGATGTAGATACACAAGACAGTGCAATTGAGGTACACAAGACAGTGCGATTGAAGTGCACAAAACAATGCGATGCAAGTTGAATGCACAAAACAGTGCAATGCAGGGTGCACAAGATAGTGCGATACAAGGTGAATGCACAAAACAGTGCAATATAGGGTGCATAAGACAGTGCAATGCGGATGCACAAGATAGTGTGATATAGGGTGCACAGGATAGTGCGATGTAGATGCACAAGACAGTGTGATGTAGGGGCACAAAATAGTGCGATACATGGTGAATGCACAAAACAATGTGATGCAAGGTGCATAAGACAGTGCGATCCAAGGTGCACAAAATAGTGTGATGCAAGTAGAATGCACAAAACAGTGATACAAGGTGCACACAAACAATGCGAACTCAAAGTGCACAAAACAGTGAGATACAAAGTGAATGAACAAAATAGTGCGATGCAAGGTACACAAAACAGTGTGATACAAAGTGAATGCACAAAACAATGCGATGTAAGGTGCACAAAATAGTGCGATACAAGGTGAATGCATAAAACAGTGCGATACAAGGTGTACAAAACAGTGCGATACAGGGTGCACAAAATAGTGCGAGTGAGGGTTGAATGCACAAGACAACGCGATGTAGAGTGCACAAGACACTGCGAGACAAGGGTAATGAGCAGTATGTAAAGTAGGGCATCACGTACCTTATGAAATGTAGGGAAACTGGCCACAATTTATTGAAAATGTAACTGAGAAACACCAAGGGAGGTAACCCAACGAAACTCTGTTATTCCAAGTACAGACAAAGTCAAGAGCAAGAGCAACCAATCACGCAATTCAAAATAACAGAGTGTATGAGCATGCATGCATAATCCAAAGCACATGTATTAATCAGAGGAAATATGGCAATCCCAAGAGAGTTTTGAAATGATCGGAGATAACTTTTGACAGCTGAATCATATTAGAATCATCATGGGGGTGAACTTACCCTAACCAAGGGGAAAGTGCCCAACAAATAGCTCTGAGCGGACTGACAGAAAGGTTAGGTTCATGTCCCTTGTTTAATTGATAACCCGATTAGATGCACTGAAAATTGCCTCTAGTGTCCAGTCATCGGCCACCAGTTGGGTTCATGCGCCTTGCTCGATGGATGGCCTGATAAGATGTATTGAAAATTTCTCCTAGTGTCCAATCACTGGGCACCTTTTTCAACATCATGTAGGTAAGTGTGATGGGGATCATAAGATCCTAGAACAATTGCTAACCAATTAGACTCATGCTTTTCTTCTTTCTCGACATGCTGAGAACTTACTCTAGTCCCCTCAAAAGCATTGACGAATTCCTTATATACACTTTACAATGATCATGAATGCGATGCCCCTTGTATGGGCACTCTCAGTTTGTTTATGAATTCCACACATGGACTTGTTTTTGAGTTCGGAGCGAACATTCGTGTATAGAATTTTGACCATGCCACTCTGTTAGACTTTGAGCGACAGACAGGCTATGGTGACTCGATGAAGAGCACTTTTGAGCAACAGACACGTTATGGTGACTCGATGTAGAGCGCTTTTGAGCGCTTTTGAGCGATAGACACATTATGGTGGCTTGATGAAGAGCGCATACTGAGACACACACCAGGCATGACACGACAGAACTCACAACTGATCCAAAAGCAAAAAAAGACTCAAGGTAACTGATCAGTCATAGTGCCCCTAGTATTACTTATGTTCCCTTTAGAAATCAATTTTGCAAAACCCAAGTTTCGATTCCCTTTTTAGCTCGAGATAGGGATTCTACTGATAAGTTCAAGTATTGAAAATTGCTCCACTTGTTGATTCAAGCTAGTTCTTCCTTACCCAACGCAAGTATGTGATATGCACAGTAGTCAGTGTAGCTCATGGATTGATGCGAAGCTGATGACGTGAATCAGACAAGATGATTGAGTTGAGATGGATAAGTGGATATGGTTGAGATCGAACTTCAGGATGCCTACGTATCCCAAGAATGGGAATCAAGTCAACGTAGCTCATGGTTAAGGTTCACTCGGGTGTTGACACTCTCCTTTTGCGCTCTAACTTTTGCTAAGGTCGCCCTTTCGGGTTTTCAACCTTGTGAGCTCTATTTATTTGATTTCTCATTTTTCATGCTCTAACTTTTGCCTAGGTCGCCCTTTCGAGTTTTCAGCCTAGCGAGCCTCTCAAGGATAGCGTTACAACTTTTGTGGTGAATTTGATCAATAGTCATCCTTGCCCTAACACTGGAACTGGCTTCGCCTTGATTTGAGTTTGGTTCTCCATTCTCTTATGCATGTCTTTGTTCTTTCTTTTGCTCTATTTGCAAAGTTGGTTCTTCTTGCATTGTGGTACCTCATCGCATCGGCTTCCTCGAATTCAGACAAAAGTGACTTTCCTCATGGTTGATTGGATTTTATCTTAATGAATACCCCTGGCTTGATGGTTGACTTCTTTTACCTTTCCTTTTTCTTTTCTTTCTTTTTTGTGTTTCTTTTTTCTTTTCTTCTTTCTTTCTCTTTTGGTTTCTTTTATCCATTTCTCTTTGAAGTAATGAAAACACTAGGGAAAGAAATTCTATAATTGTGAGGTCTGAAAGCCGTTTTGTACTTGCAAGTCTGAAAGCCGCCTTGTGCTTGCCACAATGATCGCCTAATGGCGATGAGAATCCCTAGGACAATGTAAAATACCGCGGACAATTCTAAACCTATCTTTGCAAGTCTGCAAAAGAAATAGCTTAAAATTCTGAAATCATGAAGGACTTTAAACTGATAAGTCATAATTCACTCAAACCATTGAGGGGATCCTTCTCAACACTCGAGCTTATTAACAGAATCTTATTCAAAAAACAAATTCAAAACAATTTTTAAAAGGTCACACATGCATTACTGTAGGCACAACAAAATGATCAAAAACTTGACTCCTGCTTTCTAATTTATTGAAAGAACAAAACAAAGACTTGAGGGTACACGGGAACGACTCAAAGGAAAAGACTCGACTGACGCAGCGATGCAAGAAAAGACAAAAGAAAGAAAATAAAACTCACAGCACAACTATTTGCAGGACACAACTCAAAACAAAATCAACATCCTTGAGATAGAAAGGGGCTTTAACTCTCCAAGTCCATCTACAGATTTCAAAAACAACTTCAAATAGCCTACAGGAAGGTCCAAACTTGCCTTCAATTTAGCAATACTAACTGTAAACACAAATTTTGTATTCTGCAATTAAGACACGAAATAAATGCACAAATAAGTAATTTTATTGATTATAATAAATGGGTACAATTCTCTGTGGTTTACTCTTCTACAAAAGAATAAATCCTCTGATTCGATCTTTGAAATGAGTTGCAATCCAATGACTGTAGAAGCTTGTTGTTGAATCGAACAAGTTGATGAATTTCTTTAAGTCTTCGAATGGAGAAACTTGGGGAAGAAAGGCTTGATCGAGGGCTTGAACGGCTTGATCTCGAACGAGTCTTGAACTGATCTCTTTGAAAAGAGAGACCGAATTTGTATTTGTAACTTGAAATGATTGGCACAAGTTTGGAGTGCTTGATAATCATTTCTTTTAAGTTTGAGGAACTTTAGAGAGAATTTTAAGAAGAGAATTTGGCAGAGTCTCGAGTTTGCTTGGGAGCTTGTAAGACCATTAGCCAAAAAAAAAATGTCTATTTCCCACTAATGAGAGCCTCTATTTATAGGCTTAGGACGGGAGGATTAATTTTGAAAACTCCAAAATTGACTCCAATTTCCAAGAAACAAGCAATTTACTTCTTGATTTATGGACATGATTTGCATTCAAATTTAATTCCACTAAATTTTGATAAAAATATCTTCATGGGCCCTACACTTTTGGGTTGATCCAATTGTCAAAATAATTTCTTTTGGTGTGACCCATAATTTAAAATGGATTAAGATCCATAATTTTAGTAAGACTCATACCCATTTGAAAATTTTGACCATCTTAATTTTGACCAATCAAAGAAAATTTATTTTCCTTGATTAATTAGACGGTGATCAAGACACGTGAAAATTTAAGTGTCTACACTAACATCCACACCCAAAAGGATTGATTTTTGACTTTCAAATCGAGTCTCACAGATTGAACCTCACAATTATGTTGGTTGTCCCCACACATCTCATTGACCATGCTGGCTGGGGTCAAGGTTGGTTATTGGCAAGCCACGGATGGGATTTGTGCTATGGAATAGTCTATCTATTGCAGTCAGGGAGAGGTTTATTAACAGCTTTGGGATTTGGTGGGGTGATGACCTTATTGTCAATCAAGTCTTGAATTTCATGGCGAAGGTGAAAGCAACGGTCAGTATGGTGACCGTACCGTTGATGAAATGTGCAATATTGAGTAGGGTCATGTCTAGGGGGGAGAGGATTAGGAAGAGGTCGAGGATCGAGAGGTTCGAGATACCCTTTCTCTATCAGTACCTTCAATGCACAGGTTAAGCTCATATGGAGATGGGCGAAGGTTCGATTTTGGTTGCAGGGAGCACTAGTTTTGGAAATATTGGCAAATGGATTAGCAGGTGTTGGTTGGGTATTCATGGTCTTGCGACTGGAATCAGGATGAGTGTTTCTGGTAAAGCATCCCTTTTCACGGCTTGCCCCCTGATTCAAAATGCTCTCAACCTGAGCAATAAAAGTGCCATCCACAGTCTTCGTAACAACTGTGAGCACTTGCTGCTTATTCAACCCTTTGACCTTCAACGTCTCAATAGCCCACCGAAGATGTGCATAGGGATCAATACTTGTCCCGACCTTGTTCTTGCCACTTGCTTCTGCTTAGCTAAGGGATTGGGTGGCTATATCGAAGCGAGGCCTATTTGTTATTGATTTGTCATCACCTAGACTCGAGATAGCTTTGGGTTGGCCCTTTCTAACTGTAGCTCACCCCAAGATTGGGGAGCTTTTTGACAGGATCGAAACCCCAAATGTTAAATCTACAACCGTTCCTTGAATGTCTTCAATCATTCCCAACATCTCAACAGTAGTGGGTTCGACCATTTGGCACTCTTGGTGTACCTGAACCGGATTGGGTGCATCCATCATGCACAAATTGGTACTTTCAACAATGAACACCTTTGGCTTGGGTAGATAGGCTAGGGTGATGTATATGCTAGGGTTAAAGGTAGATGAGAGCGTGTGGATGAGGTTAAGGTACTTGGTTGTGGATGCAAAATGGGTTGGCAGTAACATTGGGTTCTTGGGGTAGAGCTATTGTCTGGTTATTGATGACCGCGCTGCTGATGGTACGTACAATATTTGGTGGGGTTATGTCTAGCAGGGAGTGGGTCAGGAAGAGGTTGGGGGTCAAGGGGTTTGAGATATCCTCTTTCCATTAGGACTTTTAGTGCGTTGGTTAAGCTCATATAGAGAGGGGTGAAAGTTCTGCTTTGAGCTCGGGTTAGGTTGGCTGTTTGTGGGTTGGTATTGGCAAAGGGGTTGGCCATTTTGGTAGTGGCGACAATATTGATTTCAGTGGGTTTGGGAATAGTGCTACTACTAGCATTGCTACTCCTGGAAAACACCCTCATTGTTGGTTCGCTTATTCTAGGAATAATCCCTTTGTTAAATGTGCTCTCAATCTGAATCCCTAATTCATGCAAATTTTTGAAAGTGAATAGTGGAGCTACTATTAACTTTTGTAACATATCATGCTCAAGGTTCTGCACCACTATCTGCACTTGGTCCCTCTCAGAAGGTCGATCTGTCATTTGTGCTGTCTTTGCTCTCCACCTTGCAACAAATTCCATAAAAGGTTCTTTAGGATTCTGGTGGGTTGCTTCAAGCTCTTGGGTGGTCATTTCAATTTAGGTACTGTAAGAATACTAATTGAGAAATGCCTCAGCCAAATGTTCCTAGTTCTGCTTCACTTTATCCTCCAACTTGGCGTACCAAGTGGCTACTATACCTGATAGGGTTCTTCTATACAGAGAGAGTTTCTGAGGCTTAGTCAAACCCATCGGTTTCAGGAAGTCCAAGAAAACCCAGATATGTATCATAGGATCTCAAAACCCGTTGCAACGGTCAATGTGTGGCATTTTGAATATGTTTGGGAGCCTTATGGCAGCCTCGGTGTACCTATCCTCAATGTCGAGAATAAGGTTAATTCCCTGTGCCTTTTTAAATTGCTTCTCAAGTTTAGCAATTTTTAACAAGGTCGGGTCAAGATCATTAATATCAAAGGGAAAAAGCCCCTCATTAGGCTGCACTAGGGGTCTGAAAACTTGAGCTTGAGCAAACTCTTCTTGAGGATCTAAACCCTGCAAATCTTCAGCTGGTGGAGGTAGATCAAAGTTCGGCTGGGGGCTCGGGACTGGATGTGTGGTAGATGCCCTAGATGGGCATTGCATTTCAGCAATGGTTTCATCCTGTATGGCAATTCTCTAGTTTAGGGTTGTTATCATGGCCACCACTTCTTCTAGACTCTGTGTCATCACGGGTCGGCTGAGTTGGATGGGTGTAACCTAAGAGCTGACTAACAAGGATTTTGGCCCAGTTATACTTGATGTATCTGAATTGGTTTAGTCTAGACAGGTTTGACTGGATTGGGATTTTTAGAATTGGTCTTTTGGCATTGGATGGATCTTGTGATAACCCTGGTCCTTATTATGCTAATTAACCTTAATTATGATTTTGTGTGCCATTTATGTGAATATATGTGGTTTTGAATTTCTATCTGTTTGCCATAGGAATATCTGTTCAACTTACTGTTATAAATCAAAAATTGAAGGCCTTATCGGCCACAAAACCCGAAATTGATTACGCCAATGTGATTAGCGTAATTTTTAGAGCCTACGGTGAAATTTGATTGAAAACTGATTCGGATCAAAATAATTAGATTCAGAACGATTAATTAAGTGCCATTAATTAGCCATAATCAAATTTGATTAGGCATATATATATATATATATATAAGGGCCTTATTACACTTAATTCCTCCTCTTTTAAGTCATTTGGCTGAGATCAACTCTCTAGAGAAAGAGAGAACCGACTTTGAGAGAGATAGAAGGTATCTTTGTGCATTTTGGCTCAAGATTTGTGGATTGGGAAGGCTAGGTTCAAGATTTAACCACAATTGTGAGAGTTAAAGCTCCTAGGTGAGTAATCAACCCTTAACTCATGGGTTTGAGTTTGTAATTAAGTAAATTCAAAGAGAATAAGTGATCAAGAACAAGAATTGTGTTGTAATTGATGAGTTTGAAGTCATGGAATACATGCATGTGTATAATTGCCATGAATTTGTATAGTTGAGCATGAGAAGTATGATCCATGTAGAATTTTGGTTAAAGTTCATGTTTGTGATCACCATTTGCACCATGTAAGTTGAAAATGGGAGTTATATCTCACATGCATGTACAATTCATAAGAGTGTGAGTTTTGAATGCATGAATTTGTTATGTGGAAAGGAGTTTGGTGTAATTTGGAGCATGCATGTATTTGATTCATGGGATTTGAGCTTTTCAATGTTGTAATTTGGTGTTTATATCATGTTGGTATATGTATATGAGAAATATGGGCTGTAAACTGCAAGAAATACCAACTTGAATGCATGTTTGAAGCTCAAGAACAGTTCTGGAAAACCCAGAATTCATGAAGTCCGCTCGAGCATGGAAACCGCCGCTTGAGCGGGAAATACGAGCTCCTAGAAGTTTTGCAGACATGGGTGTTCGCTCAAGCAGGGATATTCACGCTCGAGCGGGGAGCCATGTAGTGAGACTTTCAGCTCGAGCGTAAAAACGAGGCAACCAATACTTTTACAGACCTAATGGGTCCGCACGAGCGGGAAAGTCCACGCTCGAGCAGGGACCCCTGTTTCCGAAATTTTGTAAATGTGGTATGTGTTTCATTTTCCGTTCTCTTTCACTTCTAAGTACTCTTAGGCATGCATTGAGCATTATGAATGAATTAAAAGAATAAGAAAGAAGCCTAAGAGGGATATATGAATTAAGAATGGATTGAATCATTTGTGACCCATATGTGTTATGTAATGTGTAGAGTTTAAAACTTGATTCGAAATTTCGGGGACAAAATTCCCTAAGGAGGGAGATTATAACGATTCTTGGTTAGACCCGACCCATTTTGTATTCCGAACTCGAGTTTCATGGTTTCGTGTTGTTGTTCATGTCTTGCTTCTCTTATACTTCCTTCAAATTTGGTTATTGGATTGTAATGGTTGTGTTTGGAACAGGTTAGTTGCTTAGTTTTCAAACTTTTGTTGCCCATAATTTTGCTCCTCCACTCAAGCGACACTTCTTGCGCTCAAGCAGGATTTGTGAACTCTTAGTACTTTTGCAGGTTTGCAAAACTATTGGGAGAGTGTATTCTACGCTTGAACAGTTCCTTTTGTGCTCAAACGAACTCAGCTCGAACAGCCCTTCTTGCGCTCAAGCGTTGGCCTGTTGTCTGCAAAACTGCTAGGAGTGTGCATTATGCGCTCGAGCGTCACTTCTTACGCTAGAGCAGAATAACTTGTTGTGTCTGATGCTCGAGCGTCACTTCTTGCGCTCGAGCGAACTGTGTATATATCAGTTTGCAGCAGCACCTTTTTACATCACTTTTTCATATCTTTTTCTCTCAAACCCCTAGATCTAGAGCTTCTCTCTCTAAAACTCACTCACTCTCTCTATATTTTCACCTAGATCCATTGGTTTCTCTATTCTAGTGTCTTTGGGAAAGAGGTAGAGCATCTCAAGAGTTTCACTTTGGTCCGAACAAAGCTTGGTTTTGGCATCTTTGAGGTTTCATCCTTTCGTTGCTCGTCTCCTAAACTTGAGGTAGGGACTTTCTACACTCTTCTATGAGTTTTAACTTAGTTATTTGTTGATATGTAAGAAATATTAGAGCTTGGGGTGATTTTAAACGAACCTGGGGTTTTGGTTTAAAATCAAAAGAGGGGTTTTCAAAATATGTGTTAAAATTGGTTATGGAAGTAGATAAAAGGTTATGTTGTGATAAATTCATTGATTTTGATACCCGGGGTGGATTTCAAAAGAAAAGGGAATTTTGCACTAAGTGTCTCAAATAGTTATTTTGTATAAAAACATGAAATTCGCATTGGGAATATGAAATTGGATGGATGTTCATATAAATGGTGGAGTTAGGTATGTATTACCTGTCACCTATGGAAATTTGGATAATTTACCTGTCTTGAAGATTGTATATCTGTTTAGAAATATCTGTTTTGGGCTATCGGTGGAGGATAACTATGATTGTTGTAGAAATTGCATGAGGATTAGGTGAATTGAAACTAATCTCTTATCCATTGTCATTGAATATGACTATGTTTTAATACATTGTAAATGTATGATATGTCGAAGGAGAAAAAGAATGTACTCCATCTTTGGGAGAAGAAAGGGGATGGACTCCATTGAATTAAGTTGGCCTATGTGTCTAGGGTGAAAGTCCTAAAAACTGTATCTATACATGGGTGTCGGTTCACGCAGACAAAATATCCATACAATGGCAAATGAAAGTGTTGTATAATGGTTGTGTTGGTTAGAAAACCATTATGATGCACCCTCAGTTTGGTTGTTTGAATAAATTGGTGAGTGACTCATGAAATGAGATAAAATGGTGAATGACTCATGAATTAAGATGACATAAATTGAGATATAAAGTTTAGCACGACATGGTTTTGCAAAAGAGTTATAATACTTATATCTATGTTTAGATTCATATATTGTGTTCAAAATTGTTTCTACTAGGTTTTGGCTCACCTTATTTGGGAAAAATCATTTTCAGGTGTTGGTGATATGCCTCCACCAAGACAATAGCTTAGAGGAAGTTGGAGCAAAAGTTTCTCTTTTGTTGTATTTATTTTGTATAGCCAAGGGCTTTAATTGTGATTGAGCTAGATTCATTTTTGTTGTAACCAAGCAGTGACTTGGAAAGATATAAGCCTATAGGGCATCTATTTAGTTAAACTCTTTTGTACTATTAATTCTCATGTAATGAAAGAATATTATACTCTGATTTATGTTGTTATTTACATATGGTCTTGAATAGATTTATGGTATTTATTTTGGGGCGTTACAACTTGGTATTAGAGCGTATCGGGTTTGAATACTTTGGGTACGTGGAAAGTGGTTAGTACCATAATGGGTTTGTCTTGCTTGATAGAGACTTTAGTATGTACGATGTGCTTACATGATAACATGTTTATGTGAATATATGGGTATGAGATTTAGTTTCTAGGATGTTGATTGAGTCTACAGGTGTCTAAAAGTCTTATTAGAAGAGCACTTGATCATTGCTGTTTCTAATTGGAACTCTGGTAGCGCTGCGGGACAGTCATTATCCGAGAATGAAATTCGTATATGTTTATGTGACAACGTGCTTATGCGGAGTGAATTACTGTTGTCCACGGCATTAGGACGCGAGTGAGTTAGCTTCAGCACATTTGTAAATGTGTAGACACCTTATTTTTAACGGCCCTTACGACTTGGATGCCATCGCATGCACACCCAATGATGAGTCTATATGCTCGTCAAATGCTCAAAGTCCTCAGCAGAATGCCACAGCTTTGAGTCTTTCAAACCCTACACTCTTGTTGCCTCATTCTTGGACCAAGCCTTGGTTCTTCAAGCCTGCAACCCTTGGTGGCCTACCGGCCACCTTTTTGGGCTGCTGGCCATCACTTTTTGGTTACCGGCCACTGATGTGGCCTGCCGGCCACTAGTTTCTTTTGTAGATATTTTGTGACAGCTGTGCCAGCTATTTGCATAGATGCATGCATCTGCCCCCACGTGTAGGGCTATATGTTCTTGAGGGGAATTCATGTTTTCTATATATAGGAGAACTCCCTCTCATGTTTTAAGGTTAGAAACATTTTAGAACAAAAATTTTTCTCTCTCTCTCTAGCAAATTCCTACAATTTTGCTTACAAATCCTTAACCTTTACCTATACACCCTTAACCAAACCTTCTCATCTTTGAGCTGAGGTATTCTTGAGCCTCGTTGGAGCTCTAGAGGGTGTGTTTGCTTGGTTCTGTTGCTTGGAATTGGTTTTCCTCTCCAAAGGTATAAGGCTTTGCCTATTTGCTTGCTTTGTTTACACTTTTTCTTGCAATTTTCCAACTGTTTTTGGACTATAAAACTTCTGTATTTTTAGGCTGAAACTTGGGTTTTAAGGCCATTGAAGGTTGAGGCGTGGTTCACCCTTCTTTGTACCTTGCTTTTAAGGCCTATACCCTTGTGTTTTCCATCATTTTACTATCTTTTTCTAAGATTGTAAATACTGATTTTCATAGCTTTTTCAGTGGCCAAAATCATGTTTTGAAGTCCAAATTTGGAGAGGTTAGCCTCCCCTTCTTGTGTCTTGCTTTGTGCTATGTTTTAGCTTATTAATCTAGCTTTTTTTGTCTTAATTTCAGCATGTTTTAGGAAGGACTTATTTTAGACTGTTTTAGCACCGTTTTTGGTTGATAGTTGCATTTGAGCTTTGTTTTGCATGCTTGTAGTGTAATAGTCCTCATGAGTTTGGTGTTCTAGACCTTAGACACCATCTCCTTTGAGTTGATTGCATTTATTTATGGCTTTCCATACTTGTGATCACACTTAATCATCTTTGCAATCTCCCTCATTTCTTGGCTTTTGTTTTGCTTTGAAAGTGGTTCAAACAATTTGTTTGTTTAAAGCATGAGATTGAAGCGTCTTGCTTAATGGGTTAATCCTTTAGGGGGTTCATTACCAACGGTATGATGTCTCTTTCATGCCTAAGACAACTCTTGATTTGAGCCCTCTTTCCATTAGAGGACTTAAACTCACCCTTTGGACTCAATTCATTAAAGAATGGTTGGTAATCTAAAATGAAGTAATTAAAATGGGACTAAAATGTGCAAGATAATAATTTGTTTATGTTCAATCGGATGTTAATTGAACACATGGAAACTTGGGCCATTTCATACTTACTAGTGATGAAATGATTCTCAAGTCCCCAAGGTCATCACTTCCCTTGATCTTTCATGATAGGGAGGTGGTTTTTTGTGTCTTATTTTGTTGCATTTATTGAACTTGCACACTTGGTTACATTAGCCATCATGCAATGAAATTGCATCCATTGATGGTTTGTGAACTAAGCTTACTACTCCTTTGATTTGTCCATGAAAAAGGAGGGGTGAGTTGTGCAAACAACCCTTGAAAATACCATGTACATGCTCTGTTTGCTCTCTATTGCTGCAAGGTGAACTGGGCAGTAGTGGCCGGCAAGCCACTTTCCATGACCGGCAGGCCTCATCACTGGCCGGCTAGCCATTGATGCAAAATTCAGCAATGTGTTTTTAAGGCACAGCAGAGTTATTCTAGAAGTGGGCAACAATGTTAGTGTTCTATTGTGCAACAGAGGCTCTCTGGGAGCAAAATAGTGGCTTTTTGGGTAGAAACCGAGCACGTGCATGAGCATTCCTCGTGTACCGAGTATGTTTAAGTTTAAATTGTTGTAATTAATTAGTTATAGTTAGTTAATTTTGTAAGGTGTTGTAATTAATTAGTTAGTTAACTAGTTATTCGATTTTGTTTTGTAATCAGTTAATTAACTAGAATAGTTAATCCAATTCATTTGTTGTAATAATTAGTTAAGTAGTTTAGCTAATTTTATTTGTTTTGTAATAATTAGCTTAGCTTTAATTAGTTAGTTAATTAGTTTAATTCATTCGGAATCTCCTTCGTGAGAGTGTAATGTTGTAATAATGTGTATGTCTTCCAACCCCACGTCTTTCTCCCTTTTATTTAACTGTTTATGATGATTAGTTTAGGGACATCACGTTTTGTTTAGCATACTTCATGTTTGCATCCATTTGTATTGCATGCACTGAGGCTCGGTTCATCATTCTAACTACATTGTTAGTTTAATACTTCTTTGAATACGTGCTTAAACTACATGCTATTTAATTGATTCATATGCCATATTAGTAGTCGAGCCTATTTTAGATTGCATATCGCATGTGTTGCATTAGTCATATTGCATAAGTTAGGATCATGCATTTTTCTAACTCATTTCTCTTTTGGCTTCGAGTACTAGATGAGCCTTTACTCGCTTTAGCATAATTGCACGAGTGTTGATGTTGTCATATCTAGCATGCTTGTCATAAGGCTAATTGCTTAAATGATAAACTACTTGAATACCTGTGGATGAAGGCTAGTTGCTTGAATTGGAATAATTTGAGTAATGTTCATATGCTATCACTTTTTCAAGTGGTACATATTCGAAACAATTTTCAAAAAACAAACATGACTCGAATGTTCCAATTCTTCCAAAGTTAGTCTATACTTGAGTGTTTGCACATCACATAGTAATGCTAGCCTAATAAACCGGAACAAGAGCATATAATGTACATAAGGTTCATATCATGATTAGTAGATGCCGATCTTTGATCAAGCGAACAGGGGTGCTCAATTCATTCATGACCTTCCCCTCTCGTACCTAAGTTCCCGAGCCAAAACAATCTTGGTGATGATGGACACATGACCTTTGGCACGAGTCATGGGTTTCCTAAATTTCTCCAAAACAAAAAATAGTTAGGTGACGACTCTACATCTGGCAAAGTAGTCAATTTTTGGCATTTTGGATTCAAAATCAATTTTCCAAAAGATTTGTCGGATTTGGACTCTTTGGTGATTATCTATTTCACATTGCACTTGTGGGATCAAATTCAAAATCGCGGGAGTCCAAACTAAAGGGCTTATTTTGACTTCCGAAAGGGGGCACAAAAAAGTCGAGCTACAGTTTCTGGCGACTCTATTGGGGAAATTAGAGAACTTGACTTGAAATTCATGATATGAAATTTTATCTACACTTATATGTTTCTTTGCATGGAATTTGCATTAGTGCGCTTAAGTCACTATGTTTGCCATCTGCTATTCCTAGACAGTTTGCCGGAGGCTCGCCCAAAAGGCTTGCCAAAAGGCTGACCGGTTACGGGCTCTGCCATGATGAGAACACAACCCTTGGATCTGGACTACCGCTGTACTGTCCTTTCACTTCTCGATGTTAGGTGTGAGAGGTATATTAGGTAGTCTTGCTGAGGTACCCTTTTGACCATTTGGTCTAGTTGCATATCGAAAGCCGTAGAGACTGTTCCAAACTAGGACAGGATGTTCACCCGAATACAAGATTGCTTGAAACCGCTTTGTTTGAATATTGAACCCTAGTTCCTGACGAAACTAGGACAGGGTAACCCTACCCCCTCATAGGGGTGTTTTGGCTCACTTAACTGGTATGTGCTTTACAGTGAAACTGTACAAGAATGTACAAATCAGTTGCAAGTGTTGGTATCCGTTTTGGGGACAAAATTTAGTGTCGAGTGCAGTCCTACACCTTTGATTACATCTGAGTGTTATTAACATCTGAGCTAAGGTGCTATGCAGTTTCTGATTACTGCTTTCTTTTTGCTTTATTTATTTTTGCTATGTAGTATAACACCATAGCTTCGGACAGTTCGGATATCCCCCAAGTGCTCTGGACTCGTGTCAGAAGGCTTTGCAAAGCCGAAGATCTTATTAGCGGACAGCCTGTGTTTACTTCACTCCCACCGATTACTAGACGGAGGAGAGTAAGGCAGAGTTCACTGGTTCAATTTCTACAGTAGTCACCCCTCATTTCATCTGCATCTAGTCAGGCTCAGTCTTCTACATCTAGTCCAATATGAGATCACTCACCAATTCCGATGGCACAATATCTCCCAGTCAGCATGAAGGACCTAATCCATCACATTCAGCAGACAGTTGAAACCATGTAGCAAGACGCTGCTTGTCAAGCCGAGGTCACAGCACGGCAGGCTGAGGTAATAAACAGGCTGCAACAACAACAACCATAGCCGGCAGCGGCTTCCACGTCTCATGCACCTCCTACGGGTATCCCAACACCCGGAGCCACTGCCTATGCTGAAAATCAGGGCAATCAGGTAGAGCCGATCCTACCACAAGCCTCCAAAGCACCTGTGTATCAAATCGAGGCTCCATTTGAGTTTGAGGTTAACCCGAGTGTGCTTAAAGTCAACAAACTGGAGAAGCTCTTTAAGAGAGCGCAGGGTGTGAACTCTATTCACGACATAGAAGACGGGTATACCGACTCTGCAGTGACATTGCCAGACCGGTTCAAAATGTCGTACATCGATCAATTTGATGGTTCCGGAGACCCCATGGTTCATCTTTGGCTATTTACAGACATCCTGCGGCCGATGGACCTGATCAGGTTGCAGAAGCTCTCATTCTTTGGCCGGACCATGTCAAGGAATAGCGACAATATGGTATGCGAAGCTGGAGGATTCTGTGAAGCAGAGTTGGGAAGAAATGGCTGAGGCCTTCGTTGCACAGTACTCGTACAACACACAATTCAAGGTCACAACTCGTGATCTCGAGGCAATGCGCCAAGAGCCGAATGAGGGCTTCTCAGAATTCGTGACAATGTAGGGGGCCGAAGCTTCAATAATGACCACACGGCCTTCCGAGAAAGATCAGATAAGAATGGTAGTCTACAATCTGCACGGGAAGTTGCTCTAGAAAATGATCGTCCTGCCTCTGTTCACATTCACCGAGCTTCATGAGATGGGGGTTTAGATTAAAGATGCTATGAAATAAGGGCTGATTACTGATGAGAAAAAGCAGGCCAAGAGGCCTTTTGCGCGCAGTTCCAATGCAACCGCCAATGGTAGCATAGTTGCGCGGCCGTTTGATGTGAGTGTTGTCACCACCACAACCAAGACCGCCAATCCCTTTGCCAACACAACTTCACAAACTTCAACCAGCCCTACCTGTAGACGCGCTCGAACGTCCCGGGGAAGATCCTGTTTTGTTCATTAGGGTCACTACAGTTCAGACTCAAATGTCACAGTTCTGAATCTAATCTCACAAAGTGCAATGCAAGACTAATAAATCACCAAAGAGTCCAAATTCGGCAAATCATTTTGAAAAATTGATTTTTAGAAAGAAGTGCCAAACATGGACTGTTTTGCCAAATACAGAGTCGTCACCTAAATATTTTATTTTGGGGGAATTTAGGAAACCCTGACTCGTTGCTTAAGGCCACGTATCTGTCATCACCAAAGTTGCCTCGGCTCGGGAACTTGGATACGATTGGGGAAGGTCAGTGTCATGACCTTAACCCGCCCCTATGGGTTAAGGCCATAACCGACCAGTAATCGTGTGATTACCTACGGCCTCAATTCAAGTAAACCAAAACTCATCAGAGATAAAGGGGCCAAACGGAAGCAATTCAAAAACTTTGTCCACAGAGCCGTGTTTAAATGCACACCATAACATTTCAAACATTTATATGTTAATAACTCACATCAAAATATGTACTATCACAGAACGCTGTACATACAGGATCATACAGATATAAGTCAGTCAAACCCAAGTCTTATATACAAAAGTAGACCAACGTATTCGCCAATATAACAAAACCATAAACAAGATCAAAGGCGAAGACAGTCTCGTGTGTGAGACGTTTGGGCTGACTCCTCAAAACTTAAACTGTTCCTCACAAGTTCACCGGGGCTGGTTCTGGACGTCCCTTGGCTCACCTACATGTACATGAATGAGCGTGAGCGAATGCCCAGTGAATAATATCAAATGAGGAAAATATATAAGTAATCGTTGAAACAGTACGGCAAACGGCCTTCAGCCCAATCCTTTATATCCATCGGCCTTTGGCCCAATCATCTATATCCGTCATTCGTATCCATCGGCCTTCGGCCCAATCATCCATGTCCATCATTCATATCCATCGGCCTTCGGCCCAATTATTCATGTCAATCATTCGCATCCATCGGCCTTCGGCCCAATCCTTTATGTCAATCGGCCTTTGGCCCAATCATTTATATCAATCGGCCTTTAGCCCAACTATTCATATCAATCGGCCTTTGGCCCAATCATTCGCATCAATCGGCCTTTGGCCCAATTATTTATATCGATCGTTGTCCACCATTCAAACTACTGAACTTATAAAACTTACATAAGCGTAAACAATTGGACAACAGTATATTTCAAATATCTTGTTAAGATATTACTCACAGTGATCGGCTTGTGGATTTGCCCTGGAGCTTGACCCTACACATTTCATGAACACAAAAGGGTCATTAATAATTCCATCCATTCCGTAATTCACATAATCCTCTTTAGGCCTTATTCTTATCCCATTAACTCATTTACCATGCTTAACGTATGCCTAAGAGTACTTACAAGTGAAGGAGAATGGAAAACAGAACTCAGAATGCAAAAACAAAATTTCAGAAAACAAGGTCCCCGCTCGAGTGGACCCTTAAGGCCTGCAAAAGTACTGGATAGGTGAAATGTACGCTCGATCGTCCAAAATGGCGCTTGAGCGGAAGGCCTCTCAACATAGCTCCCTGCTCGAGCGTGAACTTACCCGCTCGAGCAGACTCTATGTCTGCAAAAAGTGCTGGATGTATCATTTTTACGCTCGAGCGCGAGCTAGGATGCTCGAGCGGAAGTTCATCCTCCATGATCCCCGCTCGAGCGTGAAATTACCCGCTCGAGCGGACACCATGCCTGCAAGAACAAAATACTGGGAGCTCAAAATCCCCGCTCGAGCGGACATCAAAATTCTGGGTTTCCCAAATTATGTTCTTGAGCTCCAATTCAACTTTCCAGCCACAATACTTGAATGCAATGGCTCAAATCTCAATATAATCATGCTAACATGGTATAGACCTCAACTTATACCTCAATGAGGCTCGATTACACAAATAAGCCACATGCATGCCCAATCTGCCATCAAACTCATTAACAATATACAAATTCATGCATTCAAGCTCCCATTCACATAATATGTACATGCATGTGATGAATTAGCCACATTCTCATCTTAGACAACACAAATGGTGATCAAAACGTGAGTTTCAACTAAAACTCTACATGAATCATGTATTTCAAGCTTACACATGCTATTTCAACACAATTTCATACATGCATGCTTATATCAAGCTTTAATTCCAACAAAACCAACTTAACTCATGCTCTTGAGTACAAACAACCCTTGAACACACAAGATCACACATTACTTTCATGAATTCAAGAGTCAATGGCTTACCTAGAAGCCCAATTCCTTCAATCTATGGTCCAATTTAGAGATGGACCTCAAATTCTTCAAGCTTGAGCCAAAATAACACAATTCTCTCCCTCTCTCTCTCTACAGCCGACCCACCCCTCTTTTCTCTTAGAGTTTGCTCAGCCAAAGTCATATAAAAGGGAAAGAATTGAACTTAAGGAGGCTTATAATATAGCCCCACTCACATGCATTATTTAACATAAAATAATTAAGCATTACTCATTAATTAAATCTGATTAATCTGACTCGAATCAGTTTTCTAATTAAATTTCACCGTAGGCTCTAAAAATTACGCTAATCACAAAGGCGTAATCAATTTTGGGTTCTGTGGCCGATAAGACCCTCAATTTAATTTCCAAAGCGGATTATTCAAATAGATATTCCAACGGTGAACAGATAGAGTTCAAAAATCACATATATCCATATAATGGCACACAAAATCATATCAAAACATATAATCACATACGTATTAGGGACCAATTAACATATAATACGTAATGGGTATCACATACTATGAGCACTTCGCCGATCAAAGATCGGCCACTACTAACATGATATCTTGTTTTTGAAAACACATGCGTTCTTATTCTGGTTATTAGCCTAGAATTACTATGTGATGCGCGCAGCAAACAAGTATAGACTGGATCGCCTGGATTGGAACAAAACATTTCATGTTTGTTTATTTGAAAATGGTTTGATGGTGCTACTCGCAAGTAAGCTAAGATGTGGATTTGCCACCCTCAAGTGGGCTTAGAAAACAGGGTGATTTGCCACTCTCAAGTGGGCTTAAAACTCGCAATCGATGAATTGTTCCAATTCAAGTAACCCAACCTTCACCCACTCTATTTAAGAAAAAAAAATAGCCAAAACCCCTTTGTTGGACCTTTATTTGGTGAAAATATCAAACAAATTTATTTTGCTTCATAAACCCCTAAGGAGAAGACGCATAATTGAGTAAGAACAAAATAAAATACGCTTTTTTTTTCTTAGACAAGATTACCAAAGTAACATGTTACTGTGAGACAGAATAATATGTTACTGTCAAATAAAGTAACATGTTACTATTTAAATTAATTTCGACGGTAATAATTTTTTTTTTTTTTTAAGGATTTCATAGTCAACATAAATCTTGTTTGATAGATCTGGAAGAGAGAATTCTAAAAACACTAATTTTATTAAAAATCGACGTCTAGATCAAAAGTTATATTATTTTAAAATTCAATATTTTTGTAATAGTGGGTATGTGTTGGACTTTTCAAAAAAAAAAAAATTGGTGCTTGTCCGTAGTGCATTAAAGATTTATTATAAAGGGGTTTTGACCAAATTTCTCATTTGAGAAATACTTATTTTTTATATATTTTGCATCATATATTTAGCTTTGTCGTTGTCAATTTTCTTTTATATAGTTGATATATTAATTTAATTATTATGATATTTAAAAAAATTATCTCCATATACAAATAAATAAATAAAATATAATGTGTTTAATTATGTACATCACATAGATTAAGTCAATTTTATTTTATATTTTTATTCTTTGTCTATCTTATTGATTTCTTAATATTAATTTTTTATTTAACATAAATTATTTATTACAAAACATTTATATTTAATTTAAATTTTATATACCTATATACAATATGTATGAATAATTCAAAAAGAATATTACAAAGAAAAAAATTAATACTCTACATAATTAATTTATGTATTTTTTTTCTTAATTCAGTCACAACATACTTATATTTAATTTTTTAAATAAATTTTGTGTAATTCTGTTTCTACATATTTTTATTTTCCAAATAAATATAAAAATAAATTTAAAATTAAATAATTAGACTCATTTTTAATTTTATATTACTAATTCTCTTTCTAAATTAACTATTATTTTTAATATCAAAATGAGTGTTTATTTTTCTATCTTATAATTTAATATATATATATATATATATCATATAAAATCATTATAAAATAATTACACTTTTACAACATAATAGAATTAAAATTATCAAAATAAACAAATAGTTTAATTAAATTTATTATATATAAGTATTCATGTAACACTTTTATATAATCATAAGGCTAATATTATTAAAATAAATAATTTAAATTTAAATTTTATTTTAAATTAAAATTAATTTTATTCTTTTGTAACACATATCATAATATAAAATATCATTACATTAATTAAATTAACTCCATTATTATTTTATATAAAATATCATATTTGTTTAAGTGATTTATATATATGTGTAGCGTCCAATTAGATATCGGTGGTTCTATATATATCAATTAGTGTACTAACTAGTTGGTACACTAGTTGGTACACTAATTTGTGCATATAGCATTATTCACTAGATATCGATTGATTAAAATAATGAAACTCAATACTTTTTTTGCTAAGTTTTAAGAAGATAAATTGACAAATGTCAAATGATAAACAGTGTGGAGTATTATTAAAGAATAATGATTCATCGAAAATAATTGTGTATATTTAAGGTTGATATTTCTTGAATAATTTTTATATAAAAATTTGAATTTATAGTGTTACTAATAATACACTTTCATGACTTCTGCCAAAAAATATATGCAAAATTAATTTGACTATAATAAAAATTTTGCGATTATTATGATGTGTCACATAATTAATCAAAACTACATTGAGAAATGAAATTATTAAAGTTATAAAGATTTTGTGTCATATTCCCTTTGAGGACGCTGTTTATGGTTTGAATTTATAATTTGTTATGCATCAATGAAAATAACCCTTTCGATCTTACTGATATAAGCATAAATCCTACATTTGAGTCAATCCACTATAAGTATTTTTTTTTTTTTTGTGTAATAAGTGCCATAAGAGAATATGTATGTGCCTCTACTATCACCTTAGGGTTTTAGTAGGATTGGCAAGTACTTCTTGAAATGGTATCAGAGCCAGCTCTGGTCAGGGGTTTGAGTCTCATTGGGGTAATATCCCTTTTGGGATTAAGAGGGGCAAATTCCCATGGGAGGTGGGGCCCAAATACCTGACTGGCCCACTCATCACATGAGGGGGGTAATGTGCTATAAGAGAATATGTATGTGCCTCTACTATCACCTTAGGGTTTTAGTAGGATTGGCAAGTACCAAAAGGTGACGGAAACAGAGAAGAATAAAACATTTAAAACAACTTAAAACAACAATTAACAGAGTACATTTAAAACAACTTAAAATAACTTAAAATTGTTTACTGGAATGAAGCAAACAGTTCTTCAAAATACATAACTTGAAAAATGTAAAATTACAGAGATAGCTATTTTCTTGAGAAGGGAGCACTAAATTTTTCTAACTCTGCCTTATTCTTGACTGAAGAGGCTCTTTTATAGACATAAGGGGTTTATTGTGAGCCTTGTGAGGGAATCTGACTGAAAGAGGCACATGGGAGCCAGCTGCAACTTTCGGTGAGCGACAAAAAGTGATGGCTACCTTTTACTGTTCTGAATTTGTCGGTTGGATGCATTATGATGAATGATAAATAGTAATGTTGACTTTTTGATGAATAGTGAATAGTAATTTGACTTTTTCACTATTCATTGGAGGCATGTGACTAAAGGAATCAATATAGATATATATATATATCAACAGCTTTTCTCAAAAGAAGAGTATTGATTGAAGCTGATAATTATAGCTATATAGAATCCAATGACTGAATTAAACATATGGGTCCTAAGCATCTTGGAACTGGGGCCCATAAGGATCCTGGTTAGTTGAACCGGAAGAAGAGTGTGCACCATTTGAACCTTCTTCTGAACTATCTTCATCAGAGTGTGACTTGGCTTGGGCCATGAGTAGACGGGCTATCTGTAGAAGCTCATCTTTGGATGACTTGGATTTGACTTTGGGCTTAGCCTAAGATGATGATGATTTTACTTTGGATTTGGATTGATCAGACGTGGGCTTTGCTGACTTGGGCTTGGAAGAACTAGAAGTTGGGCTTCCAAGGTTGACTGGAGGAAGTTGGCTTCCTTGTGTTATTAAAGCAGTTGGGTTCTACTGAGCTTTAATCATGGCCAGCGTAGGAGCATGGAGGTTGACTGGAAACTCAGTTTGAACTTGTTCAATGATGCGTGGAATTTTGAAATTATCCCACCATTTAACAGAGTGTCGGCGAAAGATTAAATCATCAGAAATATCATATTGCCATTTAAATATCCACAGGACTTTGTATTTGGATATAAAAATGAGCAGTGGAGGAAATTTCTTTTGTTGTGGACTGAACAAGAAAACAGTAGAAAAATAATTGACTTGTTCAATCATAATGGAGGGGAAGATATCATTAATAGCCCCATATTGAGTCCACCAGCGACGAAACCAAGTGGGGAATTCTGACTTGAATTTATGATCAAATTGGAGGAACCAAGAGTGACTGTCTGACTCATTTTGATACAGGAGAACTTTCAACCAGACATCAATATAATCATAATAACTATATTGTATTGTATGACCAGGTAAATCACGGAGTTGGAAAGGAGGACCCCATTCGTTCAGAGAGACAATATTGTGAATGTACAATGAATGGTACACAATCTTACTAGTGTAAGTCCGATCATAAATGAGTTTAATAACAATGGACTGATGATTAAATAGGATGTCTTTGTAATAGGTAATTGACTTTTCTGGATGAAGAGGAACAAAATGCCATCCAGGAGGAAAGTATGATTTGACTAGGTCAAGAACAGTCTGATTATTTTTGTGACTGGGTTGTTTGAAAAAGAGATTAGTGGTATAAAATTGAACATAATCAGAACGAGCAGATTTAATAGGGTTAGGAGGGTAAGGTGCAACTGACTGAGATGAAGACGCAAATGGATCAATGGCTAATGCAGAGGTATAACTAGGTTTAGGAATATTACCAAGGACTTGGTAACGGTTGACTAATTCAGCGGGATGGTATCTGGTGACTAGGTCCAAAGAAGGAACTGGTTGACTAGAAGGAACAAGAGCCTTGCTAGAAGGTCTCAAGGGTCTCTGGGTAGACATCTGTGAATAAAATAGGTAGACTGAAATTAGCATCCACTGAGGATATCGAGCTTGCTTAAGTGATAATCAACACAGTTAATGTAGTGAGCAAGTGAATGACGGAGACTATGAATTGTATGAAAACGAATAAATTGAGCACGTTTGGTGGATTTTTTGGCTAACTTGAGGCAAGCAATATGGTGAGCAATTTGGTGAATGAGTAATCGGTAATGGATGACATGTAATTTATGGTAGGAAATAAAAGGAGTTGCCATCCTCTATCCCTCCTGCAAAAATTCTCGGGTAAGAAAGTCAGGAATAGAATTTTGACTACCAGGAATATATTCAATATCAAAATAAAAAATATTTAAAATAGATTGCCAACGGGCAAAAATTTGCTTACTAGCAAGATTTTGAACATCTTTTTCTAAAACATATTTAGCAGATTTGCAATCAACACAAAGTAAAAATTTTTGATTTAAGATATCATCTTGAAATTTACTAATACATAAAACAGTAGATAAAATTTCTTGTTTAATAGTACTATATTTTTCTGTGCTTTATTCCAGACACTAGAATGGAAATGAACAATTTGTTCAGATGACTGAGAGGTGAGTTTCTGAAGCAAGATACCACCATAACCAATATCAGAAGCATCAGTTTGAATAATTTTGAAGGATTGTTTGGTAGGAATACCAAGACAAGGCAAAGTCTTGACATATTTTTTGACTTGTTGAACTATAGAAGTATGGAGAGAAGACCAAGGAGGAGGATTATCTTTTAACCGATCAAAGAGGGGTTGACAAGTTTTGCAAAGGTTTTTATAGAATTCAGCAATATAGTTTAAGGAACCTAAAAAGCGTTGTAACTGATTTTTATCTAAGATTTCATCAGGAAATTTAAAGGCAAATTCAATAGACCAACTAATGGGAAGAATTGTACCATGGTAAATATCATACCCTAAGAAGTGGACTTTAGTTTGGAAAAGTTTAATCTTAGGGGCAGAGATAACGAGGCCATTGTATTTAATGAGGTGGAAAAAAGCATTAAGATGTTTCCAATGTTCAGATATAGACTTTGAGAAAATAAGGATATCATCTATGTAGACAATAGAAAAATGACTAAAAGGATTGAAAATTTCATTCATAATATTTTGAAATTCACTAGGAGCATTTTTTAATCCAAAGGGCATAACATTCCATTCGTAATGGCCAAAACGAGTAGTAAAAGCAGTTTTATAACGATCATTATGATGAATTTGGATTTGCCAAAATCCACTTTTTAAATCAAATTTACTAAAAATGACGGCTTGACTAAGTCATTTAATTAAATCTTTTTTTATTAGGGATGGGATAATGAATCCATTCTAAAACTTTATTTAATGGTTTATAATTAATGACAAGACAAGAGACTCCTCTTTCTAGTTCAGCATTTTTGTTGACATAAAAAGCAGGGCAAGACCAAGGTGACTTACTATGACTGATAATTTTATTGTTTAATAGTTCATTAATTTCTTGTTTGCACATTTCGACTAACTCATGGTTCATTTGAATAGGTCTAGATTTAGTGGGTATCTGTTTTTCATTAAAAATTTTAATATATAGGAGTGTAACTGCATGTTTTTTCCTCTGCCAAAAAGCACTGGGTAAAGTAGAACAAATAGTATTTTCTAATTGGGTTTTAAAATGATCAATTTTAGAGATTAGAAGATGATCAATTAATTGAGTTTCAATTCTCTTATAGTTTACTTCTTCTTTAAGAAATTTAAGGTGTTTAGTTAATCGATTGATTGTTTGAGAAATAGAACAATCTTTTAGTTGATATAATTCTTTGACCTCAGGAGGTGATAAAAATTTAAAAATAACTGTATGACCAAAAGCTTGTGTAATGATTCCTTGATTAGTTGTAGTAAAGGGATATAATAAGAAAATAAAAGGGATACCTAAAATAACTTTATCAGTTAAATTTCTAACTAAAATAAAGGATGTTTTAAAACAAACATTATCTTAACAAATATGTACTTTGGATAATTTATATTTTATATGCATTTGACTTCCATTGGCAGAACTTAATTGTTCAGTAGTTTTGTGGTAATATTTGGTTGGAATTAATCCTTCTTGAATACAATTTAAATCTGCACCAATATCGATTAATGCAATAACTTCTTTTTCAAAATCATTAATAACTTATTTGATTTTTGAATGCCATTTTTGATTATTAATCTGATGAATTATATTTAAACGATTACTATCTTGATCACTATTGTGTGTAGTGGTTCGATTATCAAAGAGGACTTTATCAGGATCAATTTCAGAGCCATCCTCATGTTCAGAACCAGATTTATTGATTGTTGAAAAGCATCAAGGCTTTTATTGATTTTTAATATGGCAATTTCGTCTTCCAAAGCTTTATCTTTAGTTTTTAATTCTTGGATGGTGAATTTGATTTGATTAATCTCATTTTGTAAGTCTTGTAAAGTAACTTCTTTATGTTTTTCTTTTTTGAACCGATCCAAAGTTTTGTTTAAACTAATAATTGGTTTATCATGTTTAGGCTTTTTATCTTTATTTGTCAATAAGGATTTTAATTTATTAGTATATTGCCTTTTTAAGTCAGGGTTTTCTAATTTAGCAATTAATTCAATGAGAACAGTTTCTTCTTGTTGAGATTTACTTAGGACATTAATTGTTTTACAGCAAGTATCCTTTCATCCTAATTCAATATCATTATCTGTATTATCAGTAGGAGAATAATAAGTAGAAGTGCTACTAGAGGTAATATCATTATCAGATGAGGTATTAGATTGGTTAGGGGATTGATTCGGAGAAATATTTAATTTAAATATATCAAATATTTGTTGTTGATTTTCCTCAGTAATTTGTAATTGATTAAGTTTAGTTTTAAGTTTATCTTTAACCTTACATTTATTAGAATAATGACCCTTTTTACCATAGTTGTAACAAGTAACATCAAGAGTGGGTTTTGACCCTTTTTTAGATTTTTTAGAATATTTCTTTTTGGGGTTAATATAATATTTATCTGTTGATTTAGAAGGGTAATATTTCTTTTTTCCCTTATGGGAATATTTGTAGAAAGATTTTTTATTTTGATTTTTACTAAGTTTTATTCATGAAGGAGAGACGGGAGGTAAACCACATTGTTCACAAAAATTTCCTAATTTATATTTTGCTTTCTGTTTATCTTTAGCAGCTTTTTGACTAAGTTTTAAATCAATACGCATTTTTAAGCCTTCTTTTTGAATAGTGCTAATAATATCACCATAGGTTAAATTATCATATTTTATAATACCAGAGGGTTGACTAAGAACATCTCTAATCTTATGGGCAAAAAGACTAGGTAATCCATTAATGAATTTTTTTTTCCAAAAAGACTTGGTGCAATCATCTCTAAACATCACTCGAGAATTGAAAACATCTTTATACTAGCAAAAATCACTTAAAGTAGGATAGGTTAAATTGCTTAATTGATCATGAATACGAGAATGAATATTAGTAGGTGTTTCAATAAAATGTTTGACTATGGTATATATTAATGTATTAATATCATCAGGTATAGTGGAACCTATTTCTTCATCAAAAATGGAAAAACCTTCATCATTCATTTGAACAACATATTGGATGGATTCTCATTGATCAGAAGTGAGATATTTATCCCACCAAGCTTCGAGGGTACCAGTAAATCCAATAGTGATTAAGAGGATGATTTTTGGTTGAGTATAATCAGGATAATTATTAAGATAACTATTAGGGACCATAGAAAAATGATTAAGTTTTAGGAGTATTTGGTGTTCACTAAGACCATCAATATTCCATTCATATAATTTTTTAGCTGAAACAGAAAATTGATTACTAATATTTGTGAAAAATCTAGAAACCTCCTAGATGTTGATTTGTGATTATGTATCAATTTTAGCAGAATATAACAATCCCAATCAAACAATCAAGAGAAAGAGACACAAAGATTTTACGTGGAAAAACCACAATTGGACACCTTCCAATTGTGATAAAAACCACGCAACATGACCACAAGAACAATCCACTAAGAAGATATAAAGGAATTACACGTATCACTCTCAATTATCTAGCGAATTCACAACGCCTAATTGAACCAACCTCTATGTGCCTCTTCCAACCCCATCTTCAAAGACGAATTGTCTTTCGATAAGCCACTCGATTCCTCCAAAGCTTGTGTTCAATTCTTGAAATTCACAACTGAAGAACAACTCTCTCTTTTGTGTATAACAAACAAACCTTTGATGTACTCTCTTTAAACCATGAGTTGAATACTCAATAAAACATCAAAGAAAAATAACAAAATATCCCCAGATATAAACCTTTAAGAACCAAAAAGAAGATCTGGAGGACTTCAAAAAATTACTTAGTTTTGGGAGAAAACCAAGTATTTATAGAAAATCCAAAGCAATCCTAGTTGGGAAAGAAAACCAACTTCTTGTTTGAAGAAAACCAACTTCTTGTAGAACTCCAAAGTAATCCCACTTCTTATCAAACCCAAAATAAACCTTGTTTCAGAAGAAAACCAACTCCATAATGAATCTGGAAATCTGGGATCGCGTGGTCCGCTCGAGCGTGGGGCTTCCCCCTCGGGCGGGGGCTTCAAAATTTGTGGTTTCATATAGGCTCCCCCCTCGGGCGTCCCGTTCCCCGCTCGGGCGGGGGATCACACCATCCAGTATTTTTCATCCAACGCAGAGATGCTGTGAACTCGCAAACCCCGCTCGAGCGCCCATTACCCCGCTCGAGCGGGAAGGCCAAAACTAGAAAATCTTGATAAGTATAACATGAACGGATAGGCAACTTTGAATGCATTTTTGCATTTTGCTTGGTCATGGTGACCGGCAAATCGACCCGTAATAATCAGCGAAGTGGCAATCTTGAAAGCATTAACATCACAAACTTCTCTGCATGGCTCGATTCGGATTTGGATTCGCATCTAATAAACTCAAGGCCTCACTGAAATAAAAGTACGAAAATAAATACATCTGAAAGGAGTTTTGTCAAACGGGGTTGCCAAGAATAAAAACCTAACAATCTCCCCCTTTGGCAATGCCGTGGCAAAACACATCTAACAAATAAAATCCTAATCACCCCAACCCATTACAGCCAACAAAAACAAACTTCTTTCACAAGGTCAGGATCTGCAAAACAACTATCAGTGCCACAATCTCCAAAACAAATATTAGTCCCACAAGAGTATATGAAAAAACAATATAAGACTATCTTGAAACATGAGATGAAAAACATGAATAACATGAAGATGCAACTTTGGAGATTTTAAGAACATGTAGCATGAAAACCTGAACCCGACACATGGCATAAAAACATGAAATCCTAAGACACATGAAAAATAACTTTCTCCCCTTAAACAACAAAAGCAAGATCATAAACCACACAAGCATGATATGATGATGTAAATATCAGGACATGCAAGAATGCAAGCAACAAAAGCCAATCTTCCTTATCAAACAAATCAAAGTAATCTTGCGAACAAACTTTTGTAACAATAAACCAAGCTCCCCCTCACTAAAAACAACCACACACACTAAAAACAGTGAACAAGAACAAACTGACAAAAACAATATGGTGAAGCAAGCAGGGAATTTCAGATTTTGTACCTTAAAACACACAAGATTATTTAAGAAGCACAATTACTTGAAAACACAATGTGCACAGCCTATAGAAGATTTCTCATAAAAGAAAGTGATGCATTATGTGAAAAGCATAGATCCCATGATAAAAGTGTGTGTGTGACTCTTGGAGTTCGACAAACACAAGATTCAAATCCTAGTAGTGATATGAAAGTTGGACCTCCGACAAGAGAATCTAAGCACAACTAAGGAAAGTCAAACCACTAGGAATCAAGGGGTATTTGGTGAGTAAAGGCGGAGGCTCCCCCTCAATCAATGAATCCCTTTTTTTTTTCTTTTTCACATTTTTTTCTTTTCTGTCTTTTGCACATTTTTTTCTTTTCTTTCTTTTGCACATTTTTTCTTTTTTTTCTTTTCTTTTGCACACTCATCGGCGGCTGACACGCTCAAGAGTATGGAAACCGAACCAGAGAAGCATGGATATAATAAGGATGGCCTGGTTGGTGACTCTGAGGTAGCCTTTTCCTCATGTCTGGACTGCAAAGAATAGAGGGGAAAGCCATGGAGATGCAAAAAGATGGAAGGTGGTTAAGAGACTCAACATCACCCAAGATATGCTAGTATAGGTCAATTCCTTTAGAAAAGCAAGAGATATCATGCCAGAAGTCCATGAAAAAAAAAACACTAAGTTGGAAGACTCCGATATTTGCTAATCCAAGAGTGTGTACAGAATGAGACATACTAATCAAAGAACACACACTCTAAAATGAGTAATGACCACAGAAAGCACACATATATTAACATGTAATGGGTATTCTCATCAATTCCAATATGCACCAAGGACTACTCAAAAATTTCAAGCTTGCAAAACCATACTAAGAAAATCTTTTTGGATTTTTTTTTTTAAAACAAAGCAAGACAAAAAAACAAACATGCACACTTTTTTTTTTTTTTTTTTTTTTTTTCATTAGAAAAAAAACATACAGAGACCCAAAAAAAAACTAAAAAGAGAAAACACATTAACACAAGTCAAGTTTTCTTACCCAAATCTTTTTGGTCTTAACAAAATCAGGTCTAGCGGTTTTGGTAAATGTCATGGTGTTGTGAACACCCTCATGAATCTTGGTATTCCGCCTAGACAAGTAAGGTTGTCTCCTAACCCAAAAAGTATTCGAATTTCTACCCTTTGGAGACATTCTCCCATGCAACTTATAACAAAAAGGGCGAATATGACCATGCATACCACAATGATGACAAATAAAAACAGGGTGTACCTTCTTTTCTTTTACCTTACCAATTCTAGGGAGTTTGAGAAGTTTTTCCTCTTGTTGAATCTTTTGTCCTCCCTTTCCTTGAGTTTGTGTATCATGAGATGTGGAAGCACTCTGTTTTTGCTCTTTCTTACCTCCAAAGCCAATGCCACTCTTGTCTGAACAGATTTGTTGAGACCCAATGATATCCTCCAAAGTCTTTGATCCTTTGTTCCAAAGACCAATGGTAACCATGGCACACTTGAGCTCTTCCTCTTTCTTGATCATTAGTTCTTCCAAAGCAACTTGAGACATCTCGAGAGATTCAATCTTTTCTTCATACATGGCATGAGTTTCCTGTAGCTCATTCCTCTCTGTCTCACAAGTCAACAGTTTTGCACAAAGAACTTGTTGATCATCAGCTATCTTGATGGCATTGATCCTAGCCTCGGAAATCTCCTCCTTAAGTTTGACATTCTCACATTCACATGCTTTGAGTTTCTTTGTGAGTTTGTCATTCAATTTGAATAAATTGAGAGACTCCATACTGACTTTTCATAGGCTTGCTCAAGTTCTTCATGATCACTCTCAGGATTCATCATCGGTAGTATTCTCAACGACCTTTTGAGACTCTGTTTGTCCTTCGGTTTGAAGCCACCATGAAAGCAAGGAATTGCTTATGTCCCTCTTCGCCTTGATCTTTATCGTCACTTTCGTCTCCATTAGATTCTGATTCATCATCCCAAGTGATGGCGAGGGCTTTCTTCTTCCTCAAACGAGTGGGGCATTCTAAAGCAAAGTGGCCAAATCCTTGGCATTCATAGCATTGGACGCTTCGAGTTCCTTGTATCTTTCCTTTCTCCTTCTTGGCTATAGAATTAATTTTGACTTTATCTTTGCCTTTGGATTTATGAGTATGAGTAGATTCCAAAAGATTAGGATTTTTATTCAAAAAAGATTTTTTAAATTGTTTGACAAAAGCAGCCATAATCTTGGAATCTATCTCACAATCCTCATCAGAATCCTCAACCACTTTATGAGCACTACTAAAAGCAATATCTTTTTGTTTCTTTTTGAAATTTCTATGTGCCTCATAAGTTTGAAGATTTCCAACCAACTGATCTAGCTTGAGGTTGTCAACATCTTGAGCCTCCTCAATAGCCGTAACTTTTGGTTGGAACCGATCGGGCAAGGATCTCAAAATTATTCCCACAATCTTGGATTCCGGTATTTTTTCACCTAAATTGAAGCTGGAATTTACAATGTCACTCAACTTCGCATAAAATTCATCAAAGGTCTCACTATCTTTCATTGAAAGGTTTTCGAAACTAGATGTGAGCCTTTGAAGTTTTGATCGTTTAACAGAAGGAGTGCCCTCATGAATAGTTTGTAAGATATCCCAAGCCTCTTTTGCGACTTCACAATTACAAATACGGCTAAACTCTTCAGGTGTGACAGCGCAAAAAAGAGAATTGATAGCTTTACTATTCCAGCTACTATTTTGGTAATCAGTTGTGTCCCACTTATCAATTGGTTTGGGGAAAGTTACTCCATCAACAGTAATTGTTGGTTCAGTCCACCCATTCATGACGGATTGCCAAACTTTTTCATCAATAGATTTTAAAAAAGATCTCATCCGAGCTTTCCAAAAAGAATAATTGGATCCGTCAAGTAGGGGTGGTCGAACCATAGAATTTCCCTCACGAATTGAATCCATTATCACAAATCAAACAAGATCTCGTTCTAAAAGAAATTTTTTTAAAAAAAATAGTGCGTTAAAAACGAATTTTTTTTAAAAAAAAAAATAGAACGACCCGCTCTGATACCAATTGAAAAATCTAGAAACCTCCTAGATGTTGATTTGTGATTATGTATCAATTTTAAGCAGAATATAACAATCCTAATCAAACAATCAAAAGAAAGAGACACAAAGATTTTACGTGGAAAAACCACAATTGGACACCTTCCAATTGTGATTAAAAAACCACGGCAATGACCACAAGAACAATCCACTAAGAAGATATAAAGGAATTACACGTATCACTCTCAATTATCTAGCGAATTCACAACGCCTAATTGAACCAACCTCTATGTGCCTCTTCCAACCCCATCTTCAAAGACGAATTGTCTTTCGATAAGCCACTCAGGATTCCCTCCAAAGCTTCAGTTCGAATTCTTGAAATTCAACCGAAGAACAACTCTCTCTTTTGTGTATAACAAACAAACCTTTGATGTACTCTCTTTAAACCATGAGTTGAATACTCAATAAAACATCAAAGAAAAATAACAAAATATCCCCAGATATAAACCTTTAAGAACCAAAAAGAAGATCTGGAGGACTTCAATCAATTAACTGAATAGTTTTGGGAGAAAACCAACTACTTATAGAAAATCCAAAGCAATCCTAGTTGGGAAAGAAAACCAACTTCTTGTTTGAAGAAAACCAACTTCTTGTAGAACTCCAAAGTAATCTCACTTCTTATAGAAACCCAAAATAAACCTTGTTTCAGAAGAAAACCAACTCCATAATGAATCTGGAAACCTGGAATCGCGAGGTCCGCTCGAGCGTGGGTCTTCCCGCTCGAGCGGAGACTTCAAAATTTGTGATTTCATATAGGCTCCCCGCTCGAGCGTCCGTTTCCCCGATCGAGCGGGGAGTCACACCATCCAGTATTTTTCATCCAACGCAGAGATGCTGTGAACTCGCAAACCCCGCTCGAGCGCCCATTACCCCGCTCGAGCGGGAAGGCCAAAACTGAAAAATCTTGATAAGTATAACATGAACGGACAGGCAACTTTGAATGCATTTTTGCATTTTGCTTCGGGCCGCGAGCTGACCGGGCAGCTCGACCCCCGTAATAATTAGCGAAGTGGCAATCTTGAAAGCATTAACATCACAAACTTCTCTGCATGGCTCGATTCGGATTTGGATTCGCATCTAATAAACTCAAGGCCTCACTGAAATAAAAGTGCGAAAATAAATACATCTGAAAGGAGTTTTGTCAAACGGGGTTGCCAAGAATAAAAACCTAACAATTTGTTTCTTCAAATTGGAGATCATGAGGTGTAGGTTTAGTATACCAATTTTTTGTGAGAGTGGTAGGGTTAACTTTTGTAGCTTTAGAATAGGTGATTTTATTAAGATGAAAAGGTTGAAATTGTTGTGCTAGATGATTAATCTCATTATCACTAGATGTGTCAAACTGAATAGGAAATTCTAATGGAGGTTGTTGTGTTAAGACAGTAATTTCCTTAGTGTTAGAGGTAGATGTGTCTTTACTAGTAGATGTAGATAATTGATTAAATATTTTGTCAATAGCATCAACAATGGTATGGTCCTGAGTATTTAAACTTAATCGTTTTCTATTATTATGAAGATTAATAAGAGGTTTATCTAAATGTTTACTAACAGAAGTATGACTAGCTGAATATTTGTCAAAGAAGTTTCAATCTTATCAAGTTGTTTGCCAATAGTTTTTAAACATTGATTTCTATAGTTATTTTGTTCAATTACTTTTTTAACTTCAGAGGATTCATCACCAGGGAGTTTGAATGGAGAAGCTGGGACAACAGTGCCTTTATGTTCAATAAAGGATGATGACTAGCGGAGACAACAGTATTGGAAGAAGTTTTCCATTTGGTTTTTGTAATTATATTTATGTTTTGGTAGTAATTTTCTAAATAATCAAAGAATTTAATTTCAATATTATGTTCTATCATAAATTTATACCAGATTTTGGTAATTTTCGATTGTTGTGTGGTATCATTAGTATTTCTGTAATTTTGTCGTTTTAACTTATTTGCATTAGATTTAAATTCAGCATGAAGCCTATTAAGATCTGGAGTAAAAGGTTTACTAAGAGTTAATAATTGTGAATTAATAGGAGGAACAACTTCGAAATCTGTTTGAGTAGGTGAATCTTGAGAAACAGTATCTTCTTCTTGAAGGTGTGTATGGGTATAGTAAACGAGTCTACTAATTTGAAAGGTAGAGAAATTATCTATTCCTTTCATTTTACTATGATGAGATTGGGAGGTGGATTCATTGAGGTGAAGTTTTCTGTCTTTTCTAGTGAATAATAGGGTATTAAAAATTTCATCTTCATCAGTTTCTGTAGGTAAACTAGATGTACTATGTCTAGTAGATTGACTGTAAGTTCTATTAAATCTAATATGGACAGATCCATCAGTAAATTGTTGAATATGTTGAATATCTTGACTATCAGAAGATTGTTGATTTTGGGAATAATTTTCATTGACAGTAACCCAATCATCAGGAAGATTTATATCTTTCCATTGAATCATTTTTTGAACAGTGATATTGGTTGCAGTGGTACTGCCTTGAATTAATAAAGTTTTATCCTTTGGATTTTTGGTTAAAGCTTGAACATTTAAATTCGTTTTAATACATTTATAATAGATTATGTAAATTAAAGCAATGTTATATACACTTTCTAACATATTAGTAAATTCTCCAAATAGTTGAATATTTAATGTTAAAACTTTTAATATGTGAGGATCACGTAAACTTAATGTAAAATCAGGAAAACAATTAAAATGGACAGGACTTTTATGGAGGCCGGATTCCATCATACCCATTACACTTGCATTATAATTAATAAATCGGGCTTCTCTTAAATATAATAAAACAGAAGTATTTTTACCTTGTCGAGTTAATGGATTTATTCCTATTTGGATTAATCCTAAATGAATAAAATTATAACCAGCTTTGAGATGTTTTCAGATAGCATCTTTAGTTAATAATTGACAGGTTTCTCGTGGTTTACTTAAAGCATAAACTTGTTCAACAGTTTTGACTTGTAAATCAACATTAAAAGTAGACTGTAAAAAACTAGTTTTATAAATTTCTTTAGTTTTTACTTTACGGATATTCCAACCTAAATCAATTTTAACATCTTGATATTCATGTTCTTCTTCATTCAATACCAACCCTAAACTAGGTATAGGAGCAAGAGTTGTAGATCTGGAGCTAACTGAAGAATTACTTCTGAATAATCGACTCATTATGATTTTATAAAATTAAATCCAATTCCAAAATTCAATTATAACTTATCATGTTTCCTCATACAGTGTGTTCACTCATACCCTTTCCAGGAAACCCCTATATCCTACAACTGCCTAATTCTAAGGACTTACTCTGGATTGGGACGAAAGGTGGGTGGCTACTGACAAAGTAGAAAACAAGAGATAAGTTAAGCAAGAATAAAGAAACTGGAATTTAATTGAATAAAATCAAATGCGAAGGTTAAGCAGAGATAATAATTCAACAATAAGCACTTACTAACAACTTGGCACTTACTAACAACTTGGAATTTAATTTTTTTTTTTTTTTTTCATACACAAAAAAATACTTAAATATTGTCATAGAAAAATATTATAATAGATTATAATTAAACACCACTTAAAGAATAATTAAAGACTCGATGCACCACTTTGGACATAACAAAAAAATAAGAAATTAGTAAAAAAAAATTCGATTAATAATTAAAATAATACACAATGAGTTATAACTAAATCATAATTTGTATATTATAGAACTTTTCATTGTTTTTATTTTTTTCAAAAAAAATATTTTGATACAAGTGAAATTCATGATTCTTAATAAATTTGATTAACACAAATGAGGATTTGATTTCAAGTTGAGAATACATATTTTTTCAAAGAAAAAAAATTATGAAAGAAATTATTTTTATAAGTTTATTTTACATAAGATCACATATAGTGATAAAAATTTTCATCAGTCATTAATAAATTTGTTTGTATTTAACTTTTAATTGTTAAAACTTTTTAAACATCAAGTATTAAGACTCACATTTAGGGAGTGTTTGATAACCAGATTTGGCACTTCAAACTGAATGTATTAAGTGATAATCAAGTTATAATCAATTAAACTCGTTTGATAACCATAATTAATGAGCAATGATACATTCCCTAATTTTGGAGTTCTAATGATGTAACAGGGAATAAAAAAAATAAAAAATAAAACTAAGGTCAAAACATCACATCACAGTGGGACCCACTCCCATTAGATCTCATTAGAGCTCCTTTATTAGAGCTCCCAATCATTTTTTCATAATTAATATCATTTAAAATTTAAGTGTCACTTAAAATGAAGGCTAAAATTTAAGAAAATTTTAAGTCATATGAAACTTACTTAATTCTGACTAAATTTATAAATATTAAATATAAGTATTAATATACACTATTACAAACTCACCACCACCATCACAACCACTACCATCATGCCGCCACCACCACCACTACTACCATCACTACCACTACCACCATCACCACCATCATGCCATCACCACCACTACTACCATCGCTACTACCACCACCATCACCACCATCATGCTACCACCACTGCCACCGCCACCATTACCACCATCGCTACTACCACTACCGTCACCACTACCACTACCACTACCACTACCACTGCCACCACCACCATCATGTCGCTGCCGCCGCCGTCGCTACTTTCATCACCGTTGTTATTGTTGCTATAAGTACCATCATCATTTTATTACCACTACATCATTATTGCTACCACAATCACCATCACCATCAACGTTACCGCCGCCGCTGCCACCATCACAATATAAAAATAAAAATATACAATTTGAAAGTAAAAAATTTTAAATTTGATCTTATACATATCAAATAACTTATTTTTAGATCAGCACTTAAATTTTTATCAAATCACTTTTCAACTTAAAAAATTTAACATTCAATTTTAATTTTTAATCTTCATTCTCCAATTTTTAATTTCCAAATTCATCAAAGAGAATTTTAATTTTTTATTTTAAAAATAAATTTCCGTACATAAGGAACAACGTTGTCATGCTCTTGGTCCAGCTGCTTTAACCTATTAATCTAGAATCTCATTTTATTTCTTTTTTATTTTATTTTAATTAGCATATGACCCGTACTATGTGCGAAATAAAATAATATATTACTTATTAAAAATATGATAATTGTATTTAATTTTTTTTATATTTTGTCTCTTGTAAATAAAATTATATATATAAGTTTAAGAGTTTTGTTTTAAATGTTCATTTATTATGACATATAGTATACATAGATTAAAATTGTTGTATTGACAATTAATAATTAAAATTATGCTTTGTTACAAAAAAAATGACATAGTTCTAATATTTCATTATTTTAGAATAAAAATATATAAATTTTAAAAAATTATCATATTGGTTTTCGAAAGGGAAATAATTAAAGAAATTTTAAAAATTTAATTAGTAAGAAAGAATCATCATAACATGTAAAATTGTTAAAATCACGGTTAAACCCGCAAATCATTCAAACTAAAAATGGTTTAGCTTAATTAGTTAGGTCAAAAGACCAATCAACTTATACAAAAATTAATTAATTAAAACTTTTAAATTTTATTTTATTAAAATTTAAACTGTCACTAAATATGGATAGCAATCTATTAATTTAAATTTAAAACTGACACAATATAAATTTAAAATTATAATAATATATCCCATAATTCATAAGTTTTAAACACAAATTTAAAATTATCATAATTATCTTATAATTTTTGTATTAAGGAGCAGTAAGAGTGACATTGAGATTATCAATATATTTATATTTTTTACAAAAGAATACTTTTAAGGAGAGATATTATGAGAGTTTTAAAATCTCATACAAAATTATTTTTAAAATCAAAATCCCTATGTGGGATTATAAAATAAAAGTTAAATAGAAACTAATCAATGGAAATTTTCTTAATTATTTAAAATTAAGAAAATCAAAAAAATTAGTATGAGATATTGATCATAAGGTTTCTCACTAAAAATCTCATTTTGTTTATATAAGTTGGAGCATAAGATTCACTTTATGTAAGTGAAACAATTCACTTTTGCCTTTTTTTCTCGATATAAGATTGTAAAATAAAAATTACATAGAAGCTAGTCAATAAAAAAAATTAACTGTTTAAAATTTAAAAAATTCAATAATTTATATAAATGGGAGCATAAGATTCACTTTATATAAGTGAAACAATTCATATTTTTCTTCTTTTTTCGATGTAGCATTGTAAAATAAAAATTAAATAGAAGCTAACCAATAAGAATTTTCTTAATTGTTTAAAATTAAGAAAATTTAATAATTTTAGAATCTTTAATTTATTTCGAATTAAACAAATTTAACCAATATATTTGGATAAAACTGTTAAAATTGTGGTTAAACCAGCAAATCAGTCAAATCGAAAACGGTTAATCCTATCAGCTAGGTCAAAGGACCAATCAACTTATACAAAAATTAATTAAATAATATTTTTAAATTTTATTTTAATTTTAAAATTTAAAATTTCTTGAATTGAAACATATACAATACTACAATATTAAATGGGAGTATAAAATTTATATAGTGAAACAACTCATTTTTTCCTCATTTTTCCTGATGTGGAATTGTAAAATAAAAGCTAATAGTGGTTTGGACGAGAAGTTTATTTCTAATTAAACAATCACAGTCGTTCAATTTTTAATAAGATCAAAATTTATTTCAAATCAAACAAATCTAAGTAATATATTTTGACAAAACAACTAAAACAATGGTTAAACCAGTGAATAAGTCAAACCGAAAATGATTCAACCTAATTGGCTAAGTCAAAAGACCAACCAATTTACAACAAAATTAATTAATTAATTAAAACTTTAAAATTTATATCATCCTGAACTGAAACATGCACAATACTATAATATTAAATGGGAGTATAAGATTCACTTTATATAAATAAAACAACTCACTTTTTATTTCTTTTCTCGATGTGAGATTGTAATTATTTCAAAGTTAGATATTATGAAAGTTTTAAAATCTCATACAAAATTATTTTTAAAATCAAAACCTTTATAAGGGATTGTAAAACAAAAGTTAAATGGAAGATAGCCAATGGAGATTTTCTTAATTGTTTAAAATTAAGAAAATCAAATTTGGTATGAGATATTGATCATAGAGTTTCTCACCAAAAATCTCGTTTTGCTTATATAAATAAGAGTATAAGATTCACTTTATATAACTGAAACAATTCACTTTTTCCTTCTTTTTCCGGCATGAGATTGTAAAATAAAAGTTAAATAAAAATTGGCCAATGAGGATTTTCTTAATTATTTAAAATTAAAAAAATTCAATAATTTATATAAATAGGAACATAAGATTCACGTTATGTAAGTGAAACAATTCGCTTTTTTCTTTTTTTTCCCCGATGTAGGATTGTAAAATAAAATATAAAAGGAAGCTAGCCAGTGAGAATTTTCTTAATTGTTTAAAATTAAGAAAATTCAATAATTTTAGAATGAGAGTTTGGAATTTCTAGAAGGTTTCTCCCTCAAAATCCCCTTTATAAAATTCATTTTATATAAGTGAAATAACTAATTTTTTCTTTTTTTTTCTCGATGTGGGATTATAAAATAAAATTAACAATTGTTTGGGTTTATTTCTAATCAAGCAATTTCAGTTTTTTAGTTTATTTCGAATCAAACAAATCTAACTAATATATTTTGGTAAACAGCTAAAATCACGGTTAAACCAACAAATCATTCAAAGCAAAAACAATTTAGCTTCAGTTACGTCAAAAGACCAACCAACTTACACAAAAATTAATTAATTAAAACTTTAAATTTTGTTTTATTAAAATTTAAACTGTCACTAAATATGGAAAGTAATATATTAATTTAAATTTAAAATTGACACAATATAAATTTAAAATTATAATAATCTATCTCATAATTTATAAGTTTTAAATACAAATTGAAAATTATCATAATTATCTCATAATTTTTGTATTAAGAAGCAGTAAGACTGACGTTGAGATTATCAATATATCTATATATTTTACAAAAAAATATTTTCCAGGATAAATAATATGAGATTTTCAAAACCTTATATAAAATTATTTTTAAAATCAAAACCTCTATGTGAGATTGTAAAATAAAAGTTAAATGAAAGTTAACTAATAAGAAAAACAAAAAAATTAGTATGATATATTGATCATAAGATTTCTCACTAATGAAAATATAAGATTCACTTTATGTAAGTGAAACAATTCCCTTTTTATTTTTATTTTTTTCCGATGTAAGATTGTAAAATAAAAGATAAATAAAATGTTGGAATAATCTTTTGTGTAATAAAATAAATTGAAACTAATTCAAACAAAATAAAATAAAACTTACAGAATTTATTTTATTGAACCGAATAAATAATTAAAGACCAAGTCGAGTGTGTGACACTGCCTTTAAGATGATTTCGCTTCTAAGCTTACGGTTATGTGGCGTCTATCTCCCAGGATACAATGATCTTCACAAATTTGTAGTAGCACTTCAAACAAATTTGTTCAGCGAACTAGAACCTTGTGTTCTATAACTCTGAAATTTTTCCTAAAATAATATGAAGAATAATGGACGCAAGAGAGCAAAATGAAGGCAAGGAAAATGAATTTTCGAAATCAATCAAAATTGGAATGGGGCTGTCTTTATATAGGCTTTGTTGGCACCTATTCAATTTGAATAGAAAAGGTATGAAGAAGGGACATAACCCTTCCTTTGAAATAAAGAGACACCATGAAAGGTTTGCACCCTTTCATTCAAATGAAGGTTTGACCCTTCCTTTAAAACAAAAAGACACCATGAAAGGTTACACCCTTTCATTCAAAATGGAGTCTATTTCAATTCATAACTACCTCTTTATAAATTTTCCAACAATCTCCCACATGAATGAAATTGATAGAGAGAAAATGCAACAACATGATGTAAATACAAAGAGTACAGAAATTGAAAATATTCTGCAAAGGATAGGTAGCTTTTGGCTTTGAACCTTCCCTTGTGAGACACTATCGGATTTACTAGCTAACCAGTGAACATGATGTCTTGAATTGTTCAGCCGTTTGTGTAAACCAAGACAATAGAACTCACACAGTATATCCCCAGACAGAGTTTAGTTCTCACTATTGTGTTCATTTTGGCCCTGAACAACCTGGTCTTTCATGAGTGCTCTAAAGACTTGTAGCCCTTCACAAATCTTATAAAACCGGCCCAGTTCACACTCACATAGGTGATTCTTATGAAGAGTATCCTTCTATACTCCACTAGGTTTACCTAGATATAAGAATCATTAAAATTTTACTTAACCTAAAACGCTACAGACATCACTATTTCATCCTAGAAATGGATAGAAGTTAGACTCCCCAGTGATGCTTCTGAGTCAACCACAACTCGGTTGTTCCTTTGAACCTAGATCTTGGGATCTCCAGTCAACTAGGTTGGGTTGCCGTTGTGGTAACTCTTATTTAATAAGCTTTAGTCCCATTCCCCTCGATGAATTCTCAACTAACTCTCTTGCTAACCCTTTGGTTAGTGGATCTATGTTGTCTTTAGACTTCACATAATCAATGGAAATAATTTCATTAGAGAGTAGTTGTCTTATGGTATTATGTCGACGACGAATATGTCGAGACTTACCGTTATACATATAACTCTGTCCCTACCTATTGCAGATTGACTATCGCAATGTATGCATATAGCAGGCACCGGTTTTGAAACTAATTCAAACAAAATAAAATAAAACTTACAAAATTTATTTTGTTGAACTGAATAATAATTAAAGACCAAGTCGAGTGTGTGACACTCTGTCCTTAAGACAGATTCGCCCCGCTACGGTGCTTACGATTATATGGCGTCTATCTCCCAGGATACAATGATCTTCACAAATTTGTAGTAGCACTTCAAACAAATTTGTCCGGCGAACTAGAACCTTGTGTTATATAACTCTCTGAATTTTTCCTAAAATAATATGAAGAATAATGGATCCAAGAGAGCAAAATGAAGGCAAGGAAAATGAATTTTCGGAATCAATCAAAATTGGAATGGGGCTGCCTTTATATAGGCTTTGTTGGCACCTGTTCAATTTGAATAGAAAAGGTATGAAGAAGGGACATAACCCTTCCTTTAAAATAAAGAGACACCATGAAAGGTTTGCACCCTTTCATTCAAATGGAGGTTTGACCCGTCCTTTAAAACAAAAAGACACCATGAAAGGTTACACTCTTTCATTCAAAATGGAGTCTATTTCAATTCACAACTACCTCTTTATAAATTTTCCAACAATCCCCCACATGAATGAAATTGACAGAGAGAAATGCAACAACATGGTATAAATACAGAGAGTACAGAAATTGGAAATATTCTGCAAAGAATAGGTAGCTTTTGGCTTTGAACCTTCCCTTGTGAGAGACTATCGAATTTACTAGCTAACCAGTGAACATGATGTCTTGAACTGTTCAGCCGTTTGTGTAACCCAAGATAATAGAACTCACACAATATATCCCCAGACACAGTTTAGTTCTCAATATTGTGTTCATTTTGGCCCAGAACAACCTGGTCTTTCATGAGTGCTCTAAAGACTTGTAGCCCTTCACAAATCTTATAGAACCGGCCCAGTTCACACTCACATAGGCGATTCTTATGAAGAGTATCCTGCTATACTTCACTAGGTTTACCTAGATATAAGAATCATTAAAATTTTACTTAACCTAAAACGCTGCAGACATCACTATTTAATCCTAGAAATGGGTAGGAGTTAGACTCCCCAGTGATCCTTCTGAGTCAATCACAACTCGGTTGTCCCTTTGAACCTAGATCTTGGGATCTCCAGTCAACTAGGTTGGGTTGCCATTGTGGTAACTCTTATTTAATAAGCTTTAGTCCCATTCCCCTCAATGAATTCTCAACTAGCTCTCTTGCTAACCCTTTGGTTAGTGGATCCGCTATGTTGTCTGTAGACTTCACATATTCAATGGAAATAATTCCATTAGATAGTAGTTGTCTCACGGTGTTATGTCGACGAAGAATGTGTCGTGACTTGCCGTTATACAAATGACTATGTGCCCTACCTATTGCAGATTGAGTATCGCAATGTATGCATATAGCAGGCACCGGTTTTGGCCATATTGGAATATCTTCAAGGAAGTGGCGAAGCCATTCTGCTTCTTCCCCTGCTTTGTCTAAAGCTATGAATTCTGATTCCATAGTAGACCTAGCAACACAAGGCCGTTTGGAAGATTTCCAAGATATAGGCACACCACCAAGAGTAAAGACATACCCACTGGTGGACTTCAAGTCTCTAGTATCCGATATCCAATTTGCATCACAGTATCCTTCAAGTACTGCTGGATATCTAGTAAAATTCAGCCCAATGTTACGAGTAAATCGAAGATATCTTAGAACCCTTATAATTGCTTTCCAGTGTTCTACTCCTAGGTTACTCGTATATCTACTTAATTTACTTACTGCATAAGCTATATTTGGGCGAGTGCAGTTCATCAAGTACATTAAGCTTCCAATAATTTGGACATACTCTAATTGAGAAATACTTTCCTGTACATTCTTAGAAAGATACAAATTAACATCTACAGGTGTTCTAGCAAGATGATCATCATCTTTGTTGAATTTGTCAAGTATTTTCTCAATGTAATGAGATTGTGACAAAGCATAACCTTCTGATATTTTGGTAATTTTCATACGAAGAATTACATCAGCAATGCCCATGTCCTTCATGTCAAAATGTTTATTCAACATTTTCTTGGTAGTTTTAATCATGTCATTATTACTACCAATGATGAGCATATCGTCTACATAAAGACATACAATGACATAACCTTTGTCTGTGTTTTTAATATAAACACATTTGTCACACTCATTAATTTTAAATCCATTTGACATCATTGCCTTGTCAAATTTCTCATGCCATTGCTTTGGCGCTTGTTTTAAATCATATAATTATTTAACCAATTTACACCCTTTCTTTTCTTTTCCTGGAACAGAAAAGCCTTCTGGTTGTTCCATGTAAATTTCTTCATTTAACTCACCATTTAAGAAAGCGATTTTCACATCCATTTGATGAATTTCTAGATTGTATAGAGATGCAATGGCAATTAGCATTCTAATTAATATTAGTCTAGTAACCAGTGAGTATGTATCAAAGTAATCAGGACCTTCTTTTTGTCTAAAACCTTTGACCACAAGTCTTGCCTTGTATTTGTCAATCGATCCATCCGCTTTCAATTTTTTTTGAAAATCCACTTGTATCCAAGAGGTTTACAACCTGGTGGCAAATCCACTGATTCCCAAGTGTAATTTTGCAAGATGGATTCAACTTCACTATTGACAGCTTCTTTCCATAAAGAAGCTTCAGGACTGGACATAGCCTTTTTAAAAGTTAAAGGCTCATTTTCTAACAAAAATGTTAGGAAATCTGGACCAAAAGATTTTAAGGTTCTAGCACGTTTACTACGCCTAGGTTCCTCTTCCTCATTTTGATCAAACTCTTATTCTTGATCATGAGATCTTTTATTGTTACTAGTCTCTTGTCCAGTCTTATTTGGAAATATATGTTCAAAGAATGATGCATTCCTTAACTCAATAATAGTATTTACATGCATTTCGGTATGTTCTGATTTATGAATCAAAAACCGATATGCACTACTATTCTTAGCATAACCAATGAAAATGTAATCAATGGTCTTAAGACCTATCTTAGTCTTTTTAGGACTAGGAATAGCCACTTTAGCCAAACACCACCACACTTTTAAGTATTTGTAGGATAGTACTCTTCCATGCCACAATTCATAAGGTGTTTGATTCACTTTCTTTCGGGGTACTTTATTAAGTATATAATTAGCATAAAGTATTGCTTCCCCCCACAAATTCTGAGATAATCTAGAACTTATTAACATGGCATTCATCATTTCTTTTAAAGTCCTATTTTTCCTTTCAGCAATTTCATTTTGCCGAGGTGAGTAAGGAGCGGTGGTTTGATGAATTATTCCATGTTCTTTACAAAATTCACCAAAAGGTGATTCATATTCACCACCTCTATCACTTCTAAGTTTCTTGATTTTCTTACCAAGTTGATTTTCAACTTCATTCTTATATTGAATGAAAGTTTTCAAAGCTTCATCCTTGGTTCGAATTAAATAAACATAACTATATCTAGTATAGTCATCCATAAAAGTGATAAAATATTTTTTCTCACATCTGGTTTGAATTGATTTAAAATCACAAATGTCACTATAAATTAATTCCAGTCGTTCCGTACTTCTTTCAATTGAATGAAAAGGAGTTTTAGATAATTTTGCCTCAACACAAATTTCATATTTATGATTTGAATCAATGTCAAATTTAGGTAAACATTTCATATTAATTAATCTACATAAAGATCCATAATTAACATGTCCTAGTCTACCATGCCATAAATTTATAGACTCAAGCAAGTAAGAAAAAGATGTATTATTATTAATAACTGAGGGTACAACGGTCATTAAATTTAATTTGAAAAAGCTATCAAACATGTAACATTTTCCTACATACATCATGTTTTTGATAAGTACAAACTGGTTACTTTCAAAAACTAGCCTAAACCAATTCTCACTCAACAGAGATCCGAAAACAAGATTCTTGCGAATGTCCGGTACATACAGCACATTGTTAAGAGTGAGTTCCTTTCCAGATGTCATCTTAAGTACAATCTTTCCTTGTCCTTCAACTTTGAAAGTTGAGGAGTTGCCCATAAAAAGTTGTTTACCATTGTCCACTGAAGAATAAGATGTGAACATCTTTTTGTCGGCACAAATGTGGCAAGTAGCACCAGTGTCCACCCACAATTCTTTAGGATTTCCGACAAGATTTGCCTCGGAAACAACTGCAGAAAGATTAATGTCTTTGACACCATTGGAAATATTGTCTACTTCGGTCATATGGGCTTGAGCAGGCTTCTTGCTTGTTCTTCTTTTGCTTTTGCCTTTGCTACGGCAATCTTTGACTCGATGTCCCTCTTTGTCACAGATGTAACATTTGCCATTAAACTTGTACTTTTTATTATCCCCCCTTTAGAGCCTTGTGATGAACTTTCTCCAAAAGACTTTCGTTTCTTGATTTTGAAGCATGTTCCACCACATTTGCCTTAGACTCCATAGGATGCTTATCAGCCCGCTTTTCAGAATTGCGGTTGTCCTCCTCAATCCTCAAACGCACAATTAATTCTTCCATAGAAATTTCTTTGCGCTTGTGTTTGAGGCAGTTCTTGAATTCCTTCCAGCCTTTTGGTAATTTTTCAATTAAGGCTGCAACTTGGAAGGATTCACTAAGAGACATGCCTTCTGTGTAAATGTCATGCAGAACGAGTTGGAAATCTTGAGCTTGGCTGATCACAGTTATTGAATCAACCATTACAAAATTCAGGAATCTGCCAAACACAAATTTCTTTGAGCCGGCATCTTCCGTTTTGTACTTTTTCTCCAACGATTCTCAAAGTTCCTTTGCCGTCTTGATTAGGCTGTAGACGTTGTATAATGTGTTGTCAAGTCCGTTCAAAATGTAATTCCGGCAAAGGAAATCGGCATGTTTTCAAGTATCAACCACAACAACCACTTGCCGGTCAGTTTCATCCTCTTTTAGGATAGGAGCATCTTCACGGAGGAAACGAGCCAGGTTCAGAGTTGTAAGATAGAACAACATTTTATGTTATCATCTTTTGAAGTCAGTTCCTGAGAACTTCTCTGGCTTCTCTCCATGATTTATTGGTACTGTCACAAGAGAGGGCTTTGGTGCAATTGCAGCCACCACAGTAGTACTTGTTTGGGCAATAGTTTCAGTAGCCATCAATTCTAATTTATAAACAAAATTATAATTAGAATTTACACTACACAGAAAATTAAACCAAATTCACAGAATTAAATTCTGTAAAAATAAAATAAACAAGAATGTAACTTTTATTTTCCAATTGATTTGGAAATAAAATAAAATTTTATTCAACCAAATTAATTCCACACAAGAAATTAAATTCTGTAAAATAAAAGAAATATGAAAATAACTTTTATTTTTCAATTAATTTGGAAATAAAATAAAATTTTATTAAATCAAATTAATTCCACACAGGAAATTAAATTCTGTAAAATAAAAGAAATAAGAAAATAAAAAATAAAATTTTATTCAACCAAATTAATCCCACACAGGAAATTAAATTCTGTAAAATAAAAGAAATAAGAAAATAACTTTTATTTTTCAATTAATTTGGAAATAAAATAAAATTTTATTCAACCAAATTAATTCCACACAGGAAATTAAATTCTGTAAAATAAAAGAAATAAGAAAATAATTTTTATTTTTCAATTAATTTGGAAATAAAACAAAATTTTATTTAACAAAATTAATTTCTGTAACACTACAATAATTAAAATACTAAAATAGAATTTTAAGTAATGAAAACTCATAAAATAATTTCTAAACCCGAAATTAATTTCTAAAAAAATTCCACAAAAATATATTCTGAATTGTTAATGACACCAGTATCGTACTACTAGTTGTCAAAGAAAATAGACAGTATATTACTACTATCTGTCAAATAGCATATAATCACTATTTATTTTTCTAACCAGAATATTATTTTGTAAATCCACAGAAAATAATTTTCTTAAAAGAAGAAAGAGAAAATGAAACAAACGAAAAAATTCTGTAAACAGAATAAATTCGAATCTGTCTTAAGATTGTTGGAACAATCTTCTGTGTAATAAAATAAATTGAAACTAATTCAAACAAAATAAAATAAAACTTACAGAATTTATTTTGTTGAACCGAATAAATAATTAAAGAACAAGTCGAGTGTGTGACACTCTGTCCTTAAGACAGATTCTCCCTGCTACGGTGCTTACGGTTATGTGGCATCTATCTCCGAGAATACAATGACCTTCACAAATTTGTAGTAGCACTTCAAACAAATTTGTCCGGCGAACTAGAACCTTGTGTTATATAACTCTCTGAATTTTTCCTAAAATAATATGAAGAATAATGAACGCAAGAAAGCAAAATGAAGGCAAGGAAAATGAATTTTCAAAATCAATCAAAATTGGAATGGGGCTGCCTTTATATAGGCTTTGGTGGCATCTATTCAATTTGAATAGAAAATGTATGAAGAAGGGACATAACCTTTCCTTTAAAACAAAGAGACACCATGAAAGGTTTGCACCCTTTCATTCAAATGGAGGTTTGACCCTTCCTTTAAAACAAAAAGATACCATGAAAGGTTACACCCTTTCATTCAAAATGGAGTCTATTTCAATTCACAACTACCTCTTTATAAATTTTCCAACAATTAATATAAGAATGAAGTTGAAAATCAACTTGGTAAGAAAATCAAGAAACATAACTATATCTGGTATAGTCATCTATAAAAGTGATAAAATATTTTTTCCCACCTCTGGTTTGAATTGATTTAAAATCACAAATGTCACTATGAATTAATTCCAGTCGTTCCGTACTTCTTTCAATTGAATGAAAAGAAGTTTTAGATAATTTTGCCTCAACACAAATTTCACATTTATGATTTGAATCAATATCAAATTTAGGTAAACATTCCATATTAATTAATCTACGTAAAGATCCATAATTAACATGTCCTAATCTACCATGCCATAAATTTGAAGAATCAAGCAAGTAAGAATAAGATGTATTATAAGACACCATGAAAGGTTACACCCTTTTATTCAAAATGGAGTCTATTTCAATTCACAACTACTTCTTTATAAATTTTCCAACAATCCCCCACATGAACGAAATTGACAGAGAGAAAATGCAACAACATGATGTAAATACAGAGAGTAAAGAAATTGGAAATATTCTGCAAAGGATAGGTAGCTTTTGGCTTTGAACCTTCCTTTGTGAGACACTATCGGATTTACTAGCTAACCAGTGAACATGATGTCTTGAACTGTTCAGCCATTTGTGTAAACCAAGACAATAGAACTCACACAGTATATTCCCAGACACAGTTTAGTTCTCACTATTGTGTTCATTTTGGCCCTGAACAACATGGTCTTTCATGAGTGCTCTAAAGACTTGTAGCACTTCACAAATCTTATAGAACCGGCCCAGTTCACACTTACATAGATGATTCTTATGAAGAGTATCCTTCTATACTCCACTAGGTTTACCTACATATAAGAATTATTAAAATTTTACTTAACCTAAAACGCTACAGACATCACTATTTCATCCTAGAAATGGGTAGGAGTTAGACTCCCCAGTGATCCTTCTGAGTCAATCACAACTCGGTTGTCCCTTTGAACCTAGATCTTGGGATCTCCAGTCAACTAGGTTGGGTTGCCGTTGTGGTAACTCTTATTTAATAAGCTTTAGTCCCATTCCCCCAGATGAATTCTCAACTAGCTCTCTTGCTAACCCTTTGGTTAGTGGATCCGCTATGTTGTCTATAGACTTCACATATTCAATGGAAATAATTCCATTAGAGAGTAGTTGTCTTACGGTGTTATGTCGACGACGAATGTGTCGTGACTTACCGTTATACAAATGACTCTGTGCCCTACCTATTGCAGATTGACTATCGCAATGTATGCATATAGCAGGCACCGGTTTTGGCCATATTGGAATATCTTCAAGGAAGTGGCGAAGCCATTCTGCTTCTTCCCCTGCTTTGTCTAAAGCTATGAATTCTGATTCCATAGTAGACCTAGCAATACAAGTCTGTTTGGAAGATTTCCAAGATATAGCTGCACCACCAAGAGTAAAGTCCTACCCACTGGTGGACTTCAAGTCTCTAGTATCCGATATCCAATTTGCATCACAGTATCCTTCAAGTACTGCTGGATATCTAGTAAAATTCAGCCCAATGTTACGAGTAAATCGAAGATATCTTAGAACCATTATAATTGCTTTTCAGTGTTCTACTCCTGGGTTACTCGTATATCTACTTAATTTACTTACTGCATAAGCTATATCTGGACGAGTGCAATTCATCAAGTACATTAAGCTTCCAATAATTTGGGCATACTCTAATTGAGAAATACTTTCCTGTACATTCTTAGAAAGATACAAATTAACATCTACAGGTGTTCTAGCAAGATAATCATCATCTTTGCTGAATTTGTCAAGTATTTTCTCAATGTAATGAGATTGTGACAAAGCATAACCTTCTGATATTTTGGTAATTTTCATACCAAGAATTACATTAGCAATGCCCATGTCCTTCATGTCAAAATGTTTATTCAACATTTTCTTGGTAGTTTTAATCATGTCATTATTACTACCAATGATGAGCATATCGTCCACATAAAAACATACAATGACATAACCTTTGTCTGTGTTTTTAATATAAACACATTTGTCACAGTCATTAATTTTAAATCCATTTGACATCATTACTTTGTCAAATTTCTCATGCCATTGCTTTGGCGCTTGTTTTAAACCATATAATGATTTAACCAATTTACACACTTTCTTTCTTTTCTCGAATGTAAAAACCTTCCGTTGTTCCATGTAAATTTCTTCATTTAACTCACCATTTAAGAAAGCGATTTTCACATCCATTTGATGAATTTCTAGATTGTATAAAGATGCAATGGCAATTAGCATTCTAATGGATGTTATTCTAGTAACCGGTGAGTATGTGTCAAAGTAATCAAGACCTTCTTTTTGTCTAAAACCTTTGACCACAAGTCTTGCCTTGTACTTGTCAATTGATCCATCCGCTTTCATTTTCCTTTTGAAAATCCACTTGTACCCAAGAGATTTACAACCTGGTGGCAAGTCCACTAATTCCCAAGTGTGATTTTGCAAGATGGATTCAACTTTACTGTTGACAGCTTCTTTCCATAAAGGAGCTTCAGGACCGAACATAGCCTCTTTAAAAGTTAAAGGCTCATTTTCTAACAAAAATGTTAACAAATCTGGACCAAAAGATTTTGAGGTTCTAGCACGTTTACTACGCCTAGGTTCCTCTTCCTCATTTTGGTCTAACTCCTGCTCTTGTTCTTGATCATGTTCTTGATCTTGACTAGTAATAGCATCATAAGATCTTTTATTGTTATTAGTCTCTTGTCCAGTCTTATTTGGAAATACATGTTCAAAGAATGATGCATTCCTTGACTCAATAATAGTATTTACATCCATTTCGGTATGTTCTGATTTATGAATCAAAAACCGATATGCACTACTATTCTTAGCATAACCAATGAAAATGCAATCAATGGTCTTAAGACCTATCTTAGTCTTTTTAGGACTAGGAATAGCCACTTTAGCCAAACACCACCACACTTTTAAGTATTTGTAGGAGGTACTCTTCCATGCCACAATTCATAAGGTGTTTGATTCACTTTCTTTCGGGGTACTTTATTAAGTATATAATTACCAGAAAGTATTGCTTCCCCCCACAAGTTCTGAGGTAATTCAGAACTTATTAACATGGCATTCATCATTTCTTTTAAAATCTTGTTTTTCCTTTCAACAATTCCATTTTGCTGAGGTGAGTAAGGAGCGGTGGTTTCATGAATTATTCCATGTTCTTTACAAAATTCACCAAAAGGTTATTCATATTCACCACCTCTATCACTTCGAAGTTTCTTGATTTTCTTACTAAGTTGATTTTCAACTTCATTCTTATATTGAATGAAAGTTTTCAAAGCTTCATCCTTGGTTCGAATTAAATAAACATAACTATATCTAGTATCGTCATCTATAAAAGTGATAAAATATTTTTTCCCACCTCTGGTTTGAATTGATTTAAAATCACAAATGTCACTATGAATTAATTCCAGTCGTTCCGTACTTCTTTCAATTGAATAAAAAAGAAGTTTTAGATAATTTTGCCTCAACACAAATTTCACATTTATGATTTGAATCAATATCAAATTTAGGTAAACATTCCATATTAATTAATCTACGTAAAGATCCATAATTAACATGTCCTAATCTACCATGCCATAAATTTGAAGACTCAAGCAAGTAAAAAAAAGATGTATTATTATTAATAACTGAGGGTACAACGGTCATTACATTTAACTTGAAAAGACCATCAAACATGTAATATTTTCCTACATACATCCCGTTTTTGGTAAGTACAAACTTGTTACTTTCAAAAACTAGCCTAAACTCATTCTTACTCAACAAAGATCCAGAAACTAAATTCTTGCGAATGTCCGGTACATGCAGCACATTGTTGAGAGTGAATTCCTTTCTAGATGTCATCTTAAGTACAATCTTTCCTTGTCCTTCAACTTTGGAAGTTGAGGAGTTGCCCATAAAAAGTTTTTCACCATTGTCCACTGTAGAATAAGATGTGTACATCTTTTTGTCGGCACAGATATGGCGAGTAACATCAGTGTCCACCATTCTTTAGGATTTCTGACAAGATTTTCCTCGGAAGCAACTGCAGAAAGATTGATGTCATCTACTTCATTGGAAATCTTGTCCACTTCGGTCATATGGGCTTGAGCAGGCTTCTTGCTTGTTCTTCTTTTGCTTTTGCCTTTGCTACGGCAATCTTTGGCCCGATGTCCCTCTTTATCACAGATGTAACATTTGCCATTAAACTTGTACTTTTTATTATCCCCCCCTTTAGAGCCTTGTGATGAACTTTCTCCAGAAGACTTTCGTTTCTTGGTTTTTGAAGCATGTTCCACCACATTTGCCTTAGACTCCATAGGATGCTTACCAGCCCGTTTTTCATAATTGTGGTTGTCCTCCTCAATCCTCAAACACACAATTAATTCTTCCATAGAAATTTCTTTGCGCTTGTGTTTGAGGTAGTTCTTGAATTCCTTCTAGCCTTTTGGTAATTTTTCAATTAAGGCTGCAACTTGGAAGGATTCACTGAGAGACATGTCTTCTGCGTGAATGTCATGCAAAATGAGTTGGAAATCTTGAGCTTGGCTGATCACAGTTTTTGAATCAATCATTACAAAATCCCGGAATCTGCCAACCACAAATTTCTTTGAGCCGGCATCTTCCGTTTTGTACTTTTTCTCCAAAAACTCCCAAAGTTTCTTTGCTGTCTTGATTGGACTGTAGACGTTGTATAATGTGTTGTCAAGTCCGTTCAAGATGTAGTTCCGACAAAGGAAATCAGCATGTTTCCAGGCATCTACCGCAGCAACCACTTACCGGTCAGTTTCATCCTCTTTCAGGATAGGTGCATCTTCACGGAAGAAACGACCCAGGTTCAGAGTTGTAAGATAGAACAACATTTTTTGTTGCCATCTTTTAAAGTCAGTTCCTGAGAATTTCTCTGGCTTTTCTCCATGATTTATTGGTACTGTCACCAAAGGAGAGGAGGTTGGTGCAATTGCAGCCACCACAGTAGTACTTGTTTGGGCAGTAGTTTCAGTAGCCATCAATTCTAATTTCTAAACAAAATTATAATTAGAATTTACACTACACAGAAAATTAAACCAAATTCACAGAATTAAATTATGTAAAAATAAAAGAAACAAGAATGTAACTTTTATTTTCCAATTAATTTGGAAATAAAATAAAATTTTATTCAACCAAATTAATTCCACACAGGAAATTAAATTCTGTAAAATAAAAGAAATAAGAAAATAACTTTTATTTTTCAATTAATTTGGAAATAGAATAAAATTTTATTTAACCAAATTAATTTCTGTAACACTACAATAATTAAAATACTAAAACAGAATTTTAAGTAATGAAAACTCAGAAAATAATTTCTAAAACCCAAAATTAATTTCTAAAAAAATTCCACAAAAATATATTCTGAATTGTTAATGACACCAGTATCGTACTGCTAGTTGTCAAAGAAAATAGACAGTATATTACTACTATCTATCAAATAGCATATAATCACTATTTGTTTTTCCAACCAGAATATTATTTTGTAAATCTATAGAAAATAATTTTCTTAAAAGAAGAAAGAGAAAAGGAAACACACGAAAAAATTCTGTAAACAGAATAAATTCAAATCTGTCTTAAGATTGTTGGAACAATCTTCTGATGTTTTGTGTAATAAAATAAATTGAAACTAATTCAAACAAAATAAAATAAAACTTACAGAACTTATTTTGTTGAACCGAATAAATAATTAAAGACCAAGTCGAGTGTGTAACACTCTGTCTTTAAGATAGATTCGCCCCGCTACGGTGCTTACGGTTATGTGGCGTCTATCTCCCAAGATACAATGATCTTCACAAATTTGTAGTAGCACTTCAAACAAATTTGTCCGACGAACTAGAACCTTGTGTTCTATAACTCTCTGAAATTTTTCCTAAAATAATATGAAGAATAATGGACGCAAGAGAGCAAAATGAAGGCAAGGAAAATGAATTTTTGGAATCAATCAAAATTGGAATGGGGCTGCCCTTATATAGGCTTTGTTGGCACCTATTCAATTTGAATAGAAAAGGTATGAAGAAGGGACATAATCATTCCTTTGAAATAAAGAGACACTATGAAAGGTTTGCACCTTTTCATTCAAATGGAGGTGTAGACACCCTATTTTTGACCGTCCTCAAGACTTGGACGTCATCGTTTGAACACTCGATGATTATCCATGTTCGTGTTCGTCTTGAGTTCTCGGAGGTTTCGGCCGCACGCCTTACCTTAAGACCTCTCGACTTGTTTGTTTTGTGCTTGGTTATGTACCAAACACTTGTGTTTTTGCTTCTGAGGGCAGGGAATGGCTTGTTGGCCATCCCCACACCTCACCGGCCCTGTCTTGAGGCCACCGGCCCTGTTTTCTTGCTACCGGCCAAAGGTGTTGGCCGATCGGCAATGTATTTAGTCGGCCGGCCCTTTGTTTTGGTCAATCGGCCTTTTTGCTGGCCGAACCCTGTTCGTCTACTTTATGCAGATATTTAGTGTCAGCTGACACAATTGGCACGCACAATTAACTCCCTCCATACACGTGTATGGAGGATTTTCACCCTTGTTTTAGCTTCTTGAGGAAGCTTGAACCTTTTGAACCTTTATTTTAGCTTCTTGACGAAACTTGAGCCTTTGTTTTAGCTTCTTGAGGAAGCTTGAACCTTTTTTATCTTCTCCAAGAAGCTTGAACCTTTGTTTTAGCTTCTTAAGGAAGCTTGAACCTTTTTTAGCTTCTCCAAGAAGCTTGAACCTTTGTAGCTTCTTGAGGAAGCTTGAACCCTTGTTTAGCTTTTCCAAGAAGCTTGAACCCTCTTGTTTCTCTATAAGAGAGGCTCTCCCTCTCCTTTAGAGAGGTTGAAAAAATTTTGTCTAAGGCACAAGAGATATATCTCTCTATATCTCTATATTTTGGGTTCAAAAGGGTCTTGTTCTTGGCCTATTGCATACCACCTCTTAAGCACACACCTCCACCATTGATCTAAGGTTCTTGAAGGGTCTTGAGAGGTCTCAAAGAGCTGGTTTTTGGTCCAAGAAGCTGCTGGTTTTGCTGAAGCTACAAGGGTAACACACTATTCCCTCTTTTAAGCTTTATTTTGCTCCATCTTTTAGCCATACTTGCAAGCATATTTGAGCTTTGGTGTAAACTGAAAAAAGTCTTATTTTGAGGCCCTTAACATGTTTTTTTAAGATCATTTTTCCGTTGGGGGTCATCTACCCCCTTGCATGCTTCATTTCACCTTGTTTTGAGCCATGCCTTAGAGCATTTGTGTTGGCCTTTGTTTGGCCTTTTAGCCACTGAAATCCAGCAGATTTTTAGTGGCTAGCATGCTATTTTGAGCACCAAAATCAGAGAGGGGTGACCTTCTCTCTCGTTGTTTTGTTTTCTAGCATTTTTGGCCTTACAAAGGAGCCCTTATTTGCATACTTCCAAGCCATGTTTTAGGCCATTTTTGATGAGTTTTAAGACCTGCATAGGCTTTTTCCAGAGCTTGTTTTTCCATATTGGATGTCCATCTTGCATGTGTAGAATAACCCTCTTCATAGCATATCAAAGGAGCATCTCATTTTTGAATGCATTAACCATGTTTCTGTGGGTTTTTGGGCTTTATTTGGCATTTCATACCTCTGAATTTTGCAGGTTTAGTGGCCTCTTGATTGTCTCACATACTTGTAGTGCAAATCCTCTTTACTAGCTTACATTGCATGCTATTTTGGCCTTTGATTCTAGCACTTTTTGGCCATGCCTTAAACTGATTTTGTGCATGTTTTGGACTTCCTTAGCTCTGTTTTTGGGCCTCATGGTCGATTGGTGCTTTCCATGCATGGTTGTAGTGTAATAGCCATGCTTAGCATTGAGTTTTGAAGCCTATTGCATGCTTATATTGAGGTGTTTGCATGTTTTAGTATCATTGTGTATGATATTTCAGAGCTTATTCATTCGCCATGTCCCCATGTTTGTCACTCTTTAAGTGCATTTGAGAGTTGTGCTTGTATGCCTCATTTATAGACCATTGCATGAGCTTCATTTTTATGCCTTTCAAGCCATCATCTTAGTCCATTTTGGCCACTGATTTGGGCCTATTTGAGAGTTGTCCATATTGGTTTAAGTCCATCTTTTGCATGTTGTTGCATGCTCGCCTTGCATGTTATCACATACTTGGCCTATTAACATGTTGTTGCCTATTTAATTGCATTTGGCATGCTTTTGTTAAGTTGCTTTGCATGTTTGCATATCTTGTCCCTTTACACGTTGTCACATGTTTACCTTGCATGCTTGAATGTCCATGTTGCATCTTGTATGCTTAACTAGGTTGCATTGCATTTGGCATGCTTGTTACCTTAACATGATCATGTTGCATTAGTTTCGCTTGCATGTTTGCATCCCTTGCCTCTTGATTAATCATGATAGAGGTTAGGGGCCCCCCTACGTGTTTTTGTGCATTTCATTTGATATTAAAGTTACACACTTGGCTCCTTTGGCCATCATGCATTGAAATGCGTGATTGATGGTCCGAGGGTTGAGAACCAAACTCCCTTGAGTTCATGACATGATAGGGAGGGTGGTTGTACACACATTGCTTTGAAAATGCATTGCCATGCCCTGTTTGCCCTCTGTTGCAGCAAAACAGGATTCTGCAGGAAGAGATGGCCGGTCGGCCATCTTCAGTGCCGGCCGGCCATGAATTGCTAGCCGAGAGCTTCATTTATGGTCGATGAGCAGTATCCCATGGCCGGTAGTCTTTCCACTTGGCCGGTGACCTCCCACAACCCTCAGAGAGTGGTTCAAAAGCATCCCTGAGACTTGCGCAGTGTTCAAAGGTGCAGAGCAGTGTAAGTAGGGGCAACATGTGGCATGGCGATGGATTTCCTAGCGAAGCCGAGCATGCACACATTCATCCCTCTTCCCGAGGCTGTTTTACTGCTTTAGTAGCTTAATTAATTTGCTAATTAGTTAAGTGGTTTTGTAATTAAATTAATTAGCTTGTTAGTTAGTTAATTTGTATTATTCTTTCGGACCCTCTGAGAGAGGGCAATGTTGTAATAAGTGTGCGTGTGCGTGTGTGTGATGTACGTCTTCCAACCCCACGTCTTTCTCTCTTTTATTTACCAGCTTATAATGGTTAGTTTTAGGGCATGTTTCAATTAGCATCTATATGTTCGCATATTGGCATTCATTCATCTGTATTGCATGCACCGACCTCGGCGCATCATACTAACTGCATTGTATTTCAATTCCAAGTTGAATACGTGTATCAGTTGTTGCATTTCATATGCCATTTTAGAATAATCGAGCCTATCTTAGTTGCATTTTTGCATGTGTTGCATTAGGCATTTCAGCATGGTTAGGATTCATGCATATTTTCTAATTAGCTTCTTTCTTTGGCTCGGAGTACTTGGTAAGTGCTTATGCTTTAGCATCCTTGCATGCGTGTGAATGACTGCCATGATAGCATGCTTACCATGAGGCTAACTGCTTATGTGATATAACTGCCTGAATGCCTGTAGGTGAAGGTTGGGTTGCTTGAATTGGAATAATTCGTCGAAACTCGTGTTTTAGCCTACTTGCGAGTAGCAAACTTCAATCCATTTTCAAAATAAACAGATATGCGACGCTTTGTTCCAACTTAGGCAATCCAGTCTATACTTGTATGTTGTGCGCATCACATAGTAATTCTAGGCTAATAAACTAAAATAAGAGCACATGTGTTTTCAAAAACAAAATATCATGTTTAGTAGTGGCCGATCTTTGATCGGGCGAGCGGGGGTGCTCATAGTTGACCTTCCCCAATCGTACCCAAGTTCCTGAGCCGAGGCAACTTTGGTGATGACGAACACGTGGCCTTAGGCAACGAGTCAGGGTTTCCTAAATTTCCCCAAAAATAAAATATTTAGGTGGCGACTCTGTATCTGGCAAAACAGTCCATGTTTGACACTTCTTTCTAAAAATCTGTTTTCCAAAACGATTTGCCAAATTTGGACTCTTTGGTGATTTATCGGTCTCGCATCGCACTTTGCGGGACTAGATTCAGAACCGTGACACATTGAGTCCGAACTGTAATGAGCCCAAATGAACAAAACGGGATTCCCTCCCGGGACGTTCGGGGACGTCTACAGAAGGTTTGACCCTTCCTTTAAAACAAAAAGACACCATGAAAGGTTACACCCTTTCATTCAAAATAGAGTCTATTTCAATTCACAACTACCTCTTTATAAATTTTCCAACATAAAAACTAGTCAATGAGAATTTAAAATTCTTAAAAGATTTCTCGTTAAAAACTCGCATTTCCTTATATAATATATAGATTAGAAATTTTGGATCCGCGCAATACACGTGTATAATTGCAACGTTGCCATGCTCTCAGTCCAGTTGCTTTCACCTAATAATGTAGAACCCCATTTTATTTTAATTAGAAATTTTGGATCGGGGCGATATGCGTGTATAATTGGTTAATATTGTGGGAACTATATGCAAGTAAAATAAGAGGAAAAAAATAATCAACTTATGAGAAGTGCAAGTGATATTTTTATTCTCACAATCTTTTATTTGTATTTCATTAGGCCCTGTTTGTTTTCAGAGATAGAATGGAGGGGATTCATAGTGAAGGGATTAATAGTGAGGGGATTGTTAGTGAGGTGATTGATAGTGAGAGGGTAATTTGTGAACAAATTGGGCCGAGCTAGGAAGAATCTTCTTTGGAAGTTGGGCAATGGGTCGAGATAAGAGTTGGTGTAGCTCGGTCTTGGGCTAAGAAGACACTAGGCTGGTTGTAGGGCTGCAACTCGGGTTCGGTTGGGTTGGGAGGTTATCCAAGCCCAGCCCAAGTTGTGTTGAGACCTGCCCAAGCCCACCCAAGCCCGAATTGTAACCCGAGGTTGTCTGCCCAAGCTCGACCCTAGTTAAACCCGAATTGTCCGAGTTGCCCGAATTGCCCAAGTTATAAATGAATTTTAGTTTTTATTTTTTTTTGCAACTACATTATTAAATTATTAAAATTTGACTCTATTTACAATTTTTTTTTATTTATAGAAAATCATTAATACCATCAAAATAAATAATTTATATAATGTAAGAGAAATGCCACTATAGTAGTCCTTACAATTTATGAGTGAAAATAAAAAGAAAAAAAAAGTAAGATTTTATGTTATTTGTATAAATAATATATATTCAATATGATTTAACAATATAAATTACTTTAATATCATGTAATGGCTAATAATTTATATGTATATTTAATATTTTTATATATCTATATATATAATTCGGGTTGCTCGGGTTGTTTGACGTATTTGCCCAAGCCCGTCCAAATTTAATTCGGGCTTCTGAATTTTTGCCCAAACCCGTACCGAATTTGAAAATATTTTGTCCAAGCCCTAAAAAAATGTAGGCTGGGCTCGGGTTGCTCGGGTTGAGCCCGTCCAAGTTGCACCCCTAGCTGGTTGTCAGGGCTTGGACCTAGCTATCTGAAGGTAATCCTTTATCGGACCAAGATGTTGTCAATAGAGAGGGCCGAGCTATGTGTAGCTCAGCAGGGTGCCATTTGGTAGCTCGGCTTCCGGTCACACGGCCCGAATGGCAGGGGACTGAGATAAAACAGCTCGATCAGGAATGTATATTTGAGCATGAGGGTGTGGCCATCTCACTTGGCTTGCAGTGATGAGGGTGTTTTAAGGATAAGCATTAACCTTGGGCATGTGCATTATCCTTTGGCATGAGACTCCTAAGAGGATTCTACTAAGGAAAGTAGAGTCCTACTAGGATTGTGCAAACCATCTCACTTGGTTGGTAATGAGTAGGGTGTTATCAGGAGAGGTATTATCCTTGGGAGTGTGATTCCTATGAAGACTCTTATAAGGAGAGTTGGAGTCCTACTAGAATTGTACCAGGTGGAATCTATAAAAGCTCATGATAGGACTTATTTACAGGTATTACAATTCTTACTCTCAAATACACTGAGCTTTTGTGTCTATTGTCTATTTCGCTGACTTAGGCATCGGAGAGGTTTCCGGCACACCTCCGCTGGCTAGCTCACATTTGTGTTTTCAGGTAGTAAAGTGATGACGTTTGGAGAAGTGAAAACTTGATCAATAGGATTATATAAGAAGATTATTTCGTGCTCGTACAATTGGCGCTGTCTATGGGAATCTGACAGAGAACAAACCTTTTGATTGAGTTTTCCTTCAATTAATTTCAATAGCGCATAACGAAGACTTACCACATTCTACTATTGATGGGCAAACCTCGAAAGGGAGCGGGAGGCGCGAAAGGTTGCTTTTTGTTTAGCCTATGGCAGAATTGGATTCCTAACGACGGAACCCACGAAGAGACGTGCGAGAAGGAGAAGGCTCAAGTCCTCATCGCTCTCAAAGCCCTGATAGGCAAAAGCAGCGGATGGATTCTTAAGTTCTGGAAAATCGTGTAAGGGAGCAAGACGAATTGATAAATAAAATGGTGGCTGACATGGAGACCATAAAGCGCTAGATAAAAGGCAAAGGGGTAGCAGAAGAATAGATGGGCAAAGGCATAATGCACTCTCGCTACTCAGGAGATCGTAACAGGCAAGTCACACCATCACAAACTGAAAATAGAAGCCTCAGGACAGGCGACACACAGTCAAGGATTTCCAAGACTCGTTACTCCAGGTTTGAGAGAACGAGGACTGAAAGGTCTTACACAGAGGGAAGTAGTTATCGGTCCTCGTATACGCACCAAACAACATCTAGGCACATTGAGATGCCCAGATCAGTGGATCTGTGAACTATTCTAGAAGAAATGGAGCAAAGAAGGAAAGACACCCAGGCCCATGACCCTTAGAGGATCTCGGCTCTACAATGGCTGGCACCTAGAACACACGGGAGCGTCGAGGTTAGAATGCCAGTACCACGCCTTGCCTACGAAGCCGATAAGGCATTGGCAAGGTTGCAAAGCTCGCCGTTCGTTTCAGCAATAGAGAACGCACACTGCCCTTAGGCTTCAACCAGCCTAAGTTCACAATCTATGAGGGGAAGTCAGACCCCTATATACACTTTCGCCACTTTCGCCAGGTTATGGCCGTGTAATGACGAAACAAGGCTCTAATGTGTATCCTATTTCACTCTAGCCTAAGCGACCTAAGCTTGACATGGTTTGAGAGGTTGCCAGAAGGCAGCATAGCTTTATGGGCGCAACTTGCGAAGGCATTTGTTACCAGGTTTAGGACGAACACCAAGACATCGACGGAGATAGACCAATTGTTTTCCATCAACATAGGTGAGAAGAAAACACTGAAGTCTTACAACAACTGGTATTGGAAGACTTTTAATTAGATCAGAGATTGCCTCATGAACCTAGCTATCACACAGTACAAGCGGGGTTTTCCAGTGGGTCATAAGTTGAAGGATTCAATGACAATGACCCTGCCCCTTACTATGGAAGCCTTGATGGAGAGAGTGCACCAACACATCCGAGCAGAGGAAGATGAAGCGCGCACCAAGACAAAGTTTGGCACAAGAGCGATGCCAGACAAAAAGCCTTTGGCGAGAGTTACCATGGTTGACAAGTAGGACCAACCGCGCAAAAGTCTTTGCCCAACTGGGGGTAAAGTAGGTTGTTAGGTTTAACTAACTCTTTCTAACAAATCTTTGCCCAATATGGGGCAAAGGGGGTTGACAGGTTTGACTAACTCCTTCTAACAAAATTTTTGCACCCTTTCGTCGAGATAAGGATCTAGGCTAAAAAAGGTTGGCAGGTTTGACCAACAAAAACTTTTTCGCACTCTTTAGCTGAGATGAGGATCTAGGCTAAAGAAGGTTGGCGGGTTTGACCAATAAAATTTTTGCACCCTTTAGCCGAGATGAGGATCCAGGCTAAAGGAGGTTGGCAGGTTTGACCAACAAAATTTTTGCACCCTTTCGCCGAGATGGGGATCTAGGCTAAAGGTGGTTGGCACGTTTGACCAACAAAATTTTTGCACCATTTCGCCGAAATGAGGATCTAGACTAAAGGAGGTTGGCAGGTTTGACCAACACAAACGTTTTTGCACTCTTTAGTCGAGATGAGGATCTAGGCTAAAGAAGGTTGTCAGGTTTGACCAACAAAATTTGTGCACCCTTTAGCCGAGATGGGGATCTAGGCTAAAGGTGGTTGACAGGTTTGACCAACAAAATTTTTGCACCCTTTAGCCGAGATGAGGATCTAGGCTAAAGGTGGTTGGTTGGTTTGACCAACAAAATTTTTGCACCCTTTCGCCAAGATGGGGATCTAGGCTAATGGAGGTTGGTAGGTTTGACCAACAAAAAGTTTTGCAATCATTGACTGGGATGACAGTTTCCTCGGCCAAAGTAGGTTAGTAGGTTTGACCAATAAAACTTTTGCACTCTTTGACCTGGATGATAGTTACCTCAACCAGAGCAGGTTGGCAGGTTTGACTAACAAAATTTTTGAACTCTTGGACCGAGATGCTTATCTCTACCAATGAAGGTTGGTAGGTTTGACCAACAAAATTTTTGCACTCTTTGCCCAATTGAGGGCAATGAAAGTTGGTAGGTTTGACTAACAAACTTTTTGAACTCTTGAACTGAGATGGTAATCTCGGCCAAAGAAGGTTGGCAGGATCAGGTAAGGCCAAGCTAATTAGTTTGGCTAGACATGCGGTCAAAATGATGCAAAACATTGAAAAAGAAACACAGTAACCGAGCAAAGATATCGAAATTTTTCAATAATTGAAATATGATTACAAAAGGTGGGACATATAGCCCATTTACACAAAAAGAATGCCTTTTCGTACGATTGCGAACTCAAAGGATATAAATGTTGAAAGCAAAAAGGCGGGGCTGTTCAAATTTTTGAAGGTACATGACGGTTGTAACAAAAGAACAAGGATAATGGAGGCACACCACGTATCCTTGGAATGACGTCGTATTAGACATGCCAGATTAGTAGAAGGACATGCTGAGCAACTGACAAGACTTATTGGGGCCGAACAAGTTGTGAAACCAAACAACTTTTCTAGCTCGGCAAAGTTGGGTGTTCTTAACTCGGCTGGAGAAAAATAATCTCAATCATACTACACAGATGGAATTAAGGGGCAATTGAGAGGGTAATTTGTGAACAAATTGGGCCGAGCTAAGAAGAGTCTTCTTTGGAAGTTGGGCCGCGCAATGGGCCGAGATAAGAGCTAGTGTAGCTCGGTCTTGGGCTAAGAAGACACTAGGCTGGTTGCCAGGGCCTGGACCTAGCTATCTGAAGGTAACCTTTATTGGACCGAGATGTTGTCAATAGAGAGGGTCGAGCTATGTGTAGCTCGGCGGGTGTCATTTGGTAGCTCGGCTTCCGGTCACACGGCCCGAACGACAGGGGATTGAGATAAAACATCTCGATCAGGAATGTATATTTGAGCATGAAGGTGTGGCCATCTCACTTGGCTTGCAGTGATAATGATCTTTTAAGGATAAGCATTATCCTTGGGCATGAGACTCCTAGGAAGACTCTGCTAAGGAGAGTAGAGTCCTGTTAGGATTGTGCAAACAATCTCACTTAGTTGGTAGTGAGTAGAGTGTTGTCTGGATAGGGATTATCCTTGGAAGTATGATTCATAGGAGGACTCTTGTAAAGAGAATTGGAGTCCTACTAGGATTGTGTCAGGTGGAATCTATAAAAGCCCATGATAGGACCTATGTGCAGATATCACAATTCTTACTTTCAAATACATAGAGTTTTTGTGTCTATTGTCTATTTCGCTGACTTAGGCATCGGAGAGGTTTCCGACACACCCCCGCCGGCTAGCTCACGTTTGTGTTTTCAGGTAGTAAAGCGACGACGTTTGAAGGAGTACAAACTTGATCAACAGGATTATATGAGAAGATTATTTTGTGCTCGTACAGTTACTAATTTTTTTTCCTACTTCGATCTTTTAATAATACATGTGCAATTTGCACCTACAACTTGGTATCCTATCTACACCTAAAAATTTCTCTCTATATATAGACATAGGTATCGTTTGGCAGGAAAGTTAGGCTAATTTTTTGGCTAAATTAGTCACAAAAAGATAAAATATGTTAAAAATTAATAAGACGAAATATCACATCTAAATCATAATTATTTCACTTTTTTTCTCACAAAAATTTTAAAAAAAAAAACTAATAAAACCAACTCAAAAGAATTTTTTTAGTCAGGGCTAAAATAACTAAAAAAATTCAAAATTCAAAAAGTCAATCTAACTTCTCATACGAAGCATAATGAGTACATATAATATGGAGAGAGAGAGAGAGAGAGAGAGAGAGAGAGAGAGAGAGAGAGAGAGAGAGAGAGAGAGAGAGAGAGAGAGAGTCATTAATTGTGTATATTTAAGATACCTATTAATGATTGTTAAATAATTTTTAAATAAAAATTTTAAATTTATAATATTATTAATAATGCACTTTCATGAGTTTTGTCAAAAAATATATGCAAAATTAATTTGATTATAATAAAATTTTTACGGTTATTATGACATGTCATATAATTAATCAAAATTATTTTGAGAACTGAAATTATTAAGGTTATAGAAATTTTATACTTGATTACCTTTGACGATGATGTTTATGGTTTGAATTTATAATTTTTTATGTATCAATGTAAATAACTCTTACGATTTTACTGATATAAGAATAAATTCTACATTTGAATCAATCCACTTTAAGTACTTGTTTGTATAATAAAATACTTAAATTTTGTTATATAAAAATATTATAATAGATTATAATCAAACATTATTTGAAATGATTAAAGACTCGAAATATCACTATAGATATAACCAAAAACATAAAAAAATTAAAAAAGATTTTTTCGATTAATAATCAAAATAATACAAAATGAGTTATAATTAATTCAGAATTTATATAAAATATAATTTTTCGTTGTTTTTATTCTTTTCAAAATAAAAAAAAAAATCGATACAAATGAAATTTATGATTTTTGGTAAATTTAATTAACAAAAGTGAAGATTTGATTTCATATTGAAAATACACAATTTTTTTTTTAAACTTTGAAAGAAATTATTTTTTAAAATTTATTTTAGGGTAAATTACATTGACACCCCCCGAGGTTTATGTTTATTACAGTTTTTCCTCACCTTTTGAAAATTATATCCCCCTCCTTAAGGTTTACAATTTCATTACAGATTGACCCATGAGGTTTAAAATTTCATAACAGTTCTCCCCCTCACCATAATGATCATCATACATAAAATTAAATTAACAGGGAAGTCAATGTAATTTCCCAAATGTGAGAGGGGTAACTGTAATAAACATAAATCTCAGGGGGTGTCAGTGTAATAAACTCTTTATTTTACATAGGATCGAACAAATTTTTTTTATCAATCATTAATAAATTTATTTTTATTTAATTTTTAATTGTTAAAATATTTTTAAGATAAATTACAAATACACTTCCTGAGATTTCCTTAAAATATAGATTGCCCCATGTGATTTGAAAAATTACAAATATCCCTGTGTCATAAATTTTTATTTAATAGAATTAACTGAAAAAATAAAATTCATAATTGTTCTCCTATACAATAATAAAATTATTTAAATTATTAATTAAAATATATTTCTAATATCATTAAAAACTATTAATTAACTTGATAATTTATTGACGATATGTTATAAAATTAGAAACTTATGAAGGTAGAATGTAATTTTTAAAATCATAAAGAACGATTCATATTTTAATCAAATATCAAGCGATGTATTTATAATTCATTCAATTTTTTATATATATAATATTAAGACTCATAATTAATTTTTTATTTTAAAAATATATTTCCACATAGGCCGGAAACGTTGTCATCTTCTCGGTGCAGCTGCTTCAACCAATCAATCTACAACCTCATTTTATTTCTTTTTTATTTTATTTTAATTTGGATCCACGCATCCCGCGTGGTACACGTGTATTACATGTGCAGTCTGTATCTGCATTGTATCTAAAAATTTATCTGGGGTATGAATAAGGGTGTGCGCCGTATGATTGTGGGAAACTGTTTATAGTTTATGTCTAAATAGTTTATAGCTTATAATTATGAATATAAGTTGATTTCTGACTTATAAATTAAGCATTTCTTGCCTCACTTAAAGAATAAACTGATTTCTGGCTTCCAAAAAGCTATAAGCTATAAGCTATAAGTTACACCAAACACATCAAAATAATTTAAATTAAACTGAAAGCTGAAATAAACAGCTTTTAAGCTGCACCAAACAGGCACAAAAAGTTCGATAGTAAAATTATAGGTAAATTATAAATATATTTTTTGAAATTTGATTAAAATATAAATAGTTTTATATAGTTTTAAAAATTATATTTCGTTCATGAAGTTTTTAATTTCATAATAAATTGTTATTTTTATTAATAAATTATCAAGTTAATTAACAGTTTTGATGATGTTAAAATTATGTTTCAATTAATAATTTAAGTAATTTTATTATTGTATAGGAGAGCAATTATGAATTTCATTTTTTTTTAGTTAATTCTGTTAAATAAAAAATTTCTAATAAGGGAGTATTTATAATTTTTTAAATCACAAGAGGAAATCTGTATTTTAAGTAAATCTCAGGAAGTGTATTTGTAATTTATCCTAAAATTATAAAATGACGGATTAGTTTATCGGCAGATTGACAAATTATGATTTGAACTATTTCAGGCAGATTGTAGAATATTTTAACTAATTATTAAGTTTTTGCATAATATATAATACTAATTTGAATAATTTTTTCATATATATATAAAAAAAAAACTAATTTTACATAATATCTTTCATAATAAATTTCATATATTAAATCTCTCTCACACTCATTTTTAAATTAATATTTCATTATATGTTAAAAAATGTATATATGGATTAACTATAGAGCGGAGTGGTTTTGAAATCAGATTATAAATTTTAAAATTTAAATCGTGATTAATAAATAGAGCGATACAAATTGATATTGATCGATATAATTTTAACAGATTAGATGATATTTTACCCCAGACGTGATTCATAGCTCGAATCCAAGCGCCCCGAATGCCCCTAATCGACGAAACGACGTCGTTTCGTGTTTTTTTTTTTTCCTTCCATTTCAGAAGAAGAGAACACAAGAGGAGGAAGAAGAGAAGAGAAGAGGAAGAGGAGTGAGGAGGGAGGGGAGGAGGAGGGAGGAGGAGGAGGCGGGCGGAGGAGGAGCCGCTGGGAGGCGATGCTGACACGCTGGCGACGCCGGGTGACGGACGACGAGCTTCGAGCCGACAAGCTTCTTCCCTCTTCTTCCTCCTCTTCTCTCTCTCTCTCTCTTCTGAAAATTCGGGGCATTTGCGTTGGAGATTTTCGAGCTAAAAAACATTTCTGTATTTTACCCCGTTATAATAATGAGTACATATAGTATGGAGAGAGAGAGAGAGAGAGAGAGAGAGAGAGAGAGAGAGAGTACGCCTTTACTGGAGGTATATCTGTGTTCAACAATGCTAGGTGTCAGGAAAAATTTGTCATGAAAATGGTCATGAAAGTTTTGTGACCCTTGGATTACACTTAGAATAAAGTGCCACACACTAATCAAGGTAATCCAAGGGTCATAAGACTGGTTATGGCACTATGATTCTCGAATATTTGTTTATACATTAAAAAAAGTTATAGAAATAAAAAATTATACATCGATATTTATGTAAATACTTACCTAACTTTTGATAAATCATTTCAAAAAATAATTTTGATTATTATTCTCATTCATTATTTAATTTTATTCAAATTTTCTTTTATTTGCAAATAATAACACAATAAGAAATAATGATATTGATGATAATTGTGAATTTTGGTGAGGCGGATTATAGTTTTGAAATAAAAAATAAGATTAAAAGAAAATAATTAAAACTTGGTGAAGATGATGAAGAGATTTAAATATGAAAAATACATATGAATGATTAGAGTGTACCATAAAAAAAAATATTTTATTTAAAATTTAATGTGTGTTGTCCTTATTAATAAATTTATATTAAAATATAATAAAAATTAAAATTTCAAAATTTTAATTAAGCATATTAAATTACTGTTTAAGTGCAAATAAAATCACCTCAGATGATCAACAAGTAGCCCAAACTTGTAACAATGTGAGGAAAATATCATTTCACCGAATATATTAAAATACATATTATATTTTATAATTTTAAAATTACATTTCATCTTTTTAAATTTATAATCACATAATAAATGATTTATTTTATTAATAAATTATCAAGTTAGTTAATAATTTTTAATGATGTCATACAAACAATTCATGTAATATTATTATTGTATAGAAGAGTAATTAAGAAATTTATCTTTTTATTAATTTTAAAAAATAAAAAAAATCTGACAATAAAATTTTTATAATTTTTTAAAACTACAAAAAAAAAAAAACTCTATACTGTATGTAAATGTCATCATACTCAAATAGTTTGAGAAGGGGCCAACCCCCACCCTAAAAAGGGGAACTCTGCTGAAGAAATGGTCTGCAAGGCACGACAGTGTCCAAATCGTCAAAACCTTTACCTCCAATAGTAGACGTATGTAATTATGCTATTTTAAAATGTTAGCATGCTTTATTACATGTTTCTTTACTCCTTTTTTTTTTTAAAAAAAAAAATTTAAAGGTGTTTTACTCTTAAATTATCATTAAATTAGTTCTTGAACATCGATTGAATTTATTAAATCCTTAAAATAGTACATAAATTAAAAGAAACTTACATGTAAGTCCTAATTAAGACTGTACAAAATACCGTTTAATCCACTAAAATCGTAACAATCCGTACCGCTATAACCACGATTTAAACTTTAAAATTTATAATCCGTCAACCAAACCACTCCGTTCCGCTATAATTAATATATATATATATATATATTTTAATTTTCAATGAAATATCAATATAAAAAAGATTGTGAAAGAGATTTAAAATATGAAATTTATTACAAATTAGTGGTTATATATATATAACATATTATTTAAAATTACTTTGTGTTATATATCTGAAAAATATTATACAAATTAGTGTTATATATTATGCAAATGTATGATAATTAGTTAAAATATTCTTCAATTCGCCAATTCGCCAAAAACTACCCAAACCGCAATTTGTCAATCCGCTAACCCACCATTCAGTTTGTAATTTTATTCTCAAACTGCTTGAATCGCACTACACACACCCTTAGTCCTAATACGTAGATTTATTATCTAATAAGTCCTATGATAAATAATGGTATTTTTTTATTAAATACTATTTAAAAAAGTTACTAATTGTTTATTTTCAGTGACATTTCAAAATTTTTATACAAAAATGTCACTAATTATAAGTTTTAGCGACAATTTAAAAAAATCATCACAAAAAAGTCACTAATTTTTAACTTTCAGCTATAGTTTAAAAAATTCGTCACAAAAAAAGTCATTAGTTGTAAGTTTTAGCAACAATTTATAAAAATTGTGGCAAAAAGTTACTAATTATCAATTTTAGTGATATATACATAAAATCGTCACAAAAATTGTTTTTAACGATGATTTTATTAAGACTTATTTTCAAAAGTACTTGATGAGAATTAAATCTAATTATTATGACCTATTGATAGTTTACCCAAATTGAAATCTGTTTAGTCCCTAAACTATCGATTGAATCTATCAAGTCTCTAAATTATTTCATTTAACATATTTAATCCCTAAAAAATTACAAAAATAAAATTTAAACTCATAAGTATTATAAATTAGTATACGATTCTGCCTACTTAAGATTTTATTCTAGAAAATCCTAGGTTGTGTTTGGAGAAGCTCTCCAAACACATTTCCACCCCTTGTTTTAAGTGTCTTGTTTGTCTAGAGTTTTTAAAAATTAATTCTACACCCACTTTTGAAAACTCTTTCCAAGGCGGGAAAATTTGGGCTACCCGGTCTTCCTCCCCGACGTTCGGCCAGTTGACCGGAACAGTGCTATATATATATATTTTAACAATTAACACCTGTTATTTTTTATATTTTAAATAAAAAAAATTGAAATTCAAAAAAAAAATTTATGAGCATTGAATAGAATTTTGAGTTGTATGTTTGGTTATGAGTTGTAAGTTTTTGTATCAAATATCATATGTCACATCAAAAATTCCCCACTCAATTCAAAACTCATTCACCAAACAAATTTTTCACACTCAAATCATAATTTTAAAAACTCAAAATACAACTCTATTCTCAAATCATATTTATAAAACTCTACCAAATGTTGCCTTAAATTTCTATTTTATTTTTAAAAATATTTTATTTCATTGTGCATGTAAATTAGTATCGGAGTTTGATTTCTCAGTCATGCTAATAAAATTATATAAGTATTAAATATATTAAAAATGTAGACTTAGATAATTTAATTAAGAACACTTCACTACAAATAACGATAGAACAAAATAATACATTAATTAAGTTATTGTCATGACCCAAACCCGCCCCTATGGGTTTAGCATCAGAATCGCCAAGAATCCGAGATTACGAAGGCCCGCTAATGAATACAAGAATACAGAGTCTGAGGCTTGGCGGAAGCGACAAAGAATTAAACAATGTCCAATGAGTCTGTGATCTGTATGCCAAAAAGATTTTTCATACATATTTACGTATAACGACATATACATACATGTCATTCATGAAACAGGACTTAATCCTCTGATAAAGACAAGACGGTGCAATATACAGTCTATACAATATTACAAAACAGTGCGGAAGGGGAATTACTAAAACACCCCTAAGCCTTAGCTTGGTAGGCTCGGAACCTCGCAATGAGGCACATTGGTTGGCTTGACAAAACTGGAGCTAACCCCGACGCCTCTAGCTTTGATCCGGTGCCTGTACACCTACATATATATGAGCAGTGAGCTAAAGCCCAGTGAATAACATAGTGCGTAAAAAGGTTTAGAATGAATGTCCTTACAGTAATGAAAACAGTTCATTTCAATCAGTATTTCAATTGTTCTGTACAGTAAACAGTCATATGTGGTACATCCATTAGCATAACAGTAAACAGTAGGTCTTAAAGGACCGAACAGTAAATGATGGCCATCAATCAGTAAACAGTAGTGGTTCCAACGAGGGAACCGACAGAGATCACTATAACAATAACAGTAAACAGTAGGTGCTAAGGATGCCACAGTACAGTTTAGAATATAGGACATACATTCATTCAAGAACAATATCGATTCAAGAAATGCTGATTCAAGATTCAAGATAATCATTTGAACATATCTTTACACAATTGTTACTCACAGAGTTCTAGGCTACAGTAGGCTAGAGCGTCTCCTCAGAATGCCAACCCTAAACAGTTAACAGATTGAACACACTCTAAGTTTCACAGTTGGGAAAGATAATTATTAACTCCCTATTATGCCTCGGTGTGTTCTACATCTATATCCTCATTAAGATGTCTAAAACTAGGCCTAAGAATGCCTAGGATGAAATAAGGATGCAAAGATGTACACAGAAAATATTTTTAGAATTTTCAATGAAATAGGGTCCCGCTCGAGCGTTAACTTCCCCGCTCGAGCGGACATGCAAACAAAGGGATCCCGCTCGAGCGTCAACTTCCCCGCTCGAGCGGACCAAAAAGTACTGGATAGGTGAAATTCCCGCTCGAGCATGTCACCTAATCTGCCGCTCAAGCGTACATTCCTCCGCTCGAGCGGACTGATGAACAGTGCAAGATGCTGAAAGCTCGATTTCCCCGCTCGAGCAGACAACCAAAATCTGGAAATTCCATATTTGAGTCCCAAGCTCAAAATCAAGTCTAGATACGAAATTTTCGATTCTCTTGGGCTAAAAACCTGGAAAAACACTTGTAAACATATAATATTACATATTTCAAAGATCAATTTGTAAAATCAAAGCCCAAGGGGAGTTTAATTAAACTCAATTTCAAACCCATGTTTCATGACAACAATTCCAATGAACATGCATGAGTTCTAAACCAAAATAAAGCTTCAATGCATGCTCAAATGAACTCATTCTTACAAAGTCAAGATGAAATCATGGTCTATTCTCAAAACATGGACATGCATGTGAGGAAATCATGAATTACAACCTCAAAACTCAACAATAACAACATGCATGCAACACTTAAGCTCTAATACAACATTAAAAGCCATAACTTGGCTCTAGACTTCAACTTAGCTCTAAGCCATGCAAGACTCAACATAAATGCACAATCAAGGAGATGGATTTCTACCTTAAGTCTTGTATCCAAGGTTTAGGAGCTCAATTGGCAACTACACTTCAATTTCCTTTAAATTCCCAAACAATGCACAAGGTTGAAGCCAAAATCTCCCTCAATTCTCTCCCTCTCTCTCTATAGTCGGTTGTAGGCAACAAAATGGTTGATGAAATGTGCTTTGGTGATCAAGTGTAAGGCTCAAAAGTATGTGTGAGATAGTGGGCCACTAAGTGGCAAAATTGTAATTAATGCAACTCATGTAATTGGCTTATTTTAATCTAACTTAATCATCCTAAATCACATTTCAGACAAGTACACCATAAAGTCACAAAAATTCTCATGATTATAACTCACTAATCAATTTCTGGTTCGGCCGCCGATAAGGCCTTCAATTTACAGTTCAAACATATAAACATGAACAGATAATCACACACTCAACAGATAGAAAATGCATTTAGACAGATACAGTCAGTCAATCAGGTTCAGATCTCAGTCAAACAGTTCAGTATTCCAATAATTCCATTATCAATCAGATTCAGTCCCAGTTTAGCAGTAATCAGTAGTTAATCAGTCATTAATCGGTAAACAGTGTAACGGTTGTTACAGTTATAAAAAGAACTTAGCGAAAAAAAATTAAAGACAATCATTTAGATTTCACAAATAGATTATGACATATAATACTATATAAAGACAAGTAAGTAGCCATTGTAAAAGATAAGTAGGAAAATATTATAGATAATTACCCTTACTTTTATAAATAAAATTCAACAGAATAACTTACGCCAACTTTACAAAATAAAAATAAAAATTTAAGATTTTTTTGAAATAAAACTTTAACTAAATATGATTTTTTACTAATTTATTGTCACAATCCAAACATGTCCCTATAGGTTTAGCATCGTAACCGCCCAGTAATCCTGGGATTACCGAAGGCCTCTGAGACAGATTAACATAATATTAGGGGCTAGCGGAAGCAGATAGCAAATATACAACGTCCATTGAGCTGTGCAGACTTATATGAGACCGAAAATTTTTGAACTTTACATTCATACATTTACACATCATCATATATATATATATATAAGCTAGACAAAAAGGGACTTAGCCCTATTTACAAAATAAATAAAAACTTGTTTAACCAATCAAGAAAACAAAACTTAAACTTTAATCACTTAACCATAATCATTTGACATATCCGGAATCTCTACGGGAGGCACATAGGTTGGCTGACAAAAACAGATTCCAAGCAGATGCCTTTAAGCCTGGTCACGCGCCTGATCACCTACATACATAAATAATACAGTGAGCTAGAGCTCAGTGAATAATAACAAAGTAAAGGGTTTCAATGAATTATGTCCATCATAGAGTCAGAAATTAGAGTTTATATCAAAAACAGATTTTTATTAGAAACTGAGTCATATGCATATTCAGATTTCAATCAGAAACAGATTCATATTCATATTCTTATTCAAATTATATATTGAAATAAGAGTTTATTCTTAATCTTACATAGTATATCCGTTAATGCTAACAGATCATTTACAGAGCATCATAGATCATATTTGTCAGTTCCATAGAGGAACCTCCGGCCGGGTACGGATAACTTGTCAGTTCCATAAAGGAATCTACGGACTATGAACGGATAACTTGTCAGTTCCATAAAGAAACCTCCAGCTGGGTACAGATAACTTGTCAGTTCCATAAGGAACCTCCGGTCCGGGTACAGATAGCATACTTAAATCATAGCATATATACCACAAACATTTGTCAGGGTTGGACAATCACTCATAGTATAAAACATGGCATTTCAGAACAGATCTTATTTTATATACAGAAAATAATTTAACTTAAACATAGTTTTACTAAGTTATTACTCACAGATAGCTACAGAAGCAAATCAGACAGACTGGACAGGTTAGATGAATCAGGCAGACAATAGCGCGTGACCTATACAAGCACATAATATATACACATTGAAATACAATATCAATTCCTTGATCAAACTTGACTTTTCTTTTCTTTTTTTGTCTAAGTAGCCCGAAGTTCTACTATGCTTATTCTTTCTTTTTCAAATGAATTGGATTTTCATTTCACATATTCTTTCATTACTAAATTATTCTTTTCTGAATAAACCAATTTCTTACTTAGCTTCTTAGTCAAGTACTACTAAGTTAATGACTTATTCTTTAATCAACTAATTAATGTTGATTGTTAACTTATTAATTTTTATTGAGCCGTAAATCATGTCTAGAATGCTTTGGAAGGAGATGAGAATAAAAATGTAAACTAAATACAATTTTTCAAAATATGCTGAAAATAGGGTCTTCACTCGAGCGGACCTTTGGTCACTCGAGCGGTCTGCAAAGCTCTGTAAAAAAATACTGGTTGGCCTTAATGTTCGCTCGAGCGGTTAGCAAATTTCCTGTGCTTTCAAAATCAACAAAATAATTTCCAAACACATTTTTAAAACTTAAACTCTTGCATGAACCAATTTAAATATGTAATTTTATTAATAAAGATGAACCCATGACTAATTTTTCAATTTCTAATACAAAAATCTCTTTGATCATCAAGATTAAAACCAGTAATTTTATGAATATAATAATTCCAACATTCTTCTTCTTTATTTTATAAAACATAAATTAAAGCTATAAAGCCCTTTCAAAATATTTACATATAAGAAATTTAAATCAAAATCAAATTAATTTTTGATTCTCAAATATAAATTATAATTTATTTTCAAATTTGTTCAAATTTAGATTTAATTTATTTTCTCTATATCAAACTCAATTTCAAACTCACAAGTTTTAAAAAAATGAATTAAACTTTCAAAACTCTTGAAAAATTCATAATGCACGTACAATTGAAACTCAATGTGATTAATTTTTAAATTAATTTCCATAAATTTGAACATAGCTTCAATTCCTTATTTTCTTTTTAATTACATAAAATTGACTTCTAGTTCTTTCTATTTTCCTTCAAAACATGAAATTAAAGTTATAAACTTCTTAGAAAATCATTTGCATGTATGAAACATTTATCAAAATCCAACCAATAATCAAGTTCAAACCATAATTAAAATCTTAAATTGCTCTAATTTAGATTTTTATTAATTTTTCTTATATCAAATCCAAATTCAAACTCATAAAACATGAATTAAAATATTAAAACCTTGAAATTCCATGATGCATGTAAGGTTGAGTTTCAAATTTATGAAGAATGACAAAATCAAACTCAAACTAACTACTTTCCAAACTTATTTCCATAATCTTAAACTTAACTCAATTTGCAATCTCAACTTAATTCATAATTATAGATGTTCCAAAATATATTTAAATTGAATGACACTTTTAAATTAGGTTACATACGTGGATTAGAATTCAAAATTAAACCAATTTCTAATTTTCATAATAAAATCACAACCTTGTCTAATTTTAATATTAACTCCAAATTTTATAAACGTGACGCATATAAAACTCTTTCCTTCTTCTCTTTAAAATATGAAATTGATTGACTTAAATCCTTTCAAAACTCATGGTGCATACAAATACACATCTCATATATGTATATACATATATATCAAGGCTCCCAAACCCAAATTATTTTCATGTTTATTAACCTTAACCATGTTCTTGAATTAATTCTTCACTCCCTCCAAATTACATGCGTTTGATTCTAGTTCTTCCTTGAATTCATGTGATGGGGTGACTTATTTACAAAAATTAAGGGTGAAATACTTTCCTAGAGCTTAAATTCTTGAGTTCCTTGATGAGTTCATGAGTTTCCCCCTTCAATTTCTCTTCTTCCTTCTCAATTTCTTGAGGTTCGTGGACTCTCTCTCTCTCTCTGTCTCTCTCTTTCTCTCTGCCTCTCTCGACTTTCTCTCTTTCTTTCTCTATATTTTAGACTCCAATGCTTCAGCATATATATCACACACTCACACACTACTACTCTAAAGTCATCTATACTTTTCTTTGATTAATAAATGAATAAGATTTGCTTAATGGCTAATTATGTATTAACTCAATTAAACCCATTTAGTATTAACTAATTACAAGTAACACTTGGTTAATTAATCCCATTAAACCCAATTAAGTCTTGATTAGCACATAATTAAATTACTCTTAACTAATCACAAACTCCACATAATGTAATTAATCTAATTTGATTTCCATTAGAATCAAATTAATTATATATAAATTATTAGTTTGACTCAGATTTTTAATCAAATTCTCAAAAGGCTCCAAATATTAAATTAAACTTACTTCCATACTCAGTTTTGGTTCCTCAAATCATTTATGCCTCCGATTTCAGATCAAACTCAAAATCTCTGTCAATAAATTACATCTTCAAATTGGACCCTCATAAGTAAATTTAATTCCTAATAATTTTAATTTCCAATTTGTATAACTTAATTAACTCCAATTCGGACCCAATTAATCAAATATCAATTTTACAAATTTGAATCGAATACTTAATTAAACTCTCATATGGTCCGATACGCGAAATTAAAATAATTCAATTCACCAATTATACTCTCTTCAGCCATTTAGGTTCTCAATTTTGAATCCCAAAATAAATCCTCAATAAAATCATATATGAATCAGCCTCCACAACTTTCATAAATCTCAAATAAAATCAGAATAATGGGCAATTAAAATTCAAATCTCTTTAATTAATTAGATGCTAATTATTATACGTGATAAGGTCGTCACATTTATAATACTTATGAGTTTATATTTTATTTTTATAATGTTTTCAAGATTAAATAGGTTTGAATTAAATACTTTATGCAGTTAATAGATTCAATTGATAGTTTATGAGCTAAATAGACTTTGATTTATCTATTTTATGGGCTTTAGTAGACTCAATCAATAGTTTAGAAATTAAGTAATGAATTTGATGATATTTTATGGATAAAAAGTGTAATAAACCATTTTTTATTTGTTTATTTACTTAGTTTTATTTTGATATTTTAACACTGTTTTTCTTATTAGTGATAGTAATTAGATTTGAATGGCTCGATTTGATCAGATAACTTGCCAGAGAAGGTGAATTGCGTCTTTGTGGCATCGGTGTAGTGTTGGCTAAAAACCTTTTGATGCATTTGTTAGATGTGTAGACTTTTAGAGAGAGAGAGAGAGAGTAGAGATGGAGAGTTTAGGATTTATAGTCCATATCTTGACCTTTTATAGGAGATCTTTATCTTGGGTCACTAGTGGTGGTGGGCCTCAATTTCACTAAAGTTTTAGATCTTATGAGTTGATCTATCAAACCCAGATCCTCACTAATTGTATATATTAGCAACCCCATTTCAAGTGATGCTTTAGTCGAATAAAGTGAATTAAAATTATTTATCTAGCATGAAGTCCGACTTCCTAAATTGACTTGCACATCTTAATTATGTATGCATCAATTAGTAGAAGAAATCTTTATTGAAACAATATTTCAGTGGAGATTTGAATAATTATTCTCAAATTAATGATAAACATTATAAAATATTAAAAAATAAAATTATAATTTTTTCGTTGGTTTTATAATTAATTTTTAAAAATTTCTTTGATAGGTAATTTCCTCAAGGGAAAAAAAAGAAAAGAAAAAACAATGCTACAAATTAGACCCAACATTTTGATTATTACAAAATTGTTTCTCTCATCTTTTTCCTCCCCATTTCGTATTCACTAACATACTTTTTTAAAAAGAATGTTCTAAGAAAATCTCAAGAATTGTTATCTATATGTCGTTGTATAAGGCGATTTGCTAGGAACCCTTTTGCAAACTCTTATGAGTGCAAGCAAATTTTACCTTAAAGAAAACATTCTACGTCCCTCCAAGTTGTACATCATGTTTCTAAATAAGTGAATTCATCCCCCACCCCCCTTCCAAAAAACATAAAATAAAATAAGTGATTCCAAATTGAGTTGTGCCATGGTAAACTTTCTGGCTATCAAATTTAGAACTCCAACTATTAATCGAGTTGTGCCATGGTAAACCTTCTGTCTATCAAATTTAGAACTCCCACTAAGGTCCTGTTTAGAAATTGATTATTTTTGTTGACTTTTAAAAAAGATATACATGTAGAAAATAAAAAAAATAATATAATAATTTATATTAATTTTTTTTTTATTATAAACCCAACTTGCCAAACGAAACGTGAGTACTAGCAGACATATAGGCCCACCATAAAAGCTCACCAAACCAAACCCATAACAAAATTATGAGCAAAGAAAAGTATAATAATAATAATAATAAGGTTTATTTTTTTTACGAAAGGAAATTGTAATTGAGTTGAAATTAAAATATTTAATGAATAATTTTATTTAGTAGAGATTAGTTTTATGAGATTTAAATTGTGATTTTTTTTTATTTATAATCTCCTTGTATATTTGGCACCTTTAACTATTTACCAGACATGAATTGAAAATAATACAATACAATAATATAAAAATTATTAGATTCACTTAGTATTGAGATAATTATAATGTGAACTCGAAATAACTTGATATGATATCCATTTACAGTCATGATACATCCCTAAAAAAAAAAAAAGCACTAAACTAATTCTAATGAATTGAAAATTCAACAAAAAAAAAAAAAAGCAGAGAAAAAACAGACACAACCATCATATCATGGGAGAACCAACTCATTAAAACACTCCCTGAAACTCCATATTTAGAACTCCCAAGAATTTTTAATCCATTTATAATTGAGATTCTCTAAATTTTGTTAAAATGTGAAGGTCACGCTATCTCTTTTACCGTTCTTCATAAGACCATCTCCAACGGTTCATCAAAGTTGCCATCAAATTCAAATTTTGATGAAAAAGTTACTGTTTGGTGCTTCAACGGTTGCACCAAATCGATATAAAATTGAGATTTCATCAAACAATTCATCAAACTGAGAACAAGATACTGATTTCACCAAAACACTGTTTGTGACCGTTGAAGGGAGGACCCGGTCGACCAACAGGTTGTTCGGCCGGTTGACCAACCGGTCGACCGATTTCCTTTACAATTGGTAGGTTCAAACCGGTCAAAAAAAGTTCAAACAGGTAAAAAAAATAAAAAAATATTTTGTCTTACCGGTTGACCGGCCAGTCGACCAACCGGTCGACCCAAACATCTGAAAGCTGCAAATATGATTAGTTTGTTGATGAATTTATGAAAGCTGCTGAGATATGCACAATACAATTCTTTAAAGAAACAATTGTTTAATGAAAGATGCTGGTATATTATCAAATTAAAGAAACAATTGTTGCAATTGTTTATGAAAACCCAATTGAAACAATTGGTGGGTTTTCATCATTTGAAACAATTTCAGAAATAGGTCAACCCACCGCGGTTTAAACTTTAAAATTTATAATCCATCTTCCAAACCGTTCCGCTCCGCTATAGTTAATACATATATATTTTTTAACCTTCAATGAAATATCAAAGTAATGAGCGTGAGAGAGATTTAAGACATAAAATTTATTACAAATTACTAGTTATATATATAAAACATATTATGTAAAATTATTTTGTGTTATATTTATATATATATATATATATAATATTATATAAATTAGTATTATATATTATGCAAATATATAATAATTAGTTAAAATATTCTTTAATCTATCAATTTGTCAAAAATCGCTCAAACTATAATTTATCAATATGCTAATTCACCAATCTACTATTCAATTTATTATTTTATTTTTAAAACACCCCAATCACACCACCCCCTACTTACAACACAGTGTATGAATCTTAACAAAGCTATAAGGAAAATGCATATGCCATGTTCTTGCCAAAACATATTTATATCCCTTTTCAAAACTATGCAATGCCAAGTTAATATCTTGATTCACAATTTATTTCCATTTCAATAGAAAATAGGGTGGTGATTCACACTTTGAGAATTTCAGAACAATATAACCTTTCTCGAAAATTTCATCCAGAAGAAGCCGTAAACTGAAACCCATGTAAATGTAGCCTATACAAGCACTACTATTGCCATTTTAGGAAAATTTCGTCCACGGGATCGGCACTCATGTATACGCGCGGTTTTTGGGACTTTCACCCAAGACACTCAGGCCAACTTAGTTCAACAACACAATTCATGTTTTCCGAATTCACATTTTTTCTCAAAACGATAACATTTTCAATATATAAGTGTGAAGCAAGGTTCAATGCAAATGAATGAGAAAATAGTTTCAATTTTTCCTAATTCACATGCAAATTCTACAACAATCATAGCCATTCTCTATGGATAGCCCAAAACATATATTTCTGAACAGATAGTTTATATTCCATAAAGGTAAACTTTCCAAATCTCAAGAGGTGAGTGATAATACATATCCAGCTCTACCATCCTCATTAATACCAATCCAATTTCATTGTTCCAACATCAATTTCATTTATTTATACAAAATAAATGTTTGAGACATTTAGAGAAAAATTCTTACTTGTTTCAAAATCAAACCCGAGTATTCAAAATCAACTATTTCCACCTAACTCCTCATTATTTTCAATATCAAAACCATTCCCAAGAGACTATTCAAAAAAACCCCTGTTTTGATTTTTCTATTCAAAACCCTAGACTTGTTCCAAACCTTCCAAATCCGTACTATAGTTTAAAAACAACAAATAACTAAGATAAAACTTATAAAAAGTGTGAAAAATATCCCTACCTTAAGCTATAGCACGAGTGAGAGAGTGAGAGAAACCCAAAGGCGTCAAAAACCAACTTTGCTCCGGTTAGAACGAAGCTCTCGCCAAGCTCTATCTTTTTAACAAAGACACACAAGTGAAAAGATCGACGGATCTAGGTGTATTTGAAAGAAATATATGAGTTTTAGAGAGAGAGTGATATGAAAAGGTGATTTTTATGGACTAATATACGCATAGTCGTTCGAGCGCAAGAAGTGACGCTCAAGCATAGAATACACACTTCTAGTAGTTTTGCAGACAGAAGACCATCGCTCGAGCGCACGACTGCTCGAGTGTAAGAAACACCGCTCGAGCGTAGAATACACTCTTTTAGCAGTTTTGCAGGCCTGCAAAACTATTGAGAGTTCACAAATCTCGCTCGAGCGCAAGAAGTGACACTCGAGCGGAGGAGTAAAATTTTGAGCAACTAAAATTTGAAAACTACGCTACCAACTTGTTCCAAACACAACCGATACAACCTAATAGCCAAACTCAAGGAAAAAAAAAAGGAATAAGACAAGAACAACAATACAAAATCATGAAACACAAGTCCAGAATATCAAATGGGTCGGGTCTAAAACTAGAATCGCTATAGAATGGGAGGAAGAGGAAGAAAAAGAAAAGGAAGAGAGTTGGCCAAAGTTGGCACCGACAAGGAGGGTAATGACGGTGAACTTTTTTTGCAGCCCCCCTCTCTCTTTTTCTCTCTCTTATTGGATTTACTGAACTGAAACAAAGAACTTTTTTTACTTCACCAAAATGACGTTGTCTTGGTGAAGGGTCAGCCCTTCATTTTAAAACTGGGACACACGACGCTTTCCTAGGATCACTCTAAAGGATCACTTTACAGGATTACTCTAGAGGATCTGAACTCGTTTATTTTTCCTCTATTATGAGGATTGCATGTAGTTGTTGAGCTTGGGCTTAATAGGTTTCACATTATGGGATAATTATCGATTAGTCCCATTAAATATATTTGAATATCATTTAGTCCTATTAACTTTTTGAAGACATTAGTAGGTCTTACATTATCTATCTTGCCTCATCTATCTTGCCTCATTAAATAATTACTTTTCAAGTTTTTTTTATCTTCTCTCTCTCTCTCTCTCTCTCTCTCTCTCTCTCCCCCTCTACTATTTCTCTCTATTTCTCCCTTTACTATTTTTGCAAAAGTTTCACATCACTATTGTCTATTGTCGTCGTCGCCGTCCACCTGCCACTACCACTGTCACCATTGCCGTCTATCCACCACTACCATTGTCGTTGTTGTTGTCGCCATTATCGACCACCACCACTACAGTCGTTATTTAAATGTTGCCACTGTTTTATCTTTACTATCGCTGATCTATATACCATATCACCACTGTAGTCAATCTACATAACCACCATATTATCACCACCTCCTAGGGATGGACAAATGTTGGGTTGGGCTGGTGTAGCTCGACTTTTCGTGCTCCTTTCGGAAGACAAATAGCCCTACAGTTCGGATTTCACTTGTGGATTTCACAAGTGCAATGTGAAACAATGAAAACACAAAAAGAGTCCAAATCCGACAATTTTTTTTGGAAAATCAATATTTGAATCAAATTCCAAAAATGGACTATTTTGCCAGATTATAGAGTCGCCACCAAAATATTTTTGGGAAACTTAGGAAACTCGAGGCTTGTGCCAAAGGCCATTAGTTCGTCATCACCAAAGTTTCTCGGCTCAGAAACTTAGATACGAGAGAGGAAGGTCATGAATTGAGCACCCCACTCGCCCGATCAAAGATCGACCTCTACTAATCATGATGTGTTTCTTATTTACATTATATGCTCTTGTTCTGATTTATTAGCTATTTTACTATGTGATGTGCACATAAGGTATAGACTAGTTTGCAAGAATTGGAACACTCGATCTCATGCTTTGTTTCGAAATTGTTTTGTTAATTTGCCACTTGAAAAAGTGGGCCAAAAAAAATGGACATTTAATCAAACTATCCCAGTTCAAGCAACTAGCTTTCATCCACACGCATTCAAAAATTATATCATTTAAGCAATTAGCCTCATGGTATTCATGCTTTAGATATTGTAACACAAACATCCGATGCAAGATGCGATGCTAAGACATAAAAGCTTACCTAGTACTCCGAGCCAAAACACGGGAAAGAGTTAGAAAAATATGCATGTTCCTAACTTATGCAATATGACTACTGCAACGCACACATTATGTATTTTTTATATGACCGGCTATGAGCATGGCATATGATTGTCTTCAAGACATGCGAGAGAGCATGCATTCAAGTAATGAGTTTGACAATTTGACATTGGGCTAGCATGATGAGCCGAACCTTGGATGCATGCAAGACAATGGATGCAAATCATAAGAATGCTAATGAAACATGATGCCCTATACTAACCATTGTATGCGAGTAAGTAAAAGGGAGAAAGACGTGGGGTTGGAAGACATACAACTTATTACAACATTGCCCTCATACAAGAGGGTGTGAATCAAAGTCCAAAAGTCCGAATTTAACTAATTATTACAAAATCGAATGAATAAATAAGCGAGGCTAATTAACTAGCTAACTATGCTATTACAACAAGGATAACCAAGATAAATAAACTCGTTATTTAAACTAATTAACTACAACAATTACAGAGGGATAATAATAATTACAACATTAATAATTAATGAGACTAATTACAACAAACAATATTAAATTAAATTAATTACGATGATCATAATGTAAACGATGATGCACAAGAATTGTATGCATGCACATGCACAATGTTCAAGAACAGCTCTGTCCGTCCCAGGCTTGCTCTATTTTACCTCAACACTGCCCTCTGTTTTCTGCAAAAATACACTGCTAACCAAGCATTGAGGACCGGCTAGCCCTCAATGAAGCCCGGCCGGGCCTAGACAAGGCTGGCCGTGCCTCAATTTTGTGCAAAACTCTGTTTTGTGTTCTGAAGTGAAAACAGTGCAGACAGAGTTATTCAAGCTCTGTTTGTCCCTTTTTTACTTCTCTGTCATGGAAAAGTCTCGAGAGAAGGTTAGAATTGTTTCTAAAGCCATCAATGAGCAAATTGATTGCTTGATGATTTCGGATACAATTTTGGACAAAAATCAATGAATGCAATTGAAAAATCTAGAAACCCTAGATGTTGATTTGTGATTATGTACCAATTTAAAGCAAAATATAACAATCCCAATCAAACAATCAAGAGAAAGAGACACAAAGATTTTACGTGGAAAAACCACAATTGGACACCTTCCAATTGTGATAAAAACCACAGCAATGACCACAAGAACAATCCACTAAGAAGATATAAAGGAATTACACAGGTATCACTCTCAATTATCTAGCGAATTCACAACGCCTAATTGAACCAACCTCTATGTGCCTCTTCCAACCCCATCTTCAGCATGGAATTGTCTTTCTGATGAGCCACTCCGGATTCCCTCCAAAGCTTCAGGCTCGAATTCTTCAGAATTCACAACTGAAGAACAACTCTCTCTTTTGTGTATAACAAACAAACCTTTGATGTACTCTCTTTAAACCATGAGTTAAATACTCAATAAAACATCAAAGAAAATAACAAAATATCCCCAGATATTAACCTTTAAGAACCAAAAAGAAGATCTGGAGGACTTCAATAAATTACTTAGTTTTGGGAGAAAACCAAGTATTTATAGAGAACCAAAAGTAATCCAAGATTGGGAAGAAAACAAACTCCTTGAGAAATCCGGATTCTGAGGCTCGCTCGAGCGAAGCTTTCCTGGCTCGAGCGAGGAAGCATTAACATCACAAACTTCTCTGCATGGCTCGATTCGGGTTTGGATTTGCATCTAATAAACTCATAGCCTCACTGAAATAAAAGGCGAAAATAAATACATCTGAAAGGAGTTTTGTCAAACGGGGTTGCCAAGAATAAAAACCTAACAATCTCCCCCTTTGGCAATGCCGTGACAAAACACATCTAACAAATAAAATCCTAATCACCCCAACCCATTACATCCAACAAAAACAAACTTCTTTCTCAAGGTCAGGATCTGCAAAACAACTATCAGTGCCACAATCTCTAAAACAACTATTAGTGTCACAAGAGTATATGAAAAAGCAATAAACATATGACAAGATTATCTTGAAGCATGAGATGGAAAACATGAATAGATGCGGCTTGAAGATTTTAAGAACATATAGCATGAAAACCTGAAACACATGAAAAACGACGTTCTCCCCTCAAGCAACAAAAGCAAGATCATAAACCACACAAGTATGATATGATGATGTAAATATCAGGACATGCAAAACAACTATAGCCAATCTCCCTTACAAACCAAAGCAAGTTGTTCATGCTAACAAACTCTTGTAATGATAAACCAAACTCCCTCTTACTCAAAGCAACCACAAACACTAAAAACAGTGAACAAGAAGAAAACGACAAAACAAAAATATGGTGGAGCAAGCAAGGAATTTCAGATTTGGACCTTAAAACACACAAGATTATCCAAGAAGCACAATTACTTGAAAACACAATGTGCACAGCCTATAGAAGATTCCTCATAAAAGAAAGTGATGTATTATATGAAAAGCATAGATCCCATGAAAATAGTGTGTGTGTGACTCTTGAAGTTCGACAAACACAAGATTCAAATCCTAGTAGTGATATGAAAGTTGGACCTCCGACAAGAGAATCTAAGCACAACTAAGGAAAGTCAAACCACTACGAATCAAGGGGTATTTGGTGAGTAAAAGCGGAGGCTCCCCCTCAATCAATGAATCCTTTTTTTTTTCTTTTTCTTTTTTCACATTTTTTTCTTTCTTTTGCACATTTTTTTTCTTTTCTTTTGCATTTTTTTTTCTTTTGCACACTCATTGGCGGCTGACACGCTCAAGAGTATGGAAACCGAACCAGAGAAGCATGGATATAATAATGATGGCCTAGTTGGTGACTCTGAGGTAGCCTTTTCCTCATGTTTGGACTACAAAGAACAGAGGGGAAAGCCATGGAGATGCAAAAAGATGGAAGGTGATTAAGAGACTCAACATCATCCATGATATGCTAGTATAGGTCAATTCCTCTAGAAAAGCAAAAGATATAATGTCAGAAGTCCATAAAAATAATCACTAAGACGGAAGACTCCCATATTTGCTAATCCAAAAGTGTGTACAGAATGAGACATACTAATCAAAGAACACACACTCCAAAATGAGTAATGACCAGAGAAAGCACACACATGTTAACATGTAATGGATATTCTCATCAATTCCAATATGCACCAAGGACATCTCAAAAATTTCAAGCTTGCAAAACCATACAAGAAAATCTTTTTGGATTTTTTTTTTTTTTTTTAATCTTTTTCTAAACAAAGCAAGACAAAAAAAAAAAAAAACAAACAATCACATATTTTTTATTAAAAAAAACAACTAAAACAAATAAACAAAAAACCCAAAAACAAATAAACAAATTAACACAAGTCAAGTTTTCTCACCCAAATCTTTTTGGTCTTAACAAAATCAGGTCTAGCGGTCTTGGTAAATGTCATGGTGTTGTGAACACCCTCATGAATCTTGGTATTCCGCCTAGACATGTAAGGTTGTCTCCTAACCCAAAAAGTATTCGAATTTCTACCATTTTGAGACATTCTCCCATGCAACTTATAACAAAAAAGGCGAATATGACCATGCATACCACAATGATGACAAATAAAAACAGGGTGTACCTTCTTTTCTTTTACCTTACCGACTCTAGGGAGTTTGAGAAGTCTTTTCTCTTGTTGAATCTTTTGTCCTCCCTTTCCTTGAGTTCTTGTGTCATGAGATGTGGAAGCACTCTGTTTTTGCTCTCTCTTATCTCTAAAGCCAATGCCACTCTTGTCTGAACAGATTTGTTGAGATCCAATGATATCCTCCAAAGTCTTTGATCCTTTGTTCCAAAGACTAATGGTAACCATGGCAACCTTGAGCTCTTCCTCTTTCTTGATCATCAGTTCTTCCAAAGCAACTTGAGACATCTCGAGAGATTCAATCTTTTCTTCATACATGGCATAAGTTTCTTGTAGCTCATTCCTCTCTGTCTCACAAGTCAACAATTTTGCACAAAGAACTTGTTGATCATCAGCTATCTTGATGGCATTGATCCTAGCCTCGGAAATCTCCTCCTTAAGTTTGACATTCTCACATTCACATGCTTTGAGTTTCTTTGTGAGTTTGTCATTCAATTTGAATAAATTAAGAGACTTCCTATACAGCTTTTCATAGGCATGCTCAAGCTCTTCATGATCACTCTCCAAAGATTCATCATCAGAGGTATTCTCAACTGACCTCTTCGAAGACTCTGTTTGTCCTTCAGCTTCAGAAGCCGCCGTGAAAGCAAGGAATTGTTTATGTCCCTCTTCACTTAGATCTTCGTTGTCACTTTCATCTCCATTAGATTCTGATTCATCATCCCAAGTGATGGCGAGGGCTTTCTTCTTCCTCAAACGAGTGGGGCATTCTAAAGCAAAGTGGCCAAATCCTTGGCATTCATAGCATTGGACGCTTTCAGAGTTCCCTTGTATCTTTCCTTTCTCCTTCTTGGCTATAGAATTAATTTTGACTTTATCTTTGCCTTTGGATTTATGAGTATGAGTAGATTCCAAAAGATTAGGATTTTTATTCAAAAAAGATTTTTTAAATTGTTTAACAAAAGTAGCCATAATCTTGGAATCTATCTCACAATCCTCATCAGAATCCTCAACCACTTTATGAGCACTACTAAAAGCAAGATCTTTTTGTTTCTTTTTGAAATTTCTATGTGCCTCATAAGTTTGAAGATTTCCAACCAACTGATCTAGCTTGAGATTGTCAACATCTTGAGCTTCCTCAATAGCCGTAACTTTTGGTTGGAACCGATCGGGCAAGGATCTCAAAATTTTTCCCACAACTTTGGATTCTGGTATTTTTTCACCTAAATTGAAGCTGGAATTTACAATGTCACTCAACTTCGCATAAAATTCATCAAAGGTCTCACTATCTTTCATAGAAAGGTTTTCGAAACTAGATGTGAGCCTTTGAAGTTTTGATCGTTTAACAGAAGGAGTGCCCTCATGAATAGTTTGTAAGATATCCCAAGCCTCTTTTGCGACTTCACAATTACAGATACGACTAAACTCTTCAGGTGTGACAGCGCAAAAGAGAGAATTGATAGCTTTACTATTCCAGCTACTATTTTGGTAATCAATTGTGTCCCACTTATCAATTGGTTTGGGAAAAGTTATTCCATCAACAGTAATTGTTGGTTCAGTCCACCCATTCATGACGGATTGCCAAACTTTTTCATCAATAGATTTTAAAAAAGATCTCATCCGAGTTTTCCAAAAAGAATAATTGGATCCGTCAAGTAGGGGTGGTTGAACCATAGAATTTCCCTCACGAATTGAATCCATTATCACAAATCAAACAAGATCTCGTTCTAAAAAATTTTTTTTAAAAAATAGAGCGTTCAAAAAGAATTTAAAAAAAAAAAAAAAAATAGAACGACCCGCTCTGATACCAATTGAAAAATCTAGAAACCCTAGATGTTGATTTGTGATTATGTACCAATTTAAAGCAAAATATAACAATCCCAATCAAACAATCAAGAGAAAGAGACACAAAGATTTTACGTGGAAAAACCACAATTGGACACCTTCCAATTGTGATAAAAAAAACCACGGGCAACAGCCATAAGAACAATCCACTAAGAAGATATAAAGGAATTACATAGGTATCACTCTCAATTATCTAGCGAATTCACAACGCCTAATTGAACCAACCTCTATGTGCCTCTTCCAACCCCATCTTCAGCACGGAATTGTCTTTCTGATAAGCCACTCTGGATTCCCTCCAAAGCTTGAGCTCGAATTCTTGTAATTCACAACTGAAGAACAACTCTCTCTTTTGTGTATAACAAACAAACCTTTGATGTACTCTCTTTAAACCATGAGTTAAATACTCAATAAAACATCAAAGAAAATAACAAAATATCCCCAGATATTAACCTTTAAGAACCAAAAAGAAGATCTGGAGGACTTCAATAAATTACTTAGTTTTGGGAGAAAACCAAGTATTTATAGAGAACCAAAAGTAATCCAAGATTGGGAAGAAAACAAACTCCTTGAGAAATCCGGATTCTGAGGCTCGCTCGAGCGAAGCTTTCCTGGCTCGAGCGAGGAAGCATTAACATCACAAACTTCTCTGCATGGCTCGATTCGGGTTTGGATTTGCATCTAATAAACTCATAGCCTCACTGAAATAAAAGGCGAAAATAAATACATCTGAAAGGAGTTTTGTCAAACGGGGTTGCCAAGAATAAAAACCTAACAGCAATGAATATGACCACTCTTCCCTTTTTATCATGGAATTAACTCAAAAAAGGGAAATAGAGACGCTTCAAAAATCATCAAAACGCCATGAATTAGTGTATGACCACTCTTGACTCGATAAACTTGGCATAACGTCCGGCCAAACCTAAGTAAGATGACTCATTTTCTTTATGTCTGTTGGTTGCTTTTAAACCAATTCTCTTAGTCATTTCCATTCTTTAGTCCATTTGTCTGAAGTGATGATTAAGTCCTCTAAAAGGAGAGAAGCATCAAAAGGGAAGTAATTCTCAACATGAAAGAGGGATCATGCCATTGACAATGAATCTCTTTAGAGATTAAATCATTAAGCATAAATCTCTAGTTCATGTGTTGAATAACCATCAACTGATTGAAACAACTCTCAAATGAAAGAAAGGAGTGGCAAGTTGATTCTTAAAATAAAGTCATTCATTGGAAAGTTAGACAAAGAAAAGCTAAGAACAACATAATACAAGCTATGTACAAAGACCAATGCTACAACGAAGGAACTAATCAAAGCTTAAATCAACTAAATAGATTAGAACAACCCTAAAATAGCCTCTCATAAGCCAAAAACAGTGGCTGAAAATGTAAGAAAAGAGCTCAAAAGCTAAACAAAAAGGGTAAAGATAATAAAGCTATGTAAGCAAAAACAAGTAAGAGTGGCCAACCCCTCCAATTTTAAGACTTAAAACCATGTTTTTTGGCCTTAATTCAACTTTGAAAATCAATTCAAAAATCAAAAGAAAAAGAGTGTAAAGGAACCAAGGGTTGAGCTATAAAAATAGGTGCAAGTAAGGGTGTTAACCTTACCACCTTAGGTAGCTTATCCAAACTCAAGTTCCAACACTTAAAATGGATGCAAAATAGCCCAAGAATACAAGAAATAGGTAGAAATGAAGTAAGCAAAAGCAAGAACAAAAGTTACAAGCTTATACCTCTCAAAATGGAGTAAGCTTTGGTTGATGATCAAACTCACTCTTGACACACTCTCAAGTTTGAATTATGCTTCTCAAGGGTCAACCAAGGCTCTAAGATGATGAGTCAAGGTTGTGTATGGTGTATATAGATGATACAAGGATGGTAGGTTAACTCAAAGGTAGCTTGCAATGGAAGAAGGAGGAAGAAGGAGCTCTCTTTATGTGTATAGGCTTTCTCTCAATTGTTCAACCCCCAAAACAGAGGTATATGGTTGTATTTATAGAATTTGAGCACAAAAGGTGATAAATATTGTTAGGTCCCTTTATTGTCAAATCCGGAGACAAAACTTTGTGCCCAATAAAAATGTAATTTTTGTATTTTTGTACTGCCCGCTCGAGCGGGGCCATGTGCGCTCGAGCGGAGCTTGAAGGCACTCAAGATTCTTGAAGGATGTAATTTTACGCTCGAGCGGAAGAGGCAGCGCTCGAGCGTACATTAGTTTAATTACACTCAGTTTTTGTTCAGTCCGCTCGAGCGGAGAGTGGAGCGCTCGAGCGGAGATCGCGGGTTTCAGAATCCTGATTGGCTTCTAGTGTTTGATTTCTTCCAGATCTGGGACTCATTTGGTTCTCTATAAGAAGATGGGTTTTTCTCTCAAACAAAACTAACTTTTTCTAGATCAGATTCAAGGATTCTAGACTTTTGTTTGAGGTGTTCTTCTAAAAGTTTGATAAGTTTTCTTTGATGTTCTTGAGAGAGTTCAAAAACTCATGAGTTGAAATTCATACATCAAAGAGGTTGATACTTAATATTCAAGAGTGTTCTCTTCGGTGGAATCCGAAGATCATTACGTAAAGGTTCAAAAGGTGTTTGTTTCTTTACGTAGTCGTTAATTCGACAAGTGAAGTTGAGGTGTGGAACCAACTTCAGAATCAGTTCCGTGGCGAAGGCGTGGTGAAAGAGTTACAGAAGATTTAGAGACAAATTGACTGGTTTGGGTAATTTGTATGATTTCTTTGTAACCTTGTAGTCCTTCTATAGTGGATTGATTAGTGGCGGTTCGCCCGTGGTTTTTGATTACAATTGAAGGTTCTTCAATTGTGGTTTTTCCACGTAAAAAATCGATTGTGTTGATTTATTATTTATTCTAAAAACAAACAAACTAAAATCACTCTCGTAAGTGCTTGATGATTTTAGATTGAGTGTTTTGGAATTTTCTTTGGAATATTTTAATCCTTATCTAATCACGAATCACATAGGATTTTCAATTGGTATCGAGGTCACTCTTTGTTTTTTCAAAACTATAGGAGTGTGATTTTGTGTGACTAGTTTTATGGATTCTATTCGTGAAGGTAACTCGACTCATAGACCCCCTTTACTAGACGGTACAAACTATTCTTATTGGAAAGCTCGCATGAGAGCATTTTTAAAATCCATCGATGAGAAAGTTTGGCACTGCGTTGTCTTTGGGTGGAGTGAACCTACTGTCACTATAGATGGCATTGATATTCCTAAACCTCTAGATAAATGGGACTGGCGATTACGTAACTCGAGTTGGAACAGCAAGGCTCTCAACTCCCTCTTCTGCTCTGTCACACCTGAAGAATTCCGTCGAATTTGCACGTGTGAAATAGCAAAAGAGGCGTGGGATATTCTTGAAACAATTCACGAAGGAACTACCTCTGTCAAAAGGTCAAAACTTCAACGTCTCACATCTGCCTTCGAAACCCTTTTTATGCGCGATGATGAGACGTTTGATGATTTCTATGCAAAACTCAGTGATATCGTGAATTCCTGTTTCACTCTCGGTGAAAAAATCCCGGAAGCTAAAGTTGTGGGAAAAATTTTGAGGTCCCTTCCCGAGAGGTTCAATCAAAGGTGATGACCATTGAGGAGGCTCAGAATGTTGATACCCTCAAGCTCGATCAATTGGTTGGAAATTTGCAGACTTATGAAGCACACCAAATTTCTAAGAAAAAGCAAAAAGAAAGTATGGCTTTCACAAGTACTCATGAGACTGCAAAACCTCCGGAGATTGAATTTGATTTAGAGTCTGAGATGACGGCTATGCTTACTAAACAGTTTAAAAAAATTTTAAAAAAGAAGCCTAATTTCAGAGCCCCTATTTCAAAAGAGAAGAGTAATGACAAACCCAAAACTTTTCCACCAAAATTAGCTCAAACTACTGAAAAAAAGGTTGTTAGGGGGCCAGGGGTCAAGTGCTTTGAATGTCAAGGGTTTGGCCACATATCCCTTGAATGCCCTACGAAAAAGAATCGGAAGAAAGTCTACACCATAACTTAGGATGATGAAAGCGGGTCGGAGCAAGAACCCGAAGAACCTGAATCTGGTAAAGATGGGGATAGTGCTTTCATTGCATTTTGGGCCACGGTTTCTCAACCTCTTCCAAAGCCTTCGGGATCAGCCCGTGGTCAGAACTTGCATCATGCTCCCACCTTTGATGGGACCAACTACCTGTATTGGAAAATCAGAATGAGGGCTTTTTTGAGAGCCTTTGAACCAGAAGGTTGGCAAACCATTGAAGACGATACAGAAAGTGCAGATAATCCGGGCAATCAGAGAGCCCTAATCATTATTCGTGGAGCAATTTCTAATGAAGAACAGCAACGGGTCGTTCACTGCACAAAAGCTAAAGATGCATGGGAAATTCTGAGCCAATTCCATGAAAGAGGAGATTCACCTCCACCTCCATCCAACGACTTGTCTGCCTTGGTTGCCAGATTGGATGAGGTTAAGAAGAATATGGAGCAAAGAGAGGATGATGAACTATCTGAAGACATTGATGAGATCAATGGTGAAGAACTACAACAAGCTTACGAGAAGCTGTATGAGGAATCTCTGAATTTGTCTAAAACCAACGACAAACTCTCTCTCAAGCTCAAAATATGCGAGAGTGAGAATGTCCAGCTCAAAGGAGAACTCTTGACAGCAAAGCAGAATGTCATCAAGATCTCAAGTGACAGGCAAGACTTATGTGGAAAACTTCTGTCCTGTGAAACTGAAAGGAATGAACTTCTGAGGGTGTATTCCACATATGAAGAAAAGCTTGAAAGTCTTGAGTTGTCACAAACAGCATTGGAAGAGAAAGTCAGTCAGAAAGATGAAGAACTCCGTATTGCTAGAGCAACAATTGCCATGTGGAACAAAGGTTCCAGATCTCTAGAAGACATACTCGGATCTCAACAAATGGGTTCTGACAAAAGAGGGCTAGGCTATGATGCGACAACTCACAAAGGACAAGCCTCTACCTCACATAACTTGAAGACTCAAGCAAAGGGAAAACTGAAGGCAGATCAAGATGACTCTTTTCTTCATCAAGCAAAAGCAGTCAAGACCAACAAAAGGGAGGTAAAACCTGTTTTCATTTGTCATCACTGTGGTAGGTATGGCCACATTCGTCCTTACTGTTTTGAACTGTTTGGTAAGGTGTCTCAAAAGGGCAGAAATTCTAATACTTTTTGGGTTAGGAGAGACAACCTTACATGTCTAGGTGGAACACCAAGACTAAAAAGATTTGGGTTAGAAAAGATGATTTGACTTGTTTTGTTGCTCACACTGCTCTAAAAGCACGTGAATCACACATGTGGTATCTTGATAGTGGGTGCTCTCGTCATATGTCCGGTAACAAATCCTACTTCACCTCTCTTGAAAAATATGAAGGAGGAATTGTTACCTTTGGAGATGGCGGCACTTCTAGAGTCATTGGTAAGGGCTCTATAAGTGTTGCGGGTCTTCCCAAGCTAGATAATGCCTTACTTATTGATGGCCTTAAAGCTAATCTTTTGAGCATTAGTCAAATGTGTGATTCCCATCATGAAGTATTGTTTTCAAAAGATAAATGTGAAATTTTGGATAAAAAAGGAAATACTGTCTTACATGGGGTTCGCACATCTGATAATGGCTATGAGATTCTCACTACTAATGATCTCACTTGTCATTCTGCCATCATAAGTAACATTGATCTGTGGCATCAAAGATTAGGTCACATGAATTTCAAAGACCTAACTAAGATAGCCAACAAAGAACTTGTGAGAGGAGTACCCAAACTGGGTAAGAATTTGAGCCATGTGTGTGGACCATGTCAGCTTGGCAAGCAAACCCGTGCTCCGCACAAAAAGGTGAACAGCTTTACAACCAAACGTCCTCTTGAATTAGTTCACATGGATTTAATGGGTCCTACTCGCACTGAAAGCATTGGAGGTAAAAGATACATTTTTTTAACTGTTGATGATTTTACTCGTTTCTCATGGGTAAATTTTTTAAGGGAAAAATCTGATACGTTTGATGCTTTCCAGGCTTTAGTCCTTAAAATCCAAAATGAACAAGGTGTTCCCATTGGGCGTATCATAAGAATCCGAACTGATCATGGTCGTGAATTTGAAAATAGTTCGTTTTCGGATTTTTGTGATATGCATGGAATTAAGCATGAGTTTTCTGCACCTATTACTCCACAACAAAATGGAGTGGTTGAGAGGAAGAACAGAGTTGTTCAAGAAATGGCTAGGGTCATGCTCCTTAGTAAGAGTCTTCCTCCAAAGTTTTGGGCCGAAGCCTTAAATACTGCTGTTTATGTCATAAATCGTGTGTATTTAAGGCCCGGCACTTTACAAACTCCTTATGAATTGTGGAAGGGTATGAAACCTAATGTAAAATACTTCAAAACTTTTGGGAGTAAGTGTTACATCTTCAAAGATAGAGAGCCCTTGGGCAAATTTGACTCCCGGAGTGATGAAGGTATTTTTCTAGGGTATTCAACCAACAGTAGGGCTTTTCGAGTCTATAACCTGCGAACTTCATCATTAATGGAATCTATCAATGTGGTTATAGATGACACAGGTTCACCTACTTCAGCAACAAATGAGGATGACAATGTTGAGCTTCCAATCTTGGATACTGAACCTCAAAATCAAGGAGATGCTGCGGCTCAATCACAAGAAATTGTTACAGCACCATCCTCACAGGTAAGTTCAAGTCCAAAGAGTGCTCAAAAGAACAGCACTCCTGTTCCTCCTGTCACCCAAAGTCCTGAACTTAAACCATCAGCAAGGGTGAAACTGAATCATCCAGTTCAACAGGTAATTGGAAGTGTTTCAGATCGAATGAAAACCCGAAGACAGATTCGGGATGAGGTATCACATATGTGTTATGTTTCTTTGATTGAACCTAAGAATTTTAAAGAGGCCTTGCTAGATGATAGTTGGGTTAATGCTATGCATGAAGAATTAGGTCAATTTGAACGTAACAAAGTTTGGACTCTTGTTCCCAGACCTAGAGACATGAATGTGATAGGTACCAAGTGGATCTTCAAAAATAAATCTGATGAGAATGGTACTGTTGTGAGGAATAAAGCTAGGTTGGTTGCTCAAGGTTACACACAAGTAGAGGGTATTGACTATGATGAGACGTTTGCCCCAGTTGCACGTCTCGAATCCATTCATATTTTGCTTGGTGTTGCATGTTTCCTTGGCTTTAAATTGTTTCAAATGGATGTGAAAAGTGCTTTTCTGAATGGGTACTTAAAAGAAGAGGCATATGTTGAGCAACCAAAAGGGTTTGAGGACCCTAAATGTCCTAATCATGTCTACAAGTTAGACAAGGCTTTGTATGGGTTAAAACAAGCCCCTCGGGCTTGGTATGATAGGCTTACTACCTTTCTTCTTGATAATGATTTTCAAAGGGGTAGTGTGGATAAGACATTATTTGTGAAACATACTAAGTCTCATATTCTTGTTGTTCAGATATATGTTGATGATATTGTGTTTGGTTCCACTGCTGATCATCTTGTGAAATATTTTTCGGATTGCATGACACATGAGTTTGAGATGAGCATGATGGGGGAGTTGTCTTATTTTTTGGGTCTCCAAATTAAACAGTCTCCTTCGGGTATATTTGTTTCTCAGTCTAAGTATGCTAAAAATCTTGTGTCAAAGTTTGGTCTTGAGTCTGCCAAACATGCACGCACTCCCATGAGCACCACTCTTCACCTTTCCAAAGATTCCTCTGGTATTGATGTTGATCCTACCCTTTATAGGAGTATGATAGGGAGTCTTTTGTATCTCACAGCCAGTCGTCCTGATATTTCCTTCAGTGTTGGTGTCTGTGCCCGTTACCAAGCCAATCCAAAAGAGTCTCACCTTCTTGCGGTAAAACGCATCATCAAGTATGTTAATGGGACCTTGGGGTTTGGGGTTTGGTTTTCCACTGATACTACAAATTTGAATTACTGTTTTTCGATGCCGATCAGGTGGTGTGCTGATGATAGGAAAAACACATCCGGGGGGTGTTTTTACCTTGGGAATAATCTGGTTTCTTGGCATAGTAAAAAACAAAATGCTATCTCTCTATCTCTCCGAAATTTGAGTACATTCTTCGAGGGAGTTGTTGTGCCCAAATGTTGTGGATGAAGCAAATGCTTCATGATTATGGAATAGAACAGAACACTCTCACTCTTTTCTGTGATAACACAAGTGCCATAAACATTTCAAAAAATCCTGTCCAACACTCTCGCACCAAACACATTGACATCCGTCATCATTTTATTCGAGAGTTAGTGGATGAAGGCCTTGTTGTTTTGGAACATGTTTCTACTGAGCATCAAAAAGCTGATATTTTTACAAAACCCCTTGATCTTCTTCGATTTGAGTATCTTAGAAAGTCCTTGGGTGTAATGTCTCAGTAACTAGGTGGTTTCCTGTGAGGTGAGTGTGAGTGGTTGGCATACTGTTCTTGGATGGGATAATCTATGATTGAGTTCTGATATCTTTACATCAAATTTTATATGAACACTGCTCATGTTGCATACAAGATTTGTTTTATCTTTGTTCATAGCTCATTCTGAATGCCCATACTCATTTACTTCATGATCTCATTCTGTACACATCCTTGAGATAAACTGTTGCAGGGGTTTCCGCATAAGTGATCAAAGTTCTCTATGGACCACTGACAATGTTTCTTGTACTTTTTCAGAGGAATTGACCTATACTGGTATATCATGGGTGATGTTAAGTCTCTTAACCATCTACCATCTTATTTCACTTCCATGGTTTCTCCCTCAGTACATGACTTCCGGGCATTAGGAAAAGGCTACCTCAGAGGCACCAACCCGGCCATCATTTTAATTTCATTCTTCTCTGGTTTGGACTCCATACTCTTGAGCGTGTATGCCACCAGTGAGTGCCCACAAGAAAAAAAAAAAAAAAAAAATCATTGTCTGAGGGGGAGCTTCCGCATTTACTCAACAAATACCCCGTGATTCCTAGTGGTTTGACTTTTCTTTGTAATGGTCAGTTACTCTTGTTGGAGGTCCAGCCATCCGATCACTACGAGGATTAACTCTAGCTATGTGACTCTCAAGGCTTGCACACACACACATCACTTATATGAGCTCTCATGTGTGTTTTTGAGTTATGCATTCTCATGATGCTTATGGCCTTGATTTAATATTATCTGGTTTATTCATGAGCTGGTGTTTCATTTCTTTTCTCAAAATTTTTCAGGACTCATTATTGATGGATTTTCGTGTCCTCCGGGTATAGTCAGACACCTGATCATCTTGCTTGTCACAGGACTTCCTAGGTGTGTTTATTTATAAAAAAAAAAAAAAGTGTTTTCCGCTCGGCGAAGGACTGTTTCCTTCGGCGTAGTTTTCTCTCTTCTGGCTTTGTGATTCGAGGATGGTTTTTAGCGCCATTGTCCTATTCGCCTTTCGGCGAGTCGATTTACTTTGCTCTCGCCGGCGGGACTATGTACGCTCGAGCGGACCAATTTCATATATATTCCCTCTCTCGACCCTTCAGGTCATATTTTCTTCCCTCTTTGCCTTCTCTCGATCTAGGGTTTTTTCGTGGCTTGCATTGTGGTCGTTTCTGGTCTCATTACTCATCCTTCTTGCTGATTTGCTCTTTGGTAAGTCCTTCCTTGATGTAATTTCGGCCAATGGGTGATGTTTGTTTTTGAGTTTTTCATTTCGTGTTTGGGTCTAGGTTTTGTGGATTCTTCACGCACACACTCTCACTGTTTCTGTTCGTTTTTTACTCTGGTTTTCGTCATTCTTTTCTTGTGTGTCATTTCATTTTGGGTATTACTCGTTTGGGGGTTTGTGTGTTTTTAAGTTTGTCTTTCATTGTGATGCTCAAGATTGCCCTGTTTCATAACTGGTTCAGCATTTACTCATAAACATGTCATTCATTCTTTCGACATTCTTTATGATAGCCCTGTTTCATGTTATCATTTTGTATATGCATTGAGTTTGTGGGTTTTTATGTTTAGAACTGGTTGTGCTATTTACTGTCATGTTTAGCCATGGTATCATGTTTCCATAAATTTTTTTTTTCTTTTATCCTTGGTTCTCCTTATTTCCATTTTGTCATTATTCTCATCTTGTTACTAATCATTTTTTGGTTTGGTTTTTGGGTTTGTTTTGGGATTGTGGTTGTTATAGTTTCTTTCTTTGTCATGTCTACCTCTGTTCCTAAACGGCGTAAGGCCGTTGCGACTCGACCCACTTTTGATTCTGTTCGCTTTCAATCCGCTAAACAATCCAAGCTGTTTTATAAGTCTTTTGATTCTCGTACTGTCCATTTAGAGAGGAATGTTCAGGCAGATACCTTTGAATCTATACACATTCGTCCCCTGTTTGATCCTCTTGGTGGTGATCTTGTTTTGTCCTTTTCTGGGCGTCAGAACCTTGCTTGGGTTCGCGAATTTTACTGCAATATGAAGGGGATTGTTGATTATGAGCCATCATTTACTACTTGGGTTAGGTCTCAATCCATCTCTATCACCCCTGCCTTGATCCGTTCACTTCTTCACATTGAGCAGGGCTTTCCAGAATACTACCCTTTCCCCGTTCCCGACCGCCCTACCTGTAATTTTGATGATGTTTCCCGGGAGTTGTGTGACGTTGCTCGCCCTTGGCCTAAAGGCGGTTTGATTAAACAGTTTGAACTTCTTCCTGAGTTCAGACTGCTTAATCTGATCGTCTGTGCCAACATCATTGTGACTAACCATTCCTCTGAGGTCAAACAGGACCAAGGTTTCATTTTGTCTTGCATAGCCCGACACCGGTCTATTGATCTCGCTTCTCTTATCATCAAAAAGATGATCGGTGCACATGGGCATAAGCAGCTAGGCCTTCCCTACGGTTGTTTGATAAATCGTCTTTTGTCTGACCTTGGCACCCCTGTTTTAGATGATGATGAGTTTGCTTTCCCTTCGCGTCCTTTTACCAAGAAAACCGTCTCTCAAAGTCGGGCTCATATTAGGAGAGAGTCATCCAGGGTTGGTCCATCTGCAGGGATTGCTGCTGGTCTTGCCGAGGAGGCTGAGTATGATGTTGCTGATGCCGGTGATGGTGATGATGGTGAGGCTCCTATTCCTCCTTCAGATTTTTCTCTTGAGTTTCAGCGGTTCGCGGAGACTGTGACCCGACGTCTGGATTTTCTCGATGCACGGTTTGATGCCTTTGATGGCCGTCTTGGTCATATGGAGCAGACTCTTGATCATCTTGTTCATCTCCTTCAGCCACAGCAGCCTCTACCTCCTGATGCTTGATTCTTACTTCCCTGACAAAAAGGGGGAGAATTTTGGCCAGAGACACAGATTTTGCACAGATTTTGCACAGTTTTGTGGACAGCTTTGGAGTTTTTGCACATATAGCTTTTGGACACTTTTTGGACATTTGGTGTGTCATTGGTTGGTTACATGGACTTTTGGACAGTTGGTACATTTCTTTATGTTGATTGTTTTTTGGTTCATGTTCTTTTTATGATGGATAGATGTCTGTTGATATTGTGGATATTATGGTTGCCATTGTGAATGTCGTATCTATTTCATTTCATTTGATTACTTCCACAGTTTTGTTTTGTATGTTGAAGGCTATTTCACAGGTGCAAAGATTGAAGGTTATGTTCCTTGAATTGGATGTTGAAGTTTCATGGTTGTGTTCTTGTTCTAGTTGTGTGATTGATAGCATTTTGAGAGGTTATTGTTTACTGTTTCTTTGTTTTTGTCCTGTCTAGCGCGTTTGGTTTAAGGAACAATGTTTAGATAGGTTTTGTTCGGGAATTGACAAAGGGGGAGATTGTTAGGTCCCTTTATTGTCAAATCCGGAGACAAAACTTTGTGCCCAATAAAAATGTAATTTTTGTATTTTGTATCTTGCTTTCGGCGAAGGCCATGTGCTTCAGCGGAGCTTGAAGGCACTCAGTATCTAGACAGTGCAATCTTGAAGGATGTAATTTTACGCTCGAGCGGAAGAGGCAGCACTCGAGCGTACATCAGTTTAATTACACTCAGTTTTTGTTCAGTCCGCTCGAGCGGAGAGTGGAGCGCTCGAGCGGAGATCGCGGGTTTCAGAATCCTGATTGGCTTCTAGTGTTTGATTTCTTCCAGATCTGGGACTCCTTTGGTTCTCTATAAGAAGATGGGTTTTTCTCTCAAACAAAACTAACTTTTTCTAGATCAGATTCAAGGATTCTAGACTTTTGTTTGAGGTGTTCTTCTGAAAGTTTGATAAGTTTTCTTTGATGTTCTTGAGAGAGTTCAAAAACTCATGAGTTGAAATTCATACATCAAAGAGGTTGATACTTAATATTCAAGAGTGTTCTCTTCGGTGGAATCCGAAGATCATTACGTAAAGGTTCAAAAGGTGTTTGTTTCTTTACGTAGTCGTTAATTCGACAAGTGAAGTTGAGGTGTGGAACCAACTTCAGAATCAGTTCCGTGGCGAAGGCGTGGTGAAAGAGTTACAGAAGATTCAGAGACAAATTGATTGGTTTGGGTAATTTGTATGATTTCTTTGTAACCTTGTAGTCCTTCTATAGTGGATTGATTAGTGGCGGTTCGCCCGTGGTTTTTGATTACAATTGAAGGTTCTTCAATTGTGGTTTTTCCACGTAAAAAATCGATTGTGTTGATTTATTATTTATTCCTAAAAAACAAACAAACTAAAATCACTCTCGTAAGTGCTTGATGATTTTAGATTGAGTGTTTTTGGAATTTTTGGCTTTGGAATATTTTAATCCTTATTTAATCACGAATCACATAGGATTTTCAAGTATCTTCAAAAATAGATAGTTGGCGGCCTCCCTCCCAGAACAGTGTTTCTTACTACTAAAGCCCGACCGGCCCTCAATAAGGTATGACCGGGGCCTCAAAGAATTCCCTTGCTTTTCTATTTTAGCCTCAACACAGTGTGGCACAAGGTGTAAAAAGAGATTTCTTGGGTATGATCAATGGGAATATGGAAGGTTTGAGGTTGTTTCGAAGCTTGAACAAGATTCCTTCGTTAAGACCTCGAACCACGCATAATACCACTTTCATCATCGAGTGTTCCGAGTAAAGCGCTCGAGCCTTGCGAGCGGTCAAAAATAGGGTGTCTACAACTGACACTACATATAAGGAATTTTGTGTTTGTCTAATCCCGGCCCGGCTTGGCTCGGCTCGGCTCGACTCTAACATCGAACCTCTATATCTGCCCAACCCCGGTCCAAAAAATAATTATAAATCTCAAGCCACTCATCAGGCTATATGTTAAATTTTTTTAAAAACATTTTACAATTAAATTCAATCACATATTATATTTCTTAAATAAATATATTGACATCATTATAAATTGAAAGATTTTGTGTATAAATTAAATAATTTCTTAAATAAATTTAATCACACATTACTACAAACGTGAGTTTCAATAAAATTAATAAAGATAAAGTCTAAATCCAAGCAAAAAATTATATATTTTAATGTATTATAAATAAATATAAATAATTAATTTAATAGCGGGTCGGGCTAGGTTGAAAGTATAAATCACAAACCTAGACCATTAATATTTTGGGCTGAAAATGTTGGCCCAACCCAGTCCTATGTGCTAAAACAACCTTCCCAAGTCGTAGAAAAAAAGGGTTGGGCCTGCTGGGCCAACGGGCCGATGTCCATCCTTGTCGCCTCCTTAGTTTCAAATGGTGAAATCGACACTAAATGACTCTAAACAATGGTGATTCTCCAGATCTCTCCCTCTTTTTCTTAAACCAGATCTATTACAAACTAGATTCAGATTCTTTTTTTTTCGGTGATAAATTTATCAATTTCTTTTGTTCTTTGTATATGTGGAAGAAGATAATTTTTGTAAATGAGTGAGTGAATACGAGTAACGATAGTGGATATCAATGAATAAATTTATAGTGATAAATTTATTAGTCTGGTTAATAAATTTATAATGATAAATTTATCAATCATGACTTGTAGATAAATAAGTCTGGTCAATAGAACTTGCTCGTAAATGCCCCTTTGATTATTGGTTGTTACTGGTCGTTAGATTTTTTGTTGACTTTTTAGTGATTTCTTTATCTATGTAAATATTTTTTATGATTATAATTATATTCATATCAATTGAATAAATAAATAAATAAATAGATAAAGGGGGAATGCAGCAAATAAAATATAAAACTATGAAAAAGTATAATATTTTAATTATTAAAATGTATAAATTTTTTTATTAATTTAATTTTTTTACTGCAACACTGTGCAGTTATTTCCCCATAAATAAAGTATAATGTAAAAGAGAGATTAATATGGAAAATAAATGAAGAAAGTGAGTGTGTAGTATATCTGTAATAGAGGGATTAATATGAAAAATAAATGAAGAAAAAGAGTGAAGTCGGTAGTCTTCTCTTTTAAGGGAAGCCGTATGGTTATGCACCCCACCATAAATTAGTATAATTTTATCATAAAATTTTATAATATTAATTATAAAATATGTAATTTTATTATAAATTAGTGTAATAAAATATTTAAAATTTTATGAATTATGTAGAAAAATTTGTAGCTTGGTTATGACATTTTTTGTTACGCTAATTTATGGTGAGGTTATGCATTTTGTGATTGATATTATAAAATTTTATGATAAAATTAAGTCAATTTGTAATAGGGTGTGTACCATAGAATTTCCCCAGTCTTAATGTTGTTCAGTTGGAGGGTTCCTCCAGGGAAAAATTACAAATCAATGTGAGTTTTCAAAATGATTTTAAATTACTAGTAAACTTTATCAACTTTAATAATTAAAGTTATAAATATTTTTTCATTAATATACAAATATTTTGTGAAGTTTTAACTGATTTGCAATTTTTCGTTCCTCTAAAAGCATTATTAGAACTGTCGTTTTGATGTTTTGATGTGATACAAAGAGCGTATGTGTAAGGAAAATCAATAGAATTGAATTAACTATTCAAACTAACTGAAATTTTTTAGTGTTTGGTTTGTTTTTTAATTCAGATTTAATTAATCAACAGTGATACCAAAAATTCAAACTAACAGTGATACTAAAAATTCAGATTTAATTATTAAAAAATTATTTAAAATAAAATCTAAATTTAATTATTTAGAAATTATTTAAAATTATCATTTTATAGTTCAGTTTATTTTACATATAAATCTTACAGTACACAAATTTAATCTTCAACTCACAACCATCCACTCAGAAAAATCTAAGTGGGTAAGTCTAGATTTCCACACTTATCATCTTGTAGTTCAGTTTATTTAGAAATTATTTCCACACTTAATTATTTAGAAATTATTTAAAATTATAATCTTGTAGTTTAGTTTTTTTTACATATAAATCCCATACTACACAAATTTAATTTTCAACTCACAACCATCCACTCAGAAAAATCTAAATGGGCAAGTCTAGATTTCCACACTTACTGTTTTTATAATATATAATCTATTTTGATTTTGATAAATTTCATATTGATGCATATTTAACCGATAGAAATATTATATTCAAATATTTTGTATTTGATTTTCTAAGTATTAAAAGATAAGTGGCCAATTGTTTCAATGCATTCCCACCATTTCACTGGTGAGCTAGAAAAACCCAACAATATTATAACTCGAAAAATTTATGGGGAAAAACATTAAAAAAACACTATGATTGATTATTGTTTCAAGTATGAATCTAAGAATTTGATATTTGTTTCAACTATGAATCTTATTATATAATAATTGCATCTAAAACATACAATACTTTTGGAGTAAACTTTTTGACGAATTTTCATTTTTCTTATTTGTTAAACCACGACAATATCCAAGGACCATAAGAATTCTTGTTTCATAGGTAGGTAAGGTAAACTAATTATAGAACTAAAAAAAGTCACAAAATTGATTTTTATTTTATTTATTTTTTGTAGTACTATTGTTTTAATATTTTATTTTTTAAATACACCTAATCTAATTACACTTAAAAATATAATATTTATGAAAAAAGACTTTAAAAAATTCACCAAATACAAAAAATATGAAAATTTATTACATTTTTGTATTTTGTTGTATTCAATGAATTTTTTTTAAAGATTTTTAATATACCAAAATTAAGTTGATTTAAAAAGTAAAAAAAATTGATTAAAATATTTCAAAAAATCATTAAAAATACAAAATACGAATTAAAAACTAAAAAAAACTGTTTTCGAAAAGGGTTTGGATTCTCTCAAAATGTCATCTCAACTTGAGAAAGTATTTGGGTTTGATAGGTCCATTTTGGAATCGATTCAGATGACCTAAATCATTTATATTTTAGGACTCATTGAATCATATTTGTTTAAAAAAAAATAGACGGCGAATATAATTTCAAAAATAATGATATATTTTTTTTAATATAAATATGATTTAAATATATAATTATTGATATCTATTCATTTTAATTTTTTACATAAATATTTTATTTAATAAATCCTAAAAAATAAACAGCTCTAATTATTAAAACGAGATCTATAACGGTTCACGAATCCCTCAAATGCTTCCATAATGAGATCCCAATCGGAGAGTTCAACCCGTTTGAAAAGTCCATACCAAACAAACTTATCCCATTGCTCTTTTTTACGTTGTACATACATGTTAGGGTAATGCTATAGTGTGCAACTTACACCTTACACCTTTTTGTGTTCACTTACACCTTACACTTACACCTATTTTACCTTGCACTTACACCTTTTGTGTAAGTGGCACATGGTGTGCAACTTATACATTTCATTTATACCTTCCACTTCCACTTACACTTACACCTTACACTTACACCTTTTGTGTGAGTGGCACATGGTGTGCAACCCACTTACACTTTTTGTGGGTTGCACACCTAAGAAAACTCCTACATGTTAATGAGTGTTTAGGTTTGTTTACTTTTGTAATGCTTTTTTTGGTTTTTTAATTTTTTATTTTTTTAGGAACTAAAAAAGTTAATCTATTTAGAAAGTTATTAAAAAATACATTTTTTTAATGAATAAAAAAATTGATATAATATTTTACTTTTTTTAGTTAATGACAAAAAATGTAGTGTTTTTTTTTTTAAATTTTTTTTTAACCAAATAGCGTCTATTTGGTTTGATTTTTTTAAAATTATTTTTATGAGTTGTTTTTTTAGTGATTTTTTAAAATATTTTAATTAATTTTTCTTTATACTTTTTAGATGTACCTAATCAAGATCATCTAAAAAATAAAATAAATCAAACTAAACCAAGCATTAAGTCCCAATAAAGGGATCGGCTACATGAATCCTTCTTTTCCATGCGGCCCTATCAAAGGCCAGTTCATTAGTGAAATTAAGTAGATCCATATCTCTACTAGCAACGTTAGCCAACGTTAATCTAAACCTACCCCGTCTCCTAACACTCCCTTCTACCGTTACAACATCGCATCTCTTCACTACTGCCTCTGTTGGTCTCCGTTGAATATAACTAAACCATTTCAATCAATTTTCTCTCAACTTATCTTCTATCGATGCTACTCCTACCCATTCTCGAATACACTCATTCCTAATTCTGTCTTGTCTAGTCTTACCACACATCTACCTTAGCATCTCATCTTAGCCACACTCATCTTATCTACATGTTGTTTCTTAGTTGCCCAACACTCCATCCCATACAACATTGCTGAACTAATAGCCAATCTATAGAACTTACCTTTTAGTCTAGTGGGTATTCGTTTATCGCACAATACCCTGTAGCTCGACTTTCTTCGCACCCCCTTTTGGAGAGCTCGAATTGGTCCTACAGTTCGGACTCCTGTCACGGTTCTGAATCTAATCTCATAAAGTGCAATGTGAAACTGATAAACACCAAAGAGTCCAATCCGGCAAATCATTTTGGAAAATCGATTTTGAATCAAATAATGCCAAAACTAGACTGCTTTGCCAAATTATAGAGTCGCCACCTAAATGTTTTGTTTTTGAAAAATTTAGGAAACCCTGACTCGTGCTAAAGGCCACGTGTCCGTCATCACCAAAGTTGCCTCGGCTCGGGAACTTGGGTACAAGAGGGGAAGGTCCTGAAATGAGCACCCATGCTCGCCCGATCAAAAGATCGGTCTCTACTAATCATGATATATTGTTTTATAAATCTCATGTGTTCTTATTTCGGTTATTAGCTAACTTTACTATGTGACACACACACAAGCAAGTATAGACTAAATCGAAAAAATTAGAACAAAACAACTCATGTTTGTTTTCAGAAATGGTTTGAAGTTACCACCCTCAAGTGGGCTTAAAACATACATTCGTTGAATTGTTCCAATTCAAACAACAAAGCCTCCACCCACAGGCATTTATGCAGTTTATCAAGTAAGCACATAGCCTCATAGCAATCATGCTATCATGGCAATACTCTCACTTATGCAAGTATGCTAAAGCGTAAAACTTACCAAGTACTACAAGCCAAAACACAAGCTAGTTAGAAGCAATGCATAATTCTAACTATGTTAAGATGCCTAATGCGACACATACAATAATACGACTAAATTGGCTCGGTTATCTAATCATGTCATATGATACAATTTGATAACATGCTTTGAAACACGTATTCAAAGAAGTATTGAATTGACAATGCAGTTTGAATGATGCGTCGAGCCTCGTTGCATGCAACACAAATAAATGATGCAAACATGCGAGCATAAGGTATGCTAATTGAAAATGTCCATAATCTAACCATCGAAAGTAGATAAATAAAAGGGAGAAAGACGTGGGGTTGGAAGACATACACATACGCACGCATGCCTATTACAACATTACACCCTCTCGAAGCAGGGTTCGAATGAATAAGCTAAGCTACACTAAGCTAATTTATTACAAACCAAAACTAATTAACTATTCTAGCTAATTATTACAATAATTGAAATAAATTAACTAACTATTCTAAGCTAGCTAAAATATTAGTTACAACAAAACGAATTAAGCTAATTAATTACAACACTTGTATGAATGAATTATCTAACTTATTCTAAGCTAACAAAAGCGACTAAATGGCCTCGAGGGCGAGGGACCCATGCATGCTCGGTTGCTACGCTCGAAAATGCCCTTGCCTTGCCATCGGATGCCTTTGTTTGCACTCATTTGACCTCTGAAAACTGTACCAACTTCCAGATTGCCTCTGCTCCAACACATGAACACACTTGCACAAAAATTGACTGGTGGCTGGTTGGCCACAAAAAGTGGATGTCGGCCACCTCAACTAGCCGGTCGGCTAGTATAAGTGGCTGGTTGACCACCCCCTTTTTTGGACTTCTGCTTTTGTTGCAATAGAGAGCAAACAGAGGCAAAGCAATGCATTTTCAAAAAATGTGTGTACTGCTACCCTCCTTATCATTTCTCAAGCTCAAAGGAGTGTAGTTCTTGGCTTTCAAACCACCAATCAAGCATTTTCAATGCATGATGGCCAAAGAACCAAGTTTGTACAAGGTCAATGAATGCACAAACAAGACCAAAACAACCATTACCCTATCATGCATGATTAAGGGTGACGATGACCAAGAAAAATGACATGTTTCATCACTTTGAGTACGAAACGTCCCGTTTTCCTTGTATTTGGATTAACGTCTGATCCAAACACATGCAATGCAACACAACATGCTTATCTTGTTTATGCTTTACTTGTCAAATTTTGTTTGCACATTTTACATTACCAAATCATTCTTTAACCAGTTAAGTCCAAGGTGAGTGTCCTCTAATGAGAGAGGGGTCAACCAAAGGATGACTTAAGACATGAGAGAGATCATGCTGTTGGTTAGTAGAAATCCTCAAAAGAGGATTAAAACCATTAAGCACAAGTCTCAATCTCAAGCTTAAACACAACCTTAAGGCTAACCAACCTCAAAGAAAATGGAAAAGTGAAGAAATGAGGGAGGTGGCAGATATTTCAGTGCTGAAATGACATGCAAAATGACACTAAATCATGCAAGCAACACATGCAATACATGCTAAAAAGCCAAAAGCACCAAACTAGTGAAGATCACAACACTATAGGCATGCAATACAAAGCTCAACTGACCAAACCAGCTCTGGACAAAATTAAAATATGCCAAAACAGTGGCTAAAACATGCTGAGATTGAGGTATAAAGGGCTAGAAAAACATGCTCACATGTTAGCTTGCAAACAAGGCTCAAAACACAATTCTCAAAAGCAATGAAAGAGTGAAATAAATGAGCATGTGACAGAACTATATACACTAAAGTTACATGTTAAAAGACACTACAACATGCAATCATTCCAAGCAAAACATGTTTAGAGGCCTAAAATGCCAAGCTAGTGAAGCCATTTGCACTACAACTATACAAAACAAAGCCCACATGACCAAAGCAGCCCAAAACAAAGTTAAATCATGCCAAAACAGAGGCAAACACATGCTGAAAATAAGCTAAGTTAAGCTACAAAAACATGTTACCATGTGATGCTAACTAGGCATAGAAGTGAGACACAAGGAGAGGAGGCTAACCCCTCAATTTTTGGACTCAAAACATGCTTTTTACCATTGGAATAACTCAGAATTTTAGTGGTTTAAAGGCTTAAAAAGTTTGATTTTAACATGCTAAAAGATGGTGCAAAGACTCACACAAATAAGCAATAAGAAGGGTAGACAACCCCTTTGCACAAAATGACTTCAAACCAACATGTTAAGGTCCAAAAATCAGAACTTTTTGTAGTTAAAAATTAGGCCCAAAACAGTATAAAGAGATGGCAAAGCAAGTATGTACAAAGAGCTTAAATGAGGTAAGCCTTATACCTTTGAAGCACAGCACAAAACAGCCACTCTCTTAGGCTCAAACAACCTTCCAACAACCCAAAATAGGTTCCAAGAGGCCTCAGCTCCAAGGTGGTCCAATTTGATTAAAGGCTAGTGTGCAAATGTGTAGAGAATTCTAACTATCAAGCATAAAACAAGAGGAGAGAGAGAGAGAATTCTAGAGAGAGAGAAAGAAATTTGCTCAAAATATCCAACCTCTCAAAATGAGGGAGAGACCTAGGACTGCTCGCGGGTCGGTTTTGGCCGGGTGCGGGTCAAAACCGACCCGACCCGCACTTATGTGGTTGGGAAAAAATGGACCCGCAACCGCCCGCGATGCGATTCATGATTTATTGTGGTAGTGCAGTTTTTTATGTATAGTTTTTTTTTTTAATTTAACTTATGCAAATTTGACATTTTTTGTTACTTTCTAAACACTTTTTTTTTTTATTTTTTATAGAAGAGTTATAAATTAAATTACAAGATATACAAAGATGATATGGAACCATGCTTGAGGATAGTGGATTAATCTTCCTCCTTAGCTTGCAAAAACAAACCCTTAAAAGTCAAACTAGTAACACTAATTTAAATATGCAAAAACAAACCCTTAAAAGACAAACTAGTAATACTAATTTTAATAGTAGATGAATCTTCACTGTTTAGTTTTTAATATGCAATAATGTGATAATAGAATGACAATTCAAAATATCATATTTAACTGTGTCTACTAGACTAATGGAATATAATGATTTTTTTTTATATATAAATAAAAGTCAAACTAGTAACACTAATTTAAATATCATTAGATCATGATAATGTATATAAGTGCCCATATAATAAATTTTACTTTCATTCAAAATGTAAAAATAAAAATAATAACTAGTTATCTCCATCCATCCAAAATGCAAAAAATAATAATAATAACTAGTTATTTTTTCTTTAAAAAAAAAAAAAAAGATGCGGGTTGCGGGCGGGTCAGGTTCGACCCGAACCCGATCTTTTGCGAATTTCTTGACCCGCACCCGCCCGCCTACCTACATCGAAACCGCCCAAAGCGCTGCGGGTAGGGTAGGGTCGGGCGGTTTGTGCGGGCGGGTGGGTTTGTTGCCCAACCCTAGAGAGACCCCCCTATATATAGAAAATCAAGCTAAAGGCTTTTATTCATCCATCCATACACGTGTATGAAGATGGTCTTCAGTGAACAACAGCTGGCACAACTGGCAAAGAAATATCTAAAAAAGGAGAAAAATGGTCGTCGGCCACCTCAACTAGCCAATCGACCACTTCAAGTGGTTGACAAGGCCCCTCTCCCTTCCAGGCAAGAGGCACTAAGGTTTGGCCCAAAAACAAGCACAAAACAAAAGGGGTTCAGAGGCTCAAAGACAAGGCGTTCCGCCGAGAACTTCGGGCGCTCAGAACAAGCACAAATAAGCACAATCATCGAGTGCACAAACAATGGCTTCTAAGTCTTGAGGTCGGTCAAAAATGGGGTGTCTACAGTTGCCCTTCTTTGATAGAACTTGGAAGTCATGAAATGATGGGAATGAATGTCAAAGCCCAAAGACGACCCATTTTTGATAAGGCCGAGGACTTAGACAAACAAGCAAACAAAACAAAGAACGGTTGTGCCCGCAGGCCGCCCATGTATCCCTTTGCAAGGAATCAAACCAGCGTAATTCTGGGGCAAAATGCAAATGATATGCACGATACAAAACATAACTTATGATTATGCAATGAGGGCTGTAATGAAACATCTAGATGCAAATGTTATGCAAAGAAACGCTACGGCAAACTCGTACATAAGCAAGTGAACATGAACCAAACCACATTTCATGCAGAAAGGATGTAAGAAAATTATGCAATCTTAACTGCGCCTCATGCAGGAAAGATAAAGAACAACATAACCCTTGGGTGCACCCGAGGCGTGAAACAAGATCCTAACGCGTGGCACATGCGAGGAGAGAAATGGTGTGAACCGAGGGACATACCCTAAGGCTCTGAACCATAAAGAACAGTGATAACAAGTGAAACACATCAAACTATTATGCAACCAAAACAAAGAGTGGTATAAGCATTGGAATTCGTCCGGATGCCTTTAACCAAAGCGTCCTAACGCGCCGCGGTCGAGAGGGAAAAGAGAGCGGTGCAAACACCGGAGGGTGGTATAAACATTGGAGCACAACCCAATGTTTCTAACCAAAAACAGAGTGGTATAAGCGTCGAAACACGTTCCAAACGCTTCTAACCGGAAGGGGAGTATAAACATTGGGCACATGTCCCAATGTTTCTAAACAAAGCAAGGTATAAGCATCGAAGCACGTTCCAAACACTTCTAACCGGGAATGTGGGTATAAACATCGGGCACACATCCCAATGTTTCTAAACAAAGCAAGGTATAAGCATCGGAACACATTCTAAACGCTTCTAACCAGAAAGGTGGTATAAACATTGGGCACACGACCTAATATTTCTAACCAAAACAAAGAGGTATAAGCGTCGGAACACTTTCCAAACGCTTCTAACCAGGGGGGTGGTATAAACATCGGGCACACGTCCCAATGTTTCTAACCAAAATAGAGTGGTATAAGCGTCAGAACACTTTTCAAATGCTTCTAACCAGGAGGGTGGTATAAACATCAGGCACACATCCCAATGTTTCTAACCAAAGCAAGGTATAAACATCAAGCACATGACCCAATGTTTCTAACCAAAAATAGGGTGTTCAAGGGACATGAATGATCTTACTTGGAGTTCCTCTGAATGGACCATACATACAATATCGTCTGGTTGCACTAGCTTTGAATGAATCGTACATACAATATCGTGCCTGCATAAGAAAGAAACTTAACAGACACAGCAAGATAGGAATGCATGTTCCATGCAAGATTAATAGCATGTTCTATTCAAAATACCAAATGCATGTTCTATGCAACAGGTACGAACATTTTCTATGCATATGTAAGGGCATGTATAATGTAATACAATGTGACATGCATATGCTATGCAAACACGAGAACATGTGTGATGCAATGCAATGCAACATACACATTCTGTGCACAATAATAACAATGCATATTCAATGCAACATCAATAGCATGTTCGATACAAAACACCGAATAAAGAAACGCGCATTCTATGTAGTGATAAACAGAACATGCCCTAATAGAACCAATTCAGTTGCAACCTCTGGCTTACCACTCGGAGGAGTCACAATATATTTCAAAAGGATACACCTCGTTCATGCCGGCTGATGATGAGTCATGCGTCAAAGACATAAGTTGAAACTTTCGCAGAGACACTTTGAGCTGAAAAGTGAACTTTTCTTGTACTTTCTCGGGAGCCAAGGACACAAAACAGCATAAAAACACACAGGGAGAACACTGGACACCTGCCGACCACCCTGAAGCAGTGTCGACCAGTTGCACATGTTGTCGGCCACCTAAGTGGCCGGTCGGCCACAAAAACTGGCCGGTCGGCCAGTTGTGGTAAATCTAGGCCATTTTGGTCTTTTTGCATGGAGATCTTTAAAAGCACATTTCCAAATCACATTTCCTCACACCCACAGTGCCGAAATTGCTTGCTCTTCATCCCTAGACACTTTTTCCTCCTAGATCCGTGCTTCACACGCGTTTTCCAACGCGCCACGCGAAGTTGATTCGCTAAAACCTTTCGATTTCCTCTATTTTTAACCGATTAAAATTTGTTTTCAGAGCTTTTTCTCCATTTTCGCCACTTGAGGTTTGTTTCCCTCAAGTTTGTCTTGAGTTTGACACCTTTTCCTGGGCTTTGACTTTTTCTCCCATTTTCTTTCTCCAAGAGTTGACTTTTGTTGACTTTTGGCACTTTCCACCTATTTTGCTCATTTTCGCCTAATTTCTCACCTTCTTTCCAGATGGCAGACGACGTTCCTCACAATGGAGGTTCTCTAGAGATGGAGGGAGATCCTGAGTACATACCATTGTCGCCAAGAGTGCGACCTTTCGACCCGGAGAGGTACCTTCCTGAGGCGCATGCATTACCACCCAGTACAGTCTGTCACTTCAGCGGATTTGCACGAGGCGGACCAACGGATCTCCTGTTGTGAGAGCCAGAGTCTCACCTGTCTCATGGTGCCTTCGAGGTATGCACTGTATTCTTACATTTTCTGCGATATACTTTACATTTCTTGCGTAGCTCGCACTTTTGCACTGTATTTCATCTGCTCATTTTGAACACATTCACACACTATATTTCTTCTGCTTATTCTAAACACTGGTAGACTCCCATTTTACCCGAGGATACGGGTCCACCTCAGCGAGGGAGTGGTACATGGACCTTCCCGACGGTGTCCGGCAGATTATCGATGAGGCGGGGTTCGATTTGTTCTACATGGGGCTATCACACCTCATGGCGAGAAGGACCCTTCTGAGCGCACTGGTAGAGAGATGGTGGGATACCACAAACTCTTTTCATTTCTCTACTGCTGGAGATATGATGATGACCCCATATGATTTCGCCATGTTGATGGGCCTCGAGGTAGGGGGCCGGCCGATCCCATATGATACCGATATGGGTGAGTGGAAGGTCGCCTGGACCTATTTGCTGGGAGCATACCCACCTATCTTCTGATCAGGGATGGTCTAATACACTTGGTTTGCAAACCACTCTGAGGACAACCCGATGCTGAGAAGGACCGGCGGTGTGCAGGTTCCTGATGTTCCTCTTTGGCACTACCTTGTTTACCGACAAGGCGAACACAGTCGGGCTATATCTTTTGAGCGCCTTGGTGGACTTATCTCAGGTTCGGCATTATGATTGGGGCGACGCTGGCCTCGCTACCCTTTACTGCTATATGAGCTCGACCTCTCGTAGGAGCGGGAACAGAGTTAGCGACTATTGGAGAGCCTAGGAGGTATGCTTTGCTTTTCTGTTTTACATTCTCTGCCATGCTTTCTACTTTGCACTTTATGTACTCTGCACACACCGCACACTATACACACATAGTCTAATCTTTACATTTGTACTTTCTGTACACTGTACTACACACCTTGCTTTTTGCATTCTCTATATATTCTGTATTCTCTACATTTTGCATTTTCTGGACATTGCACACATACTCTATTTTCCGCATTATTTGTGCTTATCTGTATTCTCACTATCGCCCTCTTACTTTTCACAGCTATGGGTGTACGCCTATTTCTCGACGCTTGCTCTAGAGCTGGAGGTCGAGATGCATCTTGGAGTACCATACTCGTATCGATACGACGGTCAGTGCCAGCCAAGGACCCGGGAGACCCTCTCATTCTTTCGCTAGTATTTCGATACAATAAGGGCAGTAGAGGTAACTCAAAACTCACAGTTTTTTTTCTGCTTTCAGCTCCAATTCATTTTACATATCTAATGGCAACTTATTAATCTATGAACTTATTATCTGCAGATCACGTGGCAGCCTTGGGCGATGATGCCAGAGGGTGCTAGATTTCAGTTTGCCGGAGCTTGGGGCACTTCCTGGTATCGGCTCGTGCTCAAGGGACCAATAGAACGAGCTTGGTTCCTAGGTGAGCGCTTCATGCGCCAAATGCTGGGTTTGTCATTACAGTTAGTTCCCTTACCACCTCCGTCTTCCATGCGAGCCATAGAAAGTCTTTCCCCTCAGGAGATCATTGACTTCACATGGGGTGGAGATGCAGACCTCATCATTGGAGAAGGGGACGATACGACTTACATCCAGACGTACCTCATGCCTCCTTTGACAGGCATTCATGTTCATACAGGGAGGGCAGCTGATGTCCCTTCGTCAAGTAGGGCCCGAGTAGTAGATGCCCTTTCAATGAGCAAGTGTAGACACCCCATTTTTGACCGACCTTAAGACTCAAACGTCATCGTTTGAGTGCTTGATGATTACGCATGTTCGCGCTCGTTTGGAGTCCTTGAGGTTTTCGGTTGCGCGCCTTGCCTCTAAGTCTCTTAACTCTCTTCTTTTTGGCCTTGTTTTTGGACCATGCCTTGGTGCCTTTGCCTAGAGGGAGAGAGAGGCCTGTAGGGCACTTTTGGTAGTTATAGGCTACTTTTTTCCTTTTGTAGGCCACTTTTTCCTCCTGTAGGCCACTTTAAGTGGCCGGTAGGCCAATGGAAGTGACCTACGGCCATTTTTTTATTTTTGCAGATATTTTTAGATATTTTGAGCCAGCTGTGGCTCACTGAATGCATCGGATTCAAGCAAGCTCTAAGCTTGTCAAGGAAGCTTTACCTTGCATTGCTTATATAAGGGAAGCTCTCTCTCCCTTCTAAGGGGTTTAGAAATTTGAGGAGCAAAAAATATCTACTCTCTCTCTAGAATTCTCCCCCTCTCTCTCTTTCTCTATATTTGTGCCTTAAAGTGTTGTTTCTCCATACTTTTGCACACAAACACCTACTCAAACACCACTATCATTGAGCTGAGGTTCTTGGAAGTCTTATTTGAGTGGTTTTAGCTAGTCTTTTGCCTCAAAAGTTGCTGTTTTGCTGTGATTCTTCAAGGGTGAGTAGTTACCCTCTTTAAGCTTTATTTTTCTTAAGTATTTGGCCATCCTTGCATGCTCTTTTAGGCCTAACTTGTAACTACAAAAAGTTCTCCTTTTAAGTGCTTAGAATGTTTGTTTGAGGCCTCTTTGGTGTTGAGGGTGTTCTACCCTCTTGTGTGTCTTATTTGCTTAGGCTTGGTGCTATCCTTTAAGGCCTTTGAGATCACCCTTGTTTAGCCTTTTCACCACTAAATTCCAGAGGAATTTTAGTTATGGAAAGTGGATTTTGAGACCCAAAATGGATGGGGGTGGTCCCCCCCTTTATGCCTTGTTTGCATGTGTTGTTGGCTTAACACTTTGGCATGTTTTTCTACCCTCTTGAGGCTCTATCTTAGCATGTTTTAGGCCTCATTTTTCCATGTTATAACTCTATTTTGGATTGGTTTGGCCTCATGTTGTTTGCTTTTTACACTTGTAGTGTAAACTTGTTCACTAGCCTAATATGCTTCATAGGTTATCTTGTTATTCTAGCATGTATTGGCTTTACCCCAACATGTTTTTGGTGTTATTTTGGCATGCTTTAACTCTAATTTTAGTTAGTGGGGTCGTCTCTTGCTTGGTCTATATACTTGTAGTGCAATCCTCCTTGCAGGCTTAACATGCATCATGCTTTGTGCCTCTAATTCTAGCTTGTTTTAGCTCTGCTCCAGTAGGTTATTAGCCTTGTTTTGACCTTCTTGAACTCTATTTTGAGTGGTCTTGATCATTTGGAACTTGCTTTGTATAGCCATAGTGCAATCTTGCTCACTAGCTTTGAGTTTCAAAGTCTCTAGCATGCTTTACTTGAGTTGTGTGCATGCTTTGGCCTCATTTCTCACATCATTTCAGTGTGTGTAGGGTAGTCATACTCTCACATGTTTTACACTTTCAATGCTTTTGGAGAGTTGTGCCTTATGTCTTGATCATGGGCTAATTTGTATGCATGCTTGCCTAAGCTTTTGGGCTACCATCTCAGCATGTTTTTTGGTCTTATTTTTCCATGAAGCAACTCTATTTTTGGTTGATGGAGTCACCTCTTGCTTGGTTTTGGTACTTGTAGTGTAATCCCACTCATTAGCCTTGCATACTTAGTGTTTTGGCTTACCATTCTAGCTTGTTTTGGCTACACTTCATCATGTTTCTAGCATTGTTTTGACCTGCCTTAGGACTGTTTTAAGTGATTTTGGTCATTTCGGGCTTGCTTGATATGGCCATGGTGCAAGTGCCTTAGCTAGTCTTGAGTTTGGAAGCCCTTAGCATGCTATATTTGTAATGTGCGCATGATATAGCATCATTTGGAATGAAATTTCAGAGCATATACTTCCATTATACACTCATGTTTATCGCTCTTTAATTGTGTTTGAGAGTTGAACCTTATGCCTCGCTCATGAGCCAATGCATGAACATCATTTTCTTGTTTTTCATGCTATCATTTTGGAGCATTTTGACCATTGTTTTGGCATGCATGAGCTATGTTTTGGGCTGGTTTGGTTGTTTGAGCATTGTATTGCATAGTCCTTGTGTTGTGCCTTTCATTAATTTCAATGCTTGAGGACCCTAACATGCTATACTTGTGTATTTGCATGATATGTCATCATTTGGCATATGATTTCAATGCCTACGACCTTCCCTTCTCGTACCCAAGTTCCCGAGCCGAGGCAACTTTGGTGATGACGGACACGTGGCCTTTGGCATGAGTCAGGGTTTCCTAAATTTCTCCAAAATAAAATACTTAGGTGGCGACTCTGTAATTTAGCAAAGAAGTCCAGTTTTGACATTATTTGTTTCAAAATCTGATTTTCCAAAATAATTTGCCGGATTGGACTCTTTGGTGTTTATCAGTTTCACGTTGCACTTTGTGAGATGAGATTCAGAACCGTGACAGGAGTCCGAACTGTAGGACCAATTCGAGCTCTCCGAAAGGGGGTGTGAAGAAAGTCGAGTCCACACTACCCTTGAGTGGCTCGGTAGGCAGAAAACCCAAAAGGGCGACCTAGGCAAAAGTTAGAGCACAAAAATTGGAAATAAGAAAAACTAAGCTCGCAAGGTTGAAAACCCAAAAAGGGCGGCCTTGGCAAAAGTTAGAGCGCAAATAGAGAGTGTTAATACCCAAGTGAACCTGAACCGAACTACATAAGGCTTGATTCCCATCTTTGGAATACGTAGGCAACTTCATTCTGAAGTCCAGCCATAAACACTTCCAAATCAATTGTGTCCATGAGATTGTTTCGGTCGTCTTTGTCTTTTCTGCATCCAAGAGTTTGGTTGTCATCTTCATTATCAGAGCTGGTTGCAGTATAGTGCAATGTTATTCAGACAAGGGGCAGCTTTCCGGTTATTGGATTCGGGGTTGTACATCTCAAGGATAGATTCCAAGTGTGTCCAATTGTGATCCTCATCGAAAATGTTTTTGAAAAGTTTTAATAAAAGTTGATTTTGTTCAAATTAATCTTTTTACAACTTAGATCGTTTTTGGACCAAAAGAAAAATTTTCAGTACCCACAACCTTCAATTTCATTGATTTCAATACAGAGTTCTCTACCTCTTGATTCAAATCAAAGTTGTTTTTTATTACATTGAAAAGGAAAACTTGAAAGCACAGATTAAAGCAATAAACTTGGGGCACGGCTGAGTCAGGTGTTCCTGTGTCCCCTCCCAGAGCTTGTGGAAGCTTCAGATGCTAAAGTAGGCCCGGTTTATGCCTCATCTTCAAGCCAAGCTATGCATTCGCCAGAAAGGGAGCGACTGAAATTGGGAATGGGAGCTAGAAGTTCTCTTGTCCTCCCTGCAGTGGGATAGCGAGCTAGCTGTGAGCCTCGGATTGGAAATGAAGTCGGGTACTCTATCCCCTCTTCCAGGAAAGTCTGGTCATGTCCGAACTGATGCCTGAATCGGAATGGAAAATAGAAGACACAGTGTGTCAAGCCAACCAATTATATGCCAGGTTGGCGAGACATGTTGTAGCTCATCTCAGGCAGATCAAACTAGGGGCAACGCCAAGCAATGTCAATAGCGGATCTGTTACACATCCAGTGGCACCACCACCCCTCGTTCGGGAAATCAATTAGCCGTTGGCGGAAGAAATAGTCTCGTGCTGAATATACTGGGCAAGAGTCCACTACTTTCAACCTGTCCATGAGCCATGCCTGAGGAGGGATGCAAAATAAGAGAGATTAAAGAATAGAGAGGTGTATGTGGAGAGAAAAGTGAGAAAGGGGTTTTAAGAGAAAAACAGAGCCTGAGGGCCTAGTGATGTGAGAAACACATATGAGAAGGGTGGGAAACATTACCTATAAGAGTAGTGGACTTCCTGCGAACTTGTTTGTCTCTCGCCGGTGGAAAGCATCCAAGCCCATCAAAGTCTTGGCTAGTGTCAAGCCAATACAGCTCTTGCCCTCTTTCAAGCCTTGGGCAACTTCGATCAAGCGAATGCTAGACCCTCCGAAGCCAGGGGCAAGCAGAAAATGAGCCAACATACACAAGCAAAGGGCATGTTGCCGAAAACTTTGCCAGAGAGCGATCATTTGTGACATCGCCAAAGATCGATGAATCAAATGAATGAGAATTTCCAACTCCCCGTTGTGAAACAAAGATCGGGCATCATGTAAAGTGAGTCCACACATCCATCCTAAAGCTTGGATATGGCCAAAACGGGACTGGGGCAAAACTTCCTCGTCATGCCGGGATTCCATGAAAACCTGGAACTCTTCAATTGTAGGGCACATCTCTTGCCCCCCGAAGCTAAACACATGTGTAACCAGGTTCCAATATCTAGCTGCAGCATGAAGGAATGGAAAACACAGTGGGGTACGACTCAACGGGAATAGTGCATTTATCCCGAAACCTCGAAAATTCACTTTTTTCGAGCCATCTAAAGTTGCAATCCAAGATGAGACTTTTTCGTTGAAGAATGGCTCCATTTGTGGCAAAAACAGAGCTGGAATGAAGAAACTACGAAGTCCTAACTTTTATGGAAGATAAAGCACTAAGTGGAAGACAGGTGGCAGCAACCTGGAGATTCCCTGCATCACTAGCTGACCGGCCACCTTTTGTGGCCAACACTCACTACTAAGTCGCCGACAGCCCCTATTTGTGTCCAGCAGAATTGCTTTGATCTTCCTGTCTGTTGAGAATGCTGAGAACCTGTGTTTTGTTCTACTCCAGATGCATTCTGCTGTTTTGTTTTAGTAGTTTTGTTGAGTCGCTCTCAAGTATGTTTCAATTTGTTTATCGAGTTGTTGCAATTTTTTTATCGAGTTGTTTTGTTGTTGCTTGTCGAGTTGCATTTGTTTCTTCTATCGAGTTGTTGTTTTGTTTGTCGATTGTTGCATTAGTTTTATTATTTGAGTTGTTTTACTCAGTTTGTTATGTTTTGGTCGGTTCACTACCTGACTAAGCAATTATCAAGACAATGTACAATATTCAATTTCCATCAATCCCATTTTTGTGTAAAATGGTGCAATGCGATGCTCAAAATATAAAATGCAACATGTTTTCATCAAAAAAGTTGTTTTCATTCCAATCCTTTTTACAAAGAGTACAAGTTTTTAAGAAAATAAAAATGTCTAAGGCTGTACAATGTGCTAACACTACTAGTAAAAAGAAACAAAGCAAAAACACATGAATCAACGCTGGCTATCTCAAGCTCTAGAGGCCCTCTTCGTCCTCTTCCTCGATGGAACGGACTTCGCGGAGCTATCCCCATCCATGCCACTATCTGAACCCGATGATGAACTGGAACCGGAGTCGTCATCCTCTACATCTGAGCCTGGCTCAGCCTCGTCTCCACTAGCGGAACTGGAGCCGGCATCATCATCTTCGCTCTCGGATGACTCGGTGTGCTGATCCCCGACCTTTTCGGTCTCGGCCTCACTGGTCTCGTCATCGTCATCGTGCATGATGGGCTCCCGACGCCTCCCTCGGCCGCATGCCAGAACCTCTCTCTCTCTCTCCTTGTTGCTGAAGGGGGCGCTGATGGTCCTGCTTTTGTCGCTGATGATCCTGTCTGTAGAGGCATGACTTGAAAAGGCAATTTGAATGTATCAGCCATAGTATGTGTATTAGATGCAAGTATGGTGTGCAGAGTGGGTACATGCAGAAGTCAGATACGGTACGTGAATGCAATGTGTCAGATGTGATTTATACATGCAGCATATTAATGCAGTGTGGGGAAATGTTCAGTTGAGATGTCAGTTTCAGTATATCAGCAGAAATATGATAACTGAAATGCAAGAAAACTGAAAATTACCTGAATACCATGGGAGCCAAGATCATGCCCTCGAATGAGGCCAACATCTCGAGTGACCCTTCGACGTACCCTGTGGAGGGCTGCAAATGCAAGTTGAAATGATCAGTGAATGAATGAATGTCTGAGTATCTGAGCGAGAATGGAAAAAATGAAAGCTGTAATGTATACCGGTGGTGAATTGGGTGCTCTGAAATATCGATGACCAGGCAGCGAAGGCTCAATCGGGATCTAATAAGGCTTTCCAGAGTATCGCTAACCTGTCAGCTCGATCAGAAGATCTGGCCATCCAAAACTTTACCTAACAAGGGGTATCCCTCTAGACTTGCCCCTCAGTGCCCGGGCCCTGCTGTAGACCGCCCCAAATTTGCTCCGCGCGCCCCCCTTTTCGGAGAGGGCACGAATTGGATTCTAACTACTACAGTTCGAACTCCTGTCACGGTTTTGAATCTAATCTCACAAAATGCAATGTAAGACTGATAAATCACCAAAGAGTCCAAATCTGGAAAATCGTTTTGGAAAATTGATTTTAATTAAAAAGCGCCAAACATGGATTGTTTTGCCAGATTTCAGAGTCGCCACCTAAATATTTTATTTTGGGAAATTTAGGAAACCCTGACTCGCGCCAAAGGCCACGTGTCCGTCATCACCAAAGTTGCCTCGGCTCGGGAACTTGGGTACGAGAGGGGAAGGTCCTAAAATGAGCACCCCCGCTCGCCCGATCAAAGGATCGGCCTCTACTAAACATGATATATTGTTTTAAAAACACATGTGTTCTTATTCCAGTTTATTAGCTAACTTACTATGTGATGTGCACAGTATACAAGTATAGACTAAATCACTCAAGTTGGAACAAAACATCTCATTTTTGTTTTTCGTAAAGTGGTTTAAAGTTGCTACTTGCAAGTAGGCTAAAATGCGGATTTGTCACACTCGAGTGGGCTTAAAACATGATGATTTGCCACTTCAAGTGAGCTTAAAACTCACATTTCGATGAATTGTTCCAATTCAAGCAATGAAGCCTTCATCCACAGGCATTCAGACAGTTAAACACTTAAGTAGATAGCCTCATGGCAAGTATGCTGTCATGGCAGTCACTTACACGCATGCAAGGATGCTAAAGCATAAACACTCATAGTGTACTCCGAGCCAAAACAGAAATCAATTAGAAATCAATGCATGACCTTAATTATACAAGATGCCTAATGCAACTAAGTAGGCTCGGCTATCTAAGATGGCATATGAATGCAACACTCGATAACATGCTTTGAAACACGTATTCAAGTAAGTATTGAAACTCCATGCAATTTGAATGATGCGCCGAGCCCGGTGCATGCAATACAAATGAATGATGCACGTATGCAAAGCATAAGTATGCTAATTGAAACATGCCCTAAAACTAACCATCAAAAGCTGGTAAATAAAAGGGAGAAAGACGTGGGGTTGGAAGACATGCACACACACACGCACATTTATTACAACAGTGCCCTTTCGACGGAGGGTCCGAATGAAATGAAAGCTAACTAACTATGCTAATTAAGCTAACTATTACAAATCACAACTAATTAACTATCCTAGATAACTAATTAGTTATTACAACACAAATTGATTAGATAAGCACGTTAACTAATTAAGTACAGAACCAAAGAATTAGATAGCTAAACAAAGCAGTTAAAAGGAGCCTCGGGGCGAGGAATGTATGCATGCTCGGTTGCTTCCTCCTAAAATCCCGTCGCCTTGCCACCGATTGCCTCTGTTTGCATTTGCTTTGATTCCTGAATACTGAACCAATTCCCAGACTACTTCTGCTCCAGAACCAGAATAACTTTGAACCACCTTCAAGTTGGTGGGCTGTCAACCACCAGGGGAGACTGTTGGCCACCTGTCAGCCACTTAAAAAGACTGTAGGCCACTTAAAGTGGTCGGTTGGCCACTTTCTCTGGCCGGTCGACCAGTTGTTGCTGCACATTCCAGTTTTGCTGCAAACAGAGTTCAACAAGGGCAAAGCAAGGCATTTGTAGGGTATGTGTGTATAACCACCCCCCTTATCATTTCTCAAGCTCAAAAGGGTGCGGTATTTGACACTCGGGCCACCAACCGAGCATCACAATGCACGATGGCTGAGAAGCCGAGTTCATACAAGTCTATGAATGCACAAATAACACATAGGACTCGAGAGGCCTCCACCCAATCATGCACAATCAAGGGGGACGGCGACAAATAAATGAGGCGCGTTTCATCACTTCAAGTATGAAATGCCCCTCGTTTCTCATGTTTAGATTAACGTCCGATCCAAACACAATGCAATGCAACACATATGCAAACAACATGCTTATCTATTAATGCTAGAGTGTGTAAACGCGCTCCCGAGGACTCATCGGGCTCCGTGCTGCGAAGGCGCGGAATCCATTTTGTTCTCTCGCTACTACAATTCGGACTCAAATGTCAGAGTTCTGAATCTAATCTCATAATGTGCGATGTGAGACCGATAAATCACCAAACAGTCCAAATCCGGCAAATCGTTTTGGAAAACTGATTTTTAATAAAGAAGTGCCAAACATGGATTGCTTTGCCAGATATAGAGTCACCACCTAAATATTTTATTTTTGGAAAATTTAGGAAACCCTGACTCGTGCCTAAGGCCACGTGTCCAACATCACCAAAGTTGCCTCGGCTCGGGAACTTGAGTACGATTGGAGAAGGTCATTTAATGAGCACCCCCGCTCGCCCGATCAAAGATCGGCCTGTACTAAGCATGATATCCTGTTTTTGAAAACACATGTGCTCTTATTCCGGTTAATTAGCTAGTCTTACTATGTGATGCGCACAACAAACAAGTATAGACTAGATCACCTAATTTGGAACAAAGCATCGCATATCTGTTTGTTCGGAAAATAGTTTGAAGTTTGCTACTCGCAAGTAGGCTAAAATGCTGATTTCAATGAATCGTTCCAATTCAGGTAACCCAACCTTCACCCACAGGCATTCAGGCAGTTAATCAACTAAGTAGTTAGCCTCATGGTAAGGATGCTTTCATGGCAACATTAACACACATGCAGTATGCTAAAGCGTAAACACTCACAGTGTACTCCGAGCCAAAACAAAGAATTAGTTAGAAATCAATGTATGATCCTAGTTCATGTTAAGATGGCTAATGCAACACATGCGAAAATGTAACGAACATAGGCTCGACTATTCTAGAATGTCATGTGAAATGCAACTTGGTACATTATTCAAATTGGAATTGAAATACAATGCAGTTAGTATGATGCGCCGAGCTCGGTGCATGCAAGACAGATGAATGGATGCACACATGCATAGCATAAGGTATGCTAAATAAAATATGCCCTAAAACTAACCATCGTAAGCGGTTAAGTAAAAGGGAGAACGAAATAGGGATTGGAAGACATGCATCACACACACGCACGCTTATTACAACAATACGCCCTCTCGAGGGAGGGACCGAATAAGAAGCTAACTAGCTAATCTAAGCTAATTAAACTAATTATTACACAACGAATTAATTAACTAATCCTAGTTAACTAATTATTACAAGACGAATTGAAATAGCTAAACGCATTAACTATTTAAAGTACAAACCAAAGCAAAAGCAAGCTATCTAAGCATGGCAGCTAAGGAAAGCAGTAAATCAGGAGTTTCAGAGGGAGAGGAATGCATGCAAGCCCGGTCACCTCGTTTGGAAATCCAATGCGATGCCCGATTTGCCTCTGTTTTCATCTGTTCTCAGGAACTTGCACCAAGCTCCAGAAAGATGAAACTTCACCTTGGGAGTCCTGTGGGAGGTTGGCCGACCACATTTGGTCTCTAGAAACACCTGCTGACCACTACCAACCACTTTCCTGGTTTTTCAACAACCAAAAGTGGTCGGCCAACTACTTCTTCTAGTTGGCCAGCCAGTTATTGCTGCTGAACTGCAATTTGCTGCAATAGAGAGCAAGAAAGGACATGGCAATGTATTTGCAAGATATGTGTGCACAACCACCCTCCCTATCATGTCATGAACTCAAGGGGGCATGGTTCTCGACCCTCGGGCCACCAATCGCGCATTTCAATGCATGATAGCCGAGAGGCGAAGTTGCACAATTCAATGTGGAAATGAATGCACAAGTAAACACATAAAACCTAAAACTCTATCATGTATGATCAAGAGCGTCGGCGATCGAGAATTAAGGCACGTTTCATCACTTTAAGTATAAAACGCCCCTCGTTTCTCGTGTTTGGACTAACACCTACTCCAAACACAATACAACACATAACATGGCATACACAATGCAAGGGACAGGCATGCAACAACATGCAATTAACATACTAGCATACACAATGCGAATGAACTATATGGCATACGCAATGCAATGACTAACATGGTACACACAATGCTAGATGCAAAGAACTGGATGGCATACTCAACGCAAGGAAATCATAAGGTTCTAAACACCATGTAATGCATGCATGCACAATGCAATGCAACAGGGGCAACAATATGCAATACACTAAGCATGCAACAATATGCAAACCACCAAACTCAATGGACTTAAACCGAAATGGATAGACCTTGGTCATGCCAAAACAGTAGCCATAATGCTAAAATGAAGGCACCAAAAACACATACAAGCATGCGTGCCAATTGGCTCACCAATTAAGGCACTAAGGTGCAACTCTCAAGAACACTTAAAGAGTGAAAAACATGGAAGTGTAGCAACACTAAGTGCACTAAAATGAGGTAAGAAATGATGCCAAATCATTCGAACAACACAAGTATGGCATGCTAGGGTCCTTAAAGCATGAAGCTAGTAAAGAGGACTACAAAGGAGGCATGCAATACATGGCACAAATGCATGAACTAAGCATGGATAGAGCTCAAGTAGGTAAAAATAAGGACCTAAACATGCTGAGACGAGGGCTCAAATACCTAGGCATGCAAGCATACAAGTTAAGCCATAAACTAGGCAACAAATGCACAACCCTTAGGGGCACTCAAAGGGTGATTGAGGTAGGAACATGGCAATGCTAAATGCTCTAAAATGTCATGTTAAATAATGCCAAATCATGTATACAACACAAATGAAGCATGCAATGGTGCTCAAAGCTTGAGGTAAGCAAGAGCATTTGTATTACAAGTATACAAAACATGAAGCATGTGACTAAGGCAATCCAAAACGGTCCTAGAACATGCTAAAATGAGTCTAAAACATGCATGAAAGGAAGCCAAAACATGCTAGCGTGGAGGGCATAAGGCATGATGCATACAAGGCAAACAAGGTGGATCACACTACACCTATTAGGACCAAGCATAGAATGACTTAACCAATAAAAATTAGAGTTATATCATGGCAAAATAACCCCAAATAAGCATTGAAATGATGGCTCGCAAGCTAAGGCATGAAGGCATACACAATGATTCATGTTAAGGCATAAAAGGGGAAACCCTCCAACGCATTGAATGAGTGACAAATGTGAATGCATGGCCATAAAACATGGACTGAAATCACATGATAAATGATGCCAAATCATTGAAATAGTCCAAGTAATGCATGCTAGTGGACTCAATACACAAGGCTAACAAGCTAGATTGAACCATAGCTATACAAAGCAAGTCATGCATGGCCAAAACAACTAAAATCAGAGCTAAATTATGTTAAAACATGGACAAAAGCTTCATGAAGTTAAGCCAAAAGCATGCTAGAATGACATGTTACAACATGATGCATGTTAGGCTATTTCATGAAATTGCACTACAAGTGTAAGGAGCATGCAAAGGCCAACCAAACCAAACCAAAACAGAGTCATGACATGGCAAAACATCACCAAAAACATGCTGAAATGGAAAGAAAACAAGCTAGAATGACATGCTATTTCATGAAGCACATAAAGCTAGTTCGTGTGATTTACACTACAAGTGTATTAACCATGCATGGAGTGACCAAAGCAAGCAAAAACAGTGTTATGCCTCAGCAAAACAAACACAAATACATCCTAAGAACAAGCTAACAAAAGCTTATCAAAGGTGCTCAAACATGAGGCATATGGAGCAAGTAAACAAGACACAAGGAGAGGGGATGACCCTCTCCTCTTTAGGACACCAAAACAAACTTTCCACCACTGAAAATCCTCTAGATTTCAGTGGTAGAAAGGTCATGCAAAGGGATCAACAAGAGCCTAAAGGGATGGCTCAAAATAAGGCCTAACAAGGCCTAAGAGGGGGTAAATCACCCCAAACGAAAAAGAGACTTAAAACAACTATTTTAAGAACTTAAAAATGGAACTTTTTTCAGTTATAGGTTAAGCTCAAAACAGCATGCAAACAGGCTCAAAATCTTAAGCAAGAATGGGGGTTTTAAAGGTCAAAGACTCACCCTTGAAGACCTTCTTTACTACTGCAACTCCAGCAAGTTCTTTGAGCTTAAATCAGTCCAAGAACACCAAAACAACTCCTTAGCACCTCAGCTACCCAAGGATGGTGTTTGAGTGTGTGTTTGTGTGTTAAACTAAGACAAATCTACACTTTTGAAGCACAAAAATGAAGAACCAAGCAAGATAGATACAAAACTATATGTATCTCTCTAAGGGCAATTTTCTGAACTTAGAGAAGGGAGGGGGAGCTTCCCTCTTATAGAAGAGGAAAGGCAAACCTTTTAGGAGAAGCTAAGCACCAAGGCAATCCCTCCATACACGTGTATGGAGGATGGTCCTAATGTCCTCCAGCTGTAGCTGGAGAAAAATATCTCCAAAAATGTGTCAAAAAGCAGCCGACCACTTCAATTGGCCTCTGAGAGCAAAAACTGGTCGGCCATGGTGGGAGAGAGTCCAGGGCATGAAAACAATGCAGTGGTGTGGTGGCCGACCAGAAAAGATGGCTCAAAGACCAAGAAAGCCAGTTGTCTGACCAGAAAACTGGTTGGCAAAGGAAGAAGTGGTCGGCCAGGAGAAATACTGGTCTTCCACCCTTGGACCACCTTCCAAACAAGGAAAACAAGGTTTGTACCAAAAACAAACCAAAGCGAATGCAAGACGAGAGATCGGGAGGCAAAGCACGTGGCCGAAAGCCTTGAAAACTAGACTACGAGCACCAAAAGTGGTATGCAACCACAAAAGTGGTCTCTCGGACCACAGTGTTCCTCTAGGCAGAGGCAACAAGGTATGGTTCAGAAACCACGCCAAACGGAGAACGTTAAGCGGTCCCGAGACAAGGCACACGGCCAAAGGCTCCAAAAATCGAAAACTAGTCTCCAAACGAGAAAAGTGGTCTACGACCACAAAGAGATGGTCTATAAGACCTCTCTCTCCCTTCGGGAAGAGAAACAAAGTTCGGTCCACAAACCAAGTCAAAGCACAAAAGAGTTCAGAGGCCCGGAGGCAAGGCTCTCAGCCAAAACTCTGGAGACTCGAAACGAGCACAACATGCACCATCATCGAGCGCTCAATCGATAACGTCTGAGTCTTAAGGTCGGTCAAAAATGGGGTGTCTACAGCTGCTCCCCTTTGATAGAACTCGAAAGTCACAAGTGACGGGAGTGAATGTCAAAGCCCAAAGACGACCCATTTTTGACAAGGCCGAAGACTTAGACAAACATGCAGGATAATAAAGAGATGCACCCGCAGGCTGGGGCAAGATGCAAATGACATGCACAAAGCCGAACATAACTTATGATCGTACAAAGAAAGCTGTAACGAAGCAAATATACACAATAAATGAAGCAGTTTAAGCAAGTGAAAACGAACCAAACTATATTACATGCAGAAAGGATGTAAGAGAATTATACAATTCTCACTACGTCTCACGCGGAGAAAATACAATACCGTCTGGTTCGTCTGGTCGCGCCAGCTTCAAATGAACTGTACATACAATATCATGCATGCAAAAGAAAGAAACTCAACAACTACAATATCGTTAGAAACATGCATAGCAATACAAGTGGAAAGTACGTAACAACGCAAGTGGAGGGGTCGCACTATTTTGCGCATCGCGCTATCTTGTGCACCTTAATTGCACTGTTTTGTGCATTGCATTTCATTCGCGCTATTTTGCACATCGCACTGTTTTGTGCATTGCATTTCATTCGTGCTATTTTGCACATCGCACTGTTTTGTGCATTGCATTTCATTCGTGCTATTTTGCACATCGCAATGTCTTGTGCATTGCATATCATTCGTGCTATTTTGCACATCGCGTTATCTTGCGTACCTCATTCGCATTGTTTTGTGTATTGCATTTCATTCGCGCTATTTTGCGCATCGTGCTATCTTGCGCACCTCATTTACACCTTTTTGTGCATTGCATTTTATGCTTGCTATTTTACGCATCGCGCTATCTTGCGCACCTTACCTGCACTTGTTAGTGCATTGCATTGTCATGCACCCCTTCCGTATTGTTATGCATCACACTTAGGTTGCATTATGAAATGAGTACCCCCGCTCGCTCAATCAAAGGATCGGCCTCTACTAAGCATGATATGATGTTTTTATAAACACGTGTTTTTATTCCGGTTATTATCTAACTTTACTATGTGACGCACACATACAAGTATAGACTAAAATCGCAAGAATTGGAACGAATTCAACTCATGTTTGCTTTCGAAAATGGTTTGAATTTGCCACCCGCAAGCGGGCTAAAACACGGATTTGCCACCCTCAGGTGGGCTTAAAACATGATTTTTGCCACTTCGCAAAGTGGGCTTAAAACTTACAATCATCGAATTGTTCTAATTCAAATAATCAAGCCTTTATCCACAGGCATTCATGTAGTTAATCATTTAAGCAAATAGCCTCATGGCAAGCATGCTATCATGGCAACACTCACACTCATGCAAGTATGCTAAAGCGTAAAACTTAGTGTACTCCATGCCAAAACAAAAGCTAGTTAGAAATATGCATGATCCTAACTATGCGAGATGCCTAATGCAACACATGTAACATGAAATTAATAGGCTCGGCTACTAAGATGGCATATGAATACAACAATTTGATATACGTATTCAAAGAAGTATTGAAATACGATGCAGTTTGAATGATGCGCTGAGCCTCGGTGCATGCAAGACAAATGAATGATACAAACATGCAAGCATAATGTATGCAAATCGAAACATAATCCCTAATCTAACCATCGAAAGTGAATAAATAAAAGGGAGAAAGACGTGGGGTTGGAAGACATGCACACACACACGCACACTTATTACAACATTACGCCCTCGTGAAGAAGGGTCCGAATAAATAAACTAAGCTAATTATTACAAAACGAACTAATTAATATTCTAACTAATTAATTATTACAACATAATTGAATAACTAGCTATGCTAAGCTAATTAAAAAATTAAAAAATGGATTGAATGATTAGCTACGCTAACTAACTAGTAAAGCAATTCAAACGGCCTCGAGGTACGAGGGATACATGCATGCTCGGTTGCTTCCTCCCGAAAATGCTCTTGCCTTGCCATCAGATGCCTCTGTTTGCACTCATTTGATCTTGGAAAATTGCACCAACTTCCAGAATGCTTCTGCCCCAACACAGGAACACACTTGTACAAAAATTCACTGGTGGCCGGTCGGCCACAAAAAGTGGCTGTCGGCCACCTCAACTGGCCGGTCGGCTAATTTAAGTGGCCGGTCAGCCACCCCCATTTTCTGGACTTCTACTTTTGCTGCAACAGAGAGCAACAGAGGCAAAACAAAGCATTTTCAAGGAATGTGTGTATTGTTACACTCCTTATCATTTCTTAAGCTCAAAGGAGTGTAGCTTTTGGCTCTCAAGCCATTAACCAAGAATTTTCAATGCATGATGGCTAGAAAACCAAGTTTGTACAAGCTTAATGAATGCACAAATAAGACTCGAAGGACCACCACCCTATCACGCATGATCAAGGGTGTCGGTGACCAAGAAAAGTGGGCTTGTGTTTGGATTAACGTCTGATCCAAACACATACAATGCAACACAACATGCTTATCTTGCTCAAGTTTTACTTGGTTCATTTTATTTACACATTTTACATTATCGATTAGTCCTTTAATTGATTAAGTCCAAAGTGAGAGTCCTCTAATTGGAAAGAGGGCTTAAGCCACAAGTACCTTGAGCATAATCATTAGGCATGAGAGCCTCAATTTCACACTCAAGCCAACAACGTTCTCAAGGCCACTTTCAAAACAAAGTAAAAAGTGAAGAATTGAGGGAGGTTGTAGATATTTCAGTGCTGAAATGGCATGCAAAAAGACACTAAATCATACAAGCAACACATGCAAGACATGCTAAGAGCCTAAAACATTAAGCTAGTGAAGATCACAACACTATAAACATGCAACACAAAGCTCAACTGACCAAACCAGCTCTGGACAGAGTTAAAACATGCCAAAATAGTGTCTAAAACATGCTGAGATTGAGGCACAAAAGGCTAGAAAAACATGCTCACATGTTAGCTTGCAAACAAGACTCAAAGCACAACTGTCAAAAGCAATGAAAGAGTAAAATAAGTAAGAGTGTGACAGAGCTATATACACTGAAATCATATCACTACAACAAAAAGCATTTTTTGCGACGTTTTTTAGCAACAAAATTGAATTTTGTTGCCAATTGTATGTTTTTGGCGACAATATACGTGTTGGTCGCCAAAAAATACACCATTAGCAACAAATATCTCAATTCGTCGCGAAAAATGGTTGGCGCCAATTTAATTTTTTGGGCGGGAGCGCTAAAAACGTTTTGGCGACGAAATTAATATATGGCGACGAAACTGTTTGTTGCCAATTTGGGACTTTTTGGCGACGGAATTAAACTAGTCGCTGAAAGATGAATGATATTTATGGCAACATAATGATTTTCGTCGCCAATAAATTCCTTGTCAAAACTACGTCGTTTTAAATATGTCTTCCCTTTTCTTTTTTTTTTAATATTTTAATGACCTTTAAGTGACTCAACAAAATTGACCTAAAAGAGTCTTCTTCGTCTCTTCTCATTCCAGAACCACAACCTGAAGCGGCACAAAGAGGTATGTTTCTCTCCCTCTTCTTCGTCTCTCTTTCCCTCTCCTTCTCCCTCTCTCTCTCTCACTATCTCACACTGTCTCATCTTCCTCTCTTTTTTCTTTATCATCAATTTCATTCTCTTGTTCGGCATTGTAGAACACAACATAATCAATGGGACTGATTTTTCCCTCACTCTCTCACACTCTCTCATCTTCCTCTTTTTCTTCTTTGTCATCAATCTAATTTTTTTGATCGCTATTCTGATTTTTCGTACTGATATTGTGATTTTCGGACTGATATTGTGATTTTTGGGACTGATTTATTCTAATTTCTGGACTGATTTTTGGGACTGGTATGTTCTAATTTTTGGACTGATTTTTGGGACTGGTATGTTCTGAATTTTTGGACTGATTTTTGGGACTGATATATTCTAATTTTTGGTGATTTTTGGGAATATGGTATTCTGAATTTTTGGACTGATTTTTGTAAGAAACGAAATGTAGAGCTTTTTCAAGAGATGCAAGGATGGTTTATATAAGACTTTATATAGAGAATTCTTTGATGCAATCCATAGACTTCTTTGATGCAACCCACAGATTCTTTGATGCAACCCACATAATTCTTTGATTTTGTCTCTGTTCTTGTGATTGATTTTGGAGCTGTGATAATCTCTGTTATTTATTTATTTATTTATTTTATATATATATATATATATATCTGCTTACAACAACCATAGACTGGTTGAAAATTTATTTTTTATTTTTTTTTATTTCTTGGTGATGTATTATATAGCATTAGAAGGCAAAAAGGTAAATGGATGTTACCAAGAAAACAAAGATCAAACTTAAGCTCGTTTGTTTAAGTGAAAGTTATTTTTTATTTTCTATATGTTCTATAGTTTTTTATGAAGGAAAACAAAAGTTAACAACAAAATATATTTTTTATAGTCAATGCAAAATAATTTGTTTGGGTGAAAAATATTTTTCATTGTTAAAAAGTGAAAAAATATTGTTTGGATTAATATTTACCACAATTGTCGATTAATGTCGATGAGGCCCATCGATTGTGAGCACACAAAGATGACATGGCATTAAGAAGCATATGTTAATGGGATATTTGAGAGCATTGGTGAGATTGTCTTTGCCATTGGCTTAGATGGAGTATGCAAAATATGACTCTTGTTTTGTTTTGTTGGGTATGTGAATGAACCAGGAACTTGCATTTTTTTTTTTGTATTTTTATTCAAGTGGTGTGTCATGATGGTGGACCACAGTTTTGTGTTGAATATTCTTACAAGTTACAACTATTCATTGCCCAAAAATTATAGATATTTTGTGTGTCGGTGACCCTTTTAATAATTTCATTATATAACATTCATTTCATGTCCACTCTCCATTAATTTCATGTATAGTGCGATTTTAATTTAAACTTTGATTTACAATTCAAATGTTATAGGTTATTGGCTAATGCAAAGAGATCAAAAAGGTGCAATCATTCGTTGGGGGCAATTACTACATCAAGTAAGCTTTGACTATATTTGAGGGCATTTTAAATTTATTTATCAAGTTAGTCATTTTAGTTTCTACACCTATGATCTTGAAACTATATAACCTTATTAAATTTAATAAGTCTAGTTGTCAAAAAAATGGGACTAGATATGTCATTTAGCAACTTGACTATTTTGGTTGATTTTTTAATTTTTTTCTGAAATGAAAAAGAATTATGTTTTGGATGATTTGTGGATTTTTTTTTTTTTTTTTTTTGTAGGTGAATAGATAATTGTAAAAGAAAAAGTTGTTGATTAATGTATAGGACATGACATTTTGTTTTATTAACTATTTTTTTCTACTCAACTAGTCAACTACAAATTATATAAATTATTCAAACTTAAATTATATCCTCTGACGCCTCTCACTTCTTTGAGTCGCTTCACAAGTCCAGTATTCGTTCTGAATTTATCTCTCATCTCTCTATCATCTTCACATGTGACCAGACTATAAAAAAAAATGTTAGTCTCTCACCGTTCATTATCAATTAATTTTAAATTTGATAGCCTCAAAAAAAAAAAAATTATAAAATGAAGAGAAACCAAACGAGAAAGCTTGATAAAGTATGATCATTGAGCTGAAACATTGCTCGAGTCATCCCAATAGGTTACTGGACGTTTGTGTAGCCTTAACTTTAACTTCAACATCTTGAGACTAGTCGCGTGGGGGGCAAGCTGAACCAACCACCAAATAATCAAAAAAATAGTGAAACATATGTTTGTTGGTTACCTTCAATGCTATGGAGGACTTTTTTTACTTTCCTTTTGCAGCCTTCACAGTGGATGAAGACTTTCAAGACCCATGTCTGAGAAAAAAAAAAAAGCAGAAAGAAGAGAAGTTAGTGAGTTGAAAAATGAAATGGAGGGTAGTGCTAGAAATTAATTTAATGGCTAGTTAGTTGTTTATTACCTTACATGTGGGTGGTTGTTCTAAGGGTCATATTGTCACTGGTTTATTACCACTATAGATACCTACTCAATATATATTTGGATCCAATTCTTTTAGGATAATTTGCACTCTGCCCTTTTATTTTTAGTCATTTTTTTATTTTGATCATTTACATTTACCAATTTGTCCAAATTCAAACTAGATGACCCACCTGGACTAGTTGCCTTTTCTGCCAATTTCTTCCATTCCAAGGCCTTGTTCTTCATTTTCTTCCCCTTCTCTCCTTCCATTATCTCTCTTACAAGCTTCTCTACTTCATCTCTTTTCACATTATTGTCAATCTCCATGCCAACCTCCCATTCATTGCAAGTGTATCCACAATATGTCTGTTGGTCTGCAAAAAATGGCCAACACATCATGGGCACGCCCGCCGACAAGCTCTCAATCGTCGAGTTCCAACCACTGTGTGTTAAGAACCCTCCAACTGATGGATGATTTAGGACTTCCTCTTGTGGGCACCAACCTTCAATCAAACCTCTTTGTTTAGTTTCTACATTGTACTCGGGTGGCAAAATTGCTGAATCTCCGATCACCAAATCAAGCCTAATTATCCACAGGAAGCAGTGGTTGCTGTTGGCAAGTCCCCAAGCAAACTCTACCAACTGTTTCTGTGACATGACTGTTACACTACCGAAATTCACGTAAACAACAGAGCTAGGTTCCTTTGAGTCAAGCCAGTAGAGACACTCTGGTTCTTCTTTCCACAGACTGTACCCAAGAGACTCCAAGGGGTCTTCTTTTCTTAATTTTTGGTTCAAAAGTAATTGAATAGGACCAATGGTGTAAACATGGGGAAACATAGATGAGAGAACATCCAAAAGATTTTCTTCCAATGCATCGAAAGTATGAACACAAAATGCTGAAGCTTCACATGCTCTCTGTCTTTGCTTCCATAAGTAAGTTAAACATTTGCTCATTTGGGTAGTTTGAAAAAAAATGTTGGAAGGTCCTTTAGGCGAATATCTTTCATTCCAGAATCCGGTCTATTTCAAGATCCAAGTATCTCTGAGCACTTAGCGAGAGGTTGAGCAGTTGATATATCAACGCTTTACCACCATCTATTGAATATGATAGTTTTTCTCTGCTGTCGAGCTTGATAGATTTTTATTTTTATTTTTATTTTCTCTGGCGGGGTTTCAATGAGGCTCTTAATGGTTTTCTTGATGAGGGTGGTCTATGATGGAAAATGATGGCATGGATGATGTTAGCATCCTTGTTAACTCTTCACCGACAAATTGATAGGCTTAATCGACCTTTGCTAATGGATTTCAATTTGTCAAAGAATGGGTCTTGTGTGCAAAAGCGTCAATGCTTTTGTAGGTTAGCATACTAGAAGTGTTTCATTTATCTAAATAGTCCATGGGAAAACATTATTAAAAAAATTGTGGAGTACTTCATTCGTTGATTATGTTTCTCATGCATAGATTGTTAAATTATCCCAGGATGACAAATGTTGTCGACTTGTTATGCAGCTTTTGTTTTTGGTGTGTATGCTGGGGCTCAGCTTGTATGAGGCTGATTCAGCCTCTTTGTCAATCAGCCAAACTGTGCATAGCTCAAACACAGCATAGATGTTTGTTTTCATTACTATGAGTTTGATTAGTTTACCAATCAGTTGATTTAGCTTCCATTCAGTTGTAAAACTGCCCATGCCCCCTTGAGATACCAACCCAAAGAGAAAAGTTGGCAGGTAGTTTAAACTTTAAAGCCAACAAGGAATTGTGCAGAACAAATTCAGCACTAGTAGTGTATTTTGTACCAGAAACACTAGGCGCCGAAGTTCGAACCTCCTTGGCTTTGCCCAATGTACACTTGTGAGGGCGTTGGCGTACATCCCACATTTTACCCTGTAGGCGTTGGCGTACACTTGTATTAGCAGCAACTTTTCTGATCTGAAGTTGCTCTTAGATAATTATTTAATTTTTTTAATTTCTTATAAACATTATTTTGATTACATTCTTCTTTGTGGTGTATATTACCTAGTTAATTATTCATTTTGCTTCCATGACTGCTAGGACTCAACAAATGTGTAGTAGAAATGCTGACAAATTTATGTCTATGAAATGTAGATTCCCTTTATTTTGAAAAAATTGATGTCTATCAATGAAGATCTCATTTTATGTGGTTGAATTTCACCTTATAGCAAAATTTGGTTATCAAGTCATATTGAAAGAGAAGAGTTGTGTTAATTAGCAATCATGTCTGCTAGGAATAGATTCATATATGTTTTCAGTTCTTCAAGAACTTGGTACTTCCCAAAAGACAAAGCTTCAAAAGAAATTGGTTGCTTGTCAAGTATTAAACAATTAGAAACTTCCTTAGAGCAATTCATGTTTGAAACAGAATGCAACAAGAATAGATCTCTCTTATTGGATTAAATTCTTGCCTCATTCAAATACTACAATGCAAATTACCTTTTTCTCCATTCTCATTGTTTCTTGGTTCTTAATTAGAGTGTAGCTGTGACTTGGTACGATGGCATTGTGGAAAGTACTGTCCACCTCCGATCTTGCGTGCAGTTAGCCTAACATGGTCAGGTATTGCAAGGACTCTTTTTATATGTATTATATCTTTCTCATTTTGTTTGTAGAATTGAATTAGATTATGGAAGTCTAAACTATCAATTTTGATAAAGTGAAGTCTGGAACTGAAAATAAACGGGGCAACAAAACAAAGCACTAAACTAGCAAGTTTTCAATGTTAGAAACATATTTTTCTTTAGCATGTCAATATATCTGATTTGTGATTGAGGCACCGAAGATGGGTTCACTAAGTAATTTTTTAACTGAGCAGGTGAACTAGAACTTTATGTTTCCCCTTTTATTTTGAAATTTGCATTAGCAGGGGATGCTTTGGAACTTATGTTGCACAATACTGATCTTGGAAATCAATTTTTTCATCTTCTTATTAGCTGGAAGCCATTAAGATCTCAAAATATGTTGCTCAGAATATGGTGGGCAAAGGACATGGTATGAATTCAAATTCCTCTGTTCAACCTCTTGAAGCTCGACAGGTCCGACTTTGGACATTTATATTTAAAACATGGAACTAATGTGGAATGCTAGTTATAATGTGGAACTAATAAGATCTTGTCTTTACTGATGTGCCATATTTTATTTATTTATTTTGTTCTGACTGGAGGTTGTGGGTATGAGGAAGACCAAGGATCAAGTAGGCATGCAGGTTGATGAAAATGATTATTCATCAGAGGAATCTTATTGACAAACACTTTTGTAAGTATATTTTTCATAATTTACTTTTCAAATCACCACAAGCATTTCATTTAATATGTCTGGTTGTGTTGAACAAACGGGACCTCGATTGGATCTCCGGTTAGAAAATTAGAAGGAAAATTGTAAAACACAAGACTTAAAAGGCCCGTTAGGGGGCCAAAATTGTGAAATGACCACCGAAACCACTGAAACTTGGCACGGACAGCTTGTTCAAGCCTAAATAGACTTGTAGGAAAAAATGGGACCTCTATTGGATCTCCGGTTAGAAAATTAGAAAGAAAATTGTAAAACACAAGACGTAAAAGGCCCGTTCGGGGGCCGAAATTACCAAATGAGCACCGGAACCACCAAAACTTGGCATGGACGGATTTTTCAAGCCTAAATAGACTTGTAGGAACAAACGGGATCTTGATTCGATTTCCGGTTAAAAAATTAGAAGGAAAAATGTAAAACACAAGACTTAAAAGGCCCGTTCGGGGATGAAATTTCGAAATGACTACCGAAACCACCGAAACTTGCCACGGACAGCTTGTTCAAGCCTAAGTAGACTTGTAGGAACAAACGGGACCTCAATTGGATCTCCAGTTAGAAAGTTAGAAGAAAAATTGTAAAACACAAGACTTAAAAGGCCCGTTCGGGGGCTGAAATTGCAAAATGACCACCGAAACCACCGAAACTTGGCATGAACAGCTTGTTCAAGCCTAAATAGACTTGTAGGAACAAACGGGACATCGATTGGATTTCCGGTTAACAAATTAGAAGGAAAAATGTAAAACACAAGACTTCAAAGGTCTGTCGGGGCGAAATTTCAAAAATGACCAAAACCACCAACACTTGGCACGGATAGCCTTTACAAGCCTAAATAGACTTGTAGGAACAAACGGGATCTCTATTGGATCTTCGGTTAGAAAATTAGAAGGAAAATTGTAATACACAAAACTTAAAAGGCTCGTTCAGAGTGAAATTATAAATGACAACCGAAACCACCAAAACTTGGCACGGACAGCTTGTTCAAACCTAAATAGACTTGTAAGAACAAACGGGACCTCGATTGGATTTCTGGTTAGAAAATTAGAAGAAAAAATGTAAAACACAAGACTTAAAAGGCCCGTTCAGGGGCCAAAATTTCAAAATGACCACTGAAACCACCGAAACTTGGCATGGGTAGCTTGTTCAAGCCTAAATAGAGTTGTATGAGCAAACAGCACCCGATTGGACTTCCTGTTACAAAATTAAAATCAAAATTGTGAAGTTCATATCGAGTTTTTTTTTTTTGTCAATCTAATATTGTTTTTTCTTTTTTCATGTGACAAATTGGCAATGGTGGAAAATAGTTTGGGCTGCATCAGAAGATTTGATTTTGTGTTTTTGGAAATATTTTGACATAGGATTTTGGTAAATGATTTATGGATTAAATGTTTAGCATCAAAATATTTGGTGTTGTGTTTTTGCAAATATTTTGACATAGGATTTTAGTAAATGACTTGTTGGTTAGATGTTTAACATCAAAATATTTGGTTGTAATTTTGAAAATATTTTGACATAGGATTTGGTAATGTATTTATGGGTTTGATATTAGTAGTTTGTAAGTACTTTGGTATGCATGTTTTAGATTGTCAGAGAAATGTAATTATGTTTATTGAGATTTTTCATAGCTATTAATTTTGAATTAGTATGAATGTCTTGCACAGGTGTATTATTATTTACATTACATTTGTGTATATATTGTACACAGGAAAATAGGTGTTTTGGATTATTTTGAATAGAAAAATTATTAAAATCAAAATTTGTGTAGTGAATTTTTAGTAACAGGTGGTGTTTTTGTCGCTGTTAATATATTTGGCAACATGTTGTTTTTGTCGCTAAAAGTTAGTGGTTATTCCATGAACTTTTAGCAACCAAAACTTGCTCGTCGCTAAAAACGTGATTTTTAGCGACCAAATTAATTTTGTCGTTAAATAGTACTTTTGGCGACGCATTTATTTGTCGCTAAAAGCACATAGCCTATCCAAATTTTAACCTTTTAGCAACAAATTGTAATTTTATAGCGACAAAATATATGATTTTTGGCGACCAATTTTGCTTGTCGCTAAATGTCTGCATACGGTGACAATTTAATTTTAAATGCCAATACTTTTAGTGACAGGGCTTTGGCAACAAGTTATATATTTTGTCGCCGATTCTTTTGGCGACGAAATTTGTACTTTTGGTGACGAAATTTGTGGGTCGCCAAATGTGTTTTTTGTTGTAGTGTATGTAAAATGATGCTATAACATGCAAGCCACTCAAACACTTCATGCTTAAAGCCTCAAAACAATGAGCTAGTGAAGATCATTACACTATAGCCATGCAACACAAGCCTTGAAGGACTTAACCAGCCCGAAACAGAGTTAAAGTGCCAAAATAATAGCTAAAACAACCTAAAGTTAAGCTAACACAAGCTACAAAAATAGGCTAAACCATTAGGCATGCTAGACTAGTAAGCATAATTGCACTACAAGTACAAAAAGCAAGCAACAAATGCTCCAACCAACCCAAAACAGAGTTGAAACATGCAAAAATAGAGCCTAAAACATGCTTGAACTAAGCTAACACAAGCCAAAAAATCAAGCTAATATATAATGCTAACTAGGCATACAAGAGAGACACAAGGAGGGGAGGCTAACCCCTCCATTTTTGGACTTCAAAACATACTTTTTACCACTGAAATAACTCTGAATTTCAGTGGTTTAAAGGCCCAAAAAGTTTGATTTAAAGGTGGTAAGAAATGGCACAAAAGGCTTCACAAGCCAAAGAGCAAAAAGATGAGACAACCCCCTAACCCACCAAGACTTAAACCACTATTTTGAAACCTTAAAAACAGAGTTTTTTATGGTTGAAAAACTAGGTCAAAACAGTGTAAAAAGATGGCAAAGCAAGCAACTAAAACAAAGCTTAAATGAGGCAAGCCTTATACCTTTGAAGCACAGCACTAAACAGCCACAATTCTGAGCTTAAACCGTCCTTAGAAACTCAAACCAAGCCTCAAAGAACCTTAGCTCCAAGATGAAGATGTTTGGTTAAGGGTCTTAGTGCAAAAGTATAGAAAATTCTCACTTTCAAGCATAAAACAAGAAGAGAGAGAGTGAGAGAATTCTAGAGAGAGAGAGAGAGAAATTTGCTCCAAATTGTGTAACCTCTCAAAATGGGGGAGAGACCCCCCCTTATATAGAAAATCAAGCCAATGGCTTGCATTCATCCCTGCATACACGTGTATGGAGATGAGCATCAGTGAACAACAGCTGGTACAACTGGCAAAGAAATATCTAAAAAAGGAGAAAAATGGCCGTTAGCTATCATCAGTGGCCGACCGGCCATCAATGTAGCAGACCGGCCACCACTGGCGGCCGACAGGCACAAGTCATGGCCGGTAGGCTAGAGGGATGGCCGACAGGTCACCCACTTCTCTAGAAGTGAAGCAACAAGCTCTTGGCCCACAACCAAGCACAAAACAGACAAGATTAGAGGCTCCAAGGCAAGGACCTCAGCCGAGACCTTCAGGGACTCAAAGCGAACATGAGCGAGCACAATCATCGGGTGTTCAAACGATGACGTCTAAGTCTTGAGGACAGTCAGAAATGGGGTGTCTACAGGTAGTATTTCTTTAACTTATCCATGTTGATTGGTTGGGAGAATTCAAGGCCATCTAAGTCCATAAGAATGACAGCTCCACCCGACCAGATAGATTTCATGATATAAGTACCTGTCCAATTAGGTCTGAACTTGCCCCTAGGGTCATGGATGGAAGCTCGGTTGTCTTTGAGCACCAAATCCCCTTCTTTCAGATTCCTAGACTTAACTTTCTTGTTGAAAGCCCTGGCGATTCTGCGTTGATAACCTTGGACATGGTACAGTGCTTTCAGCCTCTCTTATTGAACAACATTAGTTCCTCGAACCTGCTCTACTGCCAATCCGCTTCTACTATCTAACACTCAGGCATAACCCACAGTGATGGTACCTTAATTTCAATCGGCAGAACAGCTTCCATCCCATAAACCAAAGGATACCGAGTTGCCCAGTAGATGTCCGAATTGATGTCCTATAGCCCGAAAGAGCAAACGGCAACTTGTCTGGCTAGTCCCTGTAGGTTTCCACCATTTTCTGTAGAATGTGCTTAATGTTCTTGTTGGCGGCCTCAACAGCTCTGTTGGTTTACGGTCGATATGTAGATGACTTATGAAAAGCCACGTTGTATTTTTCCAACAAGTCGATCACTTCTTTCTTAAAGTAGGAACCGTTGTCCGAGATGATCTCATTAGGGACCCTATAACGACAGATGATATTATTCCTGATGAACTTGGCTACGTGTGACGCTTTCATCATTGCGTAGGATTGGGCCTCGACCCACTTTGTAAAGTAGTCTATCGCCACCAGGATGTACTCATGCCCATTTGACCCCTTCGGAGTAACTTCCCTAATAACATCAATTCCCTAGACTGAAAACGGCCATGGTGAAGTCATGTTGTACAGCTTCGACAGCGGGATATTCATGTGATTTGCATGGATCTGGCATTTGTGGCATCGCCGAACAAAACCAATACAATCCTCCTCCATGGTTAACCAGTAGTAACCCTGTCTAAGAATTTTCTGAGCTAGCATCACTCCACTCATGTGCGATCCGCATTCTCTTCCGTGGATGGCCTTCATTAAACGCTTCGACTCTTCAACATCAACACACAACTTGTGCATTCCCAGATGGCCTCGTTTGTATAATTTACCCCCACAGATGATAAACTAAGTAGCCATTCGTCGTATTGCCCTCTTATCTTTGGCATTTGCCCCTAGTGGATAAGCCTCCTTTTCCAAGAAGTTTTAAGTATCATGGTACCAGGGGTTTTGATCTTGTACTTCATCTGTTGCAGCAATCAACTAATAGGCTGGCACATATCTCTATTCAATAATGATCGGACGCATCCGGACTCCCAAAGGGATGTCTATCATGGAAGATAGAGTTGATAAGGCGTCAGCGAACCTGTTGCTCTCTCTTAACAGATGCGTGAAGGTTAGCTTCTCAAACCTAGGAATTAGAATGTCTAGGGTTTGGTGATAAATTTTCATTCTTTCTTCTTTAACCTTCCAGTCTCCTTTCGCTTGAGATACAACCAGGTTTGAGTCCCCAATGACATCCAACCTTTTTGCCCCTAGTTCCAGGGCGGCTTCCAAGCGAACGATACATGCCTCGTATTCTGCTTCATTGTTTGATACCTTGAACCGGAGTTTGAAAGCTAAAGGTATGTGGGAATTGTCAGGCGCTATTAGCAACACCCCTATTCCATAACCGTACTAGTTAGACGCTCCGTCAAAGTACATGGTCCAAATCTCTGCAGAATGGCCTCATCCGGGAACAAATACTCTACTGCTTCGTCTCCCTCCACTGGGTGAGCGGCTAGGAATCGCTACCGCTCTCCCTTTCACAGACTTGCGAGTCATATACTTCAAATCAAATTCGGAGAGAAGAAGCAACCAACGGGCTAGCCTACCCATAAGCGCTGGTTTCTCGAAGAGATATTTGATGGGATCCAATCTTGAAACCAAAATTATGGAGTGAACTAACAGCTAGTGCCTTAACTTCTTGGTAGTCTATGCCAAGGCTAAGCAAGCCTTCTCCAGCGAAGTGTAACGGGTCTCATATTCCAGCATCTTCTTGCTCAGGTAATAGATGGCCTTCTCCACTCTATCCTCAGATTCCTGCGCAAGCATGCAGCCCATTGTCGTGTCGGTTACTGACAGATACAAAATCAACGGCTTTCTCGGCTCTAGCGGTGACAACACGGGGTGGGTTTTGTAGATACTGCTTGATCTGCTCAAAAGCAACCTGGCATCGGTCATCCCATTGGAATTTCTTTCCTTTCTTCAGGAGACCAAATAATGGTTCACAAGTCAAGGTTAATTTTGTAATAAATCGTCTTATAAATTGCACTTTTCCTAGAAAGCCTCGCACTTCCTTTTCAGTCCTTGGTGGTGGCATTTCTAGGATGACCTTGATTTTAGAAGGATCGACCTCAATGCCCCTCTGTGTAATCAAGAACCGCAGCATTTTCCCTGCTGTGACACCAAAAGTGCATTTCTGAGGATTCAGTCATAACCGATATTCCCTAATACGTTGGAAAATTTTCTTCAAGAAGGTGTAGTGGCCCTCTCTTTCCTTGAACTTGACAATCATGTCGTCCACGTACACCTCAACCTCTTTGTTGATCATATCGTGTAAGATCATAGTTGCTGCCCGTTGATAAGTAGCCCCAGCATTTTTCAAACCGAATGGCATCACCCGGTAACAATTGGTTCCCCACGGCACGGTGAAGGCAGTTTTCTCCCTATCCTTAGGTGCCATCAAGATCTGGTTGTACCCAAAAAATCCATCCATAAAGGAGAGTAACGCATCGCTTGCGGTAAAGTCCACCAATTCATCAATGTGCGGTACAGGAAAGTCGTTCTTCGGACTAGCTTTGTTAAGATCTCTGAAATCCACACACACTCGAATTCTGCCATCTTTCTTTGGCACTGGAACGATATTGGCCAACCAAGTAAGATACTCATATACTAGCAAGAACCCTGCATCGATTTGCTTTGTGACCTCTTCCTTGATTTTCAAAGCCCAATCCGGGCGTATTCTCCGAAGCTTCTACTTGACGGGTCGGGCCTCAGGGTCAAGAGGGATCCGGTGCTGTATAATCTCAGGATCGATTCCAGGCATGTCTTCGTAGGACCACGCGAAAATATCTTTGAAATCTTTTAATAAAGTGACTAAGTGCTCGCGTTCCTCCGAAGACAACGTGGACTCAATCTAGACCAGATGCGGATCCTTCGCAGTACCAACATTAATTAAAGTGATTTCATCAACAAGGGGTTTTACAAATCTCTCCTCCTTTCGATCAATCAAATGTTTCAAAATCGGAGGAATTTCTTTCTCGTCATTTTTATCAAAATTTTGAAAGTCTTGATTAATGTAATAAACAAGTGGCACCGAAAAGTACTTAGAAACAACAGTGGTACCATTCTCATTCACTACTTCCAATTCGTCCAATTCTTCAATTACAACCGACTCAAAAGAAAAGAAAAAAGACGACCTGGACAAAACAACGGCATCCAGGTTATCAACCCCACAAATACCGAACTCTGACTCAGAAGAACTAGAATCTGATTTCGACTCCACATACTCTATGGAATCAGATTCTGGTTCACTACCCGACTCAAAACTGCTGGACAAGAAGCCCTCCTCAAACTGCCAAACGAGGAAGGGTGCGATAGATGCATCTAGAATGCCAGAAGAAAGGCCTACAGCCGATTGATCCCCAATCATGGAAACAGAGAAGTCATCCCCCAAGCTCTCTGGTGTGATCTGAGGATCTGAAAGGAGACAAGCCAGCGCTGCTCCCATCTCGAGTTCTATACCATCAAACTCAGCCTCTGTACACTGTTCAGCCACAGCTGGTAGGTCAGTCTGCTCTTCTGCAACTTCATCCCCTTGCAACTATAGGTCGAAAAAGATCTCAAAGCCTAGCAAATGCTGCTTCTCAGAATTCAGCCATGGCTCAAGAAAGCCACAAAATGGAAAATCCTCCCCCTTCTAGACAAAGCGGCTGTTTAGGGTTCCTTGAATAGGTCTATGCACCAGGGCATAGTGCTTCCCAATTTGCTTAGCTTTGGCCCTTCCTGCCATTTCCTTCCCCTTTCTTATCCAGTCCTCTTTAGTAGGTATATAACCTAGACCAAAGGTATAAGGGTTGTGTGGCACTTCGGCCAACGCAGGGACGCCCTTCCGGCCGCTCCTTCCCAATCCCATTCCGGGTACATGTTGCAGCTTATTCATGAGGTAGACAGATTGAGCACTGACATATAAACCCTCATCAATAGCCAAAATATCTCGCATTACCCAGGCCTCGGCCAAGGTGAACCTAGACAAAAAGACATCCTCCTCGCCGTGTACAATTTCTAGTACCAGTGTAGTGACTTCCGGCGGAGGATGTATGGAAGAGTTCTCAAAAACAATAGCTACCCCCTTCCCATGGCGATACTTCAGCATCTGATGCAGAGTAGAAGAGACAACTTTCACTTGGTGCAGCCACGACCGTCCAAGGAGTAAATTAAAGGTGGCCAGAACATCCAAGACGTGGAACTCAATGTCCTGTTGCGCCAGGCCAACCTGGGTTTTGATCCGAACTGTCCCTATCATTTCCCGACTTATATTGTCATAAGCCCGAATCACCTAGGCTGTCAGTACAAAGTCTGCCGGCTTCAAACCGATAGTATAGGCCATGTGCGACAGACATACATTAATTGCAGACCCGGTATCAACCAAGATAACTGGTATCCACTTCTCTTTACATTCCACGGAGACGTATAGTGGCTTGTTGTGCTCGGAGCCCTCATGCAGCAATTCTTTATCTATAAAGGTCAAAGTCGGCGAAGTGCCTCCTAGGAACACCAATCCCACTAACTGTTCGGGGCTTGTGTCGATAGAGAGCTTAGCCTTATCCATTGCTAACAGGACGGCTTGTCTGTGCACTCGTGAAGCCATGAGCAAACCCCAGATGAAGATGTCCGCCTGAATCTTCTTCAGCTGCGTTAGTACAGCTTCTTCTTCTAGCAATTTATCTCTCTGTTTCTCAGCTTCCTTATCTTTCCCTGATGCTTCTGGTTGGTCCAAGTGTGGGGGCTTAAAGTACCGCCCACTCCAAGTCATGTGATCAACTTCCTCGGCATACCATGTATCATCTGGCAGATTTTATCCCCAATCTTCATCCGTGTGGGCAAGATGCAAATCATCATCTTCCCACCACATTCCTTCTGCAACCGACAGGCAGTTATCCGGTTCCGTTGTAACCATTCCTATATCCGCAACACAGTCAGTCCCCACAGGCCTTTTGGCTTTTCTAGCCTTCTGATCAATCTCGGTTCTTTCATGCTTGAACTGTTTCAGCGCGGCCTCCTATTCTGTATCTACTGTACTAACACTACCCAATTCTTGAGCAAAATTCTTAGTACCAGTGCTCTCTGACAACTTCCCTTTGTTATCGACCATTCTGGCCGTTGCGGCAATTCCCATTTCCAGCTGTTCCTACTTTGGTTGAGACCCCTCATCAACATCCGACTCATCACTAAGCCACCCTGAATTATCTGTTGATCCGTTCATATCAAACCATCCAATCTGTACATTTCCCAGATCATGTTCGTCAAAGAACTGCAGATTACTGATGTCCTCCTCAAGCTCAGCTAAGTCATCCAGTTCCTAGCTTGGCCCGTCCTCTCAGACTACATTAACCTGCACCCCTGTTGGTAATTCCACCCCTAGTATGGCTTGACTTGTTGGCATAATGTAGCAACAGGGGTTTTATGCTTCCTCAATTAAGCTCATAGGGCCCTCAAGCATGCATTCTTCTACCACGGCCACCACCACAGGTTTGGGTTGAGATATGGACACACTCATCATGCACAAGTCTATGCTCTCTGGAATGAACAGCTGTGTACGAGCCCCGGGGGAGGGACTTATGTTGCCACAGCTCGGACTCATTTTGTCACGGTTCTTAATCTGAACCAAAGAGTCCAAATCCGGCAAATCGTTTTGAGAAAATAGATTTTTAGAAAAGAAGTGCCAAACATGGACTGCTTTGCCAGATACAGAGTCGCCACCTAAATATTTTTTAATGGGGGAATTTAGGAAACCCTGACTCGGTGCCAAAGGCCACGTGTCTGTCATCACCAAAGTTGCCTCGGCTCGGGAACTTGGGTACGATTGGGGAAGGTCAGCTATGAGCACCCTCTCTCGCCCGATCCGAAGATCGGCCTCTACTAACCGTGATACCTTGTTTTGAAAACATTATGCGTTCTTATTCCGGTTATTAGCCTAGAATTACTATGTTATGCGCACAGCAAACAAGTATAGACCAAATCGCCTAAATTGGAACAAAACATTTCATGTTTGTTTTGATGATGATTTGCTACTCGCAAGTAGGCTAAAGATGCAGGTTTTGCCACCCTCAAGTGGGCTTTTAGAAAAGATGGTTTTGCCACTATCTCATGGGCTTAAAACTCACAGTTTTAATGCATCATTCCAATTTAGGTAATTTGACCTCCATCCACAGGCATTCAAGCAGTTATATCACATAAGCAGCTAGCCTCATGACAATCATGTTATTATGGCAACACTCACACGCATGCGGTATGCTAAAGCATAAAAGCTTACCTAGTACTCCAAGCCAAAACATAAGGTAGTTAGTAATCATATGCATGATCCTAGTTCATGTTAAGATGGCTAATGCAACATATGCAAAATGCAAGTATGATAGGCTCGACTATCTTAAAGATAGCATGTGAAACACTGCAACTAACAAGTACTCAACTTGGAATTGAAATACAATGCAGTTAGTATGATGCGCCGAGCCCGGTGCATGCAAGACAAATGTATGGATGCACGCATGCATAGCATAAGGTATGCTGAGTTAAATATGCCCTAATACTAATCATTGAAAGCAGGTAAGCAAAAGGGAGAAAGAAGTGGGGGTTAGAAGACATACACACACTCACACACACTTATTACCCAATTGCCCTCGCTTGGAGGGTCCGAATAAATATTACAAAACAAATGGATACTGCTAAATCAATTATTACAGAACTTCTAATTAATTATCAAATTAAATGCAGAATTAAAGTGGCCACAGCCCCTGCCTCAAAATGTTTGGATGATGCATGCTTCACTCGTACTGCCTGGAAACTCGCTGCCATAGCATTGCTGCCTCTATTTACACTGCCTAGCTCCTCTGAAGACTGCACAAGTCTTGGGTTAGGTTCTCTGCACACTGTGGAGCACCACTGGCTAGGAGGAATGGCCACCGGCTATGGGAAATGGTCACCGGCCGCTGATGAAGTTATCGGCCATTTATGGATGGCCGGTCGGCACTAGAGATGGCCGGCCGGCCAAAGCTTCCTGCAGAAACTGGTTTTGACAGCAACAGAGGGCATGCAGTGTATGGCATGGAATTTTTAAGCAAATATAAGCATGGCCACACTCCCTATCATGCAATGGACTCAAGGGAGCATGGCCCTCAACCCTCAGGCCATCAATTATGCATTTTTTATGCATGATGGCCTAAGAGGCCAAATCTCGCAATTCAATGCAAATGCATGCAACCAAAGGAGATGAATGCCAACACACTATCATGTTGAGGTCAAGGGGATTGACGACCGAGGATTGAGACATGTTACATCACTTGGGGTATGAACACTTCTCGATCCTCATACTTGGTTTGACACCCCAAACCAAGCAAAATGTAATGCAATGTATACAAGGTGGCTCAAGTATGCAACACGAGCAATGCAATGTGCCAAGCATACAAGATGTAATGCCATGTAACTCATCGTGCAAACTATGACATGAAATGCAACTAGCTAACAATATGCAAGCATGCAATTGTGATACTAGACAAGCATGAAATCAAAGCAATGCAATACGATCATGCAATGGCGGACCTAAAAACACGAAGGGGCAGACCTCAGCCCACCCCAAAATAGTGACAAAAGATGCCTAAAATGATGGATAAATATTCATGTAAGCATGCACACCAATAGGCCTAAGATTAAGGCATAACAAAGGAGCATTCTACTACCACTACCCTAAGCAAACATGGCATGAGCTATACAACCAAAAATAGAGTTTTAGTGCACCAAAATAAGTCCCAAAACCCACTGTTATGACAACTCAAATGACCCAAACACATAGGCATGCACAATGCTTCATTCCAAGGCATAAAAGGAATGATAGATGCGAACATTTAAGCACCAAACATGGACTGAAATGGCATGGTAAGTGAGTCCAAATCACTAAAATAGCCTAGCCAATGCATGCTAATGACTCACACACCCGATGCTAACGTGCTAGAATGCTAACGAGCCATACAAAGCATATCAAATACGACCAAACCAGCACCTAACAGACCTCAAGCATGGCAAAATATGACCGAGAACTTCACAAAGCAAGGTCAAAACATGAGAGCATGGTGGTCAAATGGCATGATGCACTTCTAGGCAAAATAAGGGAATACAAAGTAAGTGCAATATGCATGTAAAGGGGCATAAATCTAACCAAAGACAGAGGCAATATATGACTCAACAACAACGAAAAACCTTTGAAATGGGGCCTAAAACAAACAAGCATACATGTTACCCTTATGAGCCAAAACATGGACAAATGGGACACAAAGGGGAGAGGGGTGTCCCTCCCCTATACAAGACCTCAAACGCCCTTCTTCACCACTGAAAATCCACTGGATTTCAGTGGTGAGAAGACCAATACACCAAGGTAACCAAAGCTCAACAACGGAAGCACCAAAAGGGCCAAACAAGGCCTAAGAGGGGGAGGTCGACCCCAAACAACAAAATGATCTTAATGAAGTATCTTAAGCATGAAAATACAAGATTTTTTTCAGTTATACACAAGGTCTAAAACAGTAAGTAAGCTAGGCAAAAATCTAGTGCAAGATTGGGGAAAATAAAGCAAGATTGTTACCTTTGAAGAACAGTCCAAGAACAGCAAGGTCAGGCCCCTTTTTGTGATCAAAACCATCTTAAAACTTCAAGAAAAAACCCTCAAGGCCTCCTAAATCGAAGTATGGTGTAATAGTGTGTGTTTTGGTGCAATACTATGAACTAAACACACTTTTAGGCCACAAAACACACACAAAAGAGGAGAGAAAGAGAAATATAGAGAGAGAGAGAGACGGGGTGATGTATATCAGAATGTATATGTATAAGCTTTGGTTTTTTGTTCAACAACCCCTAACAATGGAGGAGGAGAGGTTCTTATATAGACAATGCAAATGACTTGAAGCTTCTCAAAGAAGCTAAACAAAAAAGGGTCAAAGGGGGCAAGGGGGCAAGGCTTCCTGAGGAAGCTGGGGCAGCTGGCAAGCTTCTTGAGGAAGCTAAGACAAAGGTCCAAGCTTCCTCAAGAAGCTAGACCAAAAGGGTGCAAAAGGGGCAAAACAGCCACACTTATGGACGGGGGCAGGGTTAGTGCATTCCAGCTGGCACAGCTGGCATGCACCATGCCTGAAAAAGGCAAAAAGGTGCTATCGGCCAGAAAAGGAGGCCACCGGCCAAACAGATGGCTGGCCAGCCACATCGAATGTCGACCGGCCAATGGTATACTTTACCAATGGCCGGTAGTCTCAAAACATGGCCGGTGGCCTCAAGCCACGGCCGGTGAGTTCCAGGGGTAGCTAATAAGTTACTCTGTACCCTTAGAAACAAAAACACAAGTGTTTGGTGCAAAACCAAACACAGAACAATCGAGTTGAGAGATCCTGAGGCAAGGCGCGTAGCCGAGACCTCCAGGAACTCAAAACAAAACACAAACACGAGTAATCACCGAGTGTTCGAGCGGGTGACGTCCAAGTCTTGAGGACTGTCAAAAATGGGGTGTCTACAGTTGCCCCTCTTTGACAGAACTTGAAAGTCATAACAATGACGGGAGTGATTGTCAAAGTCCAGAGACGACCCATTTTTGACAAGACCGAAGACTTAGACAAGGCATACAAGCCGTAGATAAAGATGTGCACCCGAGGGCAGGTGCAGAATGCAAGGCAATGCACAAAGCCGAACATAACTTGTGATCATGCAAAGAAAGGTATAATGAAGCATAACATGCGACATTTTTAAGCTAGCACACACAAATCCAACTATACTACAATGTAGAGGGGATGTAAGAGAATTATGCAATTCTCGCTACGTTTCACGCAGAGAGTACAATACCTGTGCGATTCGTCTGGTTGTGCCAGCCTCAAATGAACCGTACATACAATATCGTGCCTGCAAAAGAAAGCAACTTAACAGGTACAATATTGTTAGCAACATGCGCAACATGCACATCAATGCAATTGAAAGTACGTGACGACGCAAAGCAAGTGGGAAGCATAACAATGCTGTGAAGGCACGAACACATGTAAGTAAAGAACACGGGACAACGTGCGCGATGTGTGAAGATGTAGACACATATAAATAAAGTATACGCGACAATGTATACAGTGTGTATAAAATGAACTTGAACACATGTAAGTAAAGCAATGCATGTATGCACGCAATGTGTATAAAAGGAACTTGAACACATGTAAGTAAAGCAATGCACGTATGCACGCAATGTGTATAAAAAGAACTTGAACACATGTAAGTAAAGCAATGCACGTATGCACGCAATGTGTATAAAAGGAACTTGAACATATGTAAGTAAAGCAATGCACGTATGCACGCAATGTGTATAAAAGGAACTTGAACACAAGTAAGTAAAGCAATGCACGTATGCACGCAATGTGTATAAAAGGAACTTGAACACATGTAAGTAAAGCAATGCACGTATGAACGCAATGTGTATAAAAGGAACTTGAACACATGTAAGTAAAGCAATGCACGTATGCACGCAATGTGTATACAAGGAACTTGAAGCATGGTAAAGACAAGCTATTCATGATGTTGAAATGCCGAGCACTGCGACATAGTATGATTGAAGTGATTCGTGGAGTTCACAAGATACATAAAGGATACGGGAAGGGATGTTCCTCGTACGTACGGAGCATCGCTCATAGCAGACACAACTTGAGGTCAACTCGGAGGTCTATAAATGTTCTGAAGGTGTACTTCCTTGCACTGCGTCGAGAAATGAAGGTGCCCAACCAGACAATTGATCCAAACAAGGGCGCGAGAGATGCATTGACCATAAGGGAGGGGCTACCGGTATCAATCCTGATACTTTGCTGCCTTGCTCCATCTTTTTTCTTTACTTTCCTTTTTACTGGTAATTTAAGCACATTGCACTGCCTCAAGCAGGTTTTATTTAAAAAAACTACGTATTTTGGCAAAATACATGATGGAAATGAAACTGCTATTTTGTTCAAAATGTGTTGCATTTGTATGTTCTATGCATTGCATCGCATGGCATCACATAACAATGTGAATGAAATTCGTTTGAAAATAGAGCATTCGCATCGTAATAATCAGGTAGTGAACTGACTTATAACTCGATAAGCAAAACAGAGAGAGTCGATAAAACTAACCAGGTGCGAGTACAACTCGCTAAGCAAATCAAAGACTTAAAGAGAGTGAAATACAACTCGATAAGCAAATGTACAACAACTTGATAAGCAAATAGACGTGACTCCGCAAGAATCGATCACCGGAGGGCATTGGAAGTGGTGGCATTCCCCAATCCGCAGCATAAACAGCTCAGAGAACAAGGAGGAAGACCACTGGCCAGGGATAAAGGCCATCGACCAGCAACTTTGATCAATCGGCCAAAAGTGGTGGTCGGTCGGCACTATATTTGGCCGACCGGCCGGCCATGAATTGCCAGAATCAGCAGAATGCTAACATATGTCCTTCACTCAACCTTATCTTCTACAAAAAGTCCTCAGCTTCATGGTTCTTCTCAATTCAACACTGATTTGCCCCAAATGGAAGCGTTTCTTGCCCAAAATCTCACAACTTGGATTAACAACTTGGATGGCTCAGAAAAGCTGAATTTCCGGGGCTTCGGCATAAACGTACTATTCACTTTGGGTCATACCCCGCTACACCTTCCTTTTCCCCATGCCGCGGCAAGGTTTTGGAATCCGATGACATGTTTTTAGCTTCGGCAGGCAAGAGGTATGTCCTACCTTTGAAGATTTTCAAGCTTTAATGGAGTCCGAGTGCAACGAAGAGATCCTGCCCCAACTTCGTTTTGGCCATGCCCAAGCCTTAGGACAAATGTGTGGGCTCTCAATACCCGATGCTTGATCTTTGATTTGTGACGGAATGCTGGATATTCCGAGTTTGATTTGCTGTTTTTCTGATGCCGGTAACCGCGGCGACCGTCATTGGCAAGGTTTTCGGCAACACGCACTTTGTTTGTGCATGCTATCTCATTTCTTACTTGCCTCAAGTTCCGGAGGATCTAGTGTTCGGTTGATCGAGGTTGCCCAAGGTTTGAAGGAGGGTAAGAGTTGCATCGCCATGACTCTGGCTGAGACGTTGATGGGCTTGCATGCTTTCTATCGTTGCAAAACGACCAAATTTGCGGGGAGTCCACTACTACTGCAGGTAAAGTTCCCACCCAATCTCTCATATGTATTGCTCACGTCACTCGGCCCTCAAGCTCGATTTTCTCACAAAACCCTTTTCTCACTTTTTCTCTCATCGTACATCTCTCTATTCTTCATTCTCTCATTTTCATCCCTTCCCAGGTGTGGTTGATGGACAAGTTGCAGGTTGTGGACTCTTGCCCAACATACTCAGCTCGAGGTTACTTCTTTAGGCAACGCCTAGTCGATGCCCTTGATGAGGGTTGGTGGTTTGATTGGATGTGTAGCTTGTCTGCAGACCGCATTGATTGGCGGTGCCCTTGGCTCAATCTACCGGCAATGGGCTATAGCATGACCCGCCAACCCGGGATTCAGCTGATTGGCTTGACTCACTGTGTGTTCTACTTCCCATTCCGGTTTCAGCGCCAATTTGGTCATGATCAGACTGGTCCACCAGAGGGAATAGAGTATCCGGCTACATTCCCGATTCGAGGCGCACAGCTCGCCCGGTATACAACAACATGGAGGACTAGAGAGCTCCTGGCCCTCGCTCCCACTTTCAGTTGCACTTTGTCTGATGAGGGCATAGATTGGCTTAATGAGGAGGCACATATCGAGCCTAGCTTGGCATTAGAGGCTTGACCAACTCTGGGAGGGGGCGCAGGAACACCTGACTCAACTATGCCCCGAATTTATTACTTTATTAGTACTTTCAAGTTTTTTTTTTAATGTAGTAAAAAGCAACTTCAATTTGTATGCAAGAGCAGGAGAACTTTGTATTGAAATCAATGACATTGAAGGTTGTGGTACTGAAAATTTCCCGTTTTGGTCCAAAAATGGTCTTAGTCGTAAAAAGATTAATTTGAACAAAGTCAACTTTTATTAAAACTTTTCAAAATCATTTTCGGTATGGATCAGAATTGGACACGCCTGAGATCTGTCACTGAGATGCACAACATTGGATTCCAGCAATTGGAAAGTTGCCCCTAGTCTGAATAGCATTGTATCGGAGATCACAACCGAAGCTCTTGAATACTGAATAGTCAAAGATGACTGAGCTGATCAAATGGACAAAGTTGATCGGGGAAAAAGTTTATGGCTGAACTTCAGGATGAAGTTGCCTACGTATCCCAAAGATGGGAATCAAGCCTTACGTAGTTCAGGCTTGGGTTCACTCAAGTATTTTCACTCCCCTTTTGCGCTCTAACTTTTGCCAAGGCCGCCCTTTGCGGGTTTTCAACCTTACCAGCTCAGTTTTTATAATTTTAAAATTTTTTATATGCCCTAACTTTTGCCTAGGTCGCCCTTCCGGGTTTTCGGCCTAGCGAGCCTCTCAAGGGTAATATTTCTTCAACTTATCCATGTTGATCGGTTGTGAGAACTCTAGGCCATTTAGGTCCATCAGAACGATAGCTCCACCCGACCAAATAGACTTAATGATGTAGGGACTAGTCCAATTAGGTCTGAACTTGCACCTTGGGTCGTGGATGGGAGCTCGGTTGTCCTTGAGTACCAAATCTCCTTCCTTTAGATTCCTGGACTTAACCTTCTTGTTGAAAGCCCGGGCGATTCTGCACTGATAACCTTGAACATGGTACAGTGCTTTCAATCTCCTCTCGTCAAAGAGTATTAGTTCCTCAAATCTGCTCTGCTGCCAATCCGCTTCGGCTATCTGGCACTCAGCCAACACTCGGAAAGACGGAATCTCAATTTCGATAGGTAGAACGGCCTCCATCCCATAAACCAAGGAATACGGAGTCACCCCAGTATAAGTTTTGATTGAAGTCCGATAGCCCCACAAAGCAAATGGCAACTTTTCCAGCCAGTCCCGATAGGTTTCCACCATCTTCTGCAGTATGTGTTTGATGTTCTTGTTGGCGGCCTCAACCGCTCCATTGGTTTGCGACCGGTATGTGGATGACTTATGAAAAGCCACGTTGTATTTTTCTAACAAGTCAATCACTTCCTTCTTGAAGTGGGAACCGTTGTCTGAAATTATCTCGTTTGGGACTCTGTAACGACAGATGATGTTGTTTCTGATAAACTTCGCGACATGTGAAGCCTTCAACACTGCATAAGATTGGGCCTCGACCCACTTTGTAAAGTAATCTATTGCGACCAGGATAAACTCATGCCCATTTGACCCCTTCGGAGTAACAGCCCCGATCACATCAATTCCCCAAACTGAAAATGGCCATGACGAAGTCATGTTGTACAACTTCGACGGCGGGATGTTCATGCGGTTTGCATGAATTTGACATTTGTGGCATCACCGAACAAAACCGATACAATCCTCCTCCATGGTAGACCAATAGTAACCCTGTCTGAGGATCTTCCGAGCCAACATTACCCCATTCATATGTGCACCACATTCTCCTTCATGGATGGCCTCCATCAGGCGCTTTGATTCTTCGGCTTCTACGCACAGCTTATGTATTCCCAGATGACCTCTCTTATACAATTTACCCTCGCAGATGATGAACTGAATGGCCATTCTTCTGATTGCCCTTTTATCCTTGGCATTTGCCCCTGGTGGATATGCCTCTTTCTCCAAGAAGTTCCAAATGTCGTAATACCAGGGGTTCTCATCTTGAACCTCATCTATAACAGCAATCGACTCGTAAGTAGGTACAAATTTCTGGTCAATGATGACTGGACGCATCCGGACTCCAAACAGGATGTCTATCATGGAAGATAGAGTTGCTAGTGAATCTGCGAACCTGTTGTTCTCTCTTGCTAGATGAGCAAAGTTTAGCTTTTCAAACCGAGGAATTAACAAATCCAAGGTCTGGTGGTACATTATCATCTTTTCTTCTTTGACTTTCCAATCTCCTTTTGCTTGAGACACAACAAGGTTCGAGTCCCCAATGATGTCCAACTGTTTTGCCCTTAGTTCCAGGCTTGCTTCTAGACCGGCAATGCATGCCTCATATTCTGCTTCGTTGTTCGAGACTTTGAACCGGAGTTTGAATGCTAGAGGGATACGGGAATTGTCGGGTGCTACCAACAACATTCCTATCCCATACCCATACTGGTTTGACGCTCTGTTAAAGTACATCGTCCAAGTTTCATCTTCAATGTGCGAAATGGCCTCATCTGGGAATAAGTACTCAACTGCTTCACCCCCTTCTACTGGATGATCGGCTAAGAATTCTGCTACTACTCTTCCCTTGACTGACTTCCGTGTCACATATTTCAGATCAAATTCAGAAAGCAAAAGCAACCAATGAGCTAGCCTACTCGTAAGTGCCAGTTTCTCGAAAAGATATTTGATGGGATCCAATCGTGAAACCAACATTACGGAGTGAGCTAACAGGTAGTGCCGCAGCTTCCTGGTAGCCCATACCAAGGCTAAGTAAGCCTTCTCCAACGATGTGTAGCGAGTTTCATACTCAAGCATCTTCTTGCTCAGATAGTAAATGGCCCTCTCCACCTTGTCCTCTAATTCCTGTGTGAGCATACAGCCCATTATGGTCTCAGTCACTGAAAGGTACAATATCAACGGTCTTCCTGGTTCTGGTGGTGACAACACGGGTGGGCTCTGTAAATATTTCTTGATCTGTTCAAAAGCAGCTTGGCATCGGCCGTCCCATTGGAATTTCTTTCCTTTCTTCAGGAGACCAAAAAGTGGTTCACAAGTCAAGGTTAATTTTGAGATAAACCGTCTTATGAATTGCACTTTACCCAGAAAGCCTCGCACATCCTTTTCAGTCATTGGTGGTGGCATTTCTAAGATAGCCTTGATTTTGGAAGGGTCGACTTCGATGCCCCTTTGTGTAATCAGAAACCCTAGCATTTTCCCTGCTGTAACACCGAATGTACACTTCTAAGGATTTAACCGCAATCGGAATTCTCTGATCCTTTGAAAGAACTTTCGCAAGGCGGTGTAGTGGCCCTCTCTTTCTTTGGACTTGACAATCATGTCGTCCACGTACACCTCAACCTCTTTATGGATCATGTCATGCAATATCGTGGTCGCGGCCCATTGATATGTAGCTCCGGCGTTCTTCAACCCAAATGGCATCACTCTGTAGTAGTAAGTCCCCCATGAGGTGGTGAAGGCAGTCTTTTCCCGGTCTTCAGGTGCCATCACTATCTGATTGTAGCCTGAGAAGCCATCCATAAATGAAAGCAAAGCATGCCCCCGCTGTGAAATCCACCAGCTCATCAATATGTGGCAAGGGAAAGTCGTCCTTCGGGCTAGCTCTATTCAAATCCCTGAAATCCACGCATACTCAGATTCTTCCATCTTTCTTCGGCACTGGAACAATGTTGGCCAACCAAGTCGGGTATTTGGATACCAGCAGGAAGCCTGCATCGATTTGCTTGGTTACCTCTTCCTTGATCTTGATAGCCCAGTCAGGGCGGATCCTTCTGAGTTTCTGTTTGACGGGTCGGGCCTCGGGGTCAAGAGGGATCCGGTGCTGTACAATCTCAGGATTGATTCCAGGCATGTCTTTGTAGGACCACGCGAAAACATCTTTGAAATCTTTTAATAAAGCGACTAAACGCTCGCGTTCCTCCGAAGACAACGTGGACCCGATCTGGACCAGCTGCGGGTCCTTCTCAGTACCAATATTCACAGTAGTGATTTCATCAACTAAAGGTTTAACAAATCTTTCCTGCTCTTGATTAATTAATCGTTGCAAAATCAGAGGAATTTCTTCCTCGTCGTTTTTGTCAAAATTTTGAAAGTCCTGATTCAAGCAATAAATCAAAGGCACAGAAAAGTACTTAGAAACCACATCCATACCATTCTCATTATGTACTTCCAACCCGTCCGATTCTTCTGTTACAACAGACTCAAAAGAGAAAGAAAAAGACAACCTGGATAGGACTGTGGCATCCGGGTTATCACCCCCAGGAATACCGGACTCAAATTCAGTTGAGCTGGAACTTGATTCCGACTCACAAGACTCGGTGGAATCAGATTCCGGCTCACTACCTGACCCGGTGCTGTTTGACAAAAATCCCTCTTCGTACTGCCAAACGAGAGAGGGTGCGATGGATGCATCCAAAATAGTTGATGGTAGGCCCGCAGCCGTTTCATTCCCGATCATGGACATCGAGAAGTTATCCCCCAAGCACTTCTGTTCGATCGGAGGATCTGAAAGTAGACATGCCAATGCTACCCCCATTTCAAGTTCAGTGTCCTCAGACTCCATCCCCTTGCACTGCTCAACTCCCACTAATGGATCTGCCTGCTCCTTGGCAACATCATCCTCAGGTATCTGCAGGTCAAAGAAAATCTCGAACCCCGGCACACGCCTCCTTTCAGCATTCAGCCACGGCTCTGGAAAGCCACAGAATAGAAAGTCCTCCCCCTCCCGGACGAAGCGTCCGTTTAGGGTACCCCGAATGAGCCGATGTATTAGCTCAAAAGGCTTCCCAGCCTGCTTTGCTTTGGCTCTTCCAGCCATTTCCCTTCCCTTCCTTATCCAATCCTCTTTGGCGGGCGAATAACCCAAGCCAAAGGTGTGTGGGTTGTGTGGCACCTCGGCCAATGTTGCAACGCCCTTCCGGCCGCTTTTTTCCAGTCCCATCCCGGGGATGTGTTGGAGCTTGTTCATGAGGTATACTGCCTAAGCACTAACATATATCCCTTCGTTAGCAGCCATGATGTTCTGTATAACCCGAGCCTCAGCCAGGGTAAAACCCGATATGAACACATCCTCCATACCATGCTCAATTTCTAGAACAAGCGTAGATACCTCCGGTGGTGGATGAATCGATGAATTTCCAAAAACAATGGCTACCTCCTTCCCATGGGGGTATTTCACCATTTGATGCAAAGTGGACGACACTGCCTTTACCTGATGCAGCCACGGCCGCCCCAAAAGCAGGTTAAAAGTTGCCGGAACTTCTAAGACATGGAAATCTATCTCATGCTGTCCTTGCCCAACTTTAGTCTGAATTTTCACTGTCCCCTTGACTTCTCTGCTTGTGTTGTCGTATGCCCTAATCACCTGGGCTGTCGGTACAACGTCCGCGGTTTTCAAACCGATTGTATACGCTGTCCTAGCTTGGCAGACGTTGATGGTGGATCCGGTATCAACAAGAACCACCGGTATCCATTTATTCTTACACTCCACGGAGATGTAGAGTGGCTTGTTGTGGTTTGCCCCCTCGGGTGGCAATTCCTTGTCGAAAAAAGTTAACGTCGGGGTAGCTCCTCCCGGGAAGACTAATCCCACCAGCTGTTCTGGTGTGGTTTCTATCGAAAGCTTGGCCTTGTCCATGGCCGATAAGACAGCCTGTCTGTGCACTCGTGATGCCATAAGCAGTCCCCAGATGGAGATGTCTGCTTGTATCTTTTTTAACTGTTTGAGCACAGCCTCCTCTTCAAGTTGTTTCTCCTTCTGTTTCTCAGTCTCCCTATCTTTCCCAGAAGCCTCTGGTTGATCTAGGTGCAGGGGTTTGAAGTACCGCCCGCTTCTTGTCATATGGTCAACTTCTCCAATATACTAGGTGTCGTCGGGTTGGTTGTTTCCCCAATCTTCATCCGTGTGGGCAAGACATAAATCATCGTCCTCCCACCGCATTCCATCCGCAGCCGACAGACACCTGTCCGGCTCTGGTATGACTGTTCTCGTACTCATGGTACCTCTCATCCCTATGCTCGCAGCATTCTCTATTTCTTTGCTCATAGCAGTTTCAGTTCCCACATGGGCCTTTGCCTTCCTGATTCTCTCGGAATCTTCAAATCTTTCATGTTCCGACTATGTCAATACAACTGGCTATTCAATAATTCCTGTATTCAAAATGCTCCAATCCTGAGCGAAATTCTTGACACCGTCGTTCTCCAGCGTTGTACTCTGTTCTCCGACCCTTCCAGCCGTCACTGACCTTCTTGTCCCTGTCGGGCCCTGTTCTGGTTGGAACTCTTCCACCATATCTGGTTGATCATCCAACCATCTAGTAGCCTCTGCCGATTCCTCATAATCAAACCAGTTGACTGTTGCGTCCCCTGGATCTTGGCCACTGTAAAACTGGAGATTGGCAAGGTCCTCTTCCACAGCCGTCAAGTCATTCGTCCTCTGTTCCAAACCATCCCCTTGGATCGTACACAGCTCTACCTCCGTCGGCAATTCCACATCTAGCCCATCCTGGCCTATTGACAAAATGTAGTCGCTCGGACTGTATACTTTTTCAACAGAACTCCCAGATTTCTCAAACTCTGGCTCAACAACCCTCTCCTCCTCTGAAATCTCCCCTCTTCTGTCCTCGATAGTCCCTACCATGGGCTTAGGTTGGGTTATGGAGATGTCCATCATGCACAAGTCGGTGCAATTAGGAAGGAGTACGTTCGGTTTAGGCAAATGGGAATTAGTGATATAGATGCTAGGATCGTAAGACACGACCCCAGTCTGGATGAAATTGATTCTTTTGGGAGGTGGAGCTTGGTTATGTGTAGGGAGAGGGTTTGTTGTAACATTGGGTTTCTCGGGAGCCAAAATCACCCCGTTATCGATGAGATCTTGAATCTCATGACGTAATCGGTAGCACAAATTGGTGTCATGACCATGCTGTTGGTGAAATGCGCAATATTTGGCTGGATTGTGGGTAGGGGGAAGTTTTTCCGGTAATGGCCGCGACTCTAGGGGCTTCAAGTGCCCTTTTCTGATTAAAACTCCCAGAGCTTTGGATAGGGGCATATACAGTGGAGCAAAGGTTCTTGTGTTTTTGGGTGGGCATTTGACTGTTTGTGTATGGCTTCCGAACGTGCTGGAAAATGGCGTAGCTGCCATGGTTCTTGGAGGGAGGTTGGTGGTGACCATGCTCACTTCGGAGGCTCTTGTAGTTATAGCTCCGCTCGGGCCCGCATTAGTGTTGCGGTTGAAAGTTCTCCAGGGTTGCTCCCAGTCAGTATGAATTAAGCCTTGCTTCAAGGCATCCTCAATCTGTACCCCCATTTCATGTAGATCGGAAAAGGTAGGAAAGGGAAGTACAATCATCTTCTGCATTAACTTTGGCTGAAGATTGCACACAATCATCCGAATCTGATCTTTGTCTATGGGCCTTAAGGTCATCATCGAAGCCTTGGCCCTTTATCTGGTCACGAATTCTGAGAAGCTCTCTTTAGGCTCTTGCCTTGTTGTTTCGAGATCACAGGTCGTAATCTCGATTTGTGTATTGTATGAGTATTGCGCAATGAAGGCCTTAGCCATCTCGTCCCAATTTCTCTTGACATCATCTTCTAATTTGGCATACCATATGGCCGCCACACCCGACAGGGTCCAGCTGAATAAAGACAGCTTCTGCAGTCTGGTGAGGCCCATCAGCCTTAAAATATCCGAAAACAACCTCAGGTGCACTATGGGGTCCCCGAATCCATCAAATTGGTCGATATGAGGCATTTTGAATCTGTCAGGCAACGTCACAGCCGTGTCGGTATATCCGTCTTCAATGTCAGGAATGGTCTTGACTCCTTGGGATCTCTTGAACAGCTTTTCAAGCTTGCTCAACTTCAATGCTGTGGGATCTGTCTCGAACTCAAAGGGAGAGTCCGGTAGGTTGGTGGGTGTTTTGGATAACTAGGGTGGGATTGGGGGTAGGATCGGGGGTGGAGGCCGTCCTGTGGGAATGTCTATATCATTCTGAACATTAGCTGTCTCCCCGAGGGTTGGAACTCCTGGCGGGGGAGGAGCTTATTGCAAAGCAGATGCTCCGGCTTGCTACTGTAACCTCACGATTAACTCTACTTGTTCATTTATAACCGTGGCCTGCTGCTTGGCAAACTATGCCTGTCAGATAGCATCCTGCTGCATCATTTTCATACTCTCTTGGAGTTGGCGCACCATCTCCTCTAAGCTGGCCATACTGTTCTGATCCGATTGAATTACCGATATATATTCCCTCTCTGTAGGTGAAACAGAACCCTGATCCCTACTATACTCAAGTGGGGTAGATAAGACCCTCTGAACTGACTGCTGAACCGATGTTTTCTGCCTAACTGCCCTCCGTCTAGTAACCGAGGATAGAGAGTGGTACACTGGTTGTTCGTCTACCAGATCCTTAGATCGATGGAGTCGACGACCTCTAGTCCAAAGTGCTTGGGGAATATCTACTGGGTTAGAAGCAATCGCGCTAAACTACCTAGCAAAAAGAAAAATAAAGCGATAATAAGGAAATAAAACAACCAGATAAATGGACAGCATAACAGCGTAAAATAAACACACAACACACAATTGGGTATCACAATACACTGTTGATAAACTGAATACACTATTCTCAGATGTTGATCATTGTTCCCAGATTACTGCCCCCAAGACCAAGTCTGATACCCGCAGATAACTGATCCTCAAAACAGTGGTGCCCGCAGGCCTGATGCCTAAACTTGCAAATTGATATGCGCATTCCCTGTTGAGATACACTCTAAAGCATATAGCAGATAAGTGAGAGCCAAAACACCCCCATGTTGAGGTAGGGTTTTCCTGTCCTATTTTGTCAGGAGCTAGGGTTTTACTACGCACGCAGCGGTTTAAAACAACCTAACATCGGGTAAGCAACCTGTCCTAGTTTGGAAAGGTCACTATGGATTCCGAATATGCACTAGGTCGAATGGTCGAAAAGGGTGCCCCGGTAAAACCGGGATTTGTGTTCCCATACTGGCAGAGCCCGCAACCGGTCAGCCTTATGGCACGCTTCTTGAAGCGAGCCTCCGGCAAACCGCTCAAGAATAGCAGATGGCCAACACGGTATCCTAGGCGCACCAATGCACATGCAATGCAAAGAAACACATGAGTGTAATCAAAACAAGATATCACGAGTTCGAGTCAAGCTCTCTAAACTCCCCAGTAGAGTCGCCTGAAATTGTGGACGCACCCCGGGGGAGGGACTTATGCTGCCACAGCTCGGACTCGTTTTGTCACGGTTCTTAATCTGAACTAAAGAGTTCAAATTCGGCAAATCATTTTGAGAAAATAGATTTTTAGAAAAGAAGTGCCAAACATGGACTGCTTTGCCAGATACAGAGTCGCCACCTAAATATTTTTTAATGGGGGAATTAGGAAACCCTGACTCGGTGCCAAAGGCCACGTGTCTGTCATCACCAAAGTTGCCTCGGCTCGGGAACTTGGGTACGATTGGGGAAGGTCAGCTATGAGCACCCCCTCTCGCCCGATCCGAAGATCGGCCTCTACTAACCGTGATACCTTGTTTTGAAAACATTACGCATTCTTATTCCGGTTATTAGCCTAGAATTACCATGTTATGCGCATAGCAAACAAGTATAGACCAAATCGCCTAAATTGGAATAAAACATTTCATGTTTGTTTTGATGATGATTTGCTACTCGCAAGTAGGCTAAAGATGCAGGTTTTGCCACCCTCAAGTGGGCTTTTAGAAAAGATGGTTTTGCCACTATCTCGTGGGCTTAAAACTCATAGTTTCAGTGCATCATTCCAATTTAGGTAATTTGACCTCTATCCACAGGCATTCAAGCAGTTATATCACATAAGCAGCTAGCCTCATGGCAATCATGTTATTATGGCAACACTCATACGCAGGCGGTATGCTAAAGCATAAAAGCTTACCTAGTACTCCAAGCCAAAACAGAAGCTAGTTAGTAATCATATGCATGATCCTAGTTCATGTTAAGATGGCTAATGCAACATATACAAAATACAAGTATGATAGGCTCGACTATCCTAAAGATGGCATGTAAAATGCTGCAACTAACAAGTACTCAACTTGGAATTGAAATACAATGCAGTTAGTATGATGCGCCGAGCCCGGTGCATGCAAGACAAATGTATGGATGCACGCATGCATAGCATAAGGTATGCTAAGTTAAATATGCCCTAATACTAACCATTGAAAGCAGGTAGGTAAAAGGGAGAAAGAAGTGGGGGTTGGAAGACATACGCACACTCACACACACTTATTACACAATTGCCCTCGCTTGGAGAGTCCGAATAAATATTACAAAACAAATGGATACTGCTAAATTAATTATTATAGAACTTCTAATTAATTAACAAATTAAATGCAGAATTAAAGTGGCCACAGCCTCTGCCTCAAAATGTTTAGATGATGTATGCTTGACTCGTACTGCCTGGAAACTCGCTGCCATAGCATTGTTGTCTCTGTTTACACTGCCTAGCTCCTCTGAAGACTGCACAAGTCTTGGGTTAGGTTCTCTACACACTGTGGAGCACCACCGGCTATGAGGAATGGCCACCGGCTATGGGAAATGGTCACCGGCCGCTGATGAAGTTATCGGCCATTTATGGATGGCCGGTCGGCACTAGATATGGCCGGCCGGCCAAAGCTTCCTGCAGAAACTGGTTTTGACAGCAACAGAGGGCATGCAGTGTATGGCATGGAATTTTTAAGCAAATATAAGCATGGCTACACTCCCTATCATGCAATGGACTCAAGAGAGCATGGCCCTCAACCCTCGGGCCATCAATTATGCATTTTTGATGCATGATGGCCTAAGAGGCCAAATCTCGCAATTCAATGTAAATGCATGTAACCAAAGGAGATGAATGCCAACACACTATCATGTTGAGGTCAAGGGGATTGACGACCGAGGATTGAGACGTGTTACATCACTTGGGGTATGAACACTTCTCCATCCTCATACTTGGTTTGACACCCCAAACCAAGCAAAATGTAATGCAATGTATACAAGGTGGCTCAAGTATGCAACACGAGCAATGCAATGTGCCAAGCATACAAGATGTAGTGCCATGTAACTCATCGTGCAAACTATGACATGAAATGCAACTAGCTAACAATATGCAAGCATGCAATTGTGATACTAGACAAGCATGAAATCAAAGCAATGCAATACGATCATGCAATGGTGGACCTAAAAACACGAAGGGGTAGACCTCAGCCCACCCCAAAACAGTGACAAAAGATGCCTAAAATGATGGATAAATATTCATGTAAGCATGCACACCAATAGGCCTAAGATTAAGGCATAACAAAGGAGCATTCTACTACCACTACCCTAAGCAAACATGGCATGAGCTATACAACCAAAAACAGAGTTTTAGTGCACCAAAATAAGTCCCAAAACCCACTGTTATGACAACTCAAATGACCCAAACACATAGGCATGCACAATGCTTCATTCCAAGGCATAAAAGGAGACTTCTTCAAGGCATGGAAGGAATGATAGATGCGAACATTTAAGCACAAAAGGTGGACTGAAATGGCTTGGTAAGTGAGTCCAAATCACTGAAATAGCCTAGCCAATGCATGCTAATGACTCACACACCCGATGCTAACGTGCTATAATGCTAAGGAGCCATACAAAGCATATTAAATACGACCAAACCAGCACCTAACAGACCTCAAGCATGGAAAAATATGACCGAGAACTTCACAAAGCAAGGTCAAAATATGAGAGCATGGTGGTCAAATGGCATGATGCACTTCTAGGCAAAATAAGGGAATACAAAGTAAGTGCAATATGCATGTAAAGGGGCATAAATCTAACCAAAGACAGAGGCAATATATGACTCAACAACAACTAAAAACCTCTGAAATGGGGCCTAAAACAAACAAGCATACATGTTACCCTTATGAGCCGAAACATGGACAAATGGGACACAAAGGGGAGAGGGGTGTCCCTCCCCTATACAAGACCTCAAACGCCCTTCTTCACCACTGAAAATCCACTGGATTTCAGTGGTGAGAAGACCAATACACCAAGGTAACCAAAGCTCAACAAATGAAGCACCAAAAGGGCCAAACAAGGCCTAAGAGGGGGAGGTCGACCCCAAACAACAAAATGATCTTAATGAAGTATCTTAAGCATGCAAATACAAGATTTTTTTCAGTTATACACATGGTCTAAAACAATAAGCAAGCTAGGAAAAAATCTAGTGCAAGATTGGGGAAAATAAAGCAAGATTGTTACCCTTGAAGAACAGTCCAAGAACAGCAAGGTCAGGCCCCTTTTTGTGATCAAAACCAGCTTAAAACTTCAAGAACAAACCCTCAAGGCCTTCCAAATCGAAGTATGGTGTAATAGTGTGTGTTTTGGTGCAATATTATGAACTAAACACACTTTTAGGCCACAAAACACACACAAAAGAGGAGAGAAAGGGAAATATAGAGAGAGAGGGTGATGTATATCAGAATGTATATGTATAAGCTCTAGTTTTTTGTTCAACAACCCCTAACAATCGAGGAGGAGAGGTTCTTATATAGACAATGCAAATGACTTGAAGCTTCTCAAAGAAGCTAAACAAAAAAGGGTCAAAGGGGGCAAGGAGAGCAAGGCTTCTTGAGGAAGCTAAGACACAGGTCCAAGCTTCCTCAAGAAGCTAGACCAAAAGGGTGCAAAAGGGGCAAAACAGCCACACTTATGCACGGGGGCAGGGTTAGTGCATTCCAGCTGGCACAACTGGCATACACCATGCCTGAAAAAGGCAAAAAGGTGCTACCGGCCAGAAAAGGAGGCCACCGGCCAAACAGATGGCCGGCCGGCCACACCGAATGTCGACCGGCCAATGGTATACTTTACCAATGGCCGGTAGTCTCAAAACATGGCCGGTGGCCTCAAGCCACGGCCGGTAAGTTCCAGGGGTAGCTAATAAGTTACTCTGTACCCTTAGAAACAAAAACACAAGTGTTTGGTGCAAAACCAAACACGGAACAGTCGAGTTGAGAGATCCTGAGGCAAGGCGTGTAGTCGAGACCTCCGGGAACTCAAAACAAAACACAAACACGAGTAATCACCGAGTGTTCGAGCGGTGACGTCCAAGTCTTGAGGACTGTCAAAAATGGGGTGTCTACAACAGCGCCGGCTTAAGCAGGTGGGAGGGGGTGGTGTTTATGTTGGGATCATATGGGACGGCCATTGTTTGGATAAGGTTTACTTGCCTAGGTGGTGGGGGTTAGTTATGTGGTGGGAGGGGATTTGTAGTGACGTTAGGCTTCTCAGGAGGCGCTATCACTTTGTTGTCAATGAGATCCTGAATCTCATGACAAAGTCTAAAGCATAGGTTAGTATCATAACCATGCTGTTGGTGGAAGACGCAGTACTTGGCCGGGTTATGTGTAGGAGAGAGGGGATTAGGCAATGGGCGCCACTCTAGGGGCTTCAGATGCCCCTTTCTGATCAGGACCCTCAAGGCCGCAGATAGAGATATGTAGAGTGAGGTGAAAACCCTTTGGCCTCGGGGTGGGTACTTTGTAGGTTGTGGGGTAGTTCTGGATGTACCGGTGGCTATTTTCGGTGTGGTGGTGACCATACCAACATCAGAAGTCCTTGCAGCTGCATTACTACTCAGAAGATTTGAATCTGCGTGATAATGACCCTCTTGGGCTGCTCTTTTTCATGGTCAATCAAACCCTGTTTCATCACATCCTCTATCTGTACCCCTATCTCATGAAGGTCAATAAATATAGGTAGGGGTAAGACAATCATCTTTTACAACAACTTCGGTTGCAGATTACGGACGACCATTCTTATCTTGTCTTTTTCAACTGACCTGGTGGTCATCATGGAGGCCTTAGCCCTCCACCGAATGACAAAATCGGAGAAGCCCTCCTTCGGCTCTTGACGAGTAGCCTCGAGATCACGAGTTGTGACCTTAATTTGAGTGTTATAGGAATATTGGGTGATAAAGGCCTCAGCCATCTCTTCCCAGCTCCTCTTCACAGAATCTTCCAGTTTAGCATACCAAATAGCCGTGATTCCCGACAGGATCCGGCCAAAAAGGGATAGCTTTTGTAGTCTAGTCAGGCCCATCGGCCGCAAAATATCTAAAAACAGCTGCAAATGGACCATGGGATCGCCCGAGTCGTCGAAGCGGTCTATGTGCAGCATTTTAAATCTATCTGGAAATGTCACCGCCGAATCTGTATAGCCGTCCTCTATATCTGGGATTGAATTGACAACCTGAGCTCGTTTGAAAAGCTTCTCAAGCTTGCTCACTTTTAGAGCGGTAGAGTTGACCTCAAACTCAAACGGCGCCTCCGTTAGGTAGACCGGTGCTTTGGAAGTCTGAGGTGGGACTGACCCTGCTGGAATGTCCGCATTCTCCTGGATATTAGTTGTATCCCCGGGTATTGGAACCCTGATTGGGGGTGGATGCGAAGCAGAAGCTGCTGCTTGTTGTGGTTGTTGTTGCTGTTGAAGCCTAGTGATTAACTCAGCCTGTTGGGCTACAATCTCTGTTTGGCGAGCGGCATCCAGCTGCATGGCCTCGATGGTTTGTTGAAGTTGACACATCATATCCTCCATGCTGTCTAAGGGGTGCTGATCTATCAGAACTGGTGTATACTCTCTTTCTGAAGCGGAAGCTGAAAACCATGCCCGATCACGACAGTGGCGTAGATAGTGACCACGAATTGGCTCGCCGAACCGTGATCCATGCCCGATCGCCTCCGCCTTAAGGGGTTTTGCTTCGGTAACGAAGCAAACACTGGTTGTCCTCTAATAAGATCCTTAGATCGGTAAATCCTCCTGACTCTGGTCCAGAGTGCTCGGAGGGTAGCTGTCTCGTTGGAAGCAATTATGAAATACTACATTGCAAAAAGAAAAGAAAAAAAAAAAAAAAAGAAACAACAATCAGCAAACGCACAACATCTCGGCTTAGACAACGACAACACACAGTTGAAATCATAAGTTAGACAATCTGTACTCAAACACTGATTTCTGCCTCAAAACTAATACCCTCAAACTGATACCCAGACTTGCAACTGATACATGTATTCCTGTAAAGTCACACTCTAAAAGCACATATCAAGCAAGTGAGAGCCAAAACACTCCTATGATGGGTTAGGGTTTCCCTGTCCTAGTTTCGTCAGGAACTACGGATTCGCTACGCAAGTAAGCGGTTTCAAACAAACCTACATTCGGGTGAGCAACCTGTCCTAGTTTGGAACAATCTCTATAGCTTCCGATATGCAACTAGGTCAACTAGTCAAAAAGGGTGCCTCAGCAAGACCACCTAATATACCTCTCGCTCCTAACACCGATAAATGAAAAGAGGATCAAACGGTACAGTGGTAGTCTAGATCCAAGGTTTGTGTTCCCATCGTGGCAGAGTCCTCAACCGGTTAGCCTTATGGTACGCTCTTCCAAGCAAGCCTCTGGCAAATCGTTCAAGAATAGCAGATGGCAAACACAGTGACTTAGGCGCACCAATGCAAATGCAAATGCAAAGAAACACATAAGTGTAGATAAAACAACATATCATGAGTTCAAGTCAAGTTCTCTAAATCCCCAGCAGAGTCGTCAAAAACTATAGCTCGACTTTCTTTGCGCCTCCTTTCGGAGAGTTCGAATTGGTCCTACAGTTCGAACTCCTGTCACGGTTTTGAATCTAATCTCACAAAGTGCAATGTGAAACTGATAAACACTAAAGAGTCCAATATGGAAAATCATTTTGGAAAATCGATTTTGAATCAAATAATACCAAAACTGGATTGCTTTGCCAGATTATAGAGTCACCACCTAAATGTTTTGTTTTTGGAAAATTTAGGAAACCCTAACTCGTGTCAAAGGCCACGTGTCCGTCATCACCAAAGTTACCTCGACTCGGGAACTTGGGTACGAGAGGGGAAGGTTTTGAAATGAGCACCCCCGCTCGCCCAATCAAAAGATCGGCCTTTACTAATCATGATATGTTGTTTTTATAAACCTCATGTGTTCTTATTCCGGTTATTAGCTAACTTTACTATGTGACGCACACATAAGAAAGTATAGACTAAATTGCAAAAATTAGAACAAAACAACTTATGTTTGTTTTCGAAAATGGTTTGAAGTTGCCACCCTCAAGTGGGCTTAAAAGTTTGCAGATTTGCCACCTAAAATGGCCTTAAAACATGATTTTGCCACTTCACAAAGTGGGCTTAAAACATACATTCGTTAAATTGTTCCAATTCAAACAACAAAGCCTCCACCCACAGGCATCCATGCAGTTTATCAAGTAAGCACACAATCTCATGGAAAGCATGCTATCATGGCAACACTCACACTCATGCAAGTATGCTAAAGCGTAAAACTTACTGAGTACTCCAAGCCAAAACAAAAGCTAGTTAGAAACAATGCATGATCCTAACTATGTTAAGATGTCTAATGCAACACATACAATAATGCGACTAAATAGGCTCGGCTACCTAATCATGGCATATGATACAATTTGATAACATGCTTTGAAACACGTATTCAAAGAAGTATTGAATTGACAATGCAGTTTGAATGATGTACCGAGCCTCGATGCATGCAACACAAATGAATGATGCAAACATACAAGCATAAGGTATGCTAATTGAAAATGTCCCTAATCTAACCATCGAAAGCGGATAAATAAAAGGGAGAAAGACGTGGGGTTAAAAGACATACACACATGCACGCACGCTTATTACAACATTGCGCCCTCGCGAAGGAGGGTCCGAATGAATAAGCTAAGCTACACTAAGCTAAGCTATTACAAACCAAAACTAATTAACTATTCTAGCTAATTATTACAACAATTGAAATAAATTAACTAACTATTCTAAGCTAGCTAAAATATTAATTACAACAAAACGAATTAAGCTAATTAATTACAACACTTGTATGAATGAATTAGCTAACTTATTCTAAGCTAACAAAAGCGACTAAATGGCCTCGAGGGCGAGGGACGCATGCATCCTCGGTTGCTCCGCCTGAAAATGCCCTTGCCTTGCCATCGGATACCTCTGTTTGCACTCATTTGATCTCTAAAAACTGTACCAACTTCCAGATTGCCTCTTCTCCAACACAGGAAGACATTTGCACAAAAATTGACTGGTGGCCGGTCGGCCACAAAAAGTGGATGTCAGCCACCTCAACTGGCCGGTCGGCTAGTTTAAGTGGCCAATCGGCCACCTCTTTTTTGGACTTCTGCTTTTGTTGCAACAGAGAGCAAACAGAGGCAAAGTAATGCATTTTCAAGAAATGTGTGTACTGCTACCCTCCTTATCATTTCTCAAGCTCAAAGGAGTGTAGTTCTTGGCTCTCAAGCCACCAATCAAGCATTTTTAATGCATGATGGCTAAAGAGCCAAGTTTTTACAAGGTCAATGAATGCACAAACAAGACCAAAACAACCACCACCCTATCATGCATGATCAAAGGTGACGGTGACCAAAAAAAATGAGACGTTTCATCACTTTGAGTATGAAACGTCCCATTTTCCTTGTATTTGGATTAACGTCTGATTCAAACACATGCAATGCAACAAAACATGTTTATCTTGTTTATGTTTTACTTGTCAAATTTTGTTTACACATTTTATATTACCAAATCATTCTTTAACCGGTTAAGTCCAAGGTGAGTGTCCTCTAATGAGAAAGAGGTCAACCAAAGGATGACTTAAGACATAAGAGAGATCATGCCGTTGGTTAGTAGAAACCCTCAAAAGAGTATTAAAACCATTAAGCACAAGTCTCAATCTCAAGCTTAAACACAACCTTAAGGCTAACCAATCTCAAAGAAAATGGAAAAGTGAAGAAATGAGGGAGGTGGCAGATATTTCAGTGCTGAAATGACATGCAAAATGACACTAAATCATGCAAGCAACACATGTAATACATGCTAAAAAGCCAAAAGCACCAAACTAGTGAAGATCACAACACTATAGGCATGTAATACAAAGCTCAGCTGACCAAACCAGCTCTAGACAGAGTTAAAATATGCCAAAACAGTGACTAAAACATCCTGAGATTGAGGTACAAAGGGCTAGAAAAACATGCTCACATGTTAGCTTGCAAACAAGACTCAAAACACAACTCTCAAAAGCAATGAAAGAGTGAAATAAATGAGCATGTGACAGAGCTATATACACTGAAATTACATGTTAAAAAACACTACAACATGCAATCATTCCAAGCAAAACATGTTTAGAGGCCTAAAATACCAAGCTAGTGAAGCCATTTGCACTACAGCTATACAAAACAAAGCCCACATGACCAAAGTAGCCCAAAACAAAGCTAAATCATGCCAAAACAGAGGCAAACACATGCTGAAAATAAGCTAAGTTAAGCTACAAAAACATGCTACCATGTGATACTAACTAGGCATGGAAGTGAGACACAAGGAGGGGAGGCTAACCCCTCTATTTTTGGACTTCAAAACATGCTTTTTACCACTTAAATAACTTTGAATTTCAGTGGTTTAAAGGCCCAAAAAGTTTGATTTTAACATGCTAAAAGATGGTGCAAAGGCTCAGACAAATAAACAACAAGAAGGGTAGAAAACCCCTTAGCACAAAATGACTTCAAACCAACATGTTAAGGCCCAAAAATTAGAACTTTTTGTTGTTGAAAACTAGGCCCAAAACAGTATAAAGAGATGGCAAAGCAAGTATGTACAAAGAGTTTAAATGAGGTAAGTGTAACGACCCCAAAAGTCATCCTTATTTAACTAGGGGTTAATGTGTTTTAATTCACCTATATCTATTGGAATTGAGAATGTTTTGCCTTATTTTGGAGTATTGAGTGAGGTGGTGGTATTATGGTAAAGTAAGATTGGACCAAGGAATATTACCCGGATAGTTATTCTACGATCAGCCGTCACTCATTTGCCCTTTTCTTTTTCCACACTTTGAATTTGGATGTGAGGTTAGAACCATTGGAAAGCTTATTTCCGGGGCTTCAATTTGGATACAAGAACGACCTAAAACGGAGTCCGGATGGGAGAGTTACGCATGTTTGAAGTTTTGGAGTCTGTGCTGGAACAGGTCCGCTCGAGCGGGAATATGGACGCTCGAGCGGGAATTACGGGACAGCAGCTTTAAACACGAATTTTTGGATCATTTCTCACACTTTCCTTTTCCCCTCTTCTCTCCTCTCTCCCTAGGTCCGAAAACCCTAGGGTTTTGATCCCAAATCCTCACTATTTCTCTAAGTTTTGATCAAGATTTTCCACCAAGGAAGGAAGAAGGCATGAAGATCAACGTTTGCAACCGATTGGAATTCCGAAATTATGGAGGAATCTCGCTAAGGCTTGCTTAATTCTTGAGGTAAGAATCTTGAGAGTTAAATTGATGGGTTAGAGTGATGGACCATGTATCCTAGGTGTATAAGCAATGGAAAAATTGGAATAAAGAGTGATGAATTAATAAGTTTGAATTTGTCTTGAATTTTAATGTTTTCTTGAAACCCTAGGTTGGGTAATGATGTTAATTGATGATTTGGCAAATTGGAACTAGAATCATGAAATTAGTGGGTTGAATTTCATATGTACAAGTTTAATTGGAATTTGGAAATGTTTGGAATTTATGTTTAAAATTTGCGAATGAACTTTGTTATAAATGATTCATGGTTGATTCATGCTTGATTTATGAGAGTTTCTCATTAATTAATTATTTTGACACTATATGTAGTGTTGTATGCGATTATACCTCAATCCTTGGCTGTATATCATGGAATCATGTTTATATATGTGTTATGTTTCAAGAACATGAAGAACTTGAATCCAAGAATGGAATTTAAGAGAGAATGACTTGTATGTTATGGTAATGTTAGGTTGGAATATTGTCTTAATTTTACCTTGGGTTGCATGAAAATGGCATGAAAGTGGAGTTAGGGTACCAAATTGGAAATTCAGAATTTCAGGAATTTGCCTGGTCCGCTCGAGCGGCGGAAGTCCCGCTCGAGCGGGAAAAACGACCTCCCAGCAGTTTTATAAATTATTCAGTCCGGTCGGGCGGGCAAAGTGGGCCCCGGCGGGGGGCCCCTTTTCAGGCAAAAATGTTGTTTGTTCAGTTTTGAATGCTCAACCCTCTGGTACTTTTAGAATATTTCTCTAATGACTTTAAGATAATAATAAATTCATGCTATCATGTAAAGGAAAAATCAGAGAAATAATCTATGACTCACATGGATGATATGACCTCAGTTTTGGAATATTGAAATGAGATTCAAGGGTTTATTTTGCATTATGTTGAACTACAAATGGTTTTAATAAATTAAGTGGTGTTGGCTTTGTCGGACTATATTGGGTTAACTAATATTGAATTGAATAGATTATGATGAATTATATTTGACTTACGTGAATTGTATAGGGTCAGCTACAGGGGCGGACCAAGCACCTGAACACTGTGAGTAATAGTACCTCTAACATATGTCATTGACCGTTAATCAATATTGTTATTGACATTCTATTCTCCGTGAGCTAATATGTTAACATGTGTGTTGATTAAGAATCGATATGAACATTAAAATAGTGATCACACACCGGTATGATTCTGAACTTACTCTGTATTTTGGGTTATGGCTAATGATTATTGATAATGTACCATCCTACGAATTACCCATACTTCTGTATACGAATTGCATACAACTATTAACACTGTGAAGTTGGTTTATAAGTTATTCCGGCCTGTTGACGTAATGGAATCTATATACATTACGGAATTGTGGTATTTATGTATTTCTGAAAGCGTGTAAGCTGTAAACTATGTTGCCTTTTGTTATGATTATCGAACGCTCGTTAAACTTATGTTATGTATTTTCAGTATACCATGATAGGAAATGATTGATTCTTGAAAAGCTATGATATGTTGGAAATGAACGAACGAATGTCCAGTTTTCTAAAAAGTATTTGTGGCACCCTTAGTCCGGATGGCCTCGCCGGGTAACAATACTGCGGCCTATGGCCTCGCCAGGTAACAATACCGTGGTCAAGTATCAACCTTGTGGTCTTCGGACCTACCTGTTGTGGTCTTCGGACCTACCTGTTGTGGTCCTCGGACCTACCTGTTGTGGTCTTCGGACCTACCTGTTGTGGTCCTCGAACCTACCTGTTGTGGTCTTCGGACCTACCTGATCTGATGGCTAATGGTGTACACATATGATCTTATGAAAAATCTGAATATGGAAATGACTATGAATATGATTACGAAAATGGTTTGGAATATGGAAATACATAAGACTCTGTTTCTGATAAGATTATGTTTTTGATATTTCTGGACCGTTAGGTCATTCTAATACTTTCTGGTATGGAACAAAGTGTTGTACGGAACGAAGTGCTACACTTTGGTGGGAACCACCTCTGGAATCCGTACGAGCCACCTCTTGAGTCCATACATCTGTTATTTCTGTTACCACGCTTACGTGTTCTGTTATGTCTGTTAGTTCGGTTATTTCTGTCATTTCTGTTATTTCTACTATTATTACTGTTATTTATGAACCCATGATCGTTTTGCATCTGTAGGCCTATGGTTGTTCTGTATAAACTGGGCTTAAAGCCATTATGTTAAGGAAATTGGACTATGGCTATTTTGGAAATAATCACGGCATATAGTTAATCATATGTATCTACAGTTACATGTTTGGTTATTCAAGTTAAATATTACATTATTTATGTACTATTATTCACTGAGTTCGCTCATTCTATATTTTGTTTGTCTCTTGTAGGTAACCAACCAGGAGATCAGTCCTAACCTTTAAGACTTGTGTTCCTCTTGTCAACTTTAATGCGTCCAGGCACCACCTGAAGCCGTGCATTATGTACAGTCTTGTTGAGTGTTGATTTACACTCTGGACGTCTGTTGATGGTTGATTGCATTTAATTCCTTTTTCATTAATATTTTTGTTATATGCCTATTTGTAGAAATGAGTCGAGGCATATGTATGTAAACTTTTTGTATAATATTTAGTGTGATGTTGAGATCCTGGCATGTTAGGAATAGCTCAATGAATGTTATTCTAGGTATTTTATATTATTGAATGCTTCCGTTCAGGCCCCGTATGATATGTATAACAGGTTTAGTGTCTGTTTTCGAATGGGTCATGCCCAAACTTTTAGGGGCGGGTTTGGGGTGTGACAGTAAGCCTTATACCTTTAAAGCACAGCACAAAACAGCCACTCTCTTAGGCTCAAACAACCTTCCAACAGCCCAAAATATGTTCCAAGAGGCCTCAACTCCAAGGTGGTCCAATTTGGTTAAGGGCTAGTGTGAAAATGTGTAGAGAATTCTAACTATCAAGCATAAAACAAGAGGAGAGAGAGAGAATTCTAGAGAGAGAGGAAGAAATTTGCTCAACATATCCAACCTCTCAAAATGAGGGAGAGACCCCCCTATATATAGAAAATCAAGCTAAAGGCTTGTATTCATCCCTCCATAAATGTGTATGGAGATGGCCTTCAATGAACAACAGCTGGCATAACTGGCAAAGAAATATCTGAAAAAGGAGAAAAATGGCCGTCGGCCACTTTAAGTGGCCGACCGGCCACCTCAACTAGCCGACCGACCACTTCAATTGGTCGACAAGAGGGAAAAGTGGCCGACAAGGTCCCTCTCCCTTCTAGGCAAGAGGTACCAAGGTTTGGCCCAAAAACAAGCACAAAACAAAAGGGGTTCAGAGGCTCAAAGACAAGGTGTTCCGCCGAGAATTTCGGGCGCTCAAAACAAGCACAAATAAACATAATCATCGAGTGCACAAACGATGACGTCTAAGTCTTGAGGTCGGTAAAAAATGGGGTGTCTACATACCCCAGACGCATTTCTCCACTTACACCATCCTGCCTTAATCCTATGGGCCGCATCCGCATTAATCTCCTCGGCTATTGTGATAATCGACCCTAAATAACGAAAATGTTCACTCTTAGGTAGTTCTTGGTTCTCAATCTTCATTTCTCCTCTTCTTTCATTGTTATTATTACTAAACTTACACTCCGTGTACTTTGTCTTTGTTCTACTTATCCGGAATCCTTTAGATTCAAGAGCTTTTCTCCAAATCTCCAACTTTGTGTTAATTCCTTCTCTAGTCTCATTCATTAGCACGATATTGTCTGCAAAAAGTATACACCATGGCACGTCCTCCTGAATATTTCTCGCCAACTCATCCATAACTAAAACAAAAAGATAAGGGCTTAAGGTAGATCCTTGGTGTAACCCAACAGTGATAGGAAATTCATTTGTCTCTCCAGCAGACGATCTAATAGTGGTCACCACCCCTTCATACATGTCCCTAATCACATCAATGTAACCTTTTGTCACCCCTTTCTTCTCTAACACCCACCATATTATATCTCAGGGCACTCTATCATATGTTTTCTTAAGGTTACTTTCCTTAAAAGATAAATCGCTTCCATTGTTGACCTGCCGGGCATAAACCCAAATTGATTCTCTGAAACCTCTGTTATATCTCGCAATCGCCGTTCCATCACTCTCTCCCACACTTTCATTATATGACACATTAGCTTGATTCATCTATAGTTGTTGCAATTCTAGAAATCTCTTTTATTCTTATATATTGGCACTAAAATACTCTCCCTTCATTCATCTGGCATGTTCCTAGTCAACAAAATTTTGCTAAACAACCTAGTCAACCAAACAACCTCCTTTTTATCCAAGCACTTCCAAACTTCAATAGAGATATCATCGAGTTCTAAAGCCTTATTTGATTTTATCTTCTTAAGTGCAATCTCCACTTCAAAGTTCCTAATCCTGCGATAAAACCTATAGTCTTAGTTTATCGTATTACTAGCCATTTCTTCCCCTATTGCCGTACATCCATGTTCCTCATTTAATAGTTTCTCGAAATAGTTCTTTCATCTTTCCTTAATCTCTTCATCATTTACCAATACCTTAGAATCCTCACTCTTGATGCACTTAATTTGATTAAAATCTTTTGTTTTCCTCTCCCGTATCTTAGTAAGTTTGTATACCATTTTCTCTCCCTCTTTATTATCTAGTCTAGTGTATAGGTCATCATAAGCTTTCAACTTCGCCTCTCTCACTACTTTTTTGACCTCCTTATTAGCCAATATATAGCTCTTAAGGTTTTCTTCAGTTCTATCCTTCTGCCACTTTTTAAAACACTCTTTTTTTGCCTTAACTACCGCTTGAACCTCTGCCCTCTACCACTAAGTTTCCCTAGAGCAGGCTCTCGTCCCTTTCGACTCTTTAAGCACTTCCCTTGAAATTCTACTCATACAGTTGGCCATCAAGTTCCACATAGTGTTAGCATCATCTTCCAAGTCCCAAGTACCTTCCTTATCCATTCTATTCTTAAATATTTCTAGTTTATCCCCTTTTAAGTCCCACCATCTCATCCTACGACGCCCACCATCTTTCCTAGCTTGGTATTGCCCTCTAAAATATAAATCTAGTACCAAAATCCTATGTTGATAGGTCAGGCTCTCTCCAAGAATCACCTTACAATCATTGCATTTTAGGCGGTCTACTTTTCTCACTAAGAAGTAATCTATTTGGCTCTTACTTGACCTACTCTTAAAAGTTATCAAATGCTCCTCCCTCTTCTTATACATAGTATTGGCCACCACCAGGTCAGAAGCCAATGCAAAATCGAAGATACTTTCTCCAGCCTCATTTCTGTCATCAAAACCGTATCCATCATGTACCATTTCACAGCCTAATTTATCTATGCCTATATGGCCATTAAAATCTCCACCTATAATTAGGTTCTCTCCTACGGGTATCTCCTGTAAGATCTCATCCGTTTGCTCTCCCAAAAATCCCTCTTAATCTGATTATCTAATCCTACTTGAGGGGCGTATGCACTAATAACGTTCACTATATTCCCTCCAATAACTAGTTTAACTAACATAATCCTATCTCCTTTCCTAATGACCGCCACTACATTCTCTACCAGACCCTTGGCAATTATGATTCCTACCTCATTCCTACGTCTGTCCTTACCACTATAATACAATTTAAAACCGATATCCTAAATTTCCCTAGCTTTCTCACCCCCCTACTTAGTTTCTTGTATGCAAGATATACTAACTCTCCTCCTAATCAAAACATCTACCAATTCCATTGTCTTACCAGTTAAGCTTCCTATATTCCAAGTTGCTACCCTAAACCTGTAGTCTTAAACTAGCTTCTTTACTCGCGCTCGTCCAGAAAAACACGGGAACCTTTGCCCATTTTTCACCTCACCCAGGCGTCGATGCGGTGCCCCTGACTCACTTTTCGAAACACCCGGAGGCAGGCGCAACACGTCACTTGAGGGTAACGACCTAGCATTTAAACGATTCAAAGTATAATTCATTTTCATAAGGGATCCGAACGATTTTTTTTACATGTTGGCTGTCAGCTATCTAACACACAACCCTCATCCTTAATTCGGATTTGGAACCGGCAAAGTTGTTAACAACTCCGGCGGAGTTCTAAAAAAATAAAATAAGTTGACTAAAAATATTAAAAGTCATTAAAGCCAAACAAAAATCTACGTATATTTTATTCAAGTTTTGGTTTGTTTTTTAATAAACTTTTTTTTATTTTATTTTATATATTTTAGTTAAACTTTTTTACATTTTACATGCATCTAACCTTAATCTATCTAGAATGGTAAAAAAAATTATTAAAATATGAAAAAAAAAATTCAAAGAACAAAAGTTCATCTAAAAATAATTTGTAAAAACTTGGCCCAATGTGGCCAATTTCAAGCAGCCAGAGGCCCAAGAATGATGGGGGATTTTATTCAGTGTGTTTGGTTTTAGTTTTTTTTTTTTAAATTGAGCTTTTCGTTTTTTTTTTTTTTAGAGAATATTTTTTAAATTTTAAACATTTTTTTTTAACTTTTTTAGATGCACCTTAATTAAATGTATCTAAATAGTAAAATATTTATGAAAAAATAATAAATACACAAAAATATAAAAAATGTACTGAATTTTTATTTTTTATTTTTGTATTTTTTGGTATTTAATATATTTTTTAAAGATTTTTTCCACAAATATTATAATGCTTAAGTGTATTTATGTTAAGTGTATCTAAAAATTAAAAAAATTGCTTAAAATATTAAAATTATTCATTGAAAACATTAAAATAAGAAAAATAAAAAAATAAAATTTTTTGAAAATTGTTTTCTGAAAATCAGAATCAAACAAAGTCATTTGCACCCAAAAAATTATTCAATACGCTCGATTTTTCAATACTCTCTATTAAATTATTTAGGGTTATAATTTACTCTTAATACACCATATAACTTTTTACAAATTACCCTTCTTGTAAATTAAAAATGTTGAATTGACAACCATTGTTGCTTCATAATCTATCAAAAAGTTAGTAAAAAAATTAAGCTAATAAAAGAGCATCATAGTAAAACATAATTAAATCAAACAAAACTGTTTGTTATTCAACAAAAACATATCTCAATCTCTAATTTACTCCTCCTCAGTGGCAGACTCGCCATTCTTCTTGTTATGCTTCCTAGCATACCTTTGTTCCTCAAAAACTTAGGGTGCATCTTTATTAAAATCAAACAAATAAAAAAATAAAATAAAATAAAATCAAGATTGCAACTTTGCTGCCGTTTGGCAAGTTGGTTTAGGGTGGATTGGGACTAAAAACGTATAAAAATAAAATAAAATAAGTTAAATAAGTCAATAAAATAAAATATTATATTTAAATAATAATTATTTTACTTTTTCTTTCATAAAAAAAATAAAAAAATTCATAAAAATTAAAAAATTATTTCCAAACAAAGTTAATTTAACCAAGTTAAGTTAGTCAAAAAAAAAAAAAAAAATTTAAACTAAAAAAGGTTCTTTCCAAAAACGAACATTTTCACATCTTTCAAATCAAATTGGGCTGCAAACGATGATGTATATATATAAACATAAATGAGTACAAATAATATGGAGAGAGAGAGAGAGAGAGAGTGAGAGAGTACACCTTCAGTGGAGGTATGCTTTTTTTTTTTTTTTTTTTTTTTTTTTTTTTTGAGACTTCTTGATTATAAGGTGTTATTTGTTACAACTTAAAAAAGTTAAAAAAAATTAAAAAATTATTATCTTATATAAATCGCATCATTCTATTTAAGTCACATCATTTCTCTATCACATTATTTCAAAACTAACTTATACCTAATCCATATTTTATAACAAGTTAAAAAGTGTACTTATTTAAATCATCTCAAACCAAACTGGTTATAGGTAATATGATTCCCAAGTTATATGTTTTTACATAAATATATACATATATAGAAATAAAAAATTATACTTTAATATTTATGTGAATACTTATCTCATCTTTAATAGATTGTTTCAAAAAATAATTTTGATTATTATTCTTATCTATCATTTGATTTTGTTCAAATTTTATTCTATTTGCAAGTAATAACATAATAAGAAACAATGATATTGATGATAATAGTGAGTTTTAGTGAGGTAGATTGGGGTTTTGAAATGAGAAAGAAAATAGAAAGAAAATAATTAAAATTTGAAAAAAAAAGATGATAAAACTTGAATATAAAGAAAACTTATGAGTGATTAAGGTGTACATGAGGAAAAAAAATTTATTTTATTTAAAATTTAATGTGTATCATTCTTATTAGTAAATTTATATTATGGTATAATTAGAAATTTAATTGAGCGTATTACTATTTGAATGCAAATAAAGTCACTCAAGATAATCAACAAGTAGCCCAAACTTCTAACAATGTGAAGAAAATGTCATTTCAATGCAGACATTGCTTTGGAAAGTAGATTAAAAGTTGTTTTTGTTTTTTTTTTTTTAAATTTTTTTTACTTTTGTAAAAAATATATATAAAAAAATAAAAAAAATAATATAACCTAAAATAGATTAAAAATCAAATTGATTTTTAACCAAGTTTTCAAAACAGACCATTATTCGAAGAACTTATTTGGGGGATTTGGCGCAACTAGAGGTGGTTTAGCACATCCATCAATTAGAGGTGGTTTAGCACATCCATCATCATCACATAAAGAGGGTAATTTATAAATACATTTTTAAAAGTTGTTTAAAATATAAATTATTTTTTATAATTTTAAAAATTATATTTCATTTCTTTAAATTTATAATCACATAACTAATGACTCGTTTTGTTGATAAATTATCAAGTTAGTTGACAACTTTTAATGATGTCATACATATATTTTAATTAACAATTCATATAATTTTATTGTTGTATAGAAAAATAGTTAAAAAATTTATTTTTTTTTTGGGTTAATTTTAGAAAAGAAAAAAGAAGGAAAAATTATTGATAAATCCTATTTAGAAGTGTTTTAACCCAAGAAGTCCATGAAGAAATTTTTTAACCCATTTAGTCCCATGTATGTATAATTTTATTTCATAAAATCCTTTTTCTTGATTTACACTATTTTCTTGGACACTTATGCCCTTATATTTAATTTTGATACCCTTATAAATATTTTTTGAACGGTTAGCAATTTTATAATGTGAACATTCATATTTTAAAATTCACATTGGTAGGAATGTAAAATTGGCCCGTGGACGGCCCGAAACCCGCCCGCGAGCCCGGCCCGGCCCGGCCTGTTGACAATGTAAATATTCACATTGGCATGTTAACATTCACATTAATAGGAATGTAAAATTGGCCCGCGTCCTGTGGCGGCACGAAACCCGCCTGCGGCCCATGGGCGGGCTCGGTCCGGCCCGTTGACAATATGAATATTCACATTGACATGTTAACATTCACATTGATAAGAATATAAAATTGGCCCGCGGCCCATGGGCGACAAAAGCCGGCAGTTCGGCCGTTGACAATGTAAATATTCACATTGACATGTTAACATTCACATTGATAGGAGTGTAAAATTAGCGCCGTGGTTCGAAACCCTCCCACGGCGTGGGTGTGGCAAGCGGGCGCCGACTTAGTTAACAATGTGAATATTCACACTGACATGTTAACATTCACATTGATAGGAATATAAAATTAGTCCGCGCCTCGTGATGGCCAGGGCGGCATGGCCCGACTATGTTGACAATATCAATATTTACATTAACATGTTAACATTCACATTGATAAGAGTATAAAATTGGCCAGCGGCCCAGGGCGGGCCTGACCCGATCCGTTGACAATGTGAATATTCACATTGATAAGAGTGTAAAATTTGCCCGCAACCCGTGGACGGCCCGAAACCCGACCGCAGCCCGAGACAAGCTTGGCCCGACCCGTGACAATGTGAATATTCACATTGACATGTTAATATTAACATTGATAGGAGTGTAAAATTTGTCCGCTGCTCGAAGCTTGCCCGCGGCCCGGGGTAGGCCCGGCCCGTTGACAATGTGAATATTCACATTGACATCTTAAAATGCACATTGATAGGAATGTAGAATTGGCCCGCGTCTGCGAAGCTTCTTCGCCCATGACGGGCGTGCCTCGTTTGGGTCCGGGCCTGAGCATGTCCGAGACCCTAGGTTATGGCCTAGGTCATCACTTTGAAGCCTAGCCCGACCCATCGGCCTAGCCCGCGCAGAGACGCAATGTATTTTTTTGTGGAAAATAATAAAATTTTGATAGAAAAAATTAAAAAGAATTAAAAAAAAATGGCCAAGCCCGCCCAAGCTCGACCTAAGCTCGAGGCTAGGCCCAGGCCCACCGGCCCGACCCGAGGCTCGATCCATCGCCTCATTCAAAGCCCGAATACCCTTGTGCCAGGGTTAGGGCCTAGGCTTAATTTTTTGGCTCATGGGCCGGCCCGACCCGGCTCGAGAAAGGCTCGTTTGGGCCCAGGCTCGAGCCTAGTCCGAGACCCTAGGCTAGGGCCTGGGCCATCACTTTGAAGCCTAGCCCGGTTAAGGCCCATTCAAGACTCAGTCCGAGGCCCAGCCCGCGCCGAGGCCTGGTGTCTTTTTTTGTGGAAAATAATAAAATTTTGATAGAAAAAATTAAAAAGAATTTAAAAAAAAATGGCCAGACTCGCCCCGGGCCACCCACGGACCGTGGGCAAGTTTCGGGCAGCCACGAGGCACGAGCTAATTTTACACTCCTATCAATGTGAATGTTAACATGTCAATGTGAATATTCACATTGTCAACGGGCGCGGGCCGAGCCGGGCCAGCCCTGGGCCGCTGGCCAATTTTATACTCTTATCAATGTGAATGTTAACATGTCACTATGAATATTCACATTGTCAACAGGCCGGGCCGGGCCCGCCCCGGGCCGTGGGCGGGTTTTGGGTAGCCACGAGGCACGGGCTAATTTTACACTCCTATCAATGTGAATATTAACATGTCAATGTGAATATTCACATTGTCAACGAGTCGGGCCGAGCCGGGCCTGCCTCGGGCCGCTTGCCAATTTTATACTCTTATTAATGTGAATGTTAACATATCAATGTGAATATTCACATTGTCAACGGGCCGGACCGGGCCTGCCCCGGACCGCCCATAGGCCGCGGGCGGGTTTCGCGCCGCCACGGGACGCGGGTCAATTTTATACTCCTATTAATGTGAATGTTAACATGTCAATGTGAATATTCACATTGTCAATGGGCCGGGCTAGCCCTGGCCCGACTCGAATTTTTCCGGACACCCACGAGGATCGACATGGGCCGGACCCCTACACATTGACGATATGAACATTCATATTGACGGTGTGAACATTCACATTAGGGGTATTTTGGTAATTATGTCACCCATAAAACTTATTGAAATATAAGAAAATAATGTGAACTAAATAGAACATAAGTGGATGAAAATGGTATTTTGGTCTTCTTATCTCAAATAGGACTTAATGAAATAGTCAAAAGGAATATGAGTTGGATGGAATAAAACTCTTAGAAAGTGAATTTATCAAAAAAAACTCCCAAAAAAAAATCTAACAATAAAATTTTTATAATTTTTAAAATTATATATAAAAAAAAAAAAAAATCTGTATTGTATGTAAATGTCATCATACTCAAATAGTTTGAGAAGGGCCCAACCCCCACTCACAGGGGAACTCTGTTGAAGAAATGGTCTGCAAGGCACAAAAGTGTTCAAATGGTCAAAACCCTGACTTCCAATAGTGGATGCGTTTATGCTATTTTAAAAAGTATGTTGACATGCCTTATTACATGTTTCTTACCTAGAAAATTTTTTATTTTTTTTATTTTCTATTCCTAAATTCTTAGGTCAAGTTTGGGTACTTTCAAATAATCTAAAAAGTCAAAAAATTACTCAAAAAGTTAAAAAGTTAACACTATTCATCAAAAGTCAACAATTACGGCTGCACAACTCCCCATTCAAATTTTCCTCTAAAAACCAATTTTCACAATTTTTTATTACACATTTTTTCATAAAAAGTCAAAAAGTTAACCCAAACATCCATATTTTCAATCTCAATTTTTTTGTCTAAAAAGATAAAAAGTGCACTTATTTAGTCTTCCCAAACAAGGCCTAAATTATCTATTTAATTCTTAAATTATTGATTGAGTTTATTAAATTTCTAAAGTATACAAATTAAAACATATTTAGTCCCTGAAAGAATTACAAAAATAAAATATAAACCTATGAGTATTATAATTTAGTATAAGATACTGCGTACTTGAGATTTTATTCTAGAAAAACCTTAAATTTCTATTTTATCTTTAAAAAATATTTTGTTTCATTGTGTGTTTAAATTAGTATCGGAGTTTGGTTTGTCAGTCATGCTAATAAAATTGTATGAGTATTAGATATACTAAAAAAGTAAAATTAGATAATTTAAATAAAACGCTTCACTAAAAAAAATAAAAAATACATTAATTAAGTTATAAAAAGAACTTAGCAAAAAAAATTAAAGAAATCATTTAGATTTTATAAACAAATTCTGACATATATATATACTATACAAAGACAAGCAAATAGCCATTGTAAAAGATAAGTACGAAAATATTATAGATAATTAGCCCTACTCTTATAAAGAAAATTCACCACAAGAACTTACGCCAACTTTTTAAAGAAATAATAAAAATTTGAGATTTTTTTGAAATAAAACTTTAACTAAATATGATCTTTTACTAATTTATAATACTTATGAACTTATATTTTATTTTTATAATATTTTTAAGATTAAATAGGTTTGAATTAAATATTTTGGAACTTAATAGATTCAATTGATAATCTAGGGGTTAAATAGACATTAATTTACGTACTTTAGTGATTTTAGTATACTCAATTTATAGTTAAGTAACCGCTTGACGATATTTTTATGGTAATAAACCATTTTTTTATTTGTTTCTTTACTTAGTTTTATTTTGATATTTTAATACTAATTTTTTATTAGTGATAATAATTAGATTTGAATGGTTCCGATTTGATCAGATAACTTGTAAGAAAAGGTGAACTAAGTCTTTGAGGTATCAGTGTAGTGCCGGCTAAAGACCTTCTGATGTATTCATCAGATGTGTAGACTTAGAGAGAGAGAGAGAGAGTGAGTGTGTGTGTGTGTGTTAGAGTTTAGGGTTTATAGTCCACATCTTGACTTTTTGGCCCTGTTTGGTAGTACTGTAGAAAAGTGTTTATAGCTTATACCTTATAACTAAGAATATAAGCTGATTTCTGACTTATAAATTAAGCTTCTCCTGTCCCACTCATAGAATAAGTTGATTTCTGACTTACAAAAAGTTATAAGCTGTATTGTTAAGCTAAACCAAACACATCAAAATAGTTTAAATTAAGCTAAAAATTAAAATAAATTGAAATTAAGCTATACCAAATAGGGCCTTTATAGAAGATCTTTATCTTGAGCCACTAGTGATGGTGGGTTTCAATTTCACTGAGTTGTGGGTCTTATGAGTTGATCTGTCAACTGGGTCCTCACTAATTGTATATATATTAGTAGCCCCATTTCGAGTGATGCTATAGTTGAAAAAAGTGAATTAAAATTATTTATGGAGCCCTAAATTGACTTGCACATCTTAGTTATGTATGTATCAATTAGTAAAAGAAATCTTTATTGAAGCAAAAAAAAAAAAAAAGGGAAATTATATTTCAATGGAGGTTTGAATAATTATTCTTAGATTAGTAATAAACAACATAAATATTAAAAAATAAAATTACAATTTTTTTCATGTTTTTATTTTTAAAAATTTCTCCAATAGATAATTTCCTGGGGAGCTACAAATTCCAAGTCTTAACTGACACAACCTTTTAGTTATTACAAAAATGTTTTCTCATCTTTTTCCTCCCCATTTCATATTCAGTAACATAATTTTTATTTTTAAAAATGTTCTAAGAAAATCTCAAAAATTGCTATCTATATGGGGTTGCTGTATATTGAAGGCGATTTGTTAGGAATCCTTAGCAAACTCTTACGAGTGCAGGCAAATTCTATTGTACAGAAAACATTCAACGTAAGTTGTACATTCTGTTTCTAAATATGTGAATTTATCCCCCTCCCCTCCTCTCAAAAAAGCCAGTGATTTCAAATTTCTAGTTTGGCATAACTTAAGGCCTCGTTTGGGAACAGGCTAATTTAGTAACTTTTTGGCTAATTGGCTAAAAAGGTAGGTAAAAAAAACTTGTATGTTTGGGATGACTTTTTGGCTAATTACGAAAAGCTGTGCAAAAAGTAGAGAGAAAATAGAATCTTTGACTTTTTGGTATAGGTTGTTGGCTTTTTAGCTAAAAAGATAACTTTTTGGCTAAAAAGGTAACTTTTTGGCTAATTGGCTAATTTAGCCACTCCCCAAACGGGGCCATAAGTCAAAAAGTCACTATCTTATTTAAGTCACATTATCTTATTTAAATCACATCACCTCTCTAACACATCACATCAAACTCAACCCAAACCCACCAATAAGTCAAAAAGTGTACTTTTTTAAGACATCCCAAACCAACCAAGTTGTGCCATGGTAAACCTTTCAGCTATCAAATTTAGAACTCCAACTATACTTATAACATATTAAGGCCTCGTTTAAGAATTGATTATTTTTATTAATTTTTTATAAAAATATGTGCAAAAAATAAAAAGAATAATGTAACAATTTATAGTATTTTTTTTGGGCAATGTTTTCGATAATCTAAACCGTTCAATATGTAAAACTCGTCGAGTACTATATATTTATAAAAAATCACGTTGATCGATATCAATAGCTATATAATCAAATCAGTTTTTTGTAAGCCATTTATTTTTCACCGTCCATTTTTTTTCATAAAAAACTGATTTGATCATATAGCTATCGATATCCGATCAACGTGATTTTTTACAGGCATATAGTACTCTACGAGTTCTACACATTGAACGGTTTAGATTATCGAAACACGACCCGTAGTGGGCCCTAAAGGACCGGACAGCACCGTCCAATCCAAATTTGAACCGGAGAGAAGCTGTTGCCTTTATTTTTTATACTATAAACCCAACCTTCCGAACGAAACCTGAGAACTAGTAGACCCATAGGCCCATCATCAAAAGCTCACCAAACCACCTAGATGTAATTGAAGTTGCCCACCCCGAAAAAAAAAACCCCCCCTCAAATAACTCATAACAAAATTATGAGCAAAGGAAAGTAAAATAATAATAATAATAATAATAATAATAATAATAAGTTTTTTTTTCTTTTTTACAAAAAGAAATTGCAATTGTGTTGAATTAAAATATTTTATGAATAATTTTATTTAGTAGAGATTAGTTTTACGAAATTGGAACTGTGAATCTTTTTTATAATCTCATCATACATTTAGTACTTTTAACTATTAATCGAACATGAATTAAAAATGACACAATATAATAATATGAAAATTAATTAATTTAATTAATATTGAGATAATTATAATATGAACTCGAAATAACATAATATGATATCCATTTATAGTGGAGATTTTCTAAATTTGGTTAAAATGTGAAAGTCCAGGCTATCTCTTTTGCCGTCCCTTAGTGATTTTTTTTACTATAAACGCAACTTTTCCTGAATACTAGTAAACCCATAGGCCCACCATCAAAAGCTCACCAAACGACCTATAGATGTAATTGAAGTTGCCCACAGCTTCACATCACAATAACACCCCAAAAAAAAAAAAAAAACTCAAAAAATTCATGACAAAATTATGAGCAAAGGAAAGTAAAATAATAATAATAATAATAAGGTTTATTTTTTTAAAAAAGGAAATTGCAGTTGAATTGAAATTAAAATATTTTGTGAATAATTTTATTTAATAGAGATTAGTTTTATGAAATTTAAATTGTGAATTTATTTTTTATAATCTGATTGTACATTTGATACTTTTAACTATTAATCGGGCATGAATTGAAAATGGCATAATATAATAACATGAAAACTAATAGATTCAGTTAGTATTAAAATAATTATAAGACAAACTCAAAATAACATGATATTATATTCATTTATAGTTGAAATTCTCTAAATTTTGTTAAAATATGAAGGCCTAGGCAATCTCTTTTGCCGTTCCTCGTAAGGGCCATAGTTAGACAAAAAAATGTGTAGTACTTGTCTTACATGGTAATTTATTTGAGAGATACAATGATAATAAAAATAATTTGAAAAAAATAATATGAATTAAAATAATTAGTGTGGGTAAATAGAACCTTCCTTAGATATTAAAAAAAAAAATATTCTTACAAATAAATAAATAAATAATTTGAAAAAAAAAAAAAAGCAGCCACGCCAATATAGAGAAGTTATTGATTGGTCATGCGGTATCATCACGTGGTGCTCCACATATGCTTTGATGTTTTTTTTTTTTTTGAACAATCACATAGGCTTTGATTTGTAGAGATAACAAAACTCACGATTTTGTATTGGGTGATAGAAAACAAGAAGGGACATGAAAATTTGTGATTGGTCATAGCATAATTACGTGTCACTACAACAAAAAAAGCTTTTGATGACAGACTGATTTTGTCTCCAAACATCAAATTTTCGTCACTAAAGTGATTTGCAACGAAAAAAATTTGTCACCACGTTCGTGACCTATACGTTGTCGCTAAAAGTAGCTAGTGACGAAAAACAGTTTCGTTGCCTATTTTTCATTTTTGGCGACGAAATGTTTCGTCTCTAAATGTTGAATTTTTCGTCCTCTAAAACATCAATTTCGTCACCAAAACTAAATAATATTTTATTTTAATTGTTTTTTGCGACGAAATATTTTGTCACCAAATATATTTTAGTGACGAAAGTTTTTCTCACCAATAATATGGATTAAGGTGACAAAAAAATCCGTCACTAAAATGAGCAGAAACGAAAATTATTCAATGACAAAAAACATTTTGTCACCAAATAGTTTAATTTAGCGACGAAATATTCAACAAATGTGACAAAATTATTCATCATATTTTTTGAAAACTAATAACGACATTTTTTATTTCTTTGCTAATAAAATCAAAAAAATTTAAAAAGGGGTTACTATTTTAATATTAAATTTTTTCTTTTCAGTAAAAATTCCCTACGCATTTCAATAACATGTGCAATAACTTGTCCGATGGCCTATTCAATAACCTGTTCAATAAAATATCTATAACAAATCAATACAAAAATCTGTTCATTTTCATAAATATCACAATCGAATTTCAGCACCATCTACAAAAATACAATATGAACTGCATGCGGATTATAGACATGTCTTCTAATATCCACAAAAATATAATATCAACCGCATGCAGACTACCAAACACGTCTTCTAATATCCACAAAAAACATGTCTACTAATATCAACAAAAATAAAATATCAAGTTCGGATTACCAACATGTCCTGTAATACCAACAAAAATATAAAATTTACAACGCAACCAAAATACATGTAAGGTAATATGAACAAAAACACAAAATGAGCTAGCTTCTGCTCTCCAAATTACCAAACATGTCCATATTAAATCTCCAATCTGCAAAAAAAAAAAGAATGCAAATTAGACAATTATTATCTTATCAATTAAATATACAATTTAAAATGCATTTTTTGACTTAGTTTTCAAAACGGGAGTCCGGTGCTAGTTCCGTAAGTTTCTACAACTTACATTGGTCCCTCCTAAGGTGTTTGAGGTGTTCCGCTAGCGTTCTCGTGCCTATTACACGATTTTGCCCCCCGATGACCTATTTACAAGCTTAACTGTTGGAAAAATTTATTTTTGGACTTAGTTTTCAAAACAGGAGTCCTGTGCTAGTTCCGTAAGTTTACACAAGTTACAACGGTTGCTTCCGAGGTGATTGACGTGTTCCCTGGGCCTTCTCGGGTTTGTTTAACGATTTTAGCCCCCCGATGGCCTATTTTCAAGCTTAAGAGTTGGAAAAAAATGCATTTTTAGACTTAGTTTTCAAACCGGGAGTCCCGTGCTAATTTCGTAAATTTTCACAACTCATATTGGTCTCTCTCGAGGTGTTTGAGGTGTTTCCTGGGCCTTCTCGTGACTGTTACACGATTTTGGCTCCCTATGACCTATTTTCAAACTTAAATGTTAGAAAAGTGCATTTTTCGACTTAGTTTTCAAATCGGGAGTCCTGTGCTAGTTCCGTAAGTTTTCACAACTTACATTAGTCCCTCTCGAGGTGTTTAAGGTGTTCCTCTGGCCTTCTCGTGACTGTTACACAATTTTGGCTCCCGAATAAAAAAAATAAAATTCATCAAAGATGAAAGTTTCAATCAAAGAATCGTAAGTGATGTTCAAACCTACCAAGTATATGGTAGTGTCTTATAAGTTAACTACTACTAGTGATAGAATTTTAAGTTGAATAAGCAGGAAGTTATCATGTATGAGCAGTGAAAAATAGCATAATACCCATGTAACATAACATGATTTGTGTTGCAACCCCCAAAATAGTGGGGAGCTAAAATTTTTAATATTTGATTATCACTTATGTACATGTCAGCATACTTGGAGGATTGAAAGGTAGAACAAGGATTTTAGTTCCAAGAGTCAGTGAGTTTGCTTTGGTGTATGATGAGATATATGGTCTCTACACTTGAATAATAGCCACTCTTAGGTTTATAATTTTAGTAATGGAATCCTAGTTTACTTGGGTCCCATTGAATTTCCAAACATTCCTAATTTTCCAAAATGACTACATTGCTGCAAAAGGAACTACTTCCTAAATTTTTCTTTCTCATTTTCTGCACTTGATATTATAGCTGAAACCTTTCCACCACTGTAATAAACCACTAATAGATTTGATTCATACCTGAAGGATCTGCTTCCCATATCAATTTATCTTCATTGCCTATGAGCAGAGGTAGTGCATTGACCAGTAATTCCAAGAGCATGTTAAGAAGTTCTACTCCCCAGGTGAGCAAATTTATTCTAAACTCCAAATTCCATTCTGTAAAGTTTTTTACAAAAATTGTTGAGTTTTCTTTTTATATAAAAGACTAATATGAAGGAATATTAGAGAACTACAAACTATACCATTGAAATTAAAGTAACCAACATCAAATTTATCCATTAGATAAAGTAATTAAAACTTCCCCTACCCCACAAATAAATTAAAAAACAAAGGCAAAAAGAATTGAATGAATCTTTTTTTTTTTTTTAAACCTTGCACTGAATTGAAATTTTCCCAACATACAAATTAAACCCAACTAAAACCTACAGAAGGACATTTCACATAGAAAGCTCATATAAAGGAAAGAAATAGACAACCACAAATGAAATCCTATAAGTAAATTTCAAAGAAACTCTAGTTCTTCTCACATAATCTCTCTCTTCCTTTCTCTGTTCATGGGTCAAGATTGTTGATATGCATTGTTGGACCCATTTCATAATAAATTAAACTTTTAAATAATTGGGACTCTAGAACAAACTGACATAATTTTAAACAATGTAAATTTAGATGTTTGAAAATTTAGCACCTCTATCCTATAATGACAAAGTTATGGAGGATTGTCAACTCACCCTATAGGCTACACATAAACCATTCATGTGAAGTGAAATTGTTGCTCGTCAACTTTAATAACAGTGAGCATTTAAGAATAAAATACATTTATGTTAGTTGCATAAAATGCCTACCATTTGAAGACAAAATTTCTAGATGGCAATTCTGCAAGGTACAAGTAAGAATAAGCATTTATGTCATCAACCATTGAAGTCATTTTCACTTCTTCAGTGGCACTCAACCCTACAACCGTGATTAATGCAATGTTGATGAGAAAAAATAACCAAAATACAAATAGAGCAATCATTTTTCCAAACTGACCTCAACCCATCTCGAAAAAAATAAATAATGCAAGCTTGTCAATGTCATAAAAATATATTGTTGATGTCAATGAATATCACATAAGGTTTACACAAAATCTAACACATAGGAGGAGAAATGGAAGGAGTGGGAGATATCCTTCCTCTTGTTTAAGTAGGTAATAACTAACCCTTTTATAGCAACATTTTTTTAATAGATAAGCTAAGGAGGCTTGAACTTGAGTATTTTTATTTAGGGAATGCGACCCAAGTCATTGGGGTATCCTATGAGAGGGTGTCCTTTGACAATAATTATAAAAGAAAGGTATGTGCATGAACTAAATGAAAAACGGAAATAAGTTTTAACAACTCACAAACTAAGGGGTATACTTTAGAGTAAAAAATTATCTTAATCAAAACCTCCATTTCCCTCCTATCTATGTAGTTTCTCTTCCCTCCTTAAAAACAATCCAAACATAGTGAATAATAAATATCAATCATTTTCCCCACCTATCCTTCATTTCTCAAAAACTTTCAATCCAAAGATAGTGTAAGAGAAACTACTAATAAAAATTAACCCAAAATCATCTCCAATTCTTCTTATAAAACTGCAAATTTGTCATTATCACCAAATTATAAAATAATAAAGTATTCAATACTCTATCATTATCATCAAGATATATTACTAACGTGTGAATTTAGTAATCATTACAAGAATTCAGAAAAACCCATCTGAAATTTGTCTGGCACTAAGAAATATAATATACCCAAAATTCAAATTCAAATACTTACAATAACCAAAGAATAAACATCCAATGAATTGTGAAATTTCTTACTGTGGAAAGATTAGGGCAAGTGAAAAGTAATGAGAGAAATAGAAAAATAGAACTAAAAAGCAATAAACACAGGGCTTACATAATAAAACCCTAGAAATTGAAGGATAGACAACAATTGCCGTCGTGGAGGAGGAAACCTCGATTGATGTTAGTATCGTCCGTCATCTTCAAATCTCCCCTCTCTGATAGTCGATGTGAATGTGATCCAAAAATAGAGCTCTCTTGTTTCTTGCCATGGAAGGGGAGAGAGAGACAGAGAATAACAGCGGTGGTGGTGAGCTGATTGGCACAGCAGCAATGGTGAGGAAAGAAGGGGCTAACGATCAGCAGCAAGGGAAGGAGAAACCAACGGCGGCGATGAGGAAAGGCTGTCGGTGGTGAGCTGATCGACACAACGGCAATGTGTGTGAATCGATGAAATGGTAACAGCGTGTCACGACCCAAACCTGTCCCTATAGGTTTGGCACCGTAACCGGCCAGTAATCCGAGGATTACCTACAGCCTTTGAACAGATTAACAAAATATTAGGGGCTAGCGGAAGCAATTAAGAATATACAACGTCCATTGAGCTGTGCAGACTTATATGAGACAGAAAAATTTAAAACTTTTTATATACATATATACATATCATCCTCACGTCATAATATATATATATATAGATTAAGCAGAAAGGGACTTAGTCCCTTTTTCAAAATACACATGACTTGAAGAACCAAACAATAAAACATAACTTAAACTTTAAATTACATAACGATAACACTTAACATATCCGGAACCTCCACAGGAGGCACATAGGTTGGCTGACAGAACAGATTCTAAACAGATGCCTCTAAACCTGGTCACGCGCCTGATCACCTACATACATAAATAATACAGTGAGCTAAAGCCCAGTGAATAATAACAGAGTAAAGGGTTTAATGAATGTTGTCCATGACAGTTACATAGAATAGAATCCAGTAGTTCATAACAGTTACAGATTCAGAAATCGTAATTCAGTTCGTGTCAGAATCACAATTTGTCCAGATCATATACAGAAATCATAAGTCATGCGTAAGCATACGTGATACATTCATTAGCTCTCACAAATACAGTTGACCCATAAAGGGACGGCCATAAAGGCAAACAGTTGACCCATAAAGGGACGGCCATAAGGCAAACAGTTGACTCACGTGCACGGAGATGATACAGTTGGCTCATGAGACGTACAGTTGGCCCATAAAAGGACGTAAGGATCCATAAACAGTTGGCTCATGAGACGTACAGTTGGCCCATAAAGGGACAAAATAGAACATATTTGAGGCTAAGAATGTCACGAATACATTTCAGAAAACATTGGACAACCATTCATTCATAAAGAAATATTATTTCAGAAAACAGATCTTGTTTCATCACACAGAAAGTAGATACAATTGAACATAACTTTACTAAGTTATTACTCACAGATAGCCGCAGAAGCAAATCGGATGGACTGGACATATCAGGAAAATCAGGCAGACAATGGCGCGTGACCTACACAAGCACATCACATATACACATTGAAATACAATATTACTCCTTTGATTAAACTTGCCATTTCTAGTCCGAAGTTCTACTACGTTTATTCTTTCTCATTTAAATAAACCGAGTTCTTATTTCACATATTCTTTCATCACTAAGTCCTTCTTTTCCAAACAGATTGATCCTTTACTTGACTTCTTAAACAATTACCACTAGATCAATAATTCATTCATTAACTAACTAATCTATGTTGGTTAGTAGCTTATTATTCTTTATTGAGTCATAAATCATGTCTAGAATGCATTGGAAAGAGATGAGGATAAAATATGAACTAAATGCAACTTTTCAAAACATGCTGAAAATGGGTTTCTCGGCGCCACTTTGGTACTCGCCGAAATGATCAAAGTTTGAAAACTACTGGGAGGTCGATTTTCACGCTCGAGCGGGACTTCCCTCGCTCGAGCGGACAACGAAAATTCAGAAATTCCAAAATTGCAATTAAAGTTCAAGTTTGGTATTCAAAGTCTCAAAACATATACTTTAGTATACAAACATGGAGAACCATTTATTAAATTCATAATTTGCTAAATCATTTATTCAAAATCATTTATTCAAAATCATTTCCCAATTGCTAATTTTAGTTTTAATTCATTTCCTCCATATCAAGTCAAATCCCAACTCAAAATGATTAACTTCTAACTTAATCTCCATAAATTGAACATGGCTCCAAACTCTCATTTTCTTTTTAGTTACATAAAATTGGCGTCAAGTTCTTTCTATTTTCCTTGAAATCATGAAATTGAAGTCATGAAACTTTTTATAAATTTTCCAACTAATTTCCATAATCTAAAACTTAACTTAATTTATAACCTCAATTTAATTCATAACCATAGATGTCCCAAAATATATTTAATTTAAATAAAATCTCAAATTACAAGTATGGATCAAAATCTAATTATTAAATCAACACTTTATTTAGCATTAGGATTACTTCTAACTTTCCATAATCTAGATGTTTATAAAACATTCCCTTGTTCTCTTCAAAATATGAGATTGAATTAATCCAAAATTTTCATAATCTATGATGCATGTATAAAACACTTATCAAAAATCCAACGAATTCTACATTATCAAGCTCAAATTATAATTTGACTTTTTAATTAATATCAAAACTCAATCCCAAACTCACAAGCTTTAAAATATAGGTTAAAGTTCTAAAATCTTGAAAATCCACAATGCATGTATGAAATTTCATTTCAAAATTAAGCCAACTTTAAATTGTCAAATTGTAAATCATAATTTATTTCTTGATTTAACCCAATTTAGATTTAATTAATTTTTTCTTCATACCTAACCCAAATTTAATCTCATAAATCTTTTTACACATGAATTAAATCTAAACTTTGAAATCCTAGCATGCATGCAAGGATGGATCTCAAATTAGTAAAATCAAACTCAAACTAATTAATTTCAAATTTATTTCCATAATATTTCATATGCATGTAATCCTTTTCATGTTTAGAACCAAATTCCAAATTAACTTCCATCATCTTGCTAACTTCTTCTATATATGTGAGATTGAACCCAAGTTAAACAAATATAAGAAATTATAACTCATATTCTTTGTCCTCACTTGATTTCACATGCAAACCCAAATCTTAACAATTTATAATTGATCTACAAACTTTATTTTTAATTCCCTCAAAATTCACCTTAAGTCAATTTATATCTATATTATTTAAACAATGGTAGAAAGAGAATAAAATTTCTTACCTTAAGATGATTTTTCCCACAATTTTTGACTTAAATCCCACAAGATTTTCACCTTCCCCCTTCTCTTCTTCTTCTTCTTCTTCTTCTCTCCCAGTCGTGCACTCTCTCTGCCTTTCTCTAATCTCAGCCGTGCACTCCCTCTTATTTGTCTTCAGCAGAAACAAGCCCTTATGACTCCATCTTCATCTTTTATTTCATTATTTTATTTATTAACTGAGTGGGACACTTGGCTTCTAGGATTAAATTACTAATTCATGTATTAATTAAATCAAATCTCACTTAGTCTTAACAAATTATAATTAACACTTAATCTAAATAAATCTCAATTAACACATACTTTAATTAATCATAGTTAATTACAAATTCCACATAATTTAATTAGTCTAATTGATTCCAATTAAGACCCAATCAATAGTAATTAAATTTATCAATCTGAATCAGATTTTTAATCAAACTTCCAAAATACTCCAAATATTAAATTGAATGTATTATTATTATCAATTTCGATTTCCCAAATCATTCAGGCCTTCAATTTCTAATCAGACTCAAATTTTCAACCATAAATTACATCTTCAAATTGGACACATCATAATTAAATTTAATTTATAATAACCACAATTCACCATCCTCATGACTAATCAACTCCAATTAGAACCTAATTAATCAAGTCCCAATTTTACTAAACTGAATCGAATATTTAATTAAACTCCCAAATGGATCCATAGTTAAGATTAAATTGATTCAACTTCTTAACTTCACTTCCTTAAGCCATTTGGACCCTTAATTTCTAATTCCAAAATAAACCTTCAATAAAATCATATACGAGTCAGATTCCACAATTTTCATAACTCCCAAATAAATTATAATACTCGGCAATTAAATCTCAAATCCTCTTAATTAATAAAGTACTAATCATTATACGTGATGGGGCCGTTACACAGCGGCGGTGAGGAAACTGTGTGTGTGAATGAGTATAAGATGTGTGTGAATCAGGTTTGATGGAGAAATTATTATGTGTGTTTGAGAAGAAAAAAAACCGATTGATGTTTATTTGCTTCTGTGGGCGCCAATACATTTTTATTTCCCTCTAAAATATTTAGCAACTAAATCATTTATTAGTGACAAAATTATTTCTTCACCAAAGATAAAAATATTGGCCACAAAAATAATTTTGTCACTAAATGATATTAAAATAATAACAATTATTTGTGACAAAAATATATTGGTCATTAATAATTTTATAATTGGTGACCAATTTTTTCGTCACTAAAAGTCTCAAAATTTTGGTACCCTCCAAAAAAATTAGCAGGAAAATCTTCGGTGACAAAAAAAAAATATAAATAATGAAGAAAAATAATTTCGTCACCTAATTTTTTTATTATGATTTAGGTTGGTGACGAAATTTTATTTTTGTCTCTAAAAATGGTATATTTAGAGACGAAATATTATTTTCGTCATTAAAAGATACGTATTTCTTGATAAAATTTATTTTCGTCATTAGTTTTCGTCTATAAAAATTATTTTTGTTGTAGTGTGTGCCGCTATACTAACTAATAATTTTCGGCCATGTGTACCAAGTAATAATTTTTAGTAGTAAAATTTAACAGTGAAGTGGAGAAAAAAATTATAAAAATATAGAAGATACAAACAATTTTGTGATGGGTACAAATAAAAGCCTTGCACACTTTCCATCTTGGCGCAATTTCGTTTTCTGCCCAAAACACCACTCAAACTTTAGACAAACTCAAATTTACACTATCAATCATTTTTTAATTTTTCCCAACGGCCCACCCAAAAAGAGGTTGATCAGTTCACGGGTAATGATAGTAGTTTCCAGTAAAAAAGTTTTTCTCTCTATTTCTTTATCCTGTCTCTGTCTAGAAAAAGAAAAGAAAAGTCACAAACAACCATTTACCGCCACCCACCTCCCACGCAACGACCAAAGAAATGTTAAAAAAGCTGCTCAGTCGCAGCCCCCTTCCGGCATAAATTTAGCTACTCCTCCGGTTAATTTGCCGACAATTCCCTCAATTTCTGAGTTTTTATTTATTTATTTATTGTTTTTGGGAATTTGGGTATCTATGGAGTCAACGAGCTCTGCTTCTTCAGCAACTGATGGGAATATCAGAGGAGTCCCAACCCACCGTGGACGGTATGTGCAGTACAATGTGTACGGTAACCTCTTCGAAGTTTCCAGAAAGTATGTCCCTCCGATTCGTCCTGTGGGTCGTGGTGCTTACGGCGAAGGGCGGAGCCACTAAGGGGAGCCATTAAGAGCATCTTCAATAGAACTGCTATTTAAGTTGCAAAAGTTAAAATTTGATAGGAATAGTAAAAAGAGATCTTTAATGGCCTGTTATTTTACTTGTCAAAGATAACAGATGTTATATCTGTTCTTAAATTTGACAAGTGAAATAGCATCTTCCAAGCTTGTTAGATTAGCAAACATCAAGAGAAATTGGGCACCAAATTCAATTCAAAACAACATAATTGAAATAGTGAAGAAGCCAATTTTTAGAATCAAACAAATTTTAAAATGAAATTGACAAATTCAAATTCGGTTTCTCTAAAATTTTTAATTTTTTTTAATTCATTTATCACCAAATCAGTTAATCCAAATCAGATGGCATGCATTCACAATAAACCAAACCAAATCAAATAATCCAGTATCACAATAAAATGATCAGATGAACAAAAATTGATGGATGAAAAAAAATTAAACCAAAAATCAAAATAAATAATTAAGAAAATTTGAAAAAAAAAAAACCATGCTAGATTTGAGTTCTTTGAAGATCCGATTGAGTTTCAAAAATCACGATCACCTCAGATTCACATCAACAAACAGAAAAATGAAGAAAAAATCAACACGTGAAGACTGAGAGGGAGGCAGATCAGAGCCTCATAGGTAGAGAGAGAAACAGAGAGAGAGACATTTCGATCATGGAGGAAGAGAATGGACTAGTTTGAGAAGAGGGAGGGAAGACAGAGAGAGGGAGAGAAATAGTGAAAACAGAGAGATGGGGAAGACAGAGTGAGAGAGTGAGAGGGAGATAGAGTGAGAGACTGAGAAGGAGACAGAGTGAGAGAGTGAGAGAGGGATTTCGATCATGGAAGAGAAGATAGAGTGGTTTGAGGAGAGGAAGACAGAGTGAGAGAGTGAGAAGGAGACAGAGTAAGAGAGTGAGAGAGGGGTTTCGATCATGGAGGAGAAGGGAGAGTGGTTTAAGGAAATGAAGACAAAGTGAGAGGGAGAGGGAGAGGGAGAGGGAGAGGAAGAGGGTGGATCTCGGTGGATCATTCTAAATGTTTATACGTGGACGGTGGATGCCTCTCAGTGTATCAAAAGAGCCATTGTGCTTTGTTTGGTTTTTTTTTTTTTTTAAAAAAAAATTTAATTTTTTTTTTTACAACAACTATCTTCAAATGGCTATTTTCCCAAACGGCAATATTTTTAATTTCTATAAATTGAAACCCTCCATGTCACTTTTATTTCACACAAACATTCAGATTTAATTTTTCTTTTCTCCTCTCTTCTCTGAATTTGATTTCACAGCAAATCTCTTAAATTATTTTCTTTTTAGTTTTTTCATCCAATCACTATGGAAGGTTCATCAAAAACAAAGAGAGGAAAATCATTCACCATTGAAGAAGATATGACAATTTGTAAATCTTGGTGTCACATTTCGGAAGACCCAATTGTTGGCAATTGGTAATCGTATGCTCACTTTTGGGGGAGAATTTATGAAAATTATTGCTTGCTTTAGAATGATCAATCCAGAACACAAGTGTTTATTCAATTTCGATGGGGTATAATCATGAAATGTTGTAATAAATTTCGGGGATGTTTAGCGCAAGTCGAAAATCTTCACCCAAGTGTGATTTCTCAAGTTGATATAGTAAGTTTTTATCTTTAGTTATTATGTTTAGTTATTTATTCTGGTATCATATAAAAATTAAGTAATTAAATAATGTTTCAATTTTTTTTTTTAAATAGATGTTTCAAGCAAAACTGTTATACCATCAAGATGAAAACAAATATTTTGCTTTTGAACACTGTTGGCCAATATTGCAAGACAATATCAGGTGGCAAGATATAGCTCCTACGAATACGGTAAAGTCAAGGATGCATACAATATTTACCCCTAATTCAGCCCTTGATTCCCCTATGGATAACTCATTTCTCTTGAAGACGACAACAGTTCAAGTGTTGGTAACAATCCAATTGTTGGTGAGGGCAGTGTCTCTACAAGGATTAAAAGGCATATGGGTAGGAAATCTGCAAAAGAATTATTTCGAAGAAATCAAGTCATTGAAACTGAAGTCCAAAAAATGAGCATACAATTGGAGACATTTAACCAACACCTTGCTAAGAAAGAAAAGAAAAAAGAGGAAAGAGAGAGAGAAAAAAAAAAAAGATTCAAGCACTGCAGGAGATGAAAGAACTTGAGATGAAAAAACATGACTTTGAGATGAAAAAGGAAAAACATAAAATAATGATTACGGACATTTCTCATTTGGACCCTCAGATGAAAGCGTATTACACAATGCGAAAAAATGAGATTTTCGCCAAGTGGTCCTCAAATGTGAGTAGTCCAAATTTTTATTTCCCCTACCTCCTGACGAATAATTACGGGATAATGTATTTTTAAAATTTACAATGTCATTTATGTTTTGATGTAATTGTTAGTCTTTATTTGCAATGTAATTTTTATTTTGTAATGAAATTTCATGTTATTTTTTTTATTTTTGAGTATTTTCTACTTCACAATGTAATATTAGAATAAAAAGATAAAATAAAAAGACATTAAATGAAGATAATTTTATTAGAATAAAAAGACATTAACTGACATTAAATGACATTAACTGTCATTAAAAAGATAAAATGCAAACTTAATCTAACTCTCCAGCTCGGGACCACAAGTGTTCAATTAGATCATTACGAATGGCATTATGGGTTTCAATAGATCTAATCCTCTGCTGGTATCAGTCTTAAGTTGTGCTGCATTGTGTTAATTTTCTGGAATATCACGCTCGTCTTCAATGATCATATTGTGCAAAATAATGCACATCATTATGATGTAGTACAGATCCTCATCACTCCAACCTTTAGCTGGAACTCTGACAATATTAAATCGTGCTTGGAGCACTCAAAATGCCCTTTCGATATCTTTCCGACATGCCTCCTGCATCCTCGCAAATTGTTGTCTCTTTGCGCCTTGAAATTGAGATATTGTTTTCACAATCGTTGCCCAACGAGGATAGATACCATCAACAAGATAATACCTCATGGTGTATGTGTGATTATTAATGGTGTAGTTGGCAGCAGGGGCACGACCACTAGTTAATTTAGCAAATAAAGGCGACCTGTCAAGAACAGTAATATCATTTAGAGAGCCAGGCATGCCAAAGAAAGTATGCTAAATCCACAAGTCATAAGAGGCAACTGTTTCGAGTACAATTGTTGGTTTGTAATAGTGTCCAGTGTAAGCATCGGTTTGGGTAGTTGGACATTTATCCCAATGCCAGTGCATACAATCCAAACTCCCTAACATTCGAGGAAACCTGTGTTGCTCTCCTGTAACATACCCGGGGGGTACCCGCGCGCGTTAAACAGTTTGGACTCCCGAGATCTCTTTGATCTCAAGTCTCACGAGTGCAATGTGAAACGTAGATGAGAGTCCAGATTTCAAAACTTTTAGTGAAAATCCATTTTATTGCAATTTTCTCAAAAATGGACTGCGTCATTAGATCTCAGAGTCGCCACCTAATATTTTGGGAAATTAGGAAACCTATGACTCAGTGCCAAGGCCACTGTTCGTCGTAACCAATGATGCTTGGCTCGGAACCTTAGGTATGAGAGGGGAAGGTCAATAATGAGCACCCCCGCTCACCCGATCAAAAGATCGGCCTCTACTAAACCATGATATGACTTTTATTTTCTTTATATGTTCATGTTCTGATTAGTTAATAAATCCTAAAATTTACTATGTGAAGTATACAAGTATAGACTATGCCATTCATTTTGGAACAATTTGATATCATGCATTTTGAAAGAGTTTTGACGATGTACAACCCAAATAAATTGAGTTTACAAACACGAAAAATCAACATCATTCCAAATTAAGCGACACAACCTCCATCCACTGGCATTCATAGAGTTATATCACATAAGCAAATAGCCTCGTGGTAGAATGCTAGACATGGTAAGAAAAACACACACAAACGAGATGCTAAAGCATAAAAACTTACATGTTTGATGTCCCACGAACAAGCTACAAAACAAAATTAGTAAAATATGCATGATCTTATATACAGAATCCTAATGCAATTCACTCATGAGATGCACTAAAGATTCGGCTTCTAAAATATGGCATGTGAATCATCTCAAGAACATGAGGTAGCGCATAGAATCACAGAAGAATTTATTAAATCCACACATATAAATGTAGCCGAATCTTAATGCATGAGACATAAATGTAAAGCATGGATATGCATGGCGTGTCAAATATATACATACACACAGTTAGGGAAAGCGAATAAAGAATGGGATAGCGAAGAAGCGGGGTAGGGGAATTATTACAATCATTTTAAATATTACAGATCCGAGAGAAACAAATAAAATAAAATCCTTACAAACACTCAAAAGAAAAATTCATTAACTAGCAAAGATCCATGTGTCTTCAATCTAGCAGGCCATGTAAACCCATCTTCAATGGAGGTCCTACCATTTTATCTCCATTTAACTACGCATCTATTAAGAACATAGCAGAACTGGCCCAATTTCACAACAACCCAGAAGGCCATGTGCCCACTAACCATGCATCCTCTCCACCAACTTATTGTACAAAGTGGCGGTTGAAATTTTAGGAGAGAGAAAGATTGGAACAAAGACTGGTTAGAGAAAGAGAAAGTGGGTTGGTGTATGCATGTATGTGTGTGTGATGTCTTTAGCTCTCATCAAGGGATCTCCCTCTCCATGCATACCGAAAGAGAGATTAGAGAGAGAGAGACCATGTGTGTTGTTACTTCAAACAAAACCAGTGCTCTCCCTTCCCGTGCACCGAGAGAGAAAGAGAGATAGATCAGGTTGAGAGAGAGAGCAGCTTCCTCGAGAGAGAGAGAGCCGCTCCTCCCTTTGTGTGTATGTGTGTTTGAGCTTTGTGTTGATGAGAGTTTTTTGTTTTTTTTATTTTTTTTTTTGTGTATGTGAAGTCCAGGCAGCAAAGAGAGTTTGGTCTTTTTTTAGAGAGAGAGAGGGTTCGGTCCATGACTTGTGTTTGGTTTTTTTTTTTGCTCAGCTCATGTACCCTCTTCCCATGCACACCAAGAGAGAGATATAGACAGAGAGTCAGAGAGTGAGCGAGAGAGAGAGCCCATGCCCGAGAGAGGGTCTACACCAAATGCTTGTGTGAATCTCTGGGTGTGTAGTGTGCGGGTGTATGATCAGTATGTGATGTGTGTTGTGTGTGATGTGTGTGATGTGTTATGTGCATGGGTTGTTCTCCCATAGCTGCTGCTGTGTGTGGGTGTATCAATGTGTTGTTTTTCAGCTGAGAGAGTGAGAGAGCTCTGTTAGAGAGAGAAATAGCTGGGTTTGGTCTGTTGTCTATGTGTGTGTGCTCTCTTTCTTTAAAACCGTGTATGTGTGCTTGGTCTGTGATGGGTGTTGAGAGTGGTGGGTGTGTGTGTGTCATGCATGGGTGTGTTTGTGAGCTGCTGCCGTGAGTGTGTGTGCATGGCCGTGACGGGTGTTCTGGCTATTGGGTGTATGTGGTGTGCCGTGTGTGCATGGTGGGTCTGTGCTGTATCTCCCTAACCCGTGCATGTCAATGGTGTCTTGGCTGTGTATGAATGGTGAGGGTGTGTGTATCTGTGTCAATGGTGTGGGTGTGTGTATAGCTCTGTGATCTTCTTCCTTCTCTCTCACCTTTCTCTCCCTAACCTCTCTCTCTCTAAACTGTGTGTGTGTTGTGTGTTGTGTGTATGTGTGGTGTCACCCCGTGCCTCACCTCCAACCCTTTTATTTTATTCACTCCTTCACCCTCTCATGCTCTCCACCGAACCCAGCAGCCCAAAACTCTCCCTCTTTGTTCGAAAATATCACCCCCCCATCATTGTGTTTTTTTCTCTCTTAGAAAGCATTCAACTCCTCACACTTCTTTACACATTTTTTATTTATCAAAACTCCACCCCCCTACTCACTCACTCATTCTTTTTTTATTTTATTTTATTTTTCTAAACCACCCCACTCTCAAATAATTTTCCACTGAATTGAAAAAACCACCCTCTTTTTTTTTTTTTTTTAGCTGTCCACTCTCTCCTGCTCCCCCTTTTTTCTATTTTCTTCACCTGCTCCTTTCTCTTTTTGAAAATTGCCTCCATCACTCCCTTAATCATCGGAATGATATTCTCCAAAGCCCCACTCACGATACACCATTTCTTTTTGTTTTTTTTTTTGTTTTTTATCATTATCCCACCCAAAACAAACCATAATCATAATGACCACCCCCTTTTCTTTTCTTTTTTAATCTTTTCTTTTCTATTTTTGTTTTATTCTTTTTATCAAATATCAAAAATGTATTATTTATACCAAACATCTACAATTATGTATGAACACACAAAATTATATAAAATTATACAATACTACAAATTTATAAAATAATACAAATATTTTAATTTGGCCAAAATGGGAGAGGTTTCGGATTAAAATTTCAATTTGATTTTTCTGGTGAGGGTGGTCAAAAATAAAGTGCCCAAGTCTTAGGACTGGTCAAAATGGGGTGTCTACAGTTGCCCCTCTTTGACAGAGCTCGAAGTCATGAAGTGACGTGAGTGAATGTCAAAGCCTGAAGACGACCCTTTTGACGAGGCCGTAAGACTTGGGCAATCATACAAGATGTAATGCAAGTGATTGTACCCAAAGGTTGCCTACGTATCCCTTTGTAAGGAATCAAACCAGCGTAGTTCAGGGGCAGAATGCAAGTGACATGCTCAAAATGCATTTTGAAAGTTGGACTTACACGCTTCGCGAAGCCGGTTGTTTTTGAAAAACTTATGATCATGCAAGAGAGGGAAGACCTCAACCAAGAGAAACCAACATCCTAACACGTCTCACGCGAAAGGAGGAAAATGGTGTAAACGACAGGCGCACCTGATGTTTTTAACCGAGGTGGTGTAAACAGACAGGCGCACCTGACTGTATTTTAACCGGGGTGGTGTAAACAGACAGGCGCACCTGACTGTTGTTAACCGATTTGGGTGGTGTGAACAGACAGGCGCACCTGTTGTTGTTAACCAATTTTGATGGTGTGAACAGACAGGCGCACCTGCCGTTGTTAACCGATTTGGGTTTTGATAATTGGACTTATACGCTACGCGAAGCCGATTTGATAATTGGATTTATACGCTATGCGAAGCCGGTTTGAAAATTGGACTTATACGCTACGCAAAGCCGGTTTGAAAATTGGACTTGTACGCTTACGCGAAGCCGGTTTGAAGATTGGACTTATACGCTACGCGAAGCCGGTTTGAAAATTGGACTTCTACGCTTACGCGAAGCCGGTTTGAAAATTGGACTTATACGCTTACGCGAAGCCAGTTTGAAAATTGGACTTATACGCTTACGCGAAGCCGATTTAGATGGTTCATGATTTGTGCAATGTAATGCAATGTCATGGAGTGATGATAAAGCTATGAAGATGGCAACATGGGTGGCAAGCTTTGTGTAAAACACACGAAGCAAGCCACATTTCTACTTGGCTATGTTTGCAACTTTCCCTATTCTCCAACAGGGTGACAGACTAGGTTGGTTCAGTTTCCAGAGTTGAGGCGCATACAAGCTATCTCAACCTATGGGGCTGCCATACAGATTTCAAGCCAGGGATACACCCCTAGGTATTTAAATCACTTTAGTCTCGAAAATCCTGAACCTTTTGCGTTCTAGGCATCGCCATTCGAACTCTAGTTTCCACCGTCTCAGTTGATCTCCTAGGAACTCATTACAAACACAGTCAGGTGACTATACCAGACCGATTGAAGTCATTCAGGCGCGACAAACACCAAAGGAATTGCATCTTTAGAGGATTTAAGATCTCCTAGACACCAGAGGATTTAAGGTCTCCCAGACTGTAGGATTTAAGGTCTCCTAGATACCAGAGGATTTAAGGTCTCCTAGACCGGAGATTTAAGGTCTCCTAGACTGAGGGATTTAAGGTCTCCTAGACACCAGAGGATTTAAGGTCTCCTAGACCGTAGCATTTAAGGTCTCCTAGACACCGTAGGATTTAAGGTCTCCTAGACACCAGAGGATTTAAGGTCTTCTAGAAACCAGAGGATTTAAGGTCTCTTAGACACCAAAGGATTTAAGGTCTCCTAGACACCGTAGGATTTAAGGTCTCCTAGACACCAAAGGATTTAAGGTCTCCTAGACACCAGAGGATTTAAGGTCTCCTAGACCGTAGGATTTAAGGTCTCCCAAACCGTAGGATTTAAGGTCTCCCAAACCGTAGGATTTAAGGTCTCCTAGACACTGTAGGATTTAAGGTCTCCTAGACCGTAGGATTTAAGGTCTCCTAGACACTGTAGGATTTAAGGTCTCCTAGACACCAGAGGAAATAGGGTCTCCTAGACACCAGAGGATTTAGGGTCTCCTAGACACCAGAGGATTTAAGGTCTCCTAGACCGTAGGATTTAAGTTTTTCTAGAAACCAGAGGATTTAAGGTCTCCTAGACACCAGAGGATTTAAGGTCTCCCAGACACCAGAGGATTTAAGGTCTCCCAGACACCAGAGGATTTAAGGTCTCCTAGACACCATAGGATTTAAGGTCTCCTAGACCGTAGGATTTAAGGTCTCCTAGACACTGTAGGATTTAAGGTCTCCTAGACACCAGAGGATTTAAGGTCTCCTAGACACCAAAGGATTTAAGGTCTCCTAGACCGTAGGATTTAAGGTCTCCTAGACACTGTAGGATTTAAGGTCTCCTAGACACCGTAGGACTTAAGGTCTCCTAGACCGTAGGATTTAAGGTCTCCTAGACACCATAGGATTTAAGGTCTCCTAGACACCGTAGGATTTAAGGTCTCCTAGACACCGTAGGATTTAAGATCTCCCAGACCGTAGGATTTAAGGTCTCCTAGACACCGTAGGATTTAAGGTCTCCTAGACACAAGAGGATTTAAGGTCTCCCAAACCGTAGGATTTAAGGTCTTCTAGACCGAGGATTTTGAGGTCTCCTAGACCGGGGGATTGCACAAAATAGTGTGATGGAATTGAAATTGAAATTTGTGTGGTAGGTGAACGAAGTGAGATTATTGTGCGACAGATGCACAGAATGAGATGCGATCGTGCGATAGATGCACAAGGCAGATGCGACGTGCGATAGATACACGAGGCGGGTGTGACATGTGATAGATGTACGAGGCGGGGTGTGATCGATGCGATATACACATAGACATATACAGACTTCTATACAGACAGATACGGATATATACAGTATACACACTCATATATATATGCAGACAAAAAATACACAAATACGAACATACACACAGACATGTACATACGGTATACGTATACAGACTCGGGGAATATTCTGTTTGCAGCCATCAACGGGAAGATGCCGTTACTGAGAAGGCATATTCTGTTTGCTGATGTCAGCACACGTACGTAAAACACACCAAAAGAAAGGAAAAACACAAAATGCATGGACATGGGATATAGGGTGTCGAACCCCTGACCTCAAGCTTGGCCTTCGAGTATTCAACCACTAAGCCACTTCACTCTTATGACTATGACAAGATATGCAAATAAATATATATACATATACGAGACATATATACACAAAATCAAAGCAAACCAAAAGAAACACTCGATGTGGGGTTCGAACCCCTTACCTCAGGGTCAGGCTTTCACTCTTCAATCACTGGGCCAAACCACTGAACCCAAGCCACACCTGTGACCCAAATATTCAAACAAATATATATAATACATAGATATACAATACATATACATATATATATATATATATACAACTCTCCCGCCTCTCCTATTTTTGTCTCATTCTCCCTTCCTATTTTTGTCTCACTCTCTCTTCCTTTATCTTCTTCGAGTGTCGTGTCTAGCGCATGATTTCAACAATCGCGGCGCCTGGTCGACAGGCTATCCAATCCTGCCCCGATTGTCAATGATCGTCTCGAGCCTTCCTCCCTCTTTGTCTTCTTCTTTGGGTTCATCCTCTTCTTAAGTTGAGGCCTGCGATAGAGAGAGGCAGAGCGAAAGCCTGCAAACTTTCTCTGCCACCACTCTGCAACCTCTTTCTTTTGCATTACTCTCCTTTGCCATGGCTTCTTCACACGGTTCTCTCACTCTTTTTCCAGACCTGAATGAGTCCACGATAGAGATGACCAATTCTGACTCCCCTGAACCTCAACCACGGGCTCCTCCTCCTTCTTCTGTTTTTAACTTTCCAGCGATGTCAGTTGAACAAATCATGGCGGCACAGTCTGACATCGAAGCAAACTCATATACGCTGAGGTCATGTGTGGAGACCGTGACTGCGGTCTCCAACTTGTCCCGTCGACTGCAGAACAGAACGTGTGAGGTGTATCGATTGAATGCACAACTTTCTTTACTTCAACATATGTACAAAGATTCTCGAGAGGAAGTTACCGGATTGAAGAAACAAATCAAGGAGTTGAAACGACAGGCCACCTCCGTGGCTCGATTCGGAGTTCCTTCGCATAACCAAATTGATGGTCAGCGAGGAATAATCTCCTTCGGAAGCTCTACCAAGGCCGAGGCAGAGTCTTCAAGAGCTTTGAAGAAGTAAAGATGAAACGAGGCAGCTGATGGTAAAGTCGAGCAACGAAGTTGTGTGCAAATGAAACCGGTTGCAATCTTTGCCGCCGGGCTGCTGCCGGAGAAGAAAGAAGAAAAAGATCCCTTTCTCTCTCTCTCTCTCTTTGTTTTTGTTTTTTTGTTTTTTTTTTTGTTTGTTGTTTTTTTTTTTGTTTGTTGTTTTTTTTTTTGTTTTTTGTTTTGTGTCTCTGTGATCGGGGATGTCCTCCCCTGACTGCAATAAAATCAGTTTAGTTTTTTGCACATCAATGGCATGACTGGCATATCACTTTGAACTTGAAAACAATTTGTTTGATTGAATTTGAGAATGATTAAATTTTTGAACTCTGAATTAAACATTGATTCTATACTGACCTGAATCAAAGAATGACTTAACGAAACAAGAACGAAGCAAAACGGTCCAAACACACTTATATACACTGACTAGTACAAATACACCGACTGGTATAAATATACTGACTGGTATAAAAGGAACACACTTATATACACTAACTGGTATGAATACCCTGATTGGTATGAATACACTAACTGGCATGAATACACACTTATATACACTGACTGGTATGAATATACACTTATATACACTGAATAGTTGACTCGAGCGGTGGAGAAGACAGAATCTCTAACTCGACTATGCCCCTAGTTCATTGCCTTGACCCTTTTTTATCTCTTGATTTTTTTGTAAACATGTTTTGATCAACATGAGAGTTAGATTAGCATACTTATTCCATTTTCTGTTTCAAATCATGTAAGCTAAACTGTGAGCACTGAAAATTTTTCCTTTTCAAATCCAAAGAATGGTCCAAGTTTTGCAAAAATGGAACAATTTTCGAGAAAAATTAGTCAGCTTCATTCAAATTAATCAAAACCTATTTTTGCAAATGGCCACTACTCAACTAACATGGAATCAACCATTGGGGTGCATAGTCCCAAACCAGATAATCAAAGGTGATATCTGAACCAAGCCAATTGAACCAAGCCAATCCGAACCGAATAAAGTCAAGCAAAACTGGACCGGACCAAACCGCCAAACCGAATGGAACTGAACTAAACCAAGTTAAATCGAACCAATTGAACTGAGCAGAACGAAGATACACCAATCAAACACGGATAGGACAACCAAGTCGACTAAAGATACACCAATCAAAACATGGACGAGATGAATGAGTTGAAAAATTATTAGGGCCGAACTTCGAGATGAAGCTACCTACGTATCCCAAAGATAGGAATTAGGCCATCGTAGTTTCGGCTAAGGTTCACTCGGGTATTGACACTCTCCTTTTGTGCTCTAACTTTTGCCAAAGCCGCCCTTTTGGGTTTTCAACCTTGCGAGCTTTTCATTTTTCATTTTTTTCATTTTCATAATTTTTTTTTATTTTCATTTGTTTTTATTTTTTTGTTTTTCTGCTCTAACTTTTGCCTGGGTCGTCCTTCCGGGTTTTCCGCCCAGCGAGCCTCTCAAGGATTTCAATTTAGCTTGTCCATGTTGATTGGGTGTGAGATCTCTAAGCCATCTATAAGAACGACTGCTACACTTGACCAGTAGATATGATGATGTAGGGACTAGACTAATTGGGTCTGAATTTGCCTCTAGTGTTGCCCCTAGTGTAGTGGATAGGACCTCGACTGTCCTTCAATAATAAAGTTCATTCTCTCAAATTCTGGGTTTTGCCTTTCTAGGCGGTCTTCATTGGGAAACGATTCAGTTTTAACTCTTTGATCACATCCAACCTTTTGCCCCTAGTTCAAGGACTGCTTCAAATCTTAAATCACATCCGACCTTCTTGCCCCTAGTTCAAGCGTTGTTTCCAATCTGAATCACAAGCCCTACATAGTTTTGGCTAAGGTTTACTCGGGTATTGACACTCTCCTTTTACGCTCTAACTTTTGCCAAAGCCGCCTTTTCGGATTTTCAACCTTGCGAGCTTTTCATTTTTCTTTATATTTTTCCTTCTTTTTTTATTTTTTATTTTTTTTGTGCTCTAACTTTTGCTTGGATCGCCCTTCCAGATTTTCGGCCCAGCGAGCCTCTCAAGGGTGGTACCTTATTGCCCCTAGTTCGAGGGCTGCCTCCATTTCAGCTATGCAAGCCTCACACTTTTGCCCCTAGTTCAAGACTGTTTCAAATCTGAATCACATTCGACCTTATTACCCCTAGTTGAAGGGTTGCCTTTATTTGAATCACATCATGGTCCCTTGTTCAAGGGCTATTTCCAATTCGGCTATGCAAGCCTTACACTTTGATTGATCATGGGATCCTTCAAATCACGGTTTGAAAGCTAAGGAGCTAAGGAGGTCAGACCACGAGTCAAGAGGGATCCTATGCTGTATAACTAATTCCAGGCATGTCTTCGTAGGACCACGCAAAAACAGTTTTTGAAATCTTTTCACAAAGTGACTAATCACTCGTACTTTTACGAAGATAAGATAGAACCAATTTGGACCAAGCCAGGATCCTTCTCAGTACCTACATTAACAAAGATGATTTTCTTCATCAAAGGCTTAGCACATCTCTCTTCCTCTCAGTTGATCAAAATTTGCAAATCCCGAGAAAATTTTTCCACTTTGTTTTTATCAGAGTTTTGGAAAAAGTTTTGAAAAACTTTGGTCAATGCAATAAATTAAGGCACAGAGAAGTAGACAGACTCTATGGCATTTTATTTTATTTTATTTTTTGTTTTTCTGTTTATTGAAAAGAGACTATGACTCAGCAATGGCAACAGACTTTTGACAACATACTCAAAAGAAAATGACAAAGAGGAGCTAGACAGGACAGAAATGTCTAGGTTAGCACTATCGAAATCAAAGAATCTGACTCCTTAGGCTGACTCGAGCCTGACTCTAACTCTACAAACTTGGTGGAGTCAAACTTAGACTCAATACTCAATTCAGAACTCATAATAAAACCATTCTCAAATTGCCAGCCAAAATGTGGGCCATCGACAACATTCAAAATAAAGCCCATGCAATCAACAGGTGGTCACTCCCTAATCACAGAAATGGTCGGATACCCTACAAGTTCTATTTATTTACAATGTCGACTTTGTGGGATATCGGAGTTTTTTTTTTTTTTTTTTAATCTTTTTTTTTTTTGATTTTATGTTTTTGTTTTTGTTTTTTTTTTTTTTTTTTTTTTTAAGTAATGGTGCTAAATTGAATAGTCTGAACCACTCATTCGAATTTGAGAACCCCTATATAGATCCAATACATTGCACATAACACATAGCAAGAAAGAGAACAAACACCCCTATGAAGGGTAGGGTTATCCTGTCCTAGCTTGAAATGATCTAGGGTTTCACTATTCAGACAAGTGGTATCACACATCCTAGTAATGGGAAAGCATCATGTCCTAATTTGGAAGGTACTATGGCTCACTATATGTACAAGGTTAGCTCTACTCTAAGGGCTGAAGTCAAGGTGACGTTACCAAAGAGTCCTTTGGGTCATAACCAATAAAGATCCCAGGAAATCAGAAGAGTCAAATAGCCTCTCTTCGGAGTCTGAGAACCTTAGATAGCAGAGCTAGATAGCAAAGCTACCCTTTTGACAAATCTCAAAAGGTTATAACACAAGGCCTCTAAAGTAACGTAGAGATAGGTGTAGTGTCACAAAAAGTATGCATGTGCTCCCACCAGTATCTAGGCAACATAAGAATTTTAAGTGCACCAATGCATGCAATGCAATAAACATAAAATTGAAAATAAAGTCATATCATGGAGTTCGAGTCAAGGTTTCATAATTCCCCAGCAGAGTCACCATAAACTGTAACATGCCCGGGAGGTACCCGTGCGCGTTAAACAGTTCGGACTCTCGAGATCTCTTTGATCTCAAGTCTCACGAGTGCAATGTGAAACATAGATGAGAGTCCAGATTTGGAAACTTTTAGTGAAAATCCATTTTATTGCAATTTTGTCAAAAAATGGACTGTGTCATCAGATCTCATAGTCGCCACCTAATATTTTGGGAAATTAGGAAACCCATGACTCAGTGCCAAGGCCACCGTTCGTCGTAACCAAGGATGCTTGGCTCGGAACCTTAGGTATGAGAGGGGAAGGTCAATAATGAGCACCCCCGCTCACCCGATCAAAAGATCGGCCTCTACTAAACCATGATATGACTTTTATTTTCTTTATATGTTCATGTTCTGATTAGTTAATAAATCCTAAAATTTACTATGTGAAGTATACAAGTATAGACTATGCCATTCATTTTGGAACAATTTGATATCATGCATTTTGAAAGAGTTTTGACGATGTACAACCCAAATAAATTGAGTTTACAAGCACGAAAAATCAACATCATTCCAAATTAAGCGACACAACCTCCATCCACTGGCATTCATAGAGTTATATCACATAAGCAAATAGCCTCGTGGTAGAATGCTAGACATGGTAAGAAAAACACACACAAACGGGATGTTAAAGCATAAAAACTTACATGTTTGACGTCCCACGAACAAGCTACAAAACAAAGTTAGTAAAATATGCATGATCTTATATACAGAATCCTAATGTAATTCACTCATGAGATGCACTAAAGATTCGGCTTCTAAAATATGGCATGTGAATCATCTCAAGAACATGAGGTAGCGCATAGAATCACAGAAGAATTGATTAAATCCACACATATAAATGTAGCCGAATCTTAATGCATGATACATAAATGTAAAGCATGAATATGCATGACGTGTCAGATATATACATACACGCAGTGAGGGAAAGCGAATAAAGAATGGGATAACAAAGAAGCGGGGTAGGGGAATTATTACAATCATTTTAAATATTACAGATCCGAGAGAAACAAATAAAATAAAATCCTCACAAACACTCAAAAGAAAAATTCATTAACTAGCAAAGATCCATGTGTCTTCAATCCAGCAGGCCATGTAAACTCGTCTTCAATGGAGGTCCTGCCATTTCATCCCCATTTAATCATATGGGCCCAGCCCAAAATAACTCAGCTTGCAAGCCTAAAGATGTGAGTTCACTTTGACCTACTATGCATCTATTAAGAACATAGCAAAACTGGCCCAATTCCGCAACAACCCAGAAGGCCATGGGCCCACCAACCATGCATCCTCTCCACCAACTTATTGTATAAAGTGGGGGTTGAAATTTTAGGAGAGAGAAGGATTGAAACAAAGACTGGTTAGAGAAAGAGAAAGTGGGTTGGTGTATGCATGTATGTGTGTGTGATGTCTTTAGCTCTCATCAAGGGCTCTTCCTCTCCATGCATACCGAGAGAGAGATTAGAGAGAGAGAGAGAGAGACCGTGTGTGTTGTTACTTCAAACAAAACCAGTGCTCTCCCTTCCCGTGCACCGAGAGAGAAAGAGAGAGAGATCAGGTTGAGAGAGAGAGCAGCTCCCTCGAGAGAGAGAGCTACTCCTCCATTTGTGTGTATGTGTGTTTGAGCTTTGTGTTGATGAGAGTTTTTTTTTTTTTTTTGGTATATGTGAAGTCTAGGCAGCAAAGAGAGTTTGGTCTCTTTTTAGAGAGAGAGAGGGTTCGGTCCATGACTTGTGTTTGGATTTTTTTTTGCTCAGCTCATGCACCCTCTTCCCATGCACACCAAGAGAGAGATATAGACAGAGAGTCAGAGAGTGAGCGAGAGAGAGAGCCCATGCCCGAGAGAGGGTCTACACCAAATGCTTGTGTGAATCTCTGGGTGTGTAGTGTGCGGGTGTATGATCAGTATGTGATGTGTGTTGTGTGTGATGTGTTATGTGCATGGGTTGTTCTCCCTCAGCTGCTGCTGTGTGTGGGTGTATTAGTGTGTTATTTTTCAGCCGAGAGAGTGAGAGAGCTCTATTAGAGAGAGAGAGCTGGGTTTGGTGTGTTGTCTATGTGTGTGTGCTCTCTTTCTTTAAAACCATGTATGTGTGCTTGGTCTGTGATGGGTGTTGAGAGTGGTGGGTGTGCGTGTGTCATGCATGGGTGTGTTTGTGAGCTGCTGCCGTGAGTGTGTATGCATGGCCGTGACGGGTGTTGTGGCTATTGGGTGTGTGTGGTGTGTCGTGTGTGCATGGTGGGTCTATGCTGTATCTCCCTAACTCGTGCATGTCAATGGTGTCTTGGCCGTGTATGAATGGTGTGGATGTGTGTATCTGTGTCAATGGTGTGGGTGTGTGTATAGCTTTGTGATCTTCTTCCTTCTCTCTCACCTTTCTCTCCCTAACCTCTCTCTCTCTCTCTCTCTAAACTGTGTGTGTGTTGTGTGTTGTGTGTATGTGTGGTGTCACCCCATGCCTCACCTCCAACCCTCTTATTTTATTCACTCCTTCACCCTCTCATGCTCTCCACCGAACCCAGCAGCCCAAAACTCTCCCTCTTTGTCCGAAAATATCACCCCCCTCCATCATTGTGTTTTTTTCTCTCTTAGAAAGCATTCAACTCCTCACACTTCTTTACACATTTTTTATTTATCAAAACTCCACCCCCCCACTCACTCACTCATTCTTTTTTTTTTCTAAACCACCCCACTCTCAAATAATTTTCCACTGAATTGAACAGACCACCCTCTTTTTTTTTTTTTTTTTTAGCTGTCCACTCTCTCCTGCTCCCCCTTTTTTCTATCTTCTTCACCTGCTCCTTTCTCTTTTTGAAAATTGCCTCCATCACTCCCTTAATCATCGGAATGATATTCTCCAAAGCCCTACTCACGATACACCATTTCTTTTTGTTTTTTACCATTATCCCACCCAAAACAAACCATAATCATAATGACCACCCCCTTTTCTTTTATTTTTTAATCTTTTCTTTTCTATTTTTGTTTTATTCTTTTTATCAAATATCAAAAATGTATTATTTATACCAAACATCTACAATTATGTGTGAACACACAAAATTATATAAAATTATACAATACTACAAATTTATAAAATAATAAAAATATTTTAATTTGGCCAAAATGGGAGAGGTTTCGGATTAAAATTTCAATTTGATTTTTCTGGTGAGGGTGGTAAAAAATAAAGTGCCCAAGTCTTAGGACTGGTTAAAATGGGGTGTCTACATCTCCCTCTTGCAGTAATATGGCGACATCTGCTTTATTTGGAGATCTTAAGTAAACGGCTTAATAGGTAGCAATAATTGATCCGGTAAAAAAATTCAAGGTGGCAATTGCAGTACTTTCGCCGATTCTAATGTACTCATCTACAGCATCAGCAAGCACGCCGTATTATTGGATCCAAAGTGCTACAGTCATCTTCTGAACACCGGATAATCCAGGAGCACCAGTGGCATCACGAGTTTGGATGAAGTACTCATTCACTTGTTGAATATCATGTAAGATACTAACAAACAATGATTGCCTCATTCGAAAACGTCTTCGGAAGTATTTTTTTGGATAGACATGATTATCTGCAAAATAATCTCTATAAATTTGTTCGTCGCCTTTGACCCTCTCACGATTAATGTATCGACGACCACTTGTGGAACCAACACGTCTGGTTTGTTGATTTAGGCTTAACGTCTGTAATCTTTGTTGTTGCGCTGTGAACAGTTACATCATGATGATATCATCATTAGATGATGAAGATTCATCAAAATCTCTATTCAATATGGCTTTAGTCAAATTGTTCATTGTAGGTGGATGGATGAGTGGTTGAATATGAAAATTGTAGAAAATCTTCTGGGTGGGTATAGAGAGTTTAGAAGATATGAAAATGATGGGTAGGTGAATATGAAAATTGTAGAAAACCTTGTGTTATATTTATAGAGAAAATTGTGGATGGATGAATAATGGGTGGTTGTTGGATGGGTGGATGAATAATGGGTGGTTGTTGGGTGGATAGTTGTTAGTGAATGAATGTTGGGTTAATAATGGATGGTTGTTGGTGGTTGGTTGTTGGTGAATAAATGATGGGTGAATGATGAATGATTGTTGGTGGGTAATTGATGATTGTTTATTTTTTATGTGTAGTTAAAAAGATTATTAAATATGTAGTGATATGTTTTTTAGTGGAGTGAATTAATCAAACAAATTTTTTTTTCCAATTTTTCATTTTTTTTTTATTTTTTATATTTGTCTAGTTGGAAATAATATAAATATATAATTTTTTGATAATCAGGTAAAAAAATGTCACAAAAGGCAAAAAATAAACAAAACTAAAATGACAAAAAAAAACTTATATCCAAACAACACCTACAAACTTGGAGAGAAAGTTGGTTGAGATTTACCAAAATAGCAAATGACCATTGAAGTACTATTGCTATAATTTGGCAAAATAGCACTATTCATTGTCAAATTATAACAATAGCAATAGCATTAGCATTATAGTAATAATGGTTGGAGATGCTCTAAGGGTATAGGGGGCCACGTGTCCGCCTGACATTTCAACTCTTTTTTTTGGGTTAATACTATCACACAGTACAACTTCAAACCAAACATTGCTCATTTTTTTTTTAAATAAAAAAAAAATATTTTAAATAAAAAAATTTATGAAAATATTATTTAAAGTGAAATATCAATGATATTTTTAAAATTATGAGAATAATAATGATTATTTTGATTGAAAATAAAGAGACTATGATAAGTCATATTATTATTTATGAAAATTTCAATATAATGGTGATATCTATCATTATTGACATGTAAACATAATTAATTTCAATGAAAATATGAAATTTATTGGATTGTTAGTTACATTTGATATGTGAAGTTTATCCTCCATGTGTTTCTTTCCATTCGTAACTAAAATGACCACTATATAAATTATAATCAAGTAACACATCTTCAATTATAAAAAAAAATTACAATAGGTCATAACTAATATCAGAATAAGTCATAACTAACTATTACTTAAAATATAGTCATAACCAAAATAATAACCACAATACGTTATAATTAAGGGGTTGTTTGGAGTGTTCTAAATAAGTGCACTTTTTGACTTTTTAGACTAAAAAAATAGAGAAAAAAATATGGTTATTTGAGATAATGTTTTGTCTTTTTACAAAAAATATGTATTAAAATATTGTATAAAATAGCAAAATTACAAAATTACCCCTATGTCCTAGACTAGTGTAGTTGCGCTGACTTTATCTCTCCTTTCACTTTTATTTATTTTTTTATTTTTTATATGTAAATGTGGCTTACATTGGCCTATTTTGGGAAGTTGGTAAAAATTAGCTTTTTTGCTTTTAATCAAGATTTTTTAGAGTGATTTGAGAAGTTGGTAAAAAGTTACTTTTTACTACACTAAAATGACTAAAATAGCCTCACCCAACTTAAAAAATTACTTTTCACCCAAACTCAAAAAATATAAACACTAAGGGTAATTATGTAATTTTGCCACCAACTTTTTGGCTCTTGCCAAATGAACAAGCTGGTAAAAATCAGATTTTTGAATAAAAACACAAACCCAGCGTTTTTATCCCTTCCCAAAATGGCTCATTGTGCCACATTTTGCACTTTTATGAGAAATTGTGTCTGCTGCGGCAGTGGCTACACAGCCTGACTTGTTTTGATTTTTTTTTTTTTTTTGGGAAGGATTTCCCGTCAAAAAATAGGTGAATAGTATGAATTTTTTTATATTTTTTTAACGACTTTTTGACTTTTTAACTTTTTTATATCATGTCAAACCAGCCCTAAATTATATCTAACACTATAATGTGTTATAACTAAAGATCACGAAGTTCATAATTGCGACATATGATAGATACTTTTTTGCGGTATGTTTTATAGAATTTCTCTACTAAAATATATCATTTCTATCTCAACTTATCTTTTTTTTAAATTTTTCAATCCACCTATAAAATAGTTACTCCCCAATATTTGTATAAAATTTAATCTCAAATCCTTTAATTTAAAATTCACATTTATCCAAATGAACTCTTAACATTTAAGTTTAGTAATATCTCATTGTTGTTTATTATAAAGAAAAAAAAATTAATCAGTGTGTTTGGTTTGAGTTTTCTGGATTAAGTTTTTTGAAAGCTAACTTTTTTGGTTTTCATGTTTTTTTGTTTTTAGTGAATATTTTTTAAATTTTAAACATTTTTTTTTTTACTTTTTTAAATGCAACTTACTTAGATGCATCTAAAAAGTAAAAAATTTGTGAAAAAATATTTTAAAAAATTAATAAATACATAAAAATACAAAAAATGTACTGAATTCTTGTATTTTTCTTGTATTTTTGATATTTAGTGAATTTTTAAAAGATTGTTTTTACAATTTTTTTACTTTTTAGGTGTATTTATGTTAGGTGTGTCTAAAAAGTAAAAAAAATTGCTTAAAATATTAAAAAAATTCAGTAAAAACAAAAAAAAAACACAGAAAATAAGAAAGTAGAATTTTCTAAAAAATGTTTTTTGAAAAGTAAAAACAAGCAAGATGTTATTAATTTGTGCCTCTCTTCACTGAATTCCTAACTATGCTACTGCTTACGGCATCGTTTCGTGAGGACTTGAATTGGGTTTGCCTTCTTTAGCTGTTTTCTTATTCATAGTTATGTAATTGGTTGCGTAGATGTGTTAGTTTTGGTGCTCATCTTCGTGTGAAGGTTCAGATTGCTCTAATTGGGCTAGAATTTAAGTGGGTTTTTAGATATATCTGAAGAACAGTAGTTCGTTGCGTAGTAATTTTAATTTGTTCTTTGTTTGTTTTATTTTTTTTCAAGATCATGTTTTTGCTGAGATTCAGAGCCATTCAATATCTTCTTTTTCTTTAGCTTTGAGAATGTGATTACTAAACTTGGATAACATATATATGTGGGTTTTTATTTTTATTTTATTATTATTATTATTTTTATATAGAACTTTAGGGTTTATTTGTATGAGAAGAATCTCAAGGAAAGTCCTTGAAGAATCGGAAGTAATGGGACGTAACTCTAAAGAAACTTCGTGATAGAGGGAGGAGATTCAAGCGGTAGTAAAGACCTATGTTACCAGAAAATGCTAATACTCTAGCAAATTACGTATTGGTATGTATGTTCCAAAACATGATACACTTTCGTTACAAAACATAAAATTTAGTGATCCGAAACGATCCCAAAAGTGATTACTGAAGTTGGATTACATATATATGTGGGTTTTTATTTTTATTTTATTATTATCATTATTATTTTTATATAGAACTTTAGGGTTTATTTGTATGAGGAGAATCTCAAGGGAAGTCCTTGGAGAATCGAAAGTAATGAGATGTAATTCTAAAGAAACTTGGTGATGGAGGCAGGAGATTCAAGTGGTAGTAAAGACCTATGTTACTAGAAAATGCTAATACTCTAGCAAATTACGTATTGGTATGTATGTTCCAAAACATGGCACACTTTCGTTACAAAACAGAAAATTTAGTAATCCTAAAAGATCCCAAATTTTTTTTTCAATATATTTCCTTAAATAAAAAAAAAATCAAATATATGAACTAAAATCTAAGGTGAATTAAGTTTTGAAAGAAATTACTTTACAAGTATCTTAAATTCTTAAGTGTAATATATATATATATATAAGTCTACACCTATTGTACCAAATTTAAGAGTATGTGGCGTACCAAGTTCAAGTTCAAGTTCACGTTCACATTCCCGTTCCCATTCTCGTTCCATGTACCAGAACGATCAACGTTCTAGGTAACATAGGTAAAGATGGAAAAAAAAAAAAAGTGCTTTAAAAAGTGGCAGAAGGGTAGAATTGAGAAAAACCTTAAGAGCTACAGATTGGCTAATGAGGAGGTCAAAAAAGTAGCGAGAGAGGCTAAGTTGAAAGTCTATGATGACCTATACACTAGATTAGATAATAAGGAGTGAGAGAAGAGAATATACAAACTTGCTAAGATAAGAGAGAGAAAAACAAGAGATTTTAATCAAGTTAAGTGCATAAAGAGTGAGAACTCTAAGGTGTTGGTGAAGGATGAAGAGATTAAGGAAAGATGGAAAAACTATTTTGAGAAGTTGTTAAATGAGGAACATAGAGGAAGGTCAAAAGGAGAGGAAGTAGGCAGTAATAAGGAAAACCAAGACTATAGGTTCTATCGTAGGATTAGGAATTTTGAAGTGGAGATTGCACTTAAAAAAGTTGAAATCGAATAAAGCTTTAGGATCCGATGATATTCCTATTGAGGCTTGGAAATGTTTGGATAAAAAGGGAGTTTCTTGGTTGAGTAGGTTATTTAGCAAGATTTTGTTGATTAGGAAAATGCTGGAGGAGTGGAAGAAGAGTATTTTAGTGTCAATCTATAAAAATAAAGAAAATATTCAAAATTGCAACAACTATAAAGGAATCAAGCTAATGTGTCATATAAATAAAGTGTGGGAGAGAGTGATGGAACATCGATTGTGAGATAAAACAGAGGTGTCAAAGAATCAATTTGGTTTTATGCCCAGTAGGTCAATAATGGAAGCGATCTATCTTTTGAGGAGAGCAATAGAAAAGTATATAAAAAAGAAAAGAGACATTTATATGATTTTTATAGATCTTAAGAAAGTATATAATAGAGTGCCTTAGGATATAATCTGGTGAGTGTTAGAGAAGAAAGAGGTGACAAAAGGATACATTATACATTGATGTTATTAGGAACATGTATGAAAGTGTGATGACCACTATTAGATCGCCTGCTAAAGAGACAAGTGAATTTTCAATTACTGTGGGATTACACCAATGATCAACCTTAAGTCCTTATCTTTTTGCTTTAGTTATGGATGAGTTGACGAGAAATATTTAGGATAATGTGCCATGGTGTATGCTCTTTGTAGATGATATCGTGTTAGTGAATGAGACTAGAGAAGGAGTTAACGCTAAGTTAAAGATGTGGAGAGAAACACTTAGATATAAAGGATTTAGGATAAGCAGAAGGAAGACACAGTATATGGAGTATAATTTTAGTAATAGCAACAATGAAAGTAGAGGAGAAGTGCAGATTGAAAACCGAGAACTACCTAATAGTGAATATTTTCGTTATTTAGGATCAATTATCACAACGATAAGGGACATTGTAGTGGATGTGATCCATAGAATTAAGGCAATGTTGCTTAAGTGGAGGAGTGTGTCTGGGGTACTGTGTAACAAACGAATATCCATTAGACTAAAAGGAAAGTTCTATATAACGGCTATTAGACCAGTGGTGTTGTATGAGACGGAATGTTAAGCAACTAAGAAACAATATGTAAATAAAATAAGTGTTGCTGAGATGAGAATACTAAGATGGATGTGTGGCAAGACTAAAAAAGATAGAAGTAGAAACGAGTTTTTCGTAAATGAGTAAGAGTAGCACTAATAGAAGATAGGTTGAGAGAGAGAGTAGATTAAGATAGTTTGGTCATATACAACAGAGGCCAACGTATGTAGTAATGAGGAGATGTGATATAGTGACAATAGATGAAAGTGTTAGGGAAATGGGCAAACCTAGATTGACGTAGGCGAATATAGTAAATAGATTTATAAATCTCCTTAATTTAGCTAACCAAATAGCCGTCAATAGAGTTGAGTGGTAAAGAAGGATTCATATAGCGAACTCCATTTGATGGGACTTAAGACTTGGTTTGGTTAACTTTAACTTTAACTTTATTTCAATCTTCAATATCTAGTTTTATGCAATCATGTAACTAGGTTTAGTTGCTTTTGGTCGTGCTATTTTTGGAACTCTAAAGGGAAATGAGAAGAATAGGGAAATGAAATTACTACTGGCTACAAATATTTTTTTTTTACTTAATTAATTAATTATTTTTAGGATTTTGTTAATGTGCATCCTTAGGACACTCGTTAAGAAGCTTAAATGACTCGTACATATTGCATGAAGAGCACACGTCGACAAGATCCTAGTTTGTTTGTTTGTTTGTATGTTTTTTTAAAATTTTATGGGTAACCAAAGGGAAAATTTGAATGAATTTCTTAAGAAATGCCTATTTGTTTCCTTCTCATTTTTTCCAACCTAATCAAACAAGGACAAGGAATTTAGATTCTCTCATTTCATTTCCCATGAAAAAGTCAAGATCCGAACAAATATTTGTGTGTTGGAAATGGAATACAATATTTATTTTATTGAATTAATGTTTTTTTTTTTTTCAGAGAAAAAAGGGCTCTGTGGTGTCATTATGGCCCCGTTGGGCCCTAGCCCCGGGGTAGCCGGTTGCCAGTTAGGAATTAACCCCCACCAAATGTGGGACCCACCACCAGGGCACCAATGGAAGGCATCCACACGCCGCAGCAGAGGACAGGGTTCGAGGGGAGTATGAGCGTGTTTGCAAATGAGATTTCAAACGCCCCTCCCAAGAATCAACCCTGGCTCTCGGCTAGGAAATGTGCCGCATCCTCCACTAGGCCACCAACTCTGGTGGTTTTTTATTGAATTAATGTTGATGACTTAGTTTTTGCGCTGACTGGACATCAATAAGAGAAGGTGATAGTATTTGACTGGGTTGGCCTGTATTCAATTTAGTGATTAATGATGCTTGAGTTCCTTCCTTGTGTGGCAAATATGACTAGGGCTTGCTTAATCTTTAACTCATGCTTAATTGCATGTTTGCTTTGTGGACAGTATGTTTTATTGTGCCCTATTTTTTATTTTTGTTTAATCTGTTTGTCATTCTATGTAGACACCATTATTTGACAATAGAATAGATTATCTCATTTCATTTTTCTGTTATTCCCTTTCCACATTCATTTTTTTTTTCTTGACAAATTCTAGGTTGGAATGAGCAATAGTGTTTCAGAAATGGAACACAACATTTACTTCCTTGAACTATTGTTGATAACTTGAGATTCTCTTCTCTAATTTTCACTATTTGGTGATTCATTTTCACTTGTTGGAGATTGGGGGTTGACAATTTCTACAAATAGGGACACACCTATCCATATGGGATATACTTGTGCATGTACATATTTCACTATTAGTAACATTAAAACTACATTTGCCTTGGTTTTTGTAGTATAACATGTTTCCTTGCGCATCCGAAAGTCATTCTTCCTTGGACATGAAGCCTTTTCAGATATCATTAAACAGTAGTTTGAAGTGTCTGTTAAAGTCTCACACTCACCAGCTCATTGTGTGTAGGATTATCAATTTCACATGTAAGATTGTGGAACTTTTGGAATCTATTGGGTTTACGTACTGGCTTGAGGCAGTGTTTGTCAATTTGACTTATTTTTCTTTGTTTTACAAAAAATGTGAAGGAAAACTGTGACTTTTTAATTTGCTTCAGTGCTGCTGTGAACTCGGAGACACGTGAGGAAGTTGCAATTAAGAAGATTGGTAATGCATTTTGGGTGATACTATGGTACATTTGGATGTACCATATATTAGTTATGAGGATATGTGATTTCATATTATAACTAATATCATATAGGTCATAATCATTATCATATTAACTCATAACTTAATTATATTTAATTATTCATACATACCATATTGTCTCATAACTACCACATAACTAAATTATTTTAATTATTTAATTTTGAATTGGCAACCGGTGTAACCGATTACCAAAAAGAGGGCAAAGGAGATCAAAGGAGTCCAGTGGTCCCAACATCACATATCTTATAATCACTAGTCACATATCTCATAACCAACATTACATATCTCATAACCACTAGTCACATTTCTCATAATCAACACCTTTTTTTTTTTTTTTCATAACTAACATCACATATCCTATAACCACTAGTCATATATCTCATAACTAACAATCCTTTTGCTTATAACTACACCACTTTGATCATAACCAATATCTCATATAACATAACCAAACATCCTTTGAAACCACTTTGCTCATAACCAAAATCACATATCTTATAATCACTAATCAAATATCTCGTAACCATTACCCACATATCTCATAACCACACCACTTTGATCATAACCAACATTACATATCTTATAATCACTAATCACATATCTCATAACCAAACACCATTTGACTTATAACTACATCACTCTGCTCATAACCAAAATCACTTATCTAATAATCACTAATCATATATCTCATAATCTTTACCCACTTATGTCATAATCACATCTCATAACCAACATCATTTGCCTCATAACTAACAACACATATATCATAACCACTAATCACATATCTCATAACCATTACTCACATATAGGGGTACAAATTTGGCCCACGAGCTCGCGGCACACCCCAAGTCCATAAATTACTCTCTCTCTCGTTTGGGCTAAAGAAAGGGTCTAGGGATTTGTAAAAAACAATTAATGAGGGAATTTTGATTTTGACAAAATTTGGATGTTTGTTCCACATTTTTGGAGAAAATGGGGCCAAAATTATGTAATAATCATTATAAAAAAAACTTACCAAAAAAATCCTTCATCTATGGGGCCGAAATTATGTAATAATCCTTCATCTATTTTTATTAAGTAAAATTAACAAAAAAAGACTTTTACTCATCAACTACAAAATGTATAAGTACACCATTAATTAGCGTAATAAAAATATTTAAAATTTTAGAAACCACAAATATCATAATCAAGTCACAAAGTTTTGTAATATAAAACACAAAATACATAACGCCATCACTAATTGGCATAACAAAATTGTTTAAAATTATAGAAAATCACAAATGTCATAACTAATTCCCAAAATTTCGTAACATTGACCAAAATTATATAACTATCCACTAATTGGTGTAACAAAAACATTTAAAAATTTAAAAAACCCCAAATGTCATAACCAACTCACAAAATTTAATAACATCAACTACAAAATGTGTAACTGCACCACTAATTGCCACAATAAAAATAATCAAAATTTTTACAAATCACAAATGTTATAACCAACCAAAAAAATTTCATAACATTAATCACAAAATGCATAATAACACAACTAATTGATGTAGCAAAAATATCCAAATTTTTTTATAAACCAAAAATATTGTAATCAAGCAACAAAGTTTCAGAACAATTATCATAAAATGACTAAACAAATCACTAAAAATCTTAGAATCACTAATCAGGATCTCTCATAATACAGAGAAAACAAAATGTAATGACAATCATTAAATAATTTAATCAACGACTTAAAGGCATGGAACAGAAAATGAGAGTTAGAGAAGATTAGCTATTAAAGTGAGAGAAAAGTTAATATGAGAAAGAGAGACTGAATGGGCTTATCGCCTGTGAAAATGACGTCAAAGGTGTTGTCGTTTCCGATAAGGAACATCGGACATATCTACAATGACAATAAAGAAGGTGAGAGATGCTTGAGGGATGAAGATGACTAAGATAGCAGAACAGTACAACAAAATGCGTAATATTCATTTTTCAACAGTTCTATAACACATGTACAAATTGATGATAACAAAACCTTTCAAATCATAAACACGGCTAAAGATTTGTGTATGTATGACATATTAATGTAAAAGATGTAGAGTTTCAAGATAGATACATTTACTAGATAGGGAAATATCACTATAATGAAGAGTATTGAAATAGACAAAAAGAGTAGTGACGAGTTCAAGGATCTATTGTAGAGACACAGGAGTAGAGAGAAGAAGAATCCAGTGAGGAAGAACTATCAACAATGGTCGTTCGATAATTTGAGTGAAATAGAGAAGCCTAAGTAAGAAATAGAGAGAGCTTAGGCACAACTAGGACAAATCAAGGAAAATAAAATAGAGTAGAGAAAAAAACAAAGAAAAGTTGGGGAAAAAAATTTAGGAGAATTTATTTAGTAGAATAAAATAAAATTACGTCATAGATAATTTTTTTCAACATATTTTTTATTAAAATTTAGTTAAATTATATATATATATATATATATATATGTCTAGAAGTGTATATAGATATTTTGAAAAGTATATTGTTTGTATATTACTATTTCTATTATATTTAATGAAGATACTATGACTAAAAATAAATCTAAAATAGAGATAGGTGATCAATTGCAATTGTCACTTAGGGTTGACACTTCAAAATTAATTGAGAGAGTTGAGAGTTCAGAGATAATGAGAGTTTGAGAGACAAATTTGTTTGTGAGAAATAGAATGAGAGGGGTGGTATTTATAGGACTTGGGAGGGAGGGGTTAATTTATATATATAAATAAAAAAAAATTAAAATTGGCTATTGGTGGAATTAACGGTTATATGACTGTTTCAATTTTATTTTTTTTAAAATTTTTGACCGTTGCACTAACAAAGGGGTAGGGAGCTGTTGGGGTTGGGTCAGGCAAGATTGGGAAAAAAATTCTGAGTCGAGCTCACGAGATGGGTCACACTCCATAACACACCAGAGTTAGGCCAGACTCTAGAACATATAGCCTAGGGTCTTAGGTTGGGCTTAGGCTTAGGCCTGACTGGGCCTACCCAGGGCGCGACTAGACTTAGGGTGTGCTACGAGCTCGTGGACTAAATTTACACCCTTATATGTGAGTAATGGTTATGAGATATGTGATTAGTGGTCATGATATATGTGATGTTGGTTATGAGGCAAATGGTGTTGGTTATGAGATGTGGTTATGACATAAGTGGGTAAAGGTTATGAGATATATGATTAGTGATTATTAAATATGTGATTTTGGTTATGAGCATAGTGATTTAGTTATAAGTCAAAGGGTGTTTGGTTATGAGATATGTGATTAGTGGTTATGAGATATGTAATGTTGGTTATGATCAAAGTGGTGTGGTTATGAGATATATAATTAGTAGTTATGATATATGTGATGTTGGTTATGAGATATTTGGGTAATGGTTATGAGATATTTGATTAGTGATTATAAGATATGTGATTTTGGTTATGAGCAAAGTGGTGTCAAAGAGTGTTTGGTTATGCTATACGTGTTAGTGGTTATTAGTAGTTATGATATATGTGATGTTGGTTATGAGATATGTGGGTAATGGTTATGAGATATTTGATTAGTGATTATAAGATATGTGATTTTTGTTATGAGCAAAGTGGTGTCAAAGGGTGTTTGCTTATGCTATATGTGTTAGTGGTTATGATCAAAATTGTGTAGTTATGAGCAAAAAGGTTGTTAGTTATGAAATACGTGACTAGTGGTTATAATATATGTAATGCTGGTTATGACTCAAAGCAGTTGGTTATGAGATCTGGTTATCATTCATGTGGGTAATAGTTATGAGATATGTGATATTGGTTATGATCAAAGTGGTGTGGTTATGAGCAAAAGGGTTGTTAGTTATGAGATACGTGACTAGTGGTTATGAAATATGTGATGCTGGTTATGACTCAAAGTGGTTGGTTATGAGATGTGGTTATGATTCATGTGGGTAATAGTTATGAGATATGTAATATTAGTTATGATCAAAGTGGTGTGGTTTTGAGCAAAATGGTGTTAGTTATGAGATATGTGATGTTGTTTATGAAAGAAAATGTGTTGGTTATGAGATATGTGACTAGTGGTTATAAAATATGTGATGTTGGTTATGACTCAAAGGGGTTGGTTATGAGATGTGGTTATGAGATATGTGATTATGGTTATGAAATATGTGATATTAGTTATGAACAAAATGGTGTTGGTTATGAGATGTGGCTATGAAATATGTGATATTAGTTATGAATAGAATGGTGTTGGTTATGAGATGTGGTTATAACTAAGTTATGATCAATTTGATTATAGTTATGAAAAAATATGATTTTGGCTCATAAATTTAAAAAGTGACCTGTTTAGCAGGTCACTTTTAATTATGTGACTCAATCTTAGCCATTGATTTTCTATGTACTGTACATTTTTAAAAAAAATGTACTATAGACTTTCCCGTCAAGCAATTATAACTTGATTTAAGGGGGCAAGTATATACTCTGGTTTTGCATGTGCAAGGTGTTGGAGGAATTAGTGTATCATTTGTTAATTCACCATAAAAGTGGCAAGTGAGATCTGGTCCCCTTGCTGCTGTATCATTTTGTGTTAACTGGATTACTGCCAAATATGGTGCTAGATTTGTCCTCTTTTTTTTTTTACATATATATATATATATATATTTGTTTTTATGAGCAAATTATGAACATAGTTGGAGAGATAACTGTCATATAAATTGAAAAGTATACATATATATTTTGTGTCTTTACATAATGAGGTTAGGTCATGGGGAGGATTAATCAATCTCTTGATTTTGTGGATAGTATGGATTCTCGTGGAAAGATTTTGCTTTAAGTACTTCTCGTATGCTCGTGCAACACCCATACCCTGTGTTGCTTCTTTGTTGAAGGCCTTTTACTTATCAAGCAGTAAATGTATTGGACTAGTTCTTTCCCAAATCATAGTTACTAGGACATTTTATTTGAGAGAATAAACATGCTTCTGGAGAAGTGTGGAAGCACACTTCCGATATGGGTGTGATATAATTTTGGAAAACATATTCAATATGAGCTAGAAATTGAAGGGAAACTCTAAAGAATTGGTCGAGCATTGGTCTTCTGTCTATAAAACTACCGGGAGTTTGTATTTCATGCTCGAGCGTCAACTTCTTGCACTCAAGCAGTCATATATTTTGTATCTTACGCTCGAGTGTCACTTCTTGCACTCGAGCGGTCATATCTTTTGTGTCTTACACTCGAGCGTCACTTCTTGCACTTAAGCGGACTGCGCGTATATTAGTCCATAAAAGTCACTTTTTCATTTCAGTCTCTCTAAACTTTCTAAAAACCCTAGATCTTCACTTTCTCTCTCTAAAACTCATCTTCTCTCTTCTAAAACACCCTCATCCTTTGATTTCCCTACCCTACATCCTTTGAGAAAAAGGTAGGGCTCACTTGGAGCTTCGTTTTCATCTGAAAAAAGTTTGGTTTCGACGGTGTTAAAGTTTATTCACTCTCTCTCTCGTCTTCTAAGCTTGAGGTAGGGATTCTCAATACTCTTGTATAAGTTTTACCTTAGTTATTTTCTATTTCAACATATTATAGTGGTTTGGGTTGTTTTGGTAAAACCTAGGGTTTGAGATCAAAAATATAAAAGAGGAGTTTTTAAATGGTTTCTTAGAAAAGCTTGTAATATTGAAATTGGAGTTGATATATGTTGAGATAAGATATTTCCTACATTGAAATTGATCTTCAAAGAGAAAGGGATTTTTGCCCTGAAATGTGAATGTTTGAGATTGAAAAACCTAAGTAATTCGTGATTCGAACCAGAATTAATTGCAACAATTTCCAAACAATTAAAACTAACAATCTAAATCATCTAGCACGTATAAAGTGATTTAGATTGTTGCTTCAAAATCAATAAATTGGCAGAACCGATTTTTACGTAAAAAAACCATAATTGGAACATCTCCAATTGTGACTAAAAATCCACAGAAAAAACTCTATTAATCAATCCACTATGAAAGAAAGAAAGAATACAAATTTACCAAACAAAATACCAAACTCTATCAATTTGTCTTTAACAATTTATATCTCTTTCACCACTGCCTTCGTCTTGGAATTGATCAGCTTGATGTCAAATCACAACATCCATGTCGAATCAACGACCACGTGTTACTTCGAACTCCTTCGAATACTCCATGCTTGAATCTCCAGAATCCACCGAAGAACAGCACTCTTATATTGATAAAATCAAACTGACAACCCTCTGATTTAACTCTCTTGATCCATGAACAAACTCACAAAGAAATCAAAGGAAAACTAGCAAATAACCTCCAAAAGAAAACCCTAAAACCCTAAAAAGATCTAGAAGCCATACCCTAGATTTGAACAAAGTGCAGATTTATAATAGTTAGAAACGCGATCCCCGCTCGAGTGCAGAAATAGCTGCTTGAACGGTATCACTTAAACGTGTGTTCCTAACCAAGGGTTACGCTCGAGCGCTGGAAAGTACGCCTGAGCGTAAAAACACAACTCCTAGTACTTTTGCAAACAAGCCAAACTACTGAAAGTGTGAGTTTGCCGTTCAAGCGCAGCTTTCCCCACTCGAGCGGAAAGACCAAAAAACAAGGAAAAACAACAACTTGACTAAACCAAGTTTGTTCGCGAAATTGGCAACAAGTAGGGACCTAACAATCTCCCATTTTGTCAATTCCCTAACAAAACTTTCTAACAACTTTTCCAAACAAACACACGCACTAGACACACTAAAACAAAAACAAATGCTACAAAGGGAACAAGCCTAACTAGTTAGGAACACCATGAACAAGCCACCTGTTAAACTAACACAAACCAAAACTGTGGAAATAGGAGATTAATATAAACAAATAGAAATAATCCAAATATATCAAAAACATCCAATATCTATGAGATTGTATAGAGAAAATGGAATATATGTTAAGAATTATGAAATTGAAGTAATGTTGATGTCGATGGCGGAGTTGAATATGTATTATCACTCCCATCTTGAGAATTTGGAAACATGTATCTTTAATAAAATTTGTTTATCTGTTTAGATATATCTATTTTGGGCTATCGGTGGAGGATAACTATGAGTGTTATAAAAATTGCATGAGAATTATGTGAACTAAAATTAATTTATCTTCCATATGCATTGAACATTGTTTCTCATTTAATACAATGAAAATGTATATGTTTTTGAGAAAAAATAGGTAAATGTTAGAAAGAGGCGTGTATCACCAAATCAAGTTAACCTGTGTGTCCAGGATGAAAGTCCCGAAAAACGTGCGTATATATAGGTGCTGGTATAGACTACATTTACATGGGTGTCGTTTGACAGTTTCCTGCAGACGAAATATCCATGAAAGGTTGTACTAGTCTGAGATTTCCCCGTTGTTTTCTATTGTAAAGAGCATGACTTGAGAAGTGTGATATAGACTGGGCATGGCATTGTTTTTTAAAAGAAATGTAAAATGTTTTGACATGGGCATTGCATATGTATAAACCTTATGAATTTGTCAAGATTTATACATTGTACTGTTTTTACTGGGTTTTGGCTCACCCTATGTGGGAAAAACATTTAAGGTGTTGGTGATATGCCTCCACCATTGACTTCGGAGGACTGTGGAGTTGAAGGCTTAGTGTTGCTATTTTGCATTTAATTTTGTACAAGTCTAGGGTTTTATCTGTATTGAGCTTCATACTCACTTTTGATGTACCCAAGCATTGACTTGGAAAGATGCAAGCCTTTAGGACATATGATTATTTGTTCAACTTTCGTTTCTTTCACAATCTTGTAATACATGCTGTAGATTCAGGATGTACTGTTTATGAATGTGTATCGCATGTATCACCTTTTGTATAGCAAAATCTGATTAATGGAAGCTTATCATTTCACTCATGATGCTATTTATTGGTTATTATGAGATGGGTATATTGTATGTATTTCGAGGCGTTAGATCTAATGTCAAGAAGATAGTAAAAAATCTTTATAAGTCAAGTTTATCTAATCAAGGAGATAAATTAATCTTAGAAGCAGATGCCTCTGAGAATAATTGGAGAGTAGTATTAAAATCAATACCTTCTAATAAACGTGAAGAATAGATATGTGAATATTGAAGTAATAGTTTCAAAGATACTGAAACAAGATACCACATAAATGAAAAAGAATTTATTACCATAAAAAATATGGTGTAAAATCTTTTTATATTTTCTTAATCTTTGAACATTCATTATCAGAATGGATAATAAGTGTTTTAAAACTTTTTTGAAAAAAAAAATTAAGAGATGTAAGTCAAATTAGAGTACATAGATGGCAACAATGATTTCATTATTTTAGTTTTGATGTTGAATATATTTCTTCAGAGAAAAATTGCATTGCAAATTCTCTAACCACTAAATTAAGTTTTATGAGTTTTATGGTGTAGGAAAACACAACTTCAACTGACAAAGGGAAGAGACCCATGGTATTTTGCTGGAACTACAACAAATCAGGCCATAAAGCTGAAAATTATTGATTGCAGGATTCAAAAAATGTGTCAGCTAACAAAGCGCGTATTGTTGAAACCGCGACAATAAAGAGAAGAAATCTAAATTTTAAACCAAAAAATTCAAAGGGATTCTTAAAAGGAGAATCATCCAAGGAACAAAAGAGTGAGTTAACATCTCAACTCACCAAACTCGAAGACATAAATAAAGCAAAACTCCCTATTATAATTGAAAAACCGTTTTATAATTCTGAACTAGTACTAGAAAGTAGCAAGCTTTTCAAAGAATTTTAGTCTGCTTTGCGCAACAATAAATGACAAATGTGCATAGAATTATTAGTGATCTTACTAATTATGTTGAGTTTCTGAAAATGAGCTTAACATCATTTGCAATGATGAAAAAATGATGGAAGAAAGAGAAAAAAGAATTTTTGTTTTAAAAGAAATAGAAACATTCTCTCCAAAAGAGTTGGCTGAAAAAATTAAAACAATTGCCAAAAAGCAAGATGAACACGAAGTAATACTTCGTATGTCATTCTTAGCAGAATCCTTAAACTGGAATTATGGTTGGCCAAGTTGTAAGTGATACGTGGATAAATTTTATATGTACTGGATTGAACTTGGAATTGTTAATTTTGTGGAATTGATAGAGAAGATTTTCAGCTCTTAAATGAATTTCTAGCAATAGTTAAATATGTTATTACAATAATGGGAGTAAACCATATGCTTATTACGGCACACATTGTGTTCAATCTAGCTGAAAGAACTGAAACTCAGTTTTATCAACCACATCAGATCTGATATCTATACCCAGTAACCAATCACAATCCGTTCTACCATGGTAAAAACAAATGATCATGGAAGGGATATGATCCAACCATCGACAAAATTGATTGGCTTGTGTTTTTCCATAACACATTGGAAACTTTTCTCCAACATTCAGAACCGGTAATCTTTAGTGATGGGAAGAGAGTTTTGGTGGTAAGAAATGAAAAAATTTCATTGAACCATCTAAGTTAGTAAAAGACAAGACAAAATTGAAGCACCAGACATCTTTGCAACCGTTTGGAAACTCTACAAAATCAAGAGGAGATCCCAAATTCAATATGAATCAATGCAAGATATGGACCTCTACATTTCTTAAAAATAGGTACAAGTTCACATGACAAACAAGCCAAAAAAGGTAGGAATCTCTCAGACAAGACACATGAAATACAAAGCCAAGCAAGGTTCACATGACAGAAGAAGTCAAAAGAAACCTCACATGACAAATACCCCAAAAAAGACACAACAAAGTGGATCAAATGGTGAATGAAAACAAGGGAGTCACATACTGAATAAAACCAAAATGGTGGAGATACCATTACTAAGTTGTTAGTTTTAATAAATCAGAATGTAAAAAGTTCCTTATCTTGTTACAAGAATCTTATCTTTTAAGTTTATGCATTTCAAATCCGAAGTTGAAGTCCACTCTTGGCCTATAAAAATGTATGGCTACGTCTTGTAGAAGTAGAGTCAAGAAAGCGTGTAAGGTGTGGCTACGTGTTTTGTCAGGTTTTGCCAGCAGAATTAACCCCAACGAAATCGTAGGTTTACTGACAATTTTCCTATACAAGTTGATGAACTCACCTTCGAACTCTCTGCAACTACGAATGGCCACGATTTGACACCCTTGAATTAATTTGGCGAGTCGTTTAACATCTGTAACGCCAGAGGCATTTCCTTGGTAGAACCTAACAAAAGTACCAATTGCTTTGTAGTGATGATACGTTTCCAGTGACCAGAAACTAACCCAGCATGGTGGTGACGTCAAGTCCTTACTCTTTTCTAGCCATTACTAACTAAATATTCTGGTGATCCGAAGAACACCTTAGTGGCAACGGTGAAAGGGGAGAAGATCACGGCGGGCACATGGCACTCCTAAGTTGCATCAACCGTCCAATGATAGACGATGTTGATGACGATCCAGTCCGGTGACTGTTCCACTACGAATTGTTTGAAGAGGTGTTTAAGGAAATCAAATGGGGCCTTCAAGTGTTGAATTATGTTGGCAGTAACATCAGCAGTGGCCTCTGCACCTTCTGGTAAGAGGTTTGAGTCCAACGCCGACAAAGGAATCGGAACAAAGGTGACTAGTGATGATAATTTAGAAGGGTATTGAGGGAGTCTTTGGATGTTTCTTGGGGTTGAAATGTAGGAGACTCCGATATCGGCTTTAGCTAAGACGAGGGAGAGCTCGTAAAATGGCATCATGTGGCCAAATGCAACAAATGGAACAAGGATGACATGAGTCACTATCTCCATTTTTTTCAGCGAAAAGAGCTTTATTTGTTGAAGTTGTGAAAGTTTTGACTAGTAAAAGAGAAACAGAGCAATACTAGTAAAAAATCATTAGATATAGGCACACCATCTGGGAATGCAATGCAAACTTGTGTTGCATGACCTCCATTTAAATATTGGCACAACAATTGGGAATGATTGTATTCGTTTCACTATATTGCGTATTCATTATTTTATGGTTTATTTTAAAAAATAAAATATAATTTTTTTTATGTGTGTGATAATATATTTTTATTATTAAAATTTAGAAGAACAATGATTCAGATAGAATTTGTTTATGAAATAGCAGACTATGAATTTGAAAGATAATAATTTGGATGAATATCATTCCCTACATCGTCTCTTTCCTTGAGATCCACCTTCATTATATGAGATCCACCTACGAAAATCGTGATATTCAACTAATTTTATATGGTGATATCCAAATATTCCCTAAAATTCCTATAAAAACGTTCCTTATGTTTCTTTTTTTTTTTTTTTCTTTTTTTTTTCCCCTCGATTTGTTTACTTTGTTATTTGAAGAAATTGTTTACTACCTTATTTCAAACCTGCCTTGACTGTTCAAATGTTTGGTATTAGATACAAAAACTAGAAAACCAAATTTTGGAAATGGATCATGTGAAGTATGGTGTTGTAGACACCCCATTTTTTATGGCTCTTCAAGACTTGGATGTTCTTGAAGGTACATCTGATGATGAGTTTGATTGCTCGTCAAGCGCTCAAAGTCCTCAGTGAATGCCACAGGTTTGAGCATGTCCAACCCTACATCCATTTTGTCTCATCTTTGGACCATGCCTGGGTCTTTTCATCTTGAAGTTTCTGATGGCCTTCCGGCCATCCTTGGAGGCTGCCGGCCATCACTTCTCCTTTGCCGGCCATTGATGTGCATTGCCTTCCATCAATGAAACCTTGCCGGCCATCATTGATGGCCGGCTGGCCACCAGGTTTTCCTGCAAATATTTTGTGATATTTTGTGTTAGCTATTTGCACAGATTCATGCATCTTCCTACACGTGTATGGCTGGATGTTTGTGAGGGAAATTTGTGTTTTTTATATATAGGACCCCTCTCTCTCATATGTGGGGGTTAGAAAAATTTGAGACATAAAAATTCTCTCTCTAGATTTCTCTATTTCTTGCAAAATTGTGTGTGTTTGCCTAGTTTCTCTACACTTTTGCCTACTTCTCCTAAACCAAATCTTCTCATCTTTGAGCTGGGGTTCCTTGGGGCCTTCTTGGAGCTCTTGAAGGTGGTTTTGACTTGAACTTGTGCCTAAAGTGTTCTTTGCTCCAAGAGGTAGAATACTAGTCTTGTTATGTTGTTTTCAATACTTGTTTTTCTATCTTTTTCAATGTTTTTTGGGCTGGTTTTGAACTCTAAAAAGCTTTGTTTTTGTGGCTTAAAAATGGTGGTTTGAGCCCCTTTTTAGTTAGGGGTGGTTCACCCTTCTTGTTTCTTAGTTTATAAAGCTTTTGTGCCTTTATCTATCACTTTCAAACCAACCTTTTTTGGGCCTTTTAACCACTGAATTTCAGAAGTTTTTCAGTGTTAAAAATCTCATTTTGAAGTCCAAAATTGGAGCCTCCCCTCCTTGTGTCTTGTTTGCATGCCTAGTTAACTCCATGTATTAGCTTATTGTTTTAGTTTTTTGTGGCTTGAGTCCAACATGTTTTAGACTATATTTAAGGCTGTTTTGCCTCTGTTTTTGGTTATTTGTTTCATTTGAGCCTTGCATGGCATGGGTGTAATTTTAATTCCTTCACCAGCTTAGTGTTTTAAGGCTTTAACTATCATTGGTTTGAGTTGGTTGCATGTTTTAGTGCCTTCGGTACTCATTTTCAGCACCTAATCATATATGCAACCTCCCCACTTTCTTGATTTTATTTTTGTTTTGAAAGTGGTTTAAACCATTTGCTTGTTTAAAGCGTGAAATTGAGATGTTAGTGCTTAATGGTTTAATCCCTTTGGGGGTTCAGTACCAACGGCATGAGGTCTCTTTCATGCCTAAAACAACCTTTGGTTTGAGCTTTCTTTTCATTTAGAGGACACTCACCAATGGACTAAGTGATTAAGGAATGTTTTGGTAATTAAAATGTGCAAACAAAATTGATAAGTAAAAGTGACAAGATAAGCATGTCTTTGTGTTGCATTGCATATGCTCAAATCGGACGTTAGTTTGAGCACAAGGAAAATGGGACATTTCATACTAAAAAGTGATGAAATGTGCCATTTTCCTAGGTCTCCATTGCCCTTGATCATGTATGATAGGGTGATGGTTCTTGAGTGTTTGGCTTTGCATTTATTAAGCTTGCACACCTTGAAGCACAAGCCATCATGCAATGAAATTGGTTTGATTGGTGGTTTGTGATTTAAGTTCACAATTCCCTGGATTTGTTCATGAAAAAGAGAGGTGAATTATGCAGACAACCCTTGGAAAAACCCCATTTTTGCTCTGTTTGTGCTTTGTTGCAGCATGGTGATCCAATGCATCAGTGGCTGGCAATGCACCACCAGTGGCCGGCAGGACACCTCCCTAGCCGGCAGATGGCCAATAGCATCCATCCATGACCGGCAGGACACTAATGTAAGCCTCAGAGAATATTTGGTAAGGTGGAGCAGAAAGATTTTGCAAATGTTCAACTCTACAAACAAAGGCTTCCGAGAGCAAAATGGTGGTCTTTTCGGGGCAAAAATCGAGCATGTGCATCCTCCACTTCTTGAGGCGGAGTAGTGGCAACATAGTTTAAATGTCTTACATGCTTACTTTTTGTGTATTTGTGTTGTAATTTAATTAGTTAGTTTGCTAGTTAATTAAAGTGTTGTAATAATTAGTAATTAGCTTAGCTAGTTATTCATTTGGTTTGTAATAATTAGTCTAATTAGCTTAATTAGATTGGCTTAATTAGTTTAGCTTAGTTGCTAGCTAGTTAGCTATTATTCATTCGGACCCTCCTTCGTGAGGGCGCAATATTGTAATAAGTGTGCGTGCGTGTGTGTATGTTTTCCAATTCCACGTCTTTCTCCTTTTTATTTACCTGCTTTTGATGATTAGATTAGGGACATGTTTCAAATTAGCATATCGCATGCTTGCATCCATTCATTTGTATTGTATGCACCGAGGCTCGACGCATCATTCAAACTGCATTGTTATTTCAATATCTTATTTGAATACGTGTTTAATCGCATGTTGTTCAAATCGAATCATATGCCATATTAGTAGTCGAGCCTTAATTGCATTCTTCGTATGCGTTGCATTAGGCATCTTGTATAGTTAGGATCACGCATCTTTCTAACTAGTTTCTGTTTTGGCTTGGAGTACTAGGTGAGTTTTTGCGCTTTAGCATACTTGCATAAGTGTGAATGTTGCTATGATTAGCATGCTTGCCATAAGGCTAAATGCTTACTTGCTAAATTGCTTGAATGCCTGTCGATGAAGGCTTGTTGTTTGAATTGGAACATTTCAACGAATGTGCGTTTTAAGCCCACTTTGTTAAGTGGCAAATCATGCTTTAAGCCCACTATGTTTGGTGGCAAATTTAATTCCACTTGAGGTGGCAAATTCAAACTATTTTCGCAAACAAACATGAGTTGAATTGTTTCAAATTGAACAAACTAGTCTATATTTGCTTGTGTGCATCACATAGTAAAACTAGTTTAATAACCGAAACAAGAGCACATAATGTTTATAAAAAATCATATCATAATTAGTAGAGGTTGATCTTTGATCAGGCGAGCGGGGGTGCTCAATTCATGACCTTCCCCCTTCGTACCCAAGTTCCCGAGCCGAGGCAACTTTGGTGATGACAGACACGTGGCCTTTGGCACGAGTCATCGGTTTCCTAAATTTCTCCAAAATAAAATATTTAGGTGGTGACTCTGTATTTGGTAAAACAGTCCAATTTTGGCATTATTTGATTTAAAATCGATTTTTCAAAAAGATTTGCCGAATTTGGACTCTTTGGTGTTTATCAGTTTCACATTGCACTTGCGAGACTAGATTCAGAACCGCAGAAGTCTGCACTGTGAGGCCTTTCTTTTCAAATCTTCCGAAATGGAGCACAGAAAAAAGACGAGTCCACAGGTGTGGAGAGATGGATTGATAATTTTTAAATTTACCTTTTGTCTGCCACCTTATCCACACTAGAGACAAAGTGAAAGGTGGTGCAAATTATTTTCATTTTTCCTCTAATAATGAAGGGCTAGATAGATTTAGTTCAGAAAATTGTTCTCGGTATAAATTTCTTTACAAGTTTATTACTGATTTCCACTACAAAGCAGAAATTTATTCAACCAAAATGTTTGCTAATAAACTTACAAGCCCATCACCCTAGGGGGTCACAATGGAAAATTCAATGCCTTCCTAATTTAATTTTTTAATTATGCTTCATGGGGCAACTTACTGCATAACAAGGTAGTTTATTTGCTTGCATTCCATGTCTCTTGCTTTTATATTGTGTTCAAAATTTTGATGATTAATTAATGGCATAGAAATCAAAGCAGTATTTCTTATCCTTAGCTATGAACAGTGAACGAGGGAATCATTTTTTGGAGGGAATTCAGGTACCCATATGCTGCTAGCTTGTTTTCTTCCTTCACCTTCCCTCCGTTGATGCTTTTGTCTTTTTAATCGCTTCCATTAGTTTAATAAAATTTGTTTGAAAAATAATCACCATTGCTTCTTGTTGTCATTATACTACCATGTAGCTACTTTTGTTTTAATAACTCTATCAGGTTGCTTGGTTACAATTGGACCTTGATATTTACTCTTGTAAATTGATATTGTTATACACACGGTGTCTGCAAGTCACAATAATAGAAAATAGCTGATTTGCTTATATGTCTCTAGCTTTTATATTTTGGAATTTTTTTTATGATTAATTAATGGCATAGAAAACTGAATATTGCTGCAGAGATCTGAGCATCATTTCTTATCCTTAGATATGAGCTGTGAATGGAAGAACCTTTGCTTTTTTAGGAGCGAGTTTGGGCACCCAACAACCTAGGAGTGTTCACCACATTGCCTTCGCTGATGATTCCTTCTTATTGATGCTTCCATTAGTTTAATAGCAATTTTTTTTCAAAGTATTCACCATTATTTCTTGTGATTATAATAATGTCTAGCTACTTTTGTTTTAATAACTCTAGGGCGGTGCTTGGTTACAGTTGGACCTTGATCTTGACTCTTTGTATATGTTATAGTTGTATATTTATTGATATTATCACAAACTTGTCAGACAAATGTTTTAATTTGATCTTTAGCAACTCCTCCTCCTTGACAAACTACACATCTATTATGATATGCCCTTCCATTTTAATGTACAAATCTCCACCACTTTTTTGTAGTAGTCTCTCTTGGTTGTTAAAAAAATGTAGTTGATTCAGATTGGTGTACTTATTGAAGACACAGTATTTGTACACCAATCTACAACTATAACATATACAAAGAGGAATTTTTTTTTAAAAAGAGTGTATACCGTATACGAATGCTCTAATCTCATCACTGTTTTGCATCTCATCGAAGCAAAGAGAGAGGCGACTTCGACCATCTTCATTTTCCTCTTCTGCGACTTCGAACTGTGATCGACTTCGACCCTCACCCTCATCTTCAACCCTCACCCTCGTTTGCAACTTCAAAACAGATCGACTTCGACCTTCACTCACCCTCGTCTTCAACTTCGACCCAGAGATTCGACCCACGTCTTCGACTTCGACGCAGAGATCAGATCACCCTCCTCATCACTGTTTTGCCCTAATCTCCTCTTCGACGCAAAGATCAGAGGTATACGTATATCTCTGAATATTTATTTATTTATTTATTTTTCTTGTTTCGTCTTTAGTTATTATTATTAATACTGAAAATGCTAATAAATATTAATAATAAATATTAGAGATGAAAATGCTAATAATCATAAATGGTAATCATAAATATTATTATTAGTTATTAATAATAAAAATTTACTTCATTTTTATTTATTTATTTATTTTTCTTGTTTCTTCTTTAGTTATTAATACTGAAAATGCTAATAAATATTAGAGATGAAAATGCTAATAATCATAAATATTATTATTAGTTATTAATATTTGTCTTTTAGTTTTATTTATAGTTCTCTTTTTAGTTTTGATATTTAACTTCATTTTGTAGGTTGGATCTTTTAACCATAATTATAAAAAATAAAAAAATAATAAAAAAATATCGTGCACAATTGCATACCCGTACCCTACTTTTTGGGATTTTGCAAGATTTGCGGCATTCGTACTCGTGCATCTGCACTGCACTGCACCCTCACCTGTGCTTCTTAGGATATAAGAGCTCATACAGTCTATAGAAATGATGAAGTCATCGTGGAAAATGATAGATTAGCCATCTTTGGTCACCTACAAAAATCACATTCATTTTATTTCCCTGTTTAAGGTCTCGCCTCAACTCCCTAATATATTGGGCTCTTTTTTTCAAAAAAAAAAAAGAAAAGAAAATATATATATTTTCCACACAAAGTATTATATAAGATTGCACTCAGAAAACAAGCAAAAAACAATCTAATCTGTATATATCCATACAAAGGAGCTTAAAAGTATGCAGAAAATATAATCATCAAAAACCTATAGGAAAACAAATACCTATAAAAAATTAAAAACATGAAGAAGAAAAGAAATTCATTAAAGAAGATTCATGAACCAACCCTTCCAATCCAATCAAGACAACCCATGTAATTATATTTAAGAAATTATACTAAACTGGTCTGTTTGCATCTTGGCAAATAATATTATTTTGTATCACTTGAATATAAGTTTATAATATGGAAAATTGATGGGGTACAATTGATTTTCATTGCTTCTTTCAAAGGGTCCAACTTAAAGAATCAACAAAAATGCAAAAGTTTGAAGAATAAGAAGATTGAAAAGGACAAAACAAAAACAACTACTCTAACTCAGTTCCAAATTCATCAAGAAAGAAAAATCATTAATAGAGTAGAGGACCCATTGAAGAAAAGAAAGGAAAACTCGCAAATTCATAAACAAACACGAATTGAATAATAGAAGAACAAGTACAATAATAGTAATCTTGCCCTTAGCTTGGGGAACATGTAAAGCCGGGTCTTTTTTTTATTGTTTTTTAATTTTTTTTCCGAATGAGAACATGTCAAGCTTGGGGTCCATAAGAATTTTACTTTATCATCATGGTAGGTGTTGTGGTAATGGTGCTTCACACATATGTTGAAGGGGAAAAAAATCATGGAAAAGGTCCTCAATGGGAAAAGGCCTTCATCTGTTAGTACTGGAAGCTTGTGAAAATCAATATACATTGGTGCAGGTACATGATGTAAGTCTTCATGAACTATTTCCGTCCAACAATGAAATTGGGGTAACAATCAAAACGTTTTTTTTTTTTTTTTTTTTTTTGACAATCATTCATCATTCAGTTGTTTCAATGATGTTTAGTTTCTCTTCTCTTTGTTTTTGAATTAAATGTTAGGGTTATCATCAACTATGATGTGTTTAATAGAGTGGATTAGATTTTTGGCTTCTTTTTATTACTTTCGCACATAACCTGAAATCGGTTAGGTGGGATTGTTCTCTTTTTTGCTTTTAAGTTAGCTGTTGCCGATTATGTTAATTGTATTTATCTATCTATTTAAAGCTGGCTAAAATTGGATTTACCTTTCCTCTGTTTTATCCCCTCTTCTACTAAGAACTTCATTTCAGTTTATTAATAATAATATTATAATTTTTTTGAGGGGACTTGGTAGTGAAATCCTTATTGTGTTCTCATCGCCTGTTGATAAAATGTTAATAGTTTTCTTGATTCAACAAGTTTATGCCCATTTCAATTTTGGACCTTTTTGTGCTTACTTGTCTATTAGCTAGACTTTCATTAATAAATATAGTCAGCCACGTGTGAAAGGGAAAAGAATACAATTTTGCAGTTTGTATATTTGATTTTGTTTCTTCTATTTCTTGAGTGATGTTTTCAGTTTTGTAGGAACACTTGTTCTGTTTAGAGGGCAGCAGAATAGAAATGGTCTAGAGAGATTTCAGTCATCATTTCCAACTTATTGAAAGTCCTAGAGCTAACATCGAAGGTCGTTGCTTTGGTAGAAACTTTTCACCAACTACTTCAAAACAAGGGAGACAAAAGGTTTGGAATTGAATTTCGAGTTTATTTAGATGTCTATGTCTTTTGTTGGTGGGAAGCTGGAACATTGTACACAACCTGTGTTTTTTCACTTCCCATCGCGGCTACCAATTCATCGGTGTGCTTGAGCCAAACTGAAATTTTGGTATCATTATATTCACATTCAAATCATTGCCAACCCATGTTTTATTGCTCTCTCTTTCTATATATATATATATATATATTTATGTGGACAAGTAACTCTTTGATATGCTCCATAATATATATTTCGCTCACGATAGCGGGACTCCCACGCAGTTTATCTAAAATTAAATGCAAGACATCTAATGAACATGCTCCTATAACCTAGAACAAAGTGCATTACATACATACAATTGAAAATGGTATTTAAAACTGGAAACATATTGGCCTCAACAAATGGGAATATCATTATTTCTCTGTGAAATCTTAAATAATTTTTTCTCAAATAAATATGTGTAAATTACACTTTGCATCTCTACACTTTGCACCAAATTTCACTTTGACCCTTACGCATGAAATCATGACAGTTAACCCTGCACTTTTGGTCAAATTTCATTTTGGTTCCTACATATGAAATTGTGACAGTCAACCCCTGTACTTTTAGTAAAATCTCATTTTGGTCCCTACACAAATGTCAATATCTCTTTCTGTTACTCAATTGTTAAAATCTTTAACAGAATTTAGTCATTGATAAGAATGTGATTACGATACGAGGGTAAGAAAGGAAAATCATCTATATTTTTCACCAATACACACTTTATCCCAAAATTTACATCAAAATATGATTGTATTAGGCTAAAACAAGATGCAGATTATGAACAATTAAGAAGAGAAATTAGGGTTTTTCATAAATTAGAATCACAAAATTCTATTTTTCACAGTAATACAATCTTCTGTCTATTCATCTTTCTTTCTTTTTGATTTCTTTATCTCATTTTTTTATTTCAAAAACTCTGCTTTCTTAACTTTTCATCTCAATTTTTACCATACAAACATATATATATATATATATATATATAATAAGGTAATAAGGTTTTTGAAAATATATCAAAATGTCTAAGAGATACATTTTGTATCAATGACTGAAATGATTCCTAATCAACATCTAACAGCTAAGATAAGATGACAATGGAAGGTTTAGTTTGAAAATGTGTATATTTTTGTCCTACATGGCATCATCAATGATTTAGATCATTTCATCTACAAAATTGATGGTCAGATTTGTTTGGCCCAAAATATGTTTCCCGCCCATCTCTTCTCTCTTCTCTTACCACTTTTGTACTCTTTCATCATTCCACTACTCTCTCATCTCTCTCTCTCTCTCTCTCTCTCTCTTCAAAAAGTATAGCGACTTTCTCTATCTCTCCCTCTTCTCTCCTCCGATGAAGACCTGCCTCCACAACACAGAAGCCCACCTTCATGACTACAACAAATGCAGCCCCAAGAATAGAGGTAAGAAGCAGTGAGGATGATGGCCCTTCTAAGTGTCTGTCTCAACTTAAACTGGACTTACTCTGTTTTCTGGACAATTCGTCCTCGCCTGTATGTTCCTCTCTCTCTCTCTCTCTCTCTCTCTCTCTGCACTCTTCATATCTTCAAATTAAGATGTTTTCTCAAATGGGACTCTGCCATTATTGCATGAGAGTTACAGGTGGTAATGGTTGCAAAGTTGGAGACAACAATGGTAGCTTGTGAGTATAAACTCCTTCTTTCCTTAATTTTCTTGCGAAAATGGAGGAAAATAAGAGATGGGTTCTGCTAATTGTTTTGTTTTATTGTTTTTTATGTTGTTTTGAGGTTAAGTATTTGGATGAGCAAGTAATTGAAGTGGGTTATGGGTTGATTTTTGTGTGTATGTGTGCGCGCGCGCGCAGGATATTGATGTGGGAAGATGGGTTTTGCAAAGGAAGAATTGCAAATTGTTTGGAAAAAAATTGATGGAGGTAAAGATTCTGTTAGGAAAGCCTTCATCAAAATGTCCATTTAGTCATATAATTATGGACAAAAATGGGTACTTGGAAGGTCTTATTTTTAATTTTTTTAGTATGAAATCTCTCTCTCACATATAGTAATTTTGGGGAGTAAAATTGATTATACAAATAAGAAAATTGACTAAATCTTTAGTGCTCCTCTCTCTATTTGATTTTTTTTTTTTTTTAACACTACGAGAATTTTCACTTTTGGCGACTAAATTTTTAGTCGCCAAAAGTCACTATTTAGTCGCCGAAGGCTTTTAGCGACAAAAATATTTGGTCGCGGAATTAGTCGGGAAAGAATTGTATTTTAGTCGCCAAATGTACTACATTGCCGACTACGTTTTTAGTCGCCAAAAGGTTTGAAATAAAATTAAATATCATATTTTCGGCAACTAATTTTTTTGTCGCTAAAAGTTCAGTTATTTTTAATGACTAATCATTTAGTCACGGAAAAGAGTTTTAGCTACTAAATATATTAGTAGCCTAAAGTAAATAACAATGTTTTGGCTACTAAGATTTTAGTCGCCTAAAGTCAATTTTTTTTTTGCTTACTAAAGGTTTAGTTGCCAAAAGTCTTATGTTTTTAGCTACTGAGATTTTAGTCAGCAAACAGTTTGTGTTTTGGCTACTAAACATTTGGTCGCCTAAAGTCACATTTTTCTGCTAATAAAGTTTTAGTCGCCAAATGTTTTTTTTTATTTCTTTAGCTTATTTTTTTAGCTACGACATATTTTAGTCGCCATATGTTTGATTGTTTTTTTTTTTTTTTTTGGCTACTAAACTTTTAGTAGACAAATGGTTGATTGTTTTTTTTGGCCACTAAAATTTTAGTAGCTAAAACTATTTTCCGAATTTATTTTTTAGCTACTAACAATTTAGTCGCCAAAAATATGCTCTTATGTTTCATCGCAAAATTATAATTTATTCACAACCTATCTATGTTCCATGCAACCTGTAATATGTATATAAACAAAACAATACATATACTATCAATCATTTCACAACGTAAAATTATCAATCATGCCATAGTCCATATTACTTCCAACTATCAAAAAATGAATAAATTTAAATGTATTTATTGCATACAAACCAACTATTGTCTAAACTAAAATTATATTTCCATACAAAAATCCAACCTGCCATATACAAAAATATATATTTACTACCATGCGATATGGCCATTTGGCGTGGTACAACTTACCATCGTAATCTGTACCACGACAAAAGGTGATCTATATGCCACACCAGCAACTATCAGTTGGATTACAAAAATTATATGTATCAGTAATGCTAATATTCACAAAAGCAGAGGAAGACATAGTTAGCAGGATTACACAAAAGTGTCAAGTGTCCTCCATAAATAAAAATGTAGACTATCCACAAGTCCACGCCAAAAGCCATCTACAAAAAATAAAAAAACAATTGCATCCATTACAAAATATCAATTCATTCAGGCATAGGAAAAAGGTTGTAATAACATGCATTTAAGGTAGAACAATCTTTAAAAACCTTTTTTCGAAAAACAATCATATATATATCATGAAAGATTTATTCCAAACTTGATTTCAATTTACAAATAATACAATTTTTAGGAGCTTACCTCTTCATAAAATAAATTTTTATGAGTAGAACATTTTGGTGGTAAATTTATTTTAATTCTTCTTCATTCTCATTTTCCTAGTCAAAGTAAAATGATTGAGTAATCTACGGGGTTATCTCTATAACAATATCATGCTTTCTTAATACGTTTACCACCCAAATGACCACCATGTATGATGAAACAATGGCATCATTTACAATGAAAATGTTGAGCATTTATTCAATGTCAAACTCTTTCTTTTTCGAATAAGTTTTAGTTGTTTCCGGCTCTAACTCCCAAACTACGTGTGCTAATGACATTTCGTCTATTGTCACAACTCCTATATGTCACGGGGAAGCTCGTGACATCCCTATGGTGGTTCCGGGGCTATTTCGCTTTTTTGCTCCCTTAACACCCTTTTTCGGTTAAGCTTAAGGCATTTTTAGCTCTAACTCCCAACCTACACATGCTAATTACATTCTGTCTATTGTCGTAGGTCCTATTTGTCATGGGAACAGTGGCTGTGACATTCGTACGGTGGTTCGGGGGCTGATTCGCATTTTCGCACACTTAACGCCCTTTTTCGGTTAAGTTTAAGGTGTTTTCGGCTCTAACTCCCAACCTAAACGTGGTAATTACATTTCATCTGTTGTGACAGGTCATATTTGCCACGAAAGGTGGCAACATATCTGTATCTTTGGTTCGAAGCTTTTTCGCATTTTGCCCCCTTAACACCATTTTTCGATTAAGTTTAAGGCATTTGTGACTCTAACTCTCAACCTACACGTGCTAATTACATTCCATCTATTGTCACAAGTCCTACTTGTCACGAGAAAGGTGGTCGTGACATCAGTACGGTGGTTCGAGAGCTGATTCACATTTTTACCCCTTTAACGCCCATTTTTCGATTAAGTTTAATGCATTTGCGGCTCTTACTCCCAAACTACGTGTGCTAATTACATTCTTTCTATTTTCACATGTCCTATTTGTGACGGGGAAGGTGGCCATGACATTCATACAATAGTTCAGGGGCTGCTTCGCATTTTCGCTCCCTTAACGCCCTTTTTTGGTTAAGTTTAATGCATTTTCGGCTCTAACTCCCAAACTACGTGTACTAATTACATTCCATCTATTGTCATAGGTCCTATTTCTGACGGGAAAGGTGGTCGTGACATCCGTACGGTGGTTCAGGGACTGATTCGCATTTTTGCCCCCTTAACGCCTTTTTTCAGTTAAGTTTAAGGCATTTTCAGCTCTAACTCCCAACCTACACATGCTAATTACATTCCACCTGTTGTCACAGGTCCTATTCATCACAGGGAAGGTGGCCGTGACATCTGTACAATGGTTCGAGGGCTGATTCGCATTTTCAAACTCTAAACTTATGGTATGTTTTGTCATCCCATGATTGAGTGGCTCAACTTAATTTTACATAGCCCTTTTTTCTTCATCCATTGAATTTTAAATGGCCTTTGGTGTTACAAATCCATCAACTAGAATGAAGTCAGCAAGAACTAATGGTGAAAAAATGATTTTACAAATTCACAAAGTTGCAGTGCTGACTTTCTCACTAATCTTTGCATCAGTAGCTGATATTCTTCACAAAAACTGTGGCAATTAAATTTCTAAGGACATCCAGATGCGTCCCTTGTAATATGCACTATCAAACTAATACTAATAACTAAGGATAAAAAGTTCCGTAACTCATGTACCTTCCTACAGGGAATTGTGACATATGTAGGCTAACATGAAAAACAATGTGAGGGAGAAAATGAGGTCAAGCACAATTTGACAGAATCAGCACGTTGCTGGATGCCACAGCATGGTTCCCTTCACCTCTTTATCTCCCTACACAGCAAAATTTTCAGTGTAGAAAAAGTAGATAAGATATTCCCTATTGCTAGGGCTAGTAAATAAAGCAACAAGTAACATTTGGTTCATTGTTTACTAAGAAGCACCAACACATCAAAATAGGTGTTGTAGCCATCCCACTATGCATCAAATTTAGCCTTCTACACTATTTGCAATCAATCGATCAATCTACAACCCGGCTGAATTAGCTTCATAAATAATGATTAAGTAGACATCACGAAACACATGCATACAACCTATATGTAGTGTCCAGTACACCACAGAGGATTCTATAGACTACATAGCCTTCACCCAAAAAGTAGAGTAACAAGTTTTAATGGGTTACGTAAATGAAACTTTGGGCATCATAACACCTCTTATTCTCAAATACTTGATTAAGAGACTCATTGTGAATTTCGATTAATACTAAAGAGCACATAAATTACCACAAGCAGATATACATATGTATATATATATATAAAAGCCAGCCCCTCCTCTCTCTTTCTCAATTGCATAACTTACAACCTCAAACTTAAGTGGCACGACTCCAATATTAAGTAAAATAAGGTACAAGAAATAAATAATTAAAAAAAAGAGATTAATACCAACATTTATAGTGATTCGACACAACACTTGTACCTATATCCACTCATGATTCCTTACTGGCACGACTCCAATATTATAAAATGGGCTTTCACTAAGGTCACCCAAAATCTTTACAACCACTTACTTTGCAAATGGTTTTCAGTAGGATCACCTACCAACCTTTTCCATAATTACTACTCTCTCATATATAACAATAAACAAGTTTTTCTTAACTCACCTAAAACTGACAACCACTAAACACAATCCTAAACACTTCAATAGAGATGCTCATCTAGAGCTACTATGGTGTCTCTGTGTGTGACTAAAGTATAGGTGTGTGATAGAATGAGAAATTATACCTTCCACTAGACAAGAACTCAAAGATTAAGTCAAACCAAGTGTAGAAGGTCACACAACAAAACACACACACACACATAAAAGGTGAGAAACCTCTGTACGATGTGATCTAGAGTGTATAGAGATGGTAGAACACTCAACAATCATTATAATTAAGTGCTAATTTATTTATTATGTAATTGTGGGCCCCCTTCGCCCTAAAGTATTTTTGGTGTTATGAACTATTAATAAAAACATTATTTGAAATGCATTTAGTTGATTTTTAAATAGATATAATTAGTTTTTCACATGATTAATGCACAAAAAATCACTTGATAAATGTGACGCCCCGATTCTACACTATAGGTTGCAGTCAAGGGAGAGTCACTAGTGAGTCCTATGGTCAATAACCAAGTAAGATCCCAGATCGCCGGAGGAGTCAAAATAGCCTCCCTTCTAAGTCCAGCTTTCTTAGGCAAATAGACTACCTTTTGACAGATCTTACCAGGCATTGACACAAGGTCTCATAAGCAACGATAAGGTTCATACATAGAATATAAATACATAACAACCACATTTATACTTAATTCAAAAGATTATTACATTACATTACATTACATTACATCCCGATAGAAAGTTTAAACTCTACATGAGTTCTTACAAAATAACAAAAAGGAAATTTCTATTATTCCTAAGATAGCCAAAAGTCCTCGAAGGTTTCGGGCACTGCCTCCCACTATAAGTTCATCGTCACACCGGCATGATCTGTAGTGAGCTTTGAATGCCCAGTAAACACACACACACCCTACCTCTTTTTCCCAGTCCAATACACAATTACAAATATAACATCAAATAGTAAAGCATGATACTCAAATAAATAAATAAAGGGGTCAAGTTAGATGTTAGTATTCTAGAAATTCCCCAAAGAGATTTCATCCTCCCAACCACAATAATTGGACACCGGGCTATTCGGAACTCCCCCCTTTTGCTGCTTTGTTGCAGAACTAACCTCGGATGCCTACCAACGGTTATATACCGCGTAGCGCCAACTGCAGGGCCTCAAAAGGGACTGCGAAAAGAAAAAAAAAAATTTATCTCCTGAATCCAACCTCATCCTTCCAAAAAATTTTTTATCATCCTGAATGTCCCATCCGGACCCAACCTTATCTCACCAATCAATCCCTCGCAAAGAGTCCGAATATGTCCGTTCCATTCAAGGGTTTACGCGACAACTGCTTGCGCAAGACTTTAACTTTCAGATAGAGAACGCATCCCAAAAATCCATATATCACATATTCTCATCTTTTCATTACTCAAGTGCTCGAAAACCCAATACCCACCCAATTAGGTTTCCCGTTGAATTAAGTGTTTTAAGTCAAGGTTAGTCTAACTAAACAATATAATAACATCCACATAAGCATACATCAATAAGGTGAAGAAGATGAAGAACATAACATAACACATACAATATCATGCCAAGATATGATCATAAGCTAATAAACATTTTCATGAATACAAGGGCATAAAACATTCATGCATAACAAAATTTCCAGATTTAATATCACATAAAGATTAAAATGAAAGGCCTATTTTAGATCTCCCACCGGACTTGGCTTTCCTATGGTTTGTAGAGAATTTGATCTAGTTTCTAGAACATTTTTCGGAAATGGGATTGCTTTTCCAGATTTTAAGTTATTTAGAAAACACTCCAGCGCTGTCCAGAATCTGTCTAGATCTGTCGAACGTTACGAAAATTTGATTTTCTTGCAAACCGCTCAATGTTTTTTGATGAAACTAATTTTAGTTGAAAGCTAACTTCTAAAGGAAGGTTTTGACATAAAATAGAGGTTCAAAATATTTTTGTACATTTTTCTGGAATTTTTGAAAGTTGACTGCAAAAATAGGTTTTAAGGTAGAATGCCCAAAACAAGAAAATTTATAAAAAGGGGGTTCCATCATGGGAAAGTTTCATTTCTTTTTTGAAGAAAATATGCTAACTATCACATGTTTAACTCAGAAAATTTATTTGAAAGAGTGCCCTTGAAAACTTGAGAGATTGGTAATAAAAGGAGATGGTTTTGTGCCAAAAAGGAAAAATACAAAAGAGATAGAATCAATACTCAACCCTTAGCATTTTTAACATAAGAACTCATTAATAACAGATCTGAAAACATCATTTAGAACCCTTAGAAGCATGTATTGAAAAAAGGAAAATGTAAGAAAAGGTTGTGTTGTGGCTTACTTGCTAAGCTTGAACAAGATGGCTTCTCCTCTTCCTTCCTCTCCTTCTCAAGACTTCTCTCTTGCTCTCCTTTCTCTCCTCTAGGCCAAATGTGTGTGTGAGTGTGTTGTTTTTTTTGTGTTTGCTATGCTAGGGGATGGTGTTATTTATAGGCAAATTTTGGTGTAAAATGACATAAAGGCCCACTAGTTGGAATTTGATGGAAAAGTTAGGATTTACTTGGAGTCTAATGGAATGGGAGTGATTAGGGAGCTTAATCATAAGATTAGACAATATCTAGTTGGTCCCTAGTTGAAATGAAACTAGCATTGGAAACAAAACCCTAGGTTTAGGGGTAGTAGGTGTTAGGTTTTCTAGAAGACTATGATTACAATTCTTGAAAATAGGCTCCTCACATCTTCCTAGGGTGGCTAGCCATTGGGAAGGGTGATGGGGCTATTATTTTATGCAATTTGGGTACTAGGGACACATCTCCCAATGTATATATATATATATATATATGTCTCAACTTGATTGATAGTACCTACAAATAAGGTACATGTACTAGTTTTGGGGTAATTTTTGAAAATAATAAAAGAAGTGAGGACTTGGAATTAAATTCATGCATTGGAATCTTACTTATGTAGAATTAAATTAAATTAGACTAAGGAACCTAATTTGGCTAGGATATTCCTATTTGAATTAAAAAAAAAAATAATGCTAACGACAAGATTCGAAATAAATTCCAGGGACTAAGGGGCTTTAAGAAAATAATTCAAACATAAGGGTTTTTAAAGAAAGTACATTTTTCTGGGGCTTTACAATAAATGTCTCTACTTATATATGTATATTGACGCTTTTATGGGACTCTTGCTCTCAAGATATTTTTACAAATGGGCGCTCAAACTCCCACTTAACTAATTGATCACTTGATGTTCAGATCTGCCTATTCTTTGATTTAGTAGTCTAAGTGACTGGTTAGCAGCGGTTGATTTTAATACCATCACTAGTTACACCAGGGTCAACTCAAATTGTAAAAATAAGAATGGACATTCAAACAACAAAACCCTCATCCACTTCTAACCTATAATATTGGGGTTTCAAGTGCTCAGCAGAAAGAGATTTTCTATACTACCAAAGAGATAATTCAATATTCAATCTAGGAATCCAAGGTAACTCCTGTGCAGCATTTAGGTAGAGCACAAAGAGAATTGCAGAGAAAAAATTTGTGCTAACTACAATTAACATAAAAGAATGATTTAAGTATTCAACATTTAAAGGTACCAAGAGTGTAAAAGTTAAACCAGCAACAAAGCATATGGCAAACCCTTGAAGCCTCTGTATGCCAACTCTGAGATAATTCTGCATGTATCCACTAGGATATAACTTTAAGTTATCAACTCTTAAAATAGATTTCTTTTTCTTGGCCTGTTTAAACACCAAAAACATACAATAATCACATGGTATATATAAATCCATCAAGCATGTCATGGTATATAAAAAGAAAAAAAGTGGGTCCCACATTACTTATACAAGAATAAAGATTGGCAATACTAACAACAATAGGATATTAGAAAACATGGGGCAACAATGGAAACTAATAACAGAGATGACCACACTAGCTTAATTTTGGTAAAAAGCTCCTTCAAAACTTGCGAAACAATGAAGAAAATTGTTTTGTTTCATGAAAACAAAACAGTATTGGGCATAACAATTGGCTACTTTCATTTCATGAACTTGTGAATTTGATAATAACATTCTTTTTCATTAATGATAGCAGAAACAATTGTACAAATTTTAGAAATGAGAAGATCTACAAAGTCCAAATCATAGCTTCTACCTCAAACAAAAGTGAAATATATTGACAAAGGTCTATTAAAAAATAAAAATAAAAAACTACTGTATTTTGATTATCAAAGCCATGCTCACTGTTGTAAAAAATTTTAATAAGAACATTTCTCTATAAAAAAAAAAAAATTTAACGTTTGGGTATTGAACCAACAAACCAGTCCTGAAAACCTCTCTATGACATTTTTACATACACTTGGTGAGCATAAATAAAAAAGATTAGTTTGCTCACCAACACAGGAAAATAGACCAACCCTTTTTCACAAACATTGGCACATGAGGCATAAATGAATGACAGATCTCTCTTGCAACCCACTGAAAGTTGCATATATATATATATATTCTTGATTTCATTAATTAATCCAACCGAAAGTGGGTCATAGGGAGGGAAATAGGGGGTTTTGCAGAGGGGTTTGCAAAGAGGGTTTCACCTGGTGGTAAGAGAGTTGCAGAGAGGGAGAAAGAAAGGGAAAGAAGAGATAGATTAAGAAGGATATATCTATTACTTTAAAATAATTCACCACATTAATTTTTTTTAAAACTATTTCGGTAAAATTTTATTTTTAAACTACTAAAATACAACAAAGTTAGTAATTTCCAAATTATTTAGGCCCTTCATTGTTTAAACAAAAAATTTGGTCTTCTGTGCATACAAAGTAACATACTAATTGACCAAATCACCCATTCCATTGTAATTTTTACAACAAACTACAACATTTTTTAGACTCTAACAACAGTAATCTCAATAACATCTTTTATTTCCAGCAAAGCAATTACCTATTAATTTTTGTTCAGGTAAACATAAAGAATCGAAAAGGACATCATAAGAAAATAAGAAGCCTTTATGAGTAAAAATAACCAAAATTACTTACTACTATCTCAGGCCGTTGATCGAGTCCCAGTCACCGTCTTCCATAGATTGATCCAGTCCACCATGGCATCAGCAGCACAAGCAAAAACCAAATCCAAAGGCCCTAATTGCTTATTCACCACCGTAGCCATTGAGCTTCCGTGGGTGATGGATCTCAGGCGACGGTGACCAACAATGAGGTGAAATAGAGAAACGGGGACAGAGAGAGATAGAGAGAGAGAGACCGAGGTCGACAGACCCAGAGACAGAAAAAGAGAAAGACAGACCGAGAGTAAGAGAGAACCTGGAAGGATGCGGCGGCGGCGGCACCAGCAATGGTGGTGTCAAGCAGCAGGCGACGGTGGTTTGTGCTGAAGTGAGGTTGGGTGAGGTTTGGTGCTAACAGAATTTGTGTGTGAGAGAGAGCACCAGATGTGTAAAAATAAACAAGTGCCAACATTTATTCATTTCCTTCTATTTCATTCTACCTTTAGCAACAAAACTATTAATTTGTCAGCAAATAATAACAAATGTTATTAACGACGACCAAACCATTAGTCGCCAAAAGTGAATATTGGCCGACTAAGTTCCTGGTAGCCATAGACTAACAGTTGGGTTGGAAACAAAATGCATATATAATTAATAACAATTCGCGACTAAATATTTTAGTCGCTCATTACTTTTTAATCCCTCCAAAATTTGAAATCTCCCTCCAAATATTTTTGTTTTTTGGCGACTAAAATATTCTTTTGTCGCTGAAAATATACTTTTGGCGACCAAACTTTTGGTTTCCAAATATAAAAAATAATTTTTTTTTTTCATTCGGCTACTAAACAATTTTAGTAGCCAAAACTAGCTATACAGCTGCTAAATTATTTTTTAGTCACCAATTGTGATATTTTTAGCGACTAAATTTTTTTTTAGTTGCCAATAATCAATATTCCCCGACTAAAAAAAATTAGTAGCTAAATATTTGAATTTTTCCGACTAATATTATTTTTGGTAGCCAATTCCACAACTTTTGGGAACTAAATTTTTTTTAGTCGCCAAAAGTGCATTTTGTTGTAGTGTAATCAGTTGTTGTTCATAGCATTTCAGTGCACCATGTTAAACCATTAAAGGTATCCTACTTTAATATGATGCTTGACTTCCATTAGGAATTAAATTGCTCAATTTGCTTTTAGTTTACAAATTTTTTAAAAAAATTTAATATTAGCATTTATAAATGTTTTGCAATAATAAATGACTATATAATACTTGATCTTAAAATGTAATTGTGGGGGCCGAATAAAGATATGTTGAGGAAGGCCATATTTGAAGACATCTGGCCCAAGTCAATTCGGCAATAATCTTAGGGCTCTTGAAGCCAAATGTGTAGTCGGCCATATAAAGAGCCAAATGGGAATCAGCACGCAATCGGAAGGCCGAATAAACAATCAAGTACGAGATTAAGAGTGGGCCCGACCCGTGGGCCCAAAGGGTAATATAATAAGAGGAATGTCAACAAAAGAGAGGTATGTGAGAATAGACAAAATAACTTGAGATAAAAGTAAAACTTGAGAGCATACTAACTTGTCCGTCGGAGTGCTAATTCTGGCACCCTCGACCGGAGTGTTCGTCCATTTTTCAGGTAGCAATCAGAGGATCAAGGATGTCTAACTGGAACCTGGAGTATTTCCAAACCATTTCTCCATAATTGGCGTCGTCTGTGGGAATACTCAAGCATATCTATGGCAGGCGTAACAGATGATCCTCCGGTAGTCGTTGATGACATTACGCCAAGAGATGACATTACTCTAAGAAACATGCTTGGACTGGAGAATATCACTGCACGACGAGCACTGAACTTCGACTCAATAGCCCAGACCTCACCCTTAACTTCGATGCAAGAGACAATGCAGACAATCATGGATCAAACAAAACAAAATGAACAGTGTCTGGAAAACATGATGGTTGAGAACGAGCGCCTGCACCAAGAGTTGGCCCTAGAGCTAGCCAAATCCCAGCAGGCCGTATGCCATGACCGGATTCGACCCCCAAGAAAGAAGGATAATCGACGACGTTGACTTCAGAAACACAATAATGACAGTGATTCTGACTTATCATCCCATAAACCCAAAAAGAAGGAACGAGTCGATATATCAAGTTCAACCGAAGGAAGTCCGTATGTACGGCACAAGCGAGGGAAAAGAAGTGATGATTCGGATGAAAAAGACAAGCATGACCCTTTTGTGTGACGAATTGCAAGGGCTGTGCTACCCAAGAAGTTCAAAGCACCATCGTTCACATTGTATGACGGAAAATTAGACCCCACTGACCATATTCGTCATTATAAACAAATGATGACACTGCATGCTAATGATAAAGCCCTTATTTGTCGAATGTTTTCGAGCAGTCTGGGACCACTGGCCGTCAGATGGTACTATAAATTGGAGTCGTCATCAATAAAAAGCTTCCATCAACTCCAAAAATCTTTCAGGACAAGATTCATCACCAATGAAATCCAGCCAAAGCAAGCTGATTCTCTCTGGGCAATGCAAATTAAACCAGAAGAAACCCTTCGTGAATATTCGGCACGTTATTGGGAATGCTTTAACCTGGTAGATGATACCTGCAATGACTCCATGGCCATCACTGCCTTTAAAATGGGATTACATTCTGATAGTCCCCTCCACAGTTCGTTGACCAGACGGCCCCCCAAAATAGTTTGGGCGTTAATGAAGAAAGTTAAAGAATATTGTAAGGTGGAAGACGATGCCCTGCGAGTTAAAGACGGACAAAAAGCCATTAAGACGGCTCCGTCTGAAATAGCTCAGCCAATAAGCGTCGTACCGTCAAGGAGCCTCAAACCGCAGAATCGGGCTAAATGAGACAAAAGGCGTGACTCGCGTCGATCAAGTGATCAGTGTTCACACCAATCAAATGAACAATATCAAGTGGATAGCAGGCGCACAAGACGCTCGGACAACTACACAGAGTTAGCAGAGCCGATCGGCAAGATTTTGTTGAAAGTTCAACACCTTCCGTTCTTTAAATGGTTGCCCAAAATGATGGGACCTTCGGATACAAGAAGAAGAGACAAGCGGTGTGAGTACCACAAGGACCATGGTCATGACACCGATAGTTGTTATGCACTGAATGATCACCTGGAGGAGCTGGTACAAGACGGACGGCTAGCGCAACACGTCCGAAAGAATAAACCATCGAACACGGTACCCCTACGGCCGGATTCACCTCCACTTGGTGTAATTCACATGATATACAGCCTGTCGTCGTCAGCCGAGGTACAGATAATTCAGTTACAACCTAGCCTATATAGGCCAATCACACCAACAAAATGGCCCCATGAAATTAGGAGGATTAGTTTCGACAACACTGACTTAGTTGGAGTAACTCTCTCCCACACCGATCCCCTCGTCATCGAGTTACGCGTGAACAGATTCACCATTGAACGTGTTCTCATTGATTAAGGAAGCACTTCAGAAATAATGTATTACAAAACGTTTGTTAAACTCGGCTTCGCTGACTCGGATTTGTCGCCAGCTGATTACCCATTATTCAGCTTCAATGCTAACCCCGAGTATCCTTTGGGCAAAATCACACTACTAGTTCGGGCGAGCACCAGATCAGTAGACGTAGAATTTCTAGTTGTCAAACTTCCTTCACCATATAATCTCATCATGGGAAGAACTTGGTTGCATACCGTGTAATTTGTGCCAAGCACCTACCATCAATTACTTCATTTTCTGACTGAGTATTGCATTGAACAAATTCGGGATTCTTAGAAATCAAGACGAAGCATCATTGTCATGTTCAAGGAACAGCTCGGCCGGAGACTGGTTACTGTCATGTTACTGTCATGTTCAAGGAACAGCTTGGCCGGAGACTGGTTACTATCATATTCAAGGAACAGCTCGGCCGCACAATGGAAGTATACATCGATGACACAGTGGTCAAATCCAAGGGAAAGCATACCCATTTAGCTGATTTGGCAGATACATTCAGGATTCTTCAAAAGTACAAAATGAAATTGAACGCGTCAAAGTATGCATTCAGCATCGGATTCGGCAAATTCCTCGGCTACATTGTTAACCACCGTGGAATAAAGGCCAACCCGAGGCAGATCATAGGAATTCTAGAACTTGGTTCTCCTCGGTCGGTTAAAGAGGTTTAGAAGCTGATGGGAATGGTTGCCGCGCTCAACAGGTTTATCAGCCATTCCACAGATCGCTGCCGACAATTCTTTTACACACTTCGGCAAGGCAAAGCTTTTGAATGGACCCCAGAGTGCCAGGCCGCTTTGGACGGCTTGAAAACTTATCTCCGATCAGTACCACTCTTGGCAACCCTCTCGGCAAGCAACCTGCTCATTTTGTATCTGGCGATATCTGACCAGGCGATCAGCGCCGTACTATTAAAGGAGGAACTCGGAGAGCAGCGACCAGTTTACTATGTAAGCAAAGCAATGGCTAATACCGAAACACGTTATCTACCACTGGAAAAACTCATCCTTGCTCTCGTTATGGCTGTAAGAAAACTGATGCATTACTTTCAGGGACATACCATAGTGTATTAACAGACTATCCTCTCCGGCTTCCGTGGCCTTGAAAAGCATCGTATGCTGCGTTTAAATGGGCTTTGGAACTTCGGCTCAGATGATATCCAGTTTTTGCCTAGAACTGCCATCAAGGAGCAAGTGCTCGCCAACTTTGTAGCCAAATTCACGGGATGCCTTGCTGACTTTAAATCCGAGCAAGTGCAACCTACCTCTGTTTGGGAAAAGGCTTTTTTGGCTAAAATAGCCACAAAAAACAAAATAGGCTTTTTAGCCCAATAAGACAAAACATCACATCCAACCCATAATCATCACATTCTTTCTCTCACAAAAAAGTCAAAAAAGCCAAAAACCCTATCCAAACCAGGCTTTTTAGCCCCAGGCTAAAATAGCCAAAAAAGTCAAAAAGCCAACCCACTTCCCAAACGACACCTAAACACAATTGGATAATATATGTTAGAGACATTTGGCAATTGTATTGTGACGGGTCATCCAACCAATGAGGCAGTAGGGCAGGCGTAGTAATCATGAGCCCTGAAGAGGCAATAATCAAGCAGGCTTTTAAACTGAGCTTTGATGCATCAAATAATAAGGCCGAATATGAAACATTGCTAACTGGCCTTCAAAACACACTTCACCTCGGTGCGGGGCGGTTGCTTGTTTTCTGTGACTCGAAACTAGTCATCAACCAGTTGAAATAAGAGTATGCAGCTAAAAATGACTGCATGGCAGCCTACATGACAACAACGAATTCCTTGCTTGCGAAATTTGACCACCACGAATTGAATCAAATAACCCAGGATCAGAACATGTATGTAGATGCCCTTGCTTGCCTAGCCTCTGCCATCAATTCAGAAATCAAACGGACAATCGAAATAGGATTCATCTCTGAGCCGAGCATTACCTCTTCTGAACCAGTTCAGATTAACCTCGTTGAACCAGGACCAAGTTGGATGGACCCTATCGTTGCATTCCTTTCCTCAGCACAACTCCCAATGGATAAGAAAGGAGCCCACAAACTGCGAAATAAAGCCCTGTAATACTACTTGGATCCGCATGGAAAGCTCTACAAAAAATCCCTTTATGGGCCATACTTAGAATGTGTTCACCCAAATAAAGTTGAGGAACTCTTAATTGAAATACATGAAAATAGCTATGGTGCCCATTCTGGAGGATGCTCATTGGCCCACCGAGCCGTAAAACAGGGATATTATTAGCTGCCCATGCGAACAAATGCCGAGAATTATGTCAAGAAATCCGAACAATGTTAGAAGTTTTTCCCTTTAACTCATCTGTCTGCCGAGGAATTAAACTCTATCACTAGTCCATGGTCGTTCGCTCAATGGGAACTCAATATCATCGGACTACTACCGCGAGCTCCAGGAAACAAACGATTCCTGGTTGTCGTAACATATAATTTTACAAAATGGGTTGAAGCAGAGGCCTTAACACATATTCGAGATGTCGATGTTAAGCGTTTTGTATGGAAAAACATCATAACACGATTCGACATACCGAGAGCACTCGTCTCAGACAACGGCACCCAATTTGATTGTGGCGTCTACCAAGAATTATGCAACACGTATGATATCCGGTCTTACTTTTCCTTGCTGGTATATCCACAAAGCAATGGTCAGACTGAGGCCTCCAATAAAGTCATCCTGGGCGGCATCAAGAAAAGGTTGGAAAAAGCTTAAGGTAGATTGGTCGAAGAGTTACCCAGTGTGTTGTGGGCTCATCGCACTACTCCAAGGCGATTAACTGGGGAAACGCCGTTCGCTTTGTGCTTTGGAACCCAGGCAATTATCCCCCTGGAGATCGGCCTACCCACGCTGAAATCCAAGGTTTTTCACATGGGCCGTAATGACATGATGTTAGCCTTGGACTTGACTCTGATTGAAGAACGTCAAGATTGTGCCCTTACTTGCATGGCGCGGTATCAGTAACAGTTCGCTAAATCATATAATCAGCGCATGCAGTTACGTCATTATACGCCTGGAGAATTGGTCCTCAAGAAAGTGCTTCCTGCTACTAAGAATTCGGCAGACGAAAAATTAGGCCCCAATTGGGACGACCTTTATCAGGTTGATTCAATCGCCGGAATTGGGGCATATCGGCTCAAAGACATGGTTGGGAGAAGTTTGCCACGCCCCTGGAATTCCACACATTTGCATAAATTTTATCACTAAGCCAACTTGTACGGCATGCTAGTTTGTTTTGAATTTTTGCTGATATGTTATGCATACAATTTTCAATTTCCCAGTGCAATGCCCTTTCTTATCGCGATCTCGTTAATAATGGTTTAATAATGAATATAAGCCTCCAAATTCGGAGTGCCCTTCATGGATATCACAACTGGCCAACACAATAAGACTCCAAATAAGGAGCACCCTGCGTGGATGTCACGTTTGGGCCGAATAAGCCTCCAAATTCAGAGCGCCCTTTGTAGATATCACGATTGGCCAACACAATAAAACTTCGAATTCGGTGTGCCCTGCGTAGATGTCACGTTTGGGCTGAATAAGCCTCTGAATTTGGAGCGCCCTTTGTGGATATCACGATTGGCCAACACAATAAGACTTCGAATTCGGAGCACCTTGCGTGGATGTCACATTTGGGCCGAATAAGCCTCCAAATTTGGAGCTCCCTTCATGGATATCACAATTGGCCTACACAATAAGACTCTGAATTCGGAGTGCCCTCTGTGGATGTCACGTTTAGACCGGATAAGACTCTGAATTCTGAGCATCCTGCGTAGATGTCACGTTTGGGCCGAATAAGACTCTGAACTCTAAGCGCCCTTTGTGGATATCACGATTGGCCAACACAATAAGACTCTGAATTTAGAGCGCCCTACGTGGATGTTACGTTTGGGCAGAATAAGACTCCGAATTCGAAGCACCCTGCGTAGATGTCACGTTTGGGCTGAATAAGCCTCCGAATTCAGAGCGCCCTTCGTGGATATCATGATTGGCTAACACAATAAGACTTCGAATTCAAAACGCCCTACGTGGATGTCATGTTTGGGCTGAATAAGACTCCGAATTCAGAGCGCCCTGTGTAAATATCACGTTTGGGCCGAATAAGCCTCCAAATTCAGAGTGCCCTTCGTGGATATTATGATTGGCCAACAAAATAAGACTCCGAATTCAGAGCGCCCTGCGTGGATGTCACGTTTGGGCCAAATAAGACTCTAAATTCAGAGCACCCTGTGTGGATGTCACGTTTGGGCCGAATAAGCCTCTAAATTCAAAACACCCTTCGTGGATACCACGATTAGCCAACACAATAAGACTCCGAATTCGGAGTGCCCTTCATGGATACTATGATTGGCCAACACAATAAGACTCCGAATTCGGAGCGCCCTTCGTGGTTATCACGATTGGCCAACACAATAAGACTCCGAATTTGGAGCGCCCTTCATGAATGTTACTTTTGGACCGAATAAGGCCTCGTTTGGCAAGAGGCTAAAATAGCCAATTAGTCAAAAAGTTACCCTTTTAGCTAAAAAGTCAACAACTCATACCAAAAAGTCAAAGATTCCCTTTTCTCTCTACTTTTTGCATTGCACTCGTTAATTAAGCCCAAAAGTTGGCCCCAAACATCTGTGTTTTTCTTACTAACCTTTTTAGCCAATTAGCCAAAAAGTTACTAAATTAGCCTGTTCCCAAACGAGGCCTAAGTCTTCGAATTCAGAGCACCCATCGTTCGTAAGCCCGAACAGCCGGGCAATCCTCTGAATTCGGAAAGACCAAATTTGACAATAGAATGGCATGGATCAATATACGATTGTCACAAGTAGATACAAACCTTAATCGAAACAATACAGCAAATATTTATTTCATTAAATAAGCACAAATACATGGCTTTTGACGAATTCAAAAGTACAATAATTTGTATTGATATCTAAGTCTATTCGGCACCCTCTTCATCGTTGGATTTCTCGGCATCGTAAGCTTCGAAAGGAAATTTGTAGTTTTGATACAGAGGTGACGCCGAATTGATACCCGTAACCTACAGAGCCTTAATCCATGCATACTTAAATCCACGACTTTCAGCACCAACAGACAACCTCAGCTAATTTTTTCTTTGTCTTTTCAATACCAATTTTTCAGCCGTCATGAAAACCTTGTTCGTAGACCTTTGTTCTTATTGCTTCTCTTGCGAACATGCTTACCGTATCTCGGTTGGCAATCGCATGATCCAGCAGACACTGGTTTATTCTTTCCGCCACAATCGAGTTCATTTGACTCGCCGACTGCATTTCGGAAGCCTTAGCTTTCTTCAACTCATTCTCGGCTTTCTTTGCGCGAGCTTCCAAGCTCCGAATGCAACCATCTTTCTACTCTATCTCTCATCACGAGGGACGAAGACGCATACTGATTTCATAGGAGGTGTACTGCTCTATGGACACCCTCCCAAAAAACTTCGTAATCAGGCCGACCGACCATTGATTGCTGGACTTCGGGCGGAAAAATCTGTCGAGCAAACTCAACTGCCACATTTGGATCGCGGATAATCGAATCCACTTCAGTCATCGGCTTATTTCCAACGAAGACCGAAAAACTCAACGGGCATGGTGTCCTGTTGGTTTCGTTTCGCGAACAGAGGGAGCTCCCTCGCTGTTGCCTCTCCTTCCTGGGTGACTTCTCTGCTCCGCCCCCTTTTGGAGACCCACTTCGACATCGGGGGGAGCGACGCCTCTCATGCTCCTCCAACATCCTATTTCCCGTTCGTGTAGGTTCACCACCTTGATTCATCTTTAAGTCTAGTTCAGCTAGTGTCCCACCCTCCCCTCTATTATTGAAGAATATTTTTCTTGACATCCAAATTTCCTCAGTTCGACACAATGCTCCTTTTCCTCTCGCAGTCTATTGATTTTAAACACAGCACAGAACCCACACGCACCTAGCCCCCACCCCGCTTATTAATTACGAGTGCAGTGTTCCCAAAGCGATCGCTTCAATGCATTGCGCTGACAAGTTACCGTGCCCCACCCAATCCATGCACTACAAATATTCGGTGATTCTATTCATTAATCAGCTGGGACAAGGGCAGATTCATTAATCTATTCGGCCAAATTGTAATGTATTACACCGACAAGTTACTGTGCCCCACCCAATCCATGAACTACAAATATTCAGCGATTCTATTCATTAATCAGCTGGGGCAAGGGCATATTCATTAATCTATTTGGCCTAATTGCAATGCATTGCGCCAACAAGTTAATGTGCCCCACCCAATTCATGAACTACAAATATTCGGCGATTTTGTTCATTAATCAACTGGGGCAAGGGCAGATTCAATAATCTATTCAGCCTCTATTGATAAATATATTAATGCCCCATCTGATCTGTAGTTTTTAGTCAATGTGACATTGCAAGCTGTATGTTTTATTTGGCTCTTCAATGTTCAAATTGACACAAGACATGATTATTTGGCTTTGGAACGACTTGTCCATATGATTACATCACCCTACTTGGCTATTAATTAGCACATGCAGAAAGATTATGTTATAGCCGATTATGTTATTGCCAAATCAAGTTACATCACCCTACTTGGCTATTAATTAGCACATGCAGAAAGATTATGTTATAGCCGATTATGTTATCGCCGAATTAATTTATATCACCCTACTTAGCTATTAATTAGCATACGCAGAAGACAGACAAAAGGGCGATTTTCATTAATAAATTGAGTACAAACAGTCGTCATTTTACACATGAAAATTGCCCTATATTTAACTTCTAAACAAAATAAACAAGCAAAAATCTACAAAAACTACGTACAAAAAACACCAAAAAAAAAAAGCAAAATTACATTGACACTACTCATTCTTCGGGGTCAGACTCCAGCAGCTCAACCTCTAGCTACTTGTATGGAATTGGCTGCTCCAATGTCACATTAGCGGTAGCCAGGGCTTTGAGCCAACTGTGTTTGAAGCCCCGATTTTTGAACTCGGGTAGTTCCTCCATGTATTTTTCTAAGGCAGTGTTTTCTCCGGCTTGGAACGCCTTGGAGATCTCGAAGTCGGCAATTTCTTTGGCTTTCTTCGACTCTTCCAAATCGACCTCCAATTTGGCAATCACCTCTTTGGCCAACTTGAGCGTTTCATCACTCGCGTTCACCCTTTCTTCGGCGGCCAGCCTAAGTTGATCGGAGCATTTGGCCTTCTCTTCCTCGGCATTAGCCCTCGCTCGCTCTTCCGCCGCTTTGCCCACCTCGGATTCGACTCTAAATGAGGCCTCTTCAGCCTTGCCCTTTTCAGTTTCAAGTTCGGCTTTGAGCAAGCCGATTTGCTCGATAACGTCATAATGACGGCGGCCGATTTCTGCAATCCTACCCGCCGCCTATAAACAAAAGATTAATAAGATAGCTAGCATACAAAGGAACGAAATATTTTCTCAAAGTTACATACCAATATCGCCAATTAAGCGGCTAATGCTATCGACACCACATTTGGCTCTGCACGGAACACTGCTCTGTCAATCGACAGAGAAATCGACGAGGCCACGCTTAAGGCCACGGCGGCGTCCTTCAAAGCCAAAGCATCAAAAGCAACCAGCACGTTCTTTATTTTAGATTGTATGATAAACAACGTAGCCAAATCCTGTGACTCTTCTGTGCGCGGCCATTTATCAGTTTGGTTTTCATAAGAGTCTTCGTGTTCGGTAGGGTGTTTCCCCCCCTCTGTTCAGCCACCAGATTGTTCGATTGATCGATGAAAATTTGCTCCGTTTCCTCAACAAGAGTAGGCGGTGAAGACTCAGCCCCAACAGGAGCAAGTGGTGGGGGTTTAGACTTGATATCTTCGGCCCTCCTTTAGGCTGCCATCTTCTCGACATTTTTTCTTCTGGCCATTTGCGCGAGCGACTCCCCAGCTATGTTCTCAGGATCTATGCCAAGAAGGTCTCCTAAGTTAGTGAAAATATCGTCTTCTAATGATACATCGACTCGGCCTAAAGTGGACAGAAAGTTAAAGTCGGCTTCCTCAAAGGCCAAATTAAGAGCCACGTCAACCTCCTCTCATAGACTGTTAGATCTGTCCAAGTTGGTATGATTTGACTGTTCAACGACTTGTTTAGTGACCTGCTCGGCGACTTGCTCTGAATCCGAAACTTCAAGACCAATCTCCCTAAGGTTCTTGAAATTTAGGAAAATGAATGCCGTGAGCTGTTGTTCACCCTTTGGAATCGGAATGTGATCACTGGCCGAAAAAGTAGCGTACGTCGGCTTATACCACAATAAGATGTGAGTGGCCCTCCCTTGCTTTTGGAGGTTTGGACGGCCAAAGAATTGGAGCGCAATTTTGATTTTCTGAAGCACAACGTCGTCAGCTGAGATAAGTACTTTTTTAAATCATTACCTGCATAAATAAAACAGTAAGTACATGTAATCTAAGCCGAATAAACGTATAACAAATGCGCATAAAAATGGGACTATACGGCCACCTGGTTCGTTTTTTTGTCTAGGAATAGGATCTAGGCGATCTTCACCTTCGCCGAATTCCCAGTTACCTCAGGCAACGACCATGACATCGTTAACACGCTTACCAAAGCTGGCAAGCATAGTCACCAGATGCTGATCAGTGTCTTTGGCCCTAAGAAAGTAGCGTCCCTGCTGACCAGATGATTTTGCCAAGGTATAACAATGCTGAATAGCAGGGATTCCTAGATTAATCCTAAGTTGGCGGTTTAATTCAACTATTCCCATTATGATTCGGTAAAAGTTTATGTTAGGTTGTTAAGGGAGTAGACCCCAATAACGAAGGACGACCCTAAAAAATTGATGAAGGAATAAACGAACTCCACTCTCAGCGATTGACAGGAGAGGAAAGATGATCGTACTCTCATCGGTCCTCTCCATGTTGAGTACGCTATCTGCCACAAGTGACAGATGGACGTCATCTGGAATGGAAAAGTAGCGTCGAAAAGTGGAAACACGGTCCGCGAAAAAAAGAGCTTTCAATGTTTCGCTGTCCGAATCAGAATGAAAAATGCGCTAAACTAAAAACAAACAAGAAAATGGGAGTTGGAATGAGGAAGAGATGCAAGGAAGAGAAGAACTTACAGGGTAGAGAGAAAAGGACAATGGGGAGTAGATGGAAGTTGCAGAGGTCATGAATTCGAAAGAGCTTTGCAAATTCAAACAAAATATTCGAAGGGACAGCGCGGCTTCATATCGCATAAAATGAACAATGCGTACAAAGGGGCATGAAATTGTAATGATTTCTAAACCATGGTCGTTCTGTGTAGACACCCCATTTTTGACCGCCCTTAAGACTTGGGCACTACTGATGGTTTACTTGGTGATGAAAGATGTGCAGGGCAAAGGTTCGATTTCTTCAGCAAGAAAAGAGACAAATCCCAACCTCACGCCCCATTTTTGGACTAAAAATATTTTGACCAAAGATTTTCGACCTTGAAACCCTCTCTTTCAAAATATTTTGGGAAAAAGTTCCTACAATGTTCCGACGCTCACATTTTGTTAAATGTCGCACTTTTCGGTAAACCGAGCAAAGACAAAGTGGAAATGAATGAAAGAGAGGTGAACACTTTGAAAAATCTTTCAAAACACCTTATTTAGGGGTTTGGAGTTGAAGAAAAGAAGAGGAGAGAGAGGAAACCTAGTTGGGGAAGGAGATGGGCATAAACCGTTAAGAGAGAGTCAAGCAGCCCTCGCTAAAATAGGCCTATCCTCTTGTACACTCGGATTTAAGCTATGAGGCCACCACCATTAGAAAGAAGACTTCTGGGGCTTCATTTTGCACTCATGAATCTCCTAAAGCTGAGTCCGGATGGGAGAGATATGGTTATTGGAAGTTGGACATCAATCCATTATGATCAAAAATTGAGAAATCTTCACTAAAAGAGGCATAACTTTTTGCACAGTTGGAATTTTGATGTGAGGCTACCACCATTGGAAAGCTTACTTTCTGGGCTTCAATTTAACACAAGAATGGCCTGAAAAGAAGTTCATATGAAGAAGTTATGCCTGTTTGAAGTTGGACTTACAGAGCAAAATTTGCAGTCGGCCACTAGAAGTGGCCGGTCGACCATCATTAGTAGCGGGTCGGCCAAAAAGATGGCCGGTCGGCTAGGAATGTCCAAAAAACTCAGATTTTGCAAATATTTAGCTCCAAGTGTCTTCCACAAGCTCCAGCTGTCCTATAATCAGATATTTTCGACCTTGAGCTCATTTTTGCTATATATGGAGCCATATCACTCATATTGAAGGGAGAACATTTTGAAGGCTTAGAGAAAATTTGAGAGCTTCTCACTCTAGAATCCTCTCTCTCTAGAAGATAAAGTTCTCCCCTCTCTCTAGAATTCTCTCTCTCTCTCCTCTTGTTTTAGGCTTGAAAGTGAGAATTCCTTACATATTTGCATACACTTCCTTCATCAAAGTTGCATATCATTGGGTTGAGGTCCCTTGGAAGTTATTTTTGGGCTGTTGAAGGGTCATTTGAGCCAAGAAAGTGGCTGTTTTGCTGCTGTGCATCAAGAGGTATATCTCTCTCCCTTTAAGCTTGTTTTACACACTTGCTTCACCATCCTTTTTCCATTGTTTTGGACTATTTTTGGGGTGGTATTGAACTACAAACACCCTTGTTTTTCCTCTATTTTTTAGTCCTAAAATGGTAGTTTGAGCCATGTTTGGTTAGGGGGTGGTTCCCCCCTTCCCCCCTTTGCTCTTTGGCTTGTAAAACCTTTTGAGCCATCTTTCATCACCTTTCAAACCAACTCTTCTGGCCCTTTAACCACTGAATTCCAGAGGAATTTCAGCGGTAGAAAACTTGTTTTGAGGTCCCAAATAGGAGGGGGTGGCCTCCTCTCCTTGTCTCTCCATGCTATGCCTAGTTAGCCTTGCAAAGTGGCATGTTTTTGTGACTTGTCTTAGCTTAGTTCAAGCATGTTTTTGGTGTTATTTTGGCATGCTTTAACTCTGATTTTGGTTGGTTGGGTCACCTCTTGCTTGATTTTGGTACTTGTAGTGCAACCATGCTTACTAGTCTAACATGCTTGATGTTTTGGCCAATCATGCTAGCTTATTTTAGCTTAACTCCAGCTTGTTTTAGCTATTTTTTTAGCATTCTTTAGCTCTATTTTGAGCCGGTTTGATCACTCGAGCTTTGCTTTGTATGCTTGTAATGCAATCGTGCTAAATTGCCTAACATGTGCTATTGTGTTAGCCTTTCATTCTAGCTATTCTTGACTTGTTTCAAGAATGTTTTAGAACTCCATTTGGGCTGTTTTAGGACTTTTTTTTAGCCTTCTTGGTCATATGAGCTTCGTTTTGTACAACTATAGTGTAAATGGCTTCACTAGTCTTGAGTTTTGAGACCACTAGCATGCTATATTTGTGATGTGTGCATGATATGGCATCACTTGGCATGTAATTTCAGAGCATATGTCATTGCCACACTCTCACATTTTTCACTCCTTCAATGTGTTTGAGAGTTGTGTCTTCATGCCTTATTTGCGAGCCATCAAATGGGCATATTTTCCTTATGTTATATGCCTTGATCTTAGTATATTTCAGCCACTATTTTGGCATATTTAAACTCTGTCTGGGATTGGTTTGGTCATTTAGGCTTAGTATTGTATGCCTATAGTGCTATGCTCTTTGCTAGTTTCAATGCTTTCGACTCCGAGTATGTCTTGCATGCATCATTTTCGTGTTTTAATGTCATTTAGCATACTATTTCAGTGCTAGAATATATGTCATTGCATCCCATTCTTCATTTGTTATATCACTTTGAAAAAGGTTTTAAGCCCTTTGTTGGTTTGAGCATGAAATCGAGGCGTTCATGCCTAATGGTTTTAGCCTTCTCTTAAGGGTTTCTACTAACCAACGGCATGATGCTTCTTTCATGCTCAAGATGCTTGTGGTTTGGTCCATCTTTCCATTTAGAGGACTTCTCACTTTTGGACTTAACTAGTTAAAGGATTAAGTCGCATTGCATGTTTGAGTTGGAGTAAAACATGCCAAGATAACATGTTTGAGTTGCATTGCATGTGTTTGGATCGAACGTTAATCCAAACACGAGAAACAAGGGGCATTTCATACTCAGAGTGATGAAACGTGCTTCATTTCTTAGTCGCCGACACCCTTGATCGTGCATGATAGGGTGGAAGCTCATCGAGTCTTATATGTGCATTCACTAACATTGTGCAAGCTTGGCTCTTTGGCCATCATGCATTGAGATGTGTGATTGGTGGCTTGAGAGCCAAGAACCACACTCCTTTGAGCTTCAGGCATGATAAGGAGAGTAGTAGTACACACATTCTGTTGCAAATACACTGCCATGACTCTGTTTGTGCTCTGTTGCAGCAAAAAGAGAAATTTCAAGAAAGCAATGGCCGACCGGCCATCCAAACCAGCTGACCGGCCACCAAACTAGCCGACCAGCCATTAGTAGTGGCCGATGGCTACCATTTCTAGCCGACCAACCCTCAGCATGTTCTTGAGGTGAAACAAAAGCATTCTGGAAGTTGGCATAATTTTCAGAGGTCCAAAGTGTGCAAATAGAGGCATCTTGAGGGAAGGTGGTGGATTTTCGAGAGGACGCAACCGAGCATGCATATCTCCCTCACCTGCGAGGCCATTTTTATCGCTTTGTTAGTTGTTTGAAGTTGATTACATGAGCTATAATTAATTTAGCTTAGTTCATTTCGTAATTTTCTAATTAGCTTAGAGTAGCTAATTGATTAATTCGGTTTGTAACTAATTTGCTTAGTGTAGCAGTTTCAATTATGTTGTAATATTTAATTAGCTAGAATAGTTAATTAGTTATGGTTTGTAATAGTTAGCTTAATTAGCATAGCTAGTTAGCTTTCATTTCATTCGGACCCTCCGTCGAGAGGGAAAATGTTGTAATAAGTGTGCGTGTGTATCTGAATGTCTTCCAACCCCACATCTTTCTTCCTTTTATTTACCAGCTTTTGATAGTTAGTTTTAGGGCATGTTTCAATTAGCATACTTATGCTTTGCATGCATGCATCATTCATTCGTATTGCATGCACCGGGCTCGGCGCATTATTCAAACTGCATTGTATTTCAATACATTTACTTGAATACGTGTTTAACAGCATGTTATCAAGTGTTACATTCATATGCCATCTTAGGTAGCCGAGCCTATCTCATTGCATTTTGCATGTGTTGCATTAGGCATTGTTGACATAGCTAGGATCATGCATTGATTACCAACTAGCTTTTGTTTTGGCTCGGAGTACACTGTAAGTGTTTATGCTTTAGCATCCTTACATGAGTGTGAGTGTTGCCATGACAGCATGCTTGCCATGAGGCTATTTGCTTAACTGATATGACTGCATGAATGCCTGTGGATGAAGGCTTCATTGCTTGAATTGGAACAATTCATCGAAATGTGAGTTTTAAGCCCACTTGAAGTGGTAAATCATCATGTTTTAAGCCCACCTTGTTTGGTGGCAAATCCGCACTTTAGCCTACTTGCGAGTAGCAACTTCAAACCATTTTCGAAAAACAAATATAAGATGTTTTGTTCCAAATTGAGTGATTTAGTCTATACTTGTGTGTTGTGCACATCACATAGTAAAGTTAGCTAATAAACCGGAATAAGAACGCATGTGTTTATAAAAACAACATATCATGTTAGTAAAGGCCGATCTTTGATCGGGCGAGCGGGAGTGCTCATTTCAGGACCTTTCCCTCTCGTACCCAAGTTCCCAAGCCGAGGCAACTTTGGTGACGACGGACACGTGGCCTTAGGCATGACTCAAGGTTTCCTAAATTTCCCAAAACAAAATATTTAGGTGGCGACTCTGTAATCTGGCAAAGCAGTCCATGTTTGGCACTTCTTGATCAAAATCGATTTTCCAAAACGATTTGCCGGATTTGGACTCTTTGGTGATTTATCAATCTTACATTGCACTTTGTGAGATTAGATTCAGAACCGTGACAAGAGTCCGAACTATAGTAGCTAGAACCCAATTCGTGCCCTCGCGTGCGGAGCGAGTTCAGGCAGTCTACATTTTGACGCTTCGATATTGGAAGGAGTGCAAATGCTGTATTTTTGACTTTCCATATATTAAAACCAAACATGCCGACTAATTGGCTTTAATCGGATGTTTGGGGGGCAATTGTGGGGGCCGAATAAAGATATGTTGAGGAAGGCCAAGATATTTAAAGACATCTGGCCCAAGTCAATTCGACCATAATCTAAGGCCTCTTGAAGCTGAATGTACAGTCGGCCATATGAAGAATCGAATGGGAACCAACACGCAATCGGAAGGCCGAATAAGCAATCAAGTGTGAAATTAAGAGTGGGCCCAACTCGTGGGCCTAAAGGGTAATATAAAAAAAAGGAACGTCAACAAAAGAGAGGTATGTGAGAATAGACAAAATAACTTGAGATAGAAGTAAAACTTGAGAGTATACTAACTTGTCCGTCGAAGTGCTAATTCTAGCACCCCCAACCGGAGTGTTCATCCCTTTTTCAGGTAGCAATCAGAGGATCAAGGACACTGGATCCTAGAGTATTTCCAAACTACTTCTCCACAGTAATTTATCCAATTTAATGTAATTTATTATTTGGATTAAAATGTAAATACAGATCCATTTATTAAGGAACCTAACATTATTAGAAATGCTTATTTATTAAAAAAAGCGTTAACTACCATATTCAAAAAAAAAAAAAAAAAAAAAGTGTTATCATTTGAAATGTTTATTTATTAAAAACCGTAACTACCATTTTCAAATATATATATATATTGGTTATGTGGAAAATGTTGTTTTTATAAAATATACATATATATATATATATATATATTTGCGGTTAGATGAATTTGAACTCAATTTAAGTTGGGTTTTATTAAAATGTAACTTTTTACAAAGCAAGTAAGAGGGAGAAGAGAAATAATGAGGGTGATGTGATATGTTTAAAGACTAAAAATAGATTTTATTTATTTATTTATTCTTTTAACAAAACTCTTTTTTTAGTCACCTCGGTGACAAAGCCTATGAGACATATTTTTATAATAAATTTTTTTTTTAATTTTTACTATAATTTTATTGGGTGCATTTTTATATAGGTAATTTTATAAAATTCATTTGAAAGTCAAAATCGGATCTGTATTTATATTTTGACCTTAAATTTTTAGTAACGAATTTGATAAATTATATTTTAACTTAATAATTTTATTTTCATTTATATTTTAATCTCATCATTAATTGCACCGCGTCTTCAGGCACGGGCATATACTAGTATATATATACATTATATAATTCGCATGTGCTTATCACGTTGGACAAAGTGTATTAGTGGAAAATATGGATGATTTTTCTCTCACCTCTCATTTCATAGCCACATTTTTGTCACATGACTAGATTTTGTTAAAGATTTAAAAATGAAATAACAGAAGATGGACATTGACACTTGTGTAGAGACCAAAGTGGTATTTGAGTAAAAAAGGAGGGAGTTTACTGTCACGATTTCATGTGTAGGGACCAAAGTGATATTTAAGTAAGAATAGAGGGATTGACTGTCACGATTTCATATGTATAGACTAAAATGACATTTGACCAAAAACGCAAAGGATTAACTGTCATGATTTCATGTGTAGAGATTAAAGTGAGATTTAATGTAAAATATAAGGTGTAAAATATAATTTACCCAATAAATATTAAACAACTATACAGAAGAAACGTCGATATAATTTAAAATATGATACCCTTAAGTCCATCTAAAATTTTTTATTGGAGATACCTCGTCATTTTCAAAAATTTTCTTGAATTGTCCAATTCGGACAATTTAAGAACAAACCGCTATGTAGCTCGAAAATGAGCCCCCCGAATCGCCCGAATTTGAAAAAGGGAAAAAAGTGGAAGGGAAATCTCAGAGAGAGAGAGAGAGAGAGAGAGAATCAAGAAGAGATGACATCTTCCCAGGAAATCTCAGCTCCACTAAGTAAGAACTTATCTTCTTCACTTCTTCATTCTCTAAAATTTCTCAATGGTTGTTTCGTAAACTAACGGTACATACCTTCTTTGCTTGAATGTGTAGTTCATAAGGAAGAAGAAGACCAAGTCGATGCCTCCACTTTCGAAACATCACCTCATGAACCGTACGGGCAAGAGAACTCTCCGATCGAGTAGGTAGCTCTAACTGTTCTTGTCGCCGACGACCAGACCTTGCCGGTAGTAACCTTCCATATGTGGACTCTCGGAACCCTAGCCTGCATCCTCTTCTCATTCCTCAATCAATTCTTCTGGTACCGCAAAGAACCTCTCTCCATTACCTCGATCTTGGCTCAGATCGCGGTTGTTCCTCTTGGACATCTCATGGCGTTGATGATCACAAGTGGAAGGGAAAGAAGGGAAAAAAAAAAATTCAAAATGAAAACGACGTCGTTTCAAAAATTCGGGTGATTTAAGAATTAATGCACGAATTTATATAATAGTTAATAGTTCTAACGCTTTAAACAGTTCTATCTCATCAAGATTACGTGCAACAACTCATTTTGCACTCAAAGTGCATAACTTTAAATTTTTTTTGTGGAAATATAGGGACTGTTTGGGAAGTGGGATTTTAAATTTAGGTTAAAATTTATGAAAAGAGATAAAATAGGTTAAAATAATTAATAAGACAAAATATCACATTAAACCCATAATGATTTCACATTTTTTCTTACAAATATCATATCTAACTATAAAAAAATCCAATCATCTTCACAAACACAAAAATTTTAGCCTACCAAAATAACCAAAAACTAAAATAGCAACTTTCCAAACACTCACATAATATCAGTAGAATTTTGAAAAAATAATTACAATTCAATAAGAAATTATATAAATATTCAAAATTAAGTTTGGGTCACAAAGTAGTGTTTATTTTTTGGGACCAATTGTGGTAATTTTTTAGCCTCACGTTGTGTTTGGTTGAAGGATTTGAGAAGAAATTTAAAAACAGAAAGAGAAAATGTAAATAAAATAAACATATGTTTCACTTAATTTCACACTAGTTTTCTCATTTTCTAAATCTCTTTTCAAATCTCTCAACTAACCATAGGGTTATGGGTTTCAGTTTGGGGCATAGCATACTATGGATATGTTTGGGATACTACTTTGGGCTAAAGTAGCCATATAGGACAAAATTAGTTATTTTAGCAAAATAAGACAAAATGTTATATTCAACCTATAATCATTTCATCTTTTTCTCTCACAAAAATCAAAAAAATTAAAAATCTTGTCTGAAACAAGATTTTTTTAGTCTCATATTAAAATAGTCAAAAAGTCAACCCACGTTTCCAAAGAATGCTACAACTTTAAAGTTTTGTATTTGGGCCACTTTCAGGGAAAACTCGGGTTGCAATTTAAAACCCAGAACCTGGGCCCTTTCGGGGCAACGTTTTGGACCTTAAAAGAGTCAACTCAGCTTGCTTGGTTTAGACATTTTTAAAAATTGAATTTTTTATTTTTCATTCTTTTTATTTTAGTAATTTTTTTAGGGTAAATTATCAATAGATCCTAATAGTCAGACTGTAACGCCCTCAAAAACAAACATAAAATCCATCATTCTTAACATGCAACAATATAAGAGAAACAAACGTCTTTCTATTTATAAGAGTAGTTCTTACAAAAGTATTACATGTTGACAACAAAAGTAAAGGCCCTATGGGCTTACAACTTTCCAAGCCAACTCTTGGTTACAAGAAATGAGTACTAACTCATATACATATTAAGCCCTTGGCTTGAATTTACATGTAATACATCAAAGGAAAACAAAACAACCAAAAAGTTTGTCTGCCTCTAGCCTCCCAAGCTATGTCCTTGGAGGTGGCATGCTACCTGTACCTGAAAATGATGTCCCATATAGGGTGAGCCACAGCCCAGCAGAAATATACTAAGCCAACTATAAACAATGACTAAAATAACAGCATTCGATAGATGGTCCACACTTATATTCCCACTTTTAACACATTACAGTTTCATGACATTCAAGTCCATGTTACTTTTCATTTCCCACTTCTTTTCAACTTTGAGTTTGAAAACAAGGCTCAGAACCTAGCCAAATAACTTAATGAGACTATGACTCATCTTTAAAACACTTTTTGAAATTCATAATGGATACACATTTTGGTACTGTATCAATAACACATAAACCACTTCCATACTTCACAATTGATAACGATATACATTTTAGTGCTATATCAAATCAATTCAAACACTTCCGTAATCCACACTTGATACACATTGTAGTGCTGTATCAATGTCAAACAAAATCCGATTTATAGGTCCATCTCCTATCTTCCCCTAAACCATGGAGTACATCCCCTATCTCCTCCCACACATACAATGTATATAAACGTAGATCATATACATAATCAATCAATACATAAAGTTAATGTATTATTCCAACTGCCATATTTGTTAGCATACTCAATCGATTAGTTTTAGTTCACCTAATCATCATGCATTGTCTACAACAATCAAGACTATCCTCCACCGAAAGCCCAAAGCAGTTATTTCTAAACAGGAAATAAATGCACCAAATGGACATAATATCAACATTTTACCTAGGTGAGCGATTAAATGAATCCGACTACACCCTTTAATCCCGTATCTTCCCAATTTCAATATTCTCAATTCAATTCCTCATTTCTCAAAATTAATTATACCAATTAATTTGTCCAACTAATTAGGGTATTTTCTCATAACTAACATAACAACCCTAAGGCTCTATTTTTCTCAGTAGTTCAACATTAATTTCATTTCTTTATGTCAAACATGCAAATAGGTTTGTATATATGAAAACCCCCATCTTTTGTAAAATTACACAAAGGCCCAAACTTTCTCCAAATTACCCAACAACCCTCAACATATCAAAATGCTAAAATTCAAAGACAAAGCTCATAGGAAGGAGTAGGATATCCCTACCTCGAAGTTTGAGCTCAAACGGAGATGAAGATCAAAAACCAACGTGCTCCAAATCCCAAGTTTTTCAGATTAAAACGAAGCCCTCAACCCACTCTATCTTTTTAACAAAGGATTAAGGGTAGAAACTCACTCTAGATAGATCAAACCTTAGAGAGAAGACAAGTATAGAGAGAGAGAGAGAGTCGGATCTAGGGTTTGCAAAATGAAAGAAGATGAATAAGTGATGTTTTCTCCGCTGCTGCCTACTGATATACAACAGACTCACTCGAGCGAAGAGTTGGTCGCTCGAGCAACCAGACACAAGAAACCCTCGCTCGAGCGAAGAAAGTCTCGTTCGAGCCAACAACTCGAAGCTTCAGTGCGCGAATTTGAAGCACGCCGGCGATGAATGCTCGCTCGAGCTAGGAAACTCAAAACATACACCTCGCTCGCTCGAGCAAAGGAAGGCTCGATTGAGCGAAGAAACACAGCTCTCAGGTCAAAAAAAGACACAGACGCACGCTCGAGCGCAAGACTTCTCGCTTGAGCCACCAGACACAAAACTCAACTCTCGCTCGAGCAACCAAACCCTGGCTTGAGCGAAGGATCCAAAACAAAGAGCTCGCACGAGCGACAAACTTCTCGCTCGAGCGAAGTATTAAAATTCTGGGCAGCAACCATTTGCACCCAAACACAACCAACCTGTAACAAACCTGCCTATCGCATCCTATAACTCAAATACAAAGTACGAAAGGATGTAAACAAGATATAAACAACTGCTAACATCCACGGAACCAAGTCTGGATCACTGTACAACAAGGGGTAAAACCCGGGATCGCTATAACGACTTAATTCTCATCAAATCCTATTAGAAAAATAAGTCCTGGGAAAATCGTCGCTTAAATAATTTTTTTTGACAATTTTTTGCATGTCATTAAAAATTGACAATTAATGACTTTTTTTTGTCATAACTTTTTTGTAAATTGTCGTTAAAACTTATAAGTAGTGATATTTTTCTATGACAAATTTTTTAACTATCGTTAAAAGTTGAAAATTAGTGACTTTTTTTTGACAATTTTTTTAAACTGTCACTAAAATTTATAATTAATGATATTTTTTGTGATAAAATTTTTAAACTGGTGCTGAAAATTAACAATTAGTGATTTTTTTTAATAGTGTTTAATGAAAAATGCTATTAATTATTATAAGACTTAATGAACTATAAGTTCACCTATTAGGACATACACGTAAGTTTCATATTTTTTTAATATTTAAAAATAATAATTTTTAAATGCACTTAATTTAGATGTACCTAAAAAATAAAATATTTGTTAAAAATATAAAATAATAATAATAAATACACAAAAATATACTAAATTTTTGTATTTAAAAAAAATTACAAATATTATAATTTTTAAGTGTATCTACAGTATTTGAAAAGTAAAAAAATTACTTCAAATATTAAAAAAAGCTGTTAAAAATAATACACACAAAAAACCAACAAACTCATTTTCAAAAAAAAAAAAAAAAAAAAAAAAACATTGAAAACCAAATAATTAAATTTTTAGTCTACATTTTAAAAATTATTTAAATTTTTATGTGATACAAGTGTGATTATCAAAGCAACTTAATTAATTTTTACACGACCAATTCATTTTTAATGTTGAAAAAACATTAAAACAGAATTCAAGTAAAAAAAAAAGTAGAGAAAAAAAAAAAAAGCTTCAATCAATCACATTAAAAACTAAAGTATTGCTATTCAGGCTCAAAGTTAGACACTTTCTAAATTCAATAATGTATCACTCCATTAGAATATCTAAGTCAAATCTCTCTCTTATTCATTCTCCATCAATTATTATCTTGTTAACACATCATTAAATCTAAAAAATATTTCTAGATATATTATTTTTATAACAACGGTATATATATTAAAATTCATATTAAAAAACATACGAAAAGATTATGTGTCAAAACATATCATTATGGCCTCATTTGAGAAGTTGATTATTTTAGTTTTTAACTATTTTAGTATGCTAAAATATTTGTATTTGGGAAGAAGTTTGATTTTTTTTGTAATTAGATGTGATATTTGTGGGAGAAAAAGTGAAATGATTATGGATTTAATGTGATATTTTGTATTATTAGCTATTTTAACCTATTTTGTCTTTTTATGAATTTTAGTCACCCAAAAAAAAAAAAAAAAAAGCCTAAAATTGGCTTCCCAAACATTTCACAATTAATTATATTATTACACACAAATAAAAAAAAATTTCTATTTATATATATATCATATTTTCCAAAATTTTATCAGTATGACATTCCTACTTACCATTTTTTTTTTTTTAATGTTTGTGCTTACCCTCACTACGAAAAAAAAAAATATAATTTAGTCCAAATGACCAAAATTAATTACACAAAACATGGATGCAACTGTCCTATAAAAAAACTCACATGCACCCCATCTCTGTGTAATTATTTTTGATCATTTGAATTTATTTGTAATTCCTCCTATAAATTACCATGTTAACCGCTACCCAAAATTTGAAATAAGGTTAAAATTATCAAAAGTTTTGTTAAAATTTTGCGAAAGTATTTAGTATTCTAAATAAGTTATATAATTATACTTTATTGATTAAAAAAAATTATAGGACATAATAAAATAGAGCCATGTTATACATAATCATATTTTATTTTATTTTCTCATTTTTAGGAACAAAATTAAGGGCTCATATCAGTAAATGCATGTAGATCCCACTCACTTGTGTCTTAAAAAAAAAAAAAAAAAGTGAGAGAGAGAGAGAGAGAGAGACTATTGCTATTCATGTCTAAAAATGATATTCACTTTCTAGACTCAATAATGGGACTTTCTATTAAAATATCTATGTTAATTCTCTTTGTTATTTATTCTCTAATCATTAACTAATCTTGTTTATACATTACGCGGTGTAGAGTGCAGAAAGTATGTCTAAAAAGTATGCTTTTATATCATTTTAAAAAAAATAATAATAAGCAAATTATAAATAAGTAGGACAATCACAAAATAATTAATTTACAGATGTGAATCTTTTCTGGTGTAATTATAGCGATCCCGGGTTTGTCCCCTTTATGCACAGTGTTCTGGACTTAGGTTCCGTGGAGTTGGTGGTTGTATATCTTGTTGTCATCCTTGAATTCCCTATGTTTGAGTTTTAGGATGTGTTGGGCATGTTTCGAACAGGTAGGTTGAGTTTTTGTCTCAAGTGTTGTTGCCTAGATTTTTTGTGTTACGCTCGAGCGGATGATTCTGCGCTCGAGCGGAGTTCGTTTCTTTGGTGATACGCTCGAACGGGTCTCTTTGCGCTCGAATGGGGTTTACATACTTCCAGTATTTCGTGCCTCTGTAAAACTTCTGCAGTGGTGATTTTCACGCTCGAGCGGGTAACTTGGCGCTCGAGCGGGTAGTTCTATGTCAGTGAAAGTTCTGGGAAGGGGTAATCTACACTCGAGCGGACTGGTTTTCGCGCTCGAGCGGATTTATTTTGTTTTTGTGTCTTGGCGCTCGAGCGGAACTCCTTGCGCTCGAGCGGGTCCAGTTTTTGTGCTTGACGCTCGAGCGTTCTATTATCCGCTTGAGCGGATCATGCGTATATCAGTTGACAGCTGGGCATTTTTGAATCACTTTTCAACTCCCACTCTCTCTTTTACTTTTCCGAAAAAGCCATTCTTGAGAGCTTCTCTCACTACTTTCTCCCTTCTCTCTTAGGATTGATCTAGTTAAAGTGTTCTCCTACCCTTTGGCCTTTACAAAAAGTGTATTGGTCCGAAAAATTTGGAGTTTGGAGCACTTTGAGTTTGGTCTTCTTCTCCGTTTGAGCTCTAACTTCGAGGTAGGGATATTCTACACCATCTTATGAGTTTCGTCTTTAAATTTTGACATTTTGATATGTTGGGGGTTGTCGGGTAATTTTGAGAAAGTTTGGGATCCTTGTGTAATTTTTAAAAGAGGGGTTTTCAAGTTTAAAACCCATATGAATGGAATATGTTGGAAGATGGAATTGTATGTGGATCATTGATGGAAATGGAACCTTAGGGTTGATAATGCGAATATGGGGAGAAGCCCTAATCGTTATGATAAATTAATTTGTATAATTAATTTAGGGAAATGAGAAATTGAATAGGAAATATTCAAATTCGAAGGGTATGGGATTAAAGGGTGTAATCGGATCAATTTATCGCTCACCTAGACAAAATGTTGAAATTTTATCCAGTTGACGCATTTATTTTCTGTTTAGAAATAACTACTTTGGGCTACCGGTGGAAGATAGTCTTAATTGTTATAGATAATGCATGATGATTAGGCAAATTAAAACTAGTCAATTGAGTATGCTATCGAGTATGGTGGTTGGTATAATACATCAAAATTTTGTATTGATTGATTAAATTTGTATATGATAATTGCTTATATACATTGTATTGTGTGGGAGGAGATGGGGGATGTACTCCACGGTTTATTGGAAGATGGGGGATGGACCTCTAAACCGGATTTTGTTTGACGTTGATACAGCACTACCATGTGTATCATTTGTGAATTATAGAAGTGTTTTGTGTGACATTGATATAGTGCTAAAATGTGTATCATTTGTCTTGATTGATTAAATTTGTATATGATAATTGCTTATATACATTGTACTGTGTGGGAGGAGATGGGGGATGTACTCCACGGTTTATTGGAAGATGGGGGATGGACCTCTAAATCGGATTTCGTTTGAGATTGATACAGCACTAAAATGTGTATCATTTGTGAAGTATGGAAGTGTTTGTTTGATTTGATATAGCACTAAAATGTATATCATTACTATTTGTGAAGTATGGAAGTGTTTGTTTGATTTGATATAGCACCAAAATGTATATTAGTATCATTTGTGAAGTATGAAAATGTTTTTGTTGACTTTGATACAGCACCAAAAAGTGTATCCATTACGAGTTTCGAAAGTATTTTAGTGATGAGTTATCATCTCATTAAATTATGTGGCCAGACTCTGAGCCTTGTTTTCAAACTTAAAGTTGGATAAGAAATGGAAAATGAATTGTAATATGGGCATGATTGTCATGAAACTGTAACATGGTATGCGTTGGAATATAAGTGTGGACCATCTATCTGATGCTATTGTTTTAGTCATTGTTTATAGTTGGTTTAGTGTATTTCTACTGAACTGTGGCTCACCCTATATGAGACTTCATTTTCAGGTACCAATGGTATGCCACCTCCAATAACATAGCTTGAGAGGCTAGAGGCAGACAGACTATTTTGTTGTTTTGTTTTCTTTGGATGTATTTCATGTGAATTCAAGCCAAGGGCTTAATATCTAATTGAGTTAATACTCTATTTTTTGAAATCAAGTGTTGACTTGGAAAGTTGTAAGCATTTAGGGCAGTTACTTTTGTTGTCAACGTGTAATACATTTTGTAAGGATATTCTGATGATTGTAATATAATATCTCTTTCCTGTAACTTGACTGTATGATATTATGGATTTATTTTGAGGGCGTTACAGTAATTCTAACATATAATAAATAATCGCACTAAGTACAAGAATGAGCTTCACTATACATGCAAAAAAAATACAACAAAAATATAATTATTTCTCCGTTACTTCACTACATGCAATTTCTCCCAAAAAAAAAAAAAAATTCCTTTTACAAATGGATGATACACTATCATATATATATATATATATATTATCAAAAATACTGTTTACTCTCAATTTTTCTCTTTTCTATGTGACACATCTATCTTTTTTTCTTCTTTTTTATTAAAATGCCACATCAATATATCATTTTATCAAAATTCTTTCTAAAATGTAATATTTAAAAGACTTTTACTTAATCTAAATTATCATAAATGAAACCTAATAGAATTATACATATTTAAAATACTTTACCAATTAATTTTATTATGTTTTTTTTTCACTTTTTTAAAAAATAATAATAAAATTATTTCTTATTTTTATGTCTATCTTATTTATAATATTAATTATATTGAATTTCTTAAATAATTAGAATCACTTTTACTTTTATAACAATTATTTCTAATATCAAGTTATAATTTAATATCATATAAATTTATTACATATATTAATTTAAGTTACATTTTTGTAGCACGGAAGGTTAAAATTATCAAATAAATGTTTCTTTTATTGTGTTATAATTTAATATAATTTAAATTTATAATATATATTAATTTAATTTATATTTTTATAGTACGATACAACTAAAATTATTAAAATATACACAAATAATTTATTTAAAATTATTGTGTTGATTTAAATAACACTTTTATAAAACGATAGGACTACGATTATCAAAATAAATATCAAAAAAATACTATTTACCTTTTTTTTTTTCTCTCTCATATGTAGCACATCTCCTATTTTTTTTTTTTTATTAAAATTCCAGATGAATATACCTTTACCAAAATTGTTTCTAAAATTTAATATTTAAAAGACTTCTACTTAATTTAAATTGCCCATAACAAAACTTAATAGAATTATACATACTACAAATATTTTACCAATTAATTTTATTCTACTTTTTTCACTTTTTTAAAAAATTAAATATTAAAAATATTTATTTTTATGAAATTTGTTGTACATATTTATGTAAGTTACTTTTTTATAACACCATAGAGATAAAATTATTAAAATACATATAAATCATTTATTTAAAATTAGTATATGTGTTGATTTAGGTAACGCTTTTATCGAATGATACAATTAAAATTATTAAAATAAATAATTAGAATCATTATTTAAATTTTAAATTATTACTTCTTTTTTTCTTGAATTTAACAAATATTTTATATATTCAGAAATATAAATAATTGAACTAAATTGTATTTTAAAAAAAATTAAAACAAATATGTTTAGTCCGTGCATCGCACGGGTTAGCTACTAGTGTGTGTATATATATATGTACTGTTTTCTCCTACTTAGGTGGCACATTATAAAAGTTTATTTTTTCTAAAAAAGCTACATCAACATGCATTTTTTATTTACATATAAAGTTCTACATAAATTCAATTTCAATTATAATAATCAATTTTATATGAACTCTATTTGAGAAAAGAAAATTTAGCCAAAACCCCTTCGTTGGACCTTTATTTGGTGAAAATAGCAGCCAAATTTATTTTGCTTCATAAAGCCCCTAAAGAGAAGACGCATAATTGAGTACGAACAAAGTAAAATATACTTTTTTTTCTTCGACAATATTACAAGAGTAACATATTACTATGAGACAAAGTAACATGTTACTGTCAAATAAAATAACATGTTACTGTTTACATTAATTTCAACGGTAATATATATATATTTTTTTAAGGATTTCAAAGTCAACATAGATGTTGTTTGATAGATCTTGAAGAGAGGATTTTAAAAATACTAATCAATGTGTTTGGTTTGAGTTTTCTGGATTAAGTTTTTTGAAAACTGAATTTTTTGTTTTTAGTGTTTTTTTTTGTTTTTAGTGAATATTTTTAAAATTTTAAACATTTTTTTTAGTTTTTTGGATGCACATTACTTAGATGTATCTAAAAAGTAAAAAAATTGTGAAAACATATTTTAAAAAATTAATAAATATATAAAAATACAAAAAAAAAATGTACTGAATTTTTGTATTTTTTTTCTATTTTTGGTATTTAGTGAATTTTTAAAAGGTTTTTTCACAAATTTTTTATTTTTTAGGTATATTTATGTTAGGTATATCTAAAAATTTTAAAAATTGCTTAAAATATTAAAAAAAAATTCATTAAAAACAAAAAAGCACGCAAAATAAGAAAGTAGAATTTTCTGAAAACTGTTTTCAGAAAAACGAAACCAAACAAGCTGAATTTTATTAAAAATCGACATCTAAATCAAAAGTTATATTATTTTAAAGTTTAATATTTTAATAATAGTGGTATGTGTTAGACTTTTCAAAAAAAAATTTGTGATTGTCCTTAGTGCATTAAAGTTTTTGTAACATCCTGAAAATAATTACAATAATTCGACCCAATACAACATATATAAGACAACGTAATCAAAATAATAAACTTCCATTAACCTGAATCGTTATACAAAAGTGACACATGTGATATATATTCATAAATAGTTCATCATTAATCTACAGCATGTGTTATAAGTAGTAAAGAGGAATGAAAGTTAAACAGATAATTATGTGCCCTAAAGGCTTACAACTTTCCAAGTCATTGCTTGGTCAATATAAAAGAGAATCTAACTCTATACAGTTTAAGCCCTTGGCTGTACAAATAAGCACAAAAGTAAAGCCCATGCTCCAAACTCCTTCCGAGCTACTGCCTTGGTGGAGGCATATCATCAACACCTAAAAATGGTTTTTCCAAATAGGGTGAGCCAAAGCCCAATAGGAATAATCTAACACAGTAGATGGATTTTAACAAAGATTTAAGTATAATGTGCATTTACAATGGCAGTAAGAAAACATTTACATTCTATATCATCACAAAGTATAACATTTATAACTCAGTCTCTTTTTCTTCTTATCAATTCAAGTTAAATTGTTTCATCTCAATTCATGAGCCAATTTCATTACCTTTTTAACAACCCATCTGAGATTACAACTCAGTGGTTCTCAAATTAACATAATCATCACACAAGCACTTCAATTTGCTATTTTACAGAAATTTTATCCGCGGGATTGGCACCTAAGTATACACGCGGTTTCAGGACTTTCACCCTAGATACACATGCCAACTTAATTTCAATGGAGTTCATCCCCTATCTCCTCCAAAACAATGGAGTACATACCATTTCTCCTCCGAAACGATCATACATATACAGTGTATTTAAACATAATCATATTCAATGATAACCAACAAGAGATTAGTTTCAATTTACATAATCCTTATACAATTTCTACAACAATCATAACTATTCTCCATCGATAGCCCAATACAGATAGTCCTAAATAGATATTAAATCTCAAGACAGATAATTTATTCAAATTTCCAAAAATGTGAGATAATACATATCCAACTCCATCGTTTACATCGACATTCATTCAATTTCATATTTATGATACAAATTTTATTTATTTATACAAAATAAATACTTAAACCACTTTAGGTTAACTTCCCTCTTCCCCAAATACCAATCCAAATGCCAAAATCAATAATTGTGACCCAATACAACCTCATTTTCAAACCCCATGACTAAGTATATCCCATTCACTAGAAACCCCTCTTTTGATTTTTCATTCCAAACCCTAAGTTTGTACAAAATACTCCCAAAACTTACCATTATTACACAACAACCAATAACTAAGTTAAAAACCATAAAAAGGTGTAGAAAATCCCTACCTAAAGCTTAAAAGACCAAAGGGAAATTTGGAGAAACTTCAAAGACGCCAAAATCAAACTTTAATCGGATCAAAATGTAGCCCTTGAGATGCACTAACTTTTTAACAAAGGCAAGTGGGTAGAGATATCACTAGAACTAGGTGAAAATGTAGAAAGAGAGAGAGAGAGAGAGAGAGAGAGAGAGAGAGTTTGTGTGTGTTTTAGAGAGAGAGACTCGAGATCTAGGTTTTTGGAAAGTTTTAGAGAGAGAGAGGAATGAAAAAGTGAAGCAAAAAGTCATCTTCACGAATTGATATACACACAGTCCGCTCGAGCGTAAGAGTTGACGCTCAAGCGCCAGACACATTGTTCCACTCAAGCGCAGAATACACACTTTCAAATGTTTTGCAGACGAAGGACATCGCTCGAGCTCAAGATTGGACGCTCGAGCGCCCATCCACTCGAGCGTAAGAAACGCCACTCGAGCGTAGAATACACTCCTCTAGTATTTTGTAGGTCTGCAAAAATATTAAGAGTTTGCGAAGCCCACTCGAGCGCAAGAAGTGCCGCTCGAGCGGAGGAGCAAAACTCTGGGCAACAAAGGTTCGAAAATCAAGCTACCAACCAGTTCCAAACAAGGCCAATACCATCCAATAACCAAATTTGAGGAAGAATAAAAGGGAAAAGACATGAACAACCATACAAGGCTATGAAACCCGAGTCCAAAACACAAACTGGTTCGAGGCTAAACCAAAAACGCTATAACCTCCCTCCTTAAGGAATTTCGTCCTCGAAATTACAATTCAAGTCTCAAAACTATGTTTTAAGCCATTACCACAATGATTACAATTCAATTCCAACACCATGACCCATCTACCGGTCATCCAATCCCATCACATTATGAATATACATTTCATTTTTTCAACATATTCAATGTTTATAATAAACTCGTATTTCCAAAACTTAAACAAGATATATAATTTTTCCGTACTCAAAACATATACAATGCTTTTATAGCGACCCCGGTCTTTTCCCATTTGATTATTGTATCCGGACTTATGTTCCGTGGATTCCGTTGTCATATTGTTGCTGTTGTTGTCCTTTATTTCTTCAGCCAGAGTTATGGGATTTGTTGACAAAGTTGATTACAGGTTGGTTGGGTTTAGAAACCAAGTGTTGATGTCCAGTTTTCTGCTTGGTCGCTCGAGCGAGCTTCTCTTCGCTCGAGCGAGGCTTTTGTTTTTGGTCCGTCACTCGAGCGAGCCTTTCTTAGCTCGAGCGAGGATTGCGTCCAGTACTTGACCTGAGAGCAGTGTTCGCTAGCTCGAGCGAGCTTATCTTCACTCGAGCGAACTGTTTTGTTCTTCGCTCGAGCGAGCCTTTATTGGCTCGAGCGAGCCTTTATTGGCTCGAGCGAGGATTTTCTGTGTCTGGTCGCTCGAGCGACCGGGTCTTCGCTCAAGCGAGCCTATTTTGTTTAAATACGCAGCAGCGTGTTTCAGATCATATTTTCAGCCTCTTTCAGTTTATGAAACCCTAGGTTACGAGTTCTCTCTCTCTCAACTCACCTTCTCTCCTAGGATTGATCTATCTAGAGTGGATTTCTACCCTAGTTCCTTCACAAATAAGATAGAGGAAAGTGAGGGCTTTCATTTAATCTGAGCAATTGTTGGTTTGGGGCACTTTGAAGTTTGGGCATCGTCTTCATCTTCCCTCTTTTTGAGTTATTTCTTCGAGGTAGGGATTTCCTACTCCATTTATACGTTTTAATCCTAAGTGGTGGTATTTTGGTATGTGGGGGGTAGTTTGGGAATTTTGGGAGAAACCTTAGGGTTTGTCATAGATTAATTTATATAATTAATTTAAGGAAAAATTGTGATATTGGGTTTAATTCATGAGATTGGGGAACTTAGTGATTTAACTATGTAATTGGGTAGTTTAAATACTTACCTATGAGAATGATGAAATTTCATTGTGTTGTTATATTTTTTTCTTGTTTAGAAATAATTGTTTTGGGCTATCGGTGGAGGATAGCCATTGATTGTTGTAGACCTTGCATGCGGCTTAGGTATAACTGAATCAATACATGTTCTGATTGTTGTAGACCTTGAGGGCGTTACAGCTTTCATATCTCATTTACATAGCAAATTCAATACATGTTCAAACATCAACAAATAAGTCCGGATACTTCTCACGGACTTCCAATTCGCGTTCCCAAGTTGCTTCTTCAACCCCGTGGTGTTTCCACAATACCTTAACCAAGGGAATCATCTTAACTCGCAAGACTTGGTCCCGAGTGTCCAAGACTCTCACCGACCTCTCCTTATACGAGGTATTCTCGTCTACCTCTAAGTCGGTCCAATCCAACACATGCGATGGATCCGGGTAGTACTTCTGAAGCTTACTAACATAGAAAACATCGTGAACCCCGGAAAACTGTGGCGACAACACCAAACGGTAAGCAACCTCTCTGACCCACTCTAGGATCTCAAAAGGCCCAATGAATCGAGGGGACATGGTCTCCTAGATGATGTTTTTAAGAACACATGGTCTCTTACTTCAAAAGACAAAGGTCTCCTCCTACGGTCGGCATAACTTTTCTGGCAACTCTGAGCTGTAACCAACCTCTTACAGATAAGTGTAACTTTCTCCTTCGTTTCCCAAACCAACTCTGGCCCCAACAAAAGTGCATCACCTACACTGAAGACCTACACAGTCAGCCATGCAAGGCCTCAAATGGTGCCATGCCAATACTCGACTGGAAGCTATTGTTATAGGCAAACTCTACCAAGGGTAGGTGCCTCTTCCACGACCCCTTAAAGTTAAGGACACAACCTCGAAGCATATCTTCAAGGATCTAAATGGTATACTCGGACTGCCTGTCAATCTGAGGGTGATACGCGGTGCTAAAAGTCAATTTAGTACCTAAGGCACTCTGCAAGCTCTAGCACAACCGAGCTGTAAAACGTGGATCTCTATCCGAAACAATCGTCACAGAGACCCCGTGCAACCTCACTATGTCCCTGATGTAAAGGTCGGCAAGATAGTCTACCAAATCACTCATACGCATAGGTAAAAAGTGTGATGACTTGGTCAACTGGTCAACTACCACCCAAATGGCATCACTACCCTATTGAGTCGTCGGAAGGCCCACAACAAAATCCATCGTGATATGCTCCCACTTCCACTAAATTATAGGCAAGGGTTATAACAAACCCGCTGGCCTCTTATGCTCGGCATTCACTTACTGACAAATAAGGCACTTCGATACAAACACGGCTACATCCTTCTTCATACCTCTCCACCAAAACTGGCGATTAAGATTGTGATACATCTTTGTGCCTCCCGAATGCACCGCAATGCATGAATAGTGAAACTCTCGGAGTACTTCCTCCTGGCAAGACTCCTCTACGAACAAAAGGTCACGGTATTTTACATTTAGGTCGGGATACATATTTAAGCCCTTCTCTACCTTCCCATTTGACATCTTCTCCTAGAGGGATTCCACCTCAAGATCACCCTTCTGTGCTTCTAACACTCAATTCATAAGTGAGGGTTGTGCAACTATCATAAACAATGTTGTAGTCTCAACGGACACGCCAAGATGCAAGTCAAATTTACCAAGAGCACCCAGCATCTCTTATTCCCGAATGGCGATACAAGCTACGTTGCTAATAGATTTCCTAGTCAAAGCATTGGCCACAACATTGGCTTTCCCCAGATGATAATGCAACTCAAAATCATAGTCCTCTAAGAACTCCATCCACCTCCTCTGCCTTAAGTTCAAGTCTTTCTGGGTAAACAAATACTTTAGACTCTTGTGATCCAAAAACACCTCAAATTTCTCTCTATACAGATAGTGCCTCCATATCTTCAAGGCAAAGATCACCACCGCTAACTCTAGGTCGTGAGTAAGGTAGCTTCTCTCATGGGTTTTTAACTACCATGAGCCATAGGCTACTACTTTCCCCTCTTGCATCAATACATAACACAAACCTTCCTATGAGGTATAACAATACACCGAATAACCCAAACCCCTCTCCGGAATAATCAAAACTAGAGCAGTGGTAAGTCTAACTTTAAGCTCTTGAAATGATTTCTCACAAGTCTCACTCCACACAAATTTGATCCATTTCCTCGTCAATCTAGTCAATGGTAAGGCTAGGCTAGAGAAATCTTTCACAAATCGACGATAATACCCGGCTAATCCTAAGAAACTACGAATCTCGAAAGCATTCTTAGGTTGTGCCTAATCTTGCACTGCAGCAATCTTGGATAAATCTACAGCCACTCCTTCCTCGAATACCACATGGCCTAAGAACTTAACGTCCTTCAGCCAGAATTCACACTTTGCAAACTTAGCATACAGCTTGTGGGCTCTAAGCAACTCAAGTACCACTCATGAGTGTTCCTCATGCTCTTTCTCGAAGGGTGAATAAATCAAAATGTCATCCACAAAGACGACAACAAAACGATCTAGGAACTCCTAGAAGATCCGATTCATCATGTTCATAAATATAGCTAGGGCATTGGTTAGCCCAAAGGGTATCACAAGAAACTCATAATGGCCATACCGCTGCGGAATCTTAATGTCAGATTCAGAATATCCTCCTCTCTCACTCTCAACTGATGATAACCAAACCTTAATTCTATCTTAGAGAAGCAACAAAACCCTTTCAACTGATCAAACAAATCATCTATGCGAGACATTGGGTACTTGTTTTTAACAGTTACCGGGTTCAACTTCCGGTAATCAATGAAAGGTCACAACGCTCTATCTTTTTTTTTAGCAAAGAGAGCCGATGCTCCCCAAGGTGAAGTACTAAGGTGAACAAAACCCTTATCTAATAACTCTCGGAGTTGAATCTTCAACTCACTTAATTCGGCAAGTGCAAATTTATACGGTGCCATAGAAATCGGTATCGTATCAGGCACTAGATCAATAGAGAACTCAATCTCTCGATGAGATGGCAAACTAATAAGGTCCTCCAGAAAAACATCCGGGTATTCACAAACCACTCTTAGTAATTCAACTCGGACTTCATCACACTTACCACTCAAGAAATTTGCTAGAAGATAGCTAAGTTTACTCCGTCCACGTGGGTTATATACCGATGATAAAAACCTATCCACCTGGTCTCCCAAGAAATTAAAACAATCCCCGTTTAAGGTACACGCAGTAACTCTCTGACGGAAACAATCTATAACAGCCCGATATGACGATAGCTAGTCCATATCCAAAATAACATCGAAGCTAGACATGTCAATCAACACAAATAAAACTAAGTCGATTTAACGGAGACCTCTCTATCACGACCCGACACCGCTTAAAATAATCTTACCACCAATAGGTGACTCTACACAGATAAGAGATGCTAATCGAGCCAACTCCAACCCCAAAATCAATGCAAATGCAGACGAAATAAATGAATGGGATGCACCCGTATCAATCAACACATTAATAACTGAATTGCAAAACAATAAGGTATCACTCACTACTGAAAGCGCTAGTACAAGATCTGGCGGGGTAACAGCATATACGCGCCCCGTAGGCCTCTGATCTACCTGCTCGCCCCTTGGAGCATAGGCCTTATGCACTGACTAAGCCAAAGAGGTTCCCTGATTGGCCCTTGAGGCTTGTGCTTACTGTGCTGGCTGGTGACTTTGTATCTGTCTCGAACCAGATGCACCAGGTGTGCCACCCAACTGTGGGCAAAACCTCTTCATGTGCCCTGCCTGCCCACACTACTAACAAGTGAACGGCTACCCTCTCCCCTGACTCTGGCTTTAAGAATGAGCCGAAGATGGTGCAGATCATTGCCTTTCTCCTCTCTGAGGACAAGCTGGGGACTTATGGCCCAGCTGACCACATTTGTAACAAGTTACCTCTCTCTTACCACCTCTCCTAGAACCCGAACTCGGTACTGGAAAAGTGGACCTCAATTACGCTTCCTAGGATAACTGGGGGTTAGAACCTCTCTGCCTCTTGCTGTCTCCTTGATTATCTTGACTCCTCTTGCAGCCCCTCATTCTTTCTTCCTCCATCTGTATAATGGTCACAAAATGGGCCGCCACCTCCACAAGGCGCCCATAATCTCTAATCATGGATCCGACCACTCTAAACATGAGCCCAGTCCTTAATCTCTTCTCAAACTCCAAGCAACAACGCTCCTCAATCGCCACAAACTCAGGTGCAAACCCAGACAAGCTAGTGAAAGTGGCCTCAAACTCGACTACTAGAGTGTTCAGCTGCACCAACTTAGAGAACTGGTTTCTCAACTTCTCCCTAACTGTAGAAGGCAAAAACTTGTCTTGGAAGGCGTTGACGAATGCCTCCCAAGTCACCCCAATGTGCACACGTGTATACTTCCACCACTGACCTACATCTCCCTTTAATGGGAAAGATGTCAAGGTCACCCTCAATAAGTTGTCCAAGATGCCAAGCATCTCGAACGTCTTTACTATTTGCTCTAGCCACTCATCTGCCTTCAATAACTTTTTAGGATCACCTAAAAATTCATCTGGATTTAACCAGAAAAACTCTCTCTTTAGAAAAGACTACCCTGCCTTAGTTATTTGGGTCTGGACTTGATTCTCAGCCCTGAGAATGTCCATGGATTCCCGCAATGCCCTCGCTATTTCGCGGGCTAAGGCATCCATGGCCTATTGACCAATTGGTTCAGCCATATTGGCTCGACCAACTTCTTCTTCTTGTGCTGGAATTTCATCCAGTATTGGCATCTCCTGCTGCCTAGGCATACTACGCCTACTACCATAATTACGTTCTGACATCCTAATGACGATAACAAAAGAGATTAGCACATTTACAAATGTACCAAAGCTAACTCACTTGCGTACTAATGCGATGGACAACAGTAATTCACTCTACGTAAGCACGTATTCAAATAAACACATACAAATTTCATTTTCGGATAATGACCGTCCTGCGGTGTTGCCAGAGTTCTAGTTACAAACAGTAGTGATCAATTGCCTTTCCAACAAGACTCCCAGAAATCCGTGGACTCGATCAACATCTTGGAAATTAAATCTCATATCCATATAATCACATAAACATGTTATCACATAACATTACTAGCATACAAACATCTCTGTAAAGCGAGACAAATCCATTGTGGTACTAACTACTTCCCATGTACCCAAAGTATTCAAACTTGGTACGCTCTAATATCAAGTTCTAATGCCCCAAAAATAATTACAATAATTCGACCCAACACAATATACATAAGACAACGTAATCAAAATAATAAACTTCTATTAACCTGAATCGTTATACAAAAGTGACACATGTGATATACATTCATAAATAGTTCATCATGAATCTACAACATGTGTTACAAGTGATAAAGAGGAATGAAAGTTAAACAGATAATTATATGCCCTGAAGGCTTACAACGTTCCAAGTCATTGCTTAGTCACAACAAAAGAGAGTCTAACTCTATACAGTTTAAACCCTTGGCTATACAAATAAGCACAAAAGTAAAGCTCGTGCTCCAAACTCCTTCCGAGCTACTGTCTTGGCAGAGGCATATCATCAACACCTGAAAATGGTTTTCCTAAATAGGATGAGTCAAAGTCCAGTAGGAATAATCTAACACAATAGATGGATCTTGACAAAAATTTAAGTATAATGTGCATTTACAATGCCAGTAAGAAAACATTTATATTCTATATCATCACAAAGCATTACATTCATAACGCAATCCTTTTTTCTTCTCATCAATTCAAGTTAAATTGTTTCATCTCAATTCATGAGCCAATTTCATTACCTTTTAAACAACCCATCTGACATTACAACTTAATGGTTCCGAAATTAACACAATTATCACACAAGCACTTCAATTTTTTACGAAAATTTCGTCCGCAGGATCGGCACCCATGTATGTGCACAATTTTGAGACTCTCACCTTGGACACACAGGCCAACTTAATTTCAATAGAGTCCATCCCCTATCTCCTCCCAAATAACCCTCCCAAACAATCATACATATACAATGTATTTAAACATAGTCATATTTAATGACAACTAACAAGAGATTAGTTTCAATTCATCTAATCCTCATGCAATTTCTACAACAATCATAGTTATCCTCCACCGATAGCCCAATACAGATATTTCTAAATAGGTATTAAATCTCAAGACAGATAATTTATTCAAGTTTTAAAAAAAATGTGAGATAATGCATATCCAACTTCACCATTTACATCAACATTCATCCAATTTTCATATTTATGGTACCAATTTCATTTATTTATACAAACTAAATACTTGAACCATTTTAGATTAACTTCTCTCTTCTCTAAATACTAACCCAAATGCCAAAATCAACAATTGTGACCGAATACAACCTCATTTTCAAACCCCATCACTAATTATATCACATTCACTAGAAATCCCTCTTTTGATTTTTCATCACAAACCCTAGGTTTGTCTAAAATACTCCGAAAACTCACCATTGTTACACAACAACCAATAACTAAGTTAAAAACCATAAAAAGGTGTAGAAAATCCCTACATCAAGCTTAGAAGACCAAAGAGACATTTGCAGAAACTTCAAAGATGCCAAAATCAAACTTTAATCATATCAAAATGTAGATCTTGAGATGCTCTAACTTTTTAACAAAGACAAGTGGGTAGAGATATCACTAGAACTAGGTGAAAATGTAGAGAGAAAGAGAGTGTGTGTGTGTGTGTGTGTGTGTGTGTGTGTGTGTGTGTGTGTGTGTGTATGTTTTTTAGAGAGAGAGACTTAAGATCTAGATTTTTGGAAAGTTCTAGAGAGAAAGAGAGAGGAATGAAAAAGTAAAGCAAAAAGTCGTCTTCACAAACTGATATACATGCAATTCACTCAAGCGCAAGAGTTGATGCTCGAGCGCCAAACACATTGTTTCGCTCGAACGCAGAATACACACTTTCAGAAGTTTTGCAGACAAAGAATATTGCTCAAGCTCAAGATTGGACGCTCGAGCATAGGAAACACCGCTCGAGCGTAGAATACACTCCTCTAGTATTTTGCAGGTCTACAAAAATATTGAGAGTTTGCGAAGCTCGCTCGAGCACAAGAAGTGCTGCTCGAGTGGAACCTATTCCAAATAAGGCTGATACCATCCAATAACCAAATTTAAGGAAGAACAAGAGGGAAAAGACATGAACAACCATACAAGGCTATGAAACTCAACTCCAAAATACAAAATGGGTCGGGTCTAAACCAAAAACGCTATAGTTTTATTATGTGGAAATTTTGACCAAATTTCCCATTTGAGAAATACTTATTTTTTATATATTTTTCATCGTATATTTGGTTTTGTCGTTGTTAGTTTTCTTTTATATAGTTGATATATTAATTTAATTATTATGATATTTAAAAACAATTATCTCCATATACAAATAAATAAATAAATAAATAAGACATAGTGTGTTTAATTATATACATTGCATAGATTAAATCAATTTTATTTTTTATTTTTTTGTCTATCTTATTGATGTCTTAATATTAATTTATATTTAATTTTTTATTTAACATAAAATTATTTATTACAAAACATTTATATTTAATTTAAACTTTATATACCTATATACAATATGTATGAATAATTCAAAAAGAATATTACAGAAAAAAATAATACTCTACATAATTAATTTATGTATTTTCTTCTTAATTTAGTCACAACGTACTTATATTTAATTTTTTAAATAAATTTTGTATAATTCTATTTCTACATATTTTTTTCAAATAAATATAAAATTAAAATTAAAATTAAATAGTTGGAATCAATTTTAATTTTATATTACTAATTCTCTTCCTAAATTAACTAATATTTTCAATATCAAAATGAGTGTTTATTTTTTTATCTTATAATTTAATAGATATCATATAAAATTATTATATGATAATTACACTTTTACAACATAATAGAACTAAAATTATTAAAATAAACAAATAACTTAATTAAATTTATTATATATAAGTATTCATGTAATACTTTTATAGAACGATAATGTTAATATTCTTAAAATAAATAATTAAAATTAAAATTTTATTTTAAATCAAAATTAATTTTATTCTTTTGTAACATGTATTATAATATAAAATATTATTACATTAATTAAAGTTAAATCTATTGTGATTTTATATCAAATATCATATTTTTATAAATGGTTTACATACACGTGTAGCGTTCAATTAAATATTGATTGATTAAAATAATGAAATTCAATACTCTTTTTGTTAGATTTTTAGAAGATAAATTGATAAATATCAAATGATAAACATGCTAAAAAGTCAAAAGACAAAATTGACAAATGCCAAAAGACAAAATAGATTAAAAAATCAATAAAACAAAATGTCATATCTAAACTATAATCATTTCATTTTTTCTCTCACAAAAATAAAAATAAAAATAAAAACCGAAAAAGTTTATCCCAAATAAAACTTTTTAACCCCTATTAAAATAATTAAAAAAAATCAAAAAACCAATCCAGATTCCAAACCCTTAACCAATCAATCTAGAATCTTATTTTATTTCTTTTTTATTATTATTTTAATTAGAAATTTTGGTTCCGTGCGATACACGTGTATAATTGCAACGTTGTCATGCTCTCGATCCAGCTAGGAATGGCAACGGGCCGGGGCGGGCCGGGGATCACCCTTCCCATCCCCGATCCCCGATGGTGAAAATTACTCCGTCCCTAGCCCCGATCCACGACGGACGACCCATCATCATCCCCACCCCCGTTCTCTAATGGGGATCGATTTTCCCCGAACCCGAACATTTCCCGAGCCAAAAAAAAAAACACAGCAGCAATAGATCTTGAGATGAACAATAATGAACAAAATAATAATCTAACAACAATGATCCTATGTTTCTTCTTCGTCAACAACAACAACAGCATCAACAATCAATGAGATGATACATACATATATATATATATATATATAGAGGGAGAGAGAGAGATCTAAGGGCTTCACGATTCACGATCTGTTGGCGATCGGCAGAAGCGAGAGTGATTCACGATCTGTTGGTGATCGGCGAGGTGGTGATTCACGATCTGTTGGTGATTCACGGAGTGTGATCAAATCTGAGAGAGAAAAGTGAGAGCAAGAGTGACAGAGGAGAAGAGAGAAGAGAGTGGTTCTTCGATTGACGATTGGTGGTGAGTCAGTGACGAGCAACAGAGGTGAGAGGAAGAGAGAGAGAGAGAGAGAGAGAGAGAGGGGGCTTATGGTGAGACGAAGATGAAATCTAGATTAGGGTGTGTGTGTATGTGAAAGAGAGAGAGAGTAGTGTGGAATCAGTGAATAGATTTAGTGAAATCAGTAATAGAGAGTGAATAAATGAAATCAGTGAATAGAGTGAATAAATGAGTGTAGATAGAAAAGTCTATATATACGGGGATAAGTTCAGGGATTAACCGGGCCGGGGAACGGGAACGGGGACGGGACCGGGCCGAGTACGGGGCTGGAACAATTATCCCCGTCCCCGGCCCAATTTGTTCGGGGATTAATTTTTAAATACCATCCCCATCCCCGCGAGGGTATTTTTCGGGGAAAATTTGCTCAATTGCGGATCGGGGGGTTGGGTCCCCATCGGGCCGGTTTCAAATTGCCATTCCTAGGTCTAGCTGCTTTAACCTACCAATCTAGAACCACATTTTATTTCTTTTTTATTTTATTTTAATTAATATATCAATCATGTTATACACGGAATAAAATAATATATTATTTATTAAAAATATGATAATTATATTTAATTTTTTTTATATTTTGTCTCTTATAAATAAATTTTTTTATATAAGTTTAAGAATTTTGTTTTAAATGTTCCTTTACTATAACATATAGTATAAATAGATTAAAATTATTGTGTTGACAATTAATAATTAAAATTATGTTTTATTATAAAAAAAATGACATAATTCTAATATTTTACTATTTTAGAATAAAAATATATGAATTTTAAAAAATTGCCATATTGGTTTTTGAAAAGGAAAATAATTAAAGAAAATTTTAAAACTTAATAAGTAAAAAAGAATCATCGTAATATGTAAAACCGCTAAAATCATGGTTAAACCAGCAAATTATTCAAACAAAAAATGATTTAGCTTAATTAGTTAGGTCAAAAGACCAACTAGTTTACACAAAAATTAATTAATTAAAACTTTTAAATTTTATTTTATTAAAATTTAAACTATCACTAAATATGAAAATCAATTTATTATTTTAAATTTAAAATTAACACAATATATATTTAAAATTGTAATAATATATCCCATAATTTATAAGTTTTAAATAGAAATTTAAAATTATTATAATTATCTCATAATTTTTGTATTATGGAGCAGTAAGACTGACATTGAGATTATTAATATATCTATATATTTTATAAAATAATACTTTTAAGGTGAGATATTATAAGAGTTTCTAAATCTCATACAAAATTATTTTTGAAATCAAAACCGCTATGTAAAATTGTAAAATAAAAGTAAAATGGAAGCTAGTCAATAGAGATTTTTTTAATTGTTTAAAATTAAAAAAAAAATCAAAAATATTAGTATGAGATATTGATCATAAGGGTTCTCACAAAAAATCTCATTTTGTTTATATAAATTGGAGCATAAGATTCACTTTATATAAGTGAAATAATTCATTTTTTCCTTCTTTTTTCGATGTGAGATTGTAAAATAAAAATTAAATAGAAGCTAATCAATAGAAATTTTCTTAATTGTTTAAAATTAAGAAAATTCAATAATTTATATAAATGGGAGTATAAAATTCAATTTATGTAAGTGAAACAATTCACTTTTTCTTTCTTTTTTTTAATGTGGGATTGTAAAATAAAAGTTAAATGGAGGCTAACCAATGATAATTTTCTTAATTGTTAAAATTAAGAAAATTTAATAATTTTAAAATGTGAGTTTAGAGCAACTAGAAATCTTCTCTCTAGAACCCTTTTTTTCTTATAAAATATAAGTGAAATAGTTTATTTTTTTCTTCTTTTTCTGATGTGGAATTGTGTAAAAAAAAAGTTAACATGTTTGGGTGAGAAATTTATTTCGAATCAAGCAATCTTAGTAATTTAATTTTTGATTAGGTCAATCTTTAATTTATTTCGAATCAAACAAATCTAACTAATATATTTTGATAAAATCGCTAAAATCGCAATTAAATCAATGAATCAATCAAACCAAAAACGGTTCGCCTATTGACTAGGTCAAAGGACCAATCAATATATATAAAAAATAATTAATTAAAACTTTTAAATTTTATTTTAATTTTAAAATTTAAACTGTCTTGAACTGAAACATACACAACACTACAATATTAAATGGGAGTATAATATTTATATAGTGAAACAACTCATTTTTTTCCTCATTTTCCTAATGTGGGATTGTAACAAAAAAGTTAACAGTTGTTTGGATGGGAACTTCATTTCTAATCAAACAATCTCAGTCGTTCAATTTTTAATAAAGTCGATCTTAGTTCAGTTCAAATCAAACAAATCCAGGCAATATATTTTGATAAAACAGCTAAAATCGCGGTTAAACAAATAAATCAGTCAAATCGAAAAGGATTCAGCCTAATCGGCTATGTCAAAAGACCAACCAATTTATAACAAAATTAATTAATTAAAATTTTTAATTTTTATTTTAAAATTTAAACTATCTTGAACTGAAACATGCACAATACTACAATATTAAATAAGAGTATAAGATTCACTTTATATAAGTGAAATAACTCACTTTTTCTTTTTTTCTTTTTGTTCTCGATGTGTGATTGTATTTATTTTTAAGTTAAATATTGTGAGAGTTTCAAAATTTCATACAAAACTATTTTTAAAATCAAAACCTCTATGTGAGTTTGTAAAATAAAAGTTAAATGGAAGCTAGTAAATAAAGATTTTTTTAATTGTTTAAAATTAAGAAAATTAAAAAAAGAAATTGGTATGAGATATTGATCATAGGGTTTTTCATTAAAAATCTCCTTTTGCTTATATAAATTGGAGCATAAGATTCACTTTATATAAGTGAAACAATTCACTTTTTCCTTCTTTTCTCGGTGTGGGATTATAAAATAAAAATTAAATGGAAGTTAACAAATGAGAATTTTCTTAATTGTTTAAAATTAAAAAAATTCAATAATTTATATAAATGGGAGCATAAGATTCACTTTATATAAGTGAAACAATTTTACTTTTTTTTTTCGCGGTATGAGATTGTAAAATAAAGGTATATGAAAGCTAGTCAATGGAAATTTTCTTAATTGTTTAAAATTAAGAAAATTTAACAATTTTAGAATGGAGGTTTGAAGCTTCTAAAAAGCTTTTCTCTGAAAATCTCCTTTATAAGATTTACTTTATATAAGTGAAACAATTCACTTTTATTTTCTTTTCCAGTTTATTTCTAATCAAGCAATCTCAACCAATATATTTTGAATCAAGCAAATCTAACTAATATATTTTGATAAAACCGCTAAAATCACGGTTAAACCAACAAATATTCAAACCAAAAATGATTTAGCTTAATCAGTTAGGTCAAAAGACCAACCAGCTTACACAAAAATTAATTAATTAAAATTTTTAAATTTTATTTTATAAAAATTTAAATTGCCAGTAAATATGGAAAAGAATATATTAATTTAAATTTAAAATTGATACAATATAAATTTAAAATTATAATAATCTATCCTATGATTTATAAGTTTTAAATACAAATTTAAAATTATCATAATTATCTCATAATTTTTGTATTAAGTAGCAATAAGAGTGAAGTTGAGATTATTAATATATTTATATATTTTACAAAAGAATATTTTTAAGGAGAGATATTATGAGAGTTTCAAAATCTTATACAAAATTATTTTTAAAATCAAAACTTCTATATGAAATTGTAAAATAAAAGTTAAATGGAAACTAGCCAATATAATTTTTTTTTAATTGTTTAAAATTAAGAAAATTTAAAAAATTAGTATAAGATATTGATCATAAAATTTCTTACTAAAAATCTCATTTTGTTTATATAAATAGGAGTATAAGATTCGCTTTATGTAAGTAAAATAATTTTCTTTTTCTTTTTCTTTCGATGTGAAATTATAAAATAAAAGGTAAATAAAAATTAACCAATGAAAATTTTCTTAACTATTTAAAATTACAAAAATTTAATAATTTGAAAATAAAGATTTGAAACTCCTAAAAAATTTCTTCTTAAAAGTCCATTATATAAGCTCATTTGGAAAGTAGGTTGGCTTTTTAGTTTTTTTTTTTTAATTATTTTAGCCTAGGGTTAAAAAGTCTGATTTGGAAAGGACTTTTGACTTTTTTTAGATTTTTTAATTTTTTTATGAGAGAAATAATATAATAATTATGAGTTAGATTTGATATTTTATCTTATTAAATTAAAAAATTTATTTTATTTTTTATAACTATTTTAACTAAAAAAAACCTCAAAACCAAGTTTTCAAATGGAGGCATGATAAGTAGATAGGTACTGTTATGGTGTGCAACTTACGCCTTACACTTACGCCTTTTCTGTTTGCAGTCCTGCTTTGTTTTCACCTTCCACTTACACTTTTTGTGTAAATGACACATGATATACAACCCTTAAGGGTTGCACACTTAAAAAAAATCCTAACTAGATATAGATTAGAAATTTTGGATCCGCGCGATACACGTGTATAATCGCAACGTTGTCATGCTCTCGGTCCAGCTGCTTTCACCTATCAATCTAGAACCTCATTTTATTTTAATTAGAAACTAGCGGTAACATACTATGTACAGCATGTAAAAAACATTAATAATATATTTTCATACAAAATAATATAAGAGAAATGTTTTTTAGCACTAAAAATGCTAGCACTAATGCCCCTAAATTTCCATTTTTGGTAATTCTGTTTTTTTTTTTTTTCTTTGCCTTGTGTTTTTTTTTTTTTACCTTTTTTGGATTTTCGGGGCATTAGTGCCCATTTTTTCGAGCTATGGATCAAAGCTGATAATATAAATAGTTAAATTTTTATATGTAAATTATGAAAATAAAGCAGATTAAAATTTATAATTTAAGTCCCATAATTTTATCATAATTTATTTATTATTTTTTAATTTATCAAAAATTCAATCATTTAACTTTAAACCTCCCTGGTTAGAATTGTAAATTTAAGTAAGTTTAACCCAAACAATTAGATGAGTTCAACCCAAACAACTTGAGTCGAGTTTAAATTTTTTTAAAAATTGAACAACATAGTTTTTAATTAAATGAGGACCTATACAAAAAATCAAAAATTCAAATTAAATTTTGATGGACTTGAGTAGAAACACCAAATAACTTGAGCAACCAAAACAAAATTATATATATAAATTATTTGCTAATTTATTTTTGAAACAATAAATAAAATTAATTAAAAATTTAATATTAATGAAAAAAAAAGCAGTAGATTTACGATTTCCAATACAAATTTTCTTGAAAATATTTTTAAAAATACATCTTTTAAAAATCGATTATCGAATAAAGAGTTGTTTAAGAAGTGCCATATTAGCTCACTTTTTTATTTTTTTTTATCTTTTTTGAGCCATATCACATCTGTACTTTTCTACACAACTTTTCGTAAAAAATAAAAAAATATACTTAATTATTTTTTTAGGTCACATCACATCTTTACTTTGCTATACATATTTTCGTAAAAAGTAAAAAAGTATACTTAATTAGCACTTCCCAAAGTACCACTAAGTTGATATGAAAAAAAATTATATTTTATAATGACATAAATAATTTAAATATGATTTTTTAGAAATTCCTTTTAATTTAAAAATTACAATAAAATATTAAATAGAATAAAAACAAATTTCTTACAAATAAAAATATTTTGAACAAAAAAAAAAGTAAGAAGAAAATTTAATATGATATTTTCATTTAATCTGAAAATAATTATAGATGAACAATAAAATATCACCTATAACCCTTTTTTTTTTTAAATAAAAAAGTTTAACGAACTATCACTTTTAATATGAAAAAAAAAAAAAAAAAATTTAACTTTTCTTTCTAATTTATTTTAGCAAAAGTAATTTTTTAACCATTTGAGCCAAAGATATCTTTATTCTTTATTTAAATTCTTTAATTGACAATTGAGATAAATAATTTTAAAAAAAAATCTAACGAAATCCACCATTTTTGGTAAATACTAAAAAAGTTATGTTTTGTTCTTTTGTTAAAAAAAAATTTATATTAAAAAATATTATTTTTCAAGTCCTTATAGTTTAGAAGGATATAATTTTTTTTTTATAAAATCTAAAAAAAATAATAATTTAATAACGATTAATATTTTGAACACGTGTATTTAAAACAAATTATATTTACACCAATAACATTATGACACATCATTATGACACGTGTGAATATTGATTTCATTCTAATTGTGGTAATATAATTTGAAGAAGAATTTAAATTTGAAATTTTATTTTATAATTTAATAAATGATGCAAAATTTAAGGAGTAAATATTGATCTCAATCCAGTTATAGTAAAATAATTTAAGTAAGAATCCAAATTTGAAATTTTCATTTAAGAATAGAAAATTAATTTATAGATCAATCAAATTGTAGCACATATTAACAAAAAAATTAAACAAAATAAAAAAATAAGAAAAAAGAATTATAACCTTCAACCTTAATGAAATGATAATATTTTCCAATTATAATATTATATAGATATATAGATAAATCATGGAATAGATCATTATTTAAAACTTATATATTATGGGATAAATCATTATAATTTTAAATTTAAATTAATGGAATGTTTTCCATATTTAGTGCCCATCAAATTTAAATTTTGAAATGGATTAGCATACTTTCTATTTTTTATTTTATATATTTGATATACTTTCCATTTAAAAGTCATAAATCAAGAGATATTAATTAATCAATTATTATTATTATTATTATTATTATTATTATTGTTATTATTATTTTTGCATGAATGAGCACTACAACATATGAGAGTTTTAGAGGCCAAATTTTTTGGTCTCTAAAAGTGAAAATTTGTTGTAAAAAATATTTATGAACCAATTTTTATCGTCGTGAGGATAGTCATTAAAAGGTCTTCTTGAAAAGTCAAAAATAAGACATTTAGCAACAAAATTTTGAAAATGTCACTAATAAATATACTTTTAGGGACAAAATAATTTAGTCTCAAAATAGTTTCTTTTTTGAGAAAAGAAATTTGGTCCTAAAAAGATAATAATTCATCACTAATATCTAATTTTCGTTGCTAAAAATATAATAATGATACTTTTCGCAACAAAAATATTTGGTCCCTAAAAAATAATTTTATTCCTAAATTTTGGTATCTAAAACATTAATTTTTTTTATTTTTTATTTTTTTTGGTAGTGGAGAGATAGAGGATTTTTTTTAATTATTTAAAATCAAAAAATTAGAAATTTTAGTTTGAGATATTGGAGCTCTCATAAGACTTGTGGTTAGAAACTTCTTTTACTTATATAATATATAGATAGATAGATAGATTTAAGAAGAATTTATATTTGTTTTAGATATTTTTTTAATATACAAATTACTTTTTTTTAAAAAAATTTATGAAAATAATTTAAAAATCTCATTACTAACCATAGTGTATGAACGAAGTTGAAAAGGGTGTACCAGCAGGTAAGAGAGAAATCAAAAAAAACTTGTGAGTTGTGAGAAGTCAATAAATACTGAGATTTTTTTTTTTTTTAAATTAGAAAATTAAGATTGAGATATTGGAACTTTCACAAGGTTTGTGGGTTATAAACTCCATTTTCCTTATATAATATATAGATATATATATATATATATATATAGATTTTGGATCTGCGCGATACACCTGTATAATTGTTTAATATTATGGGAATTGGGAAAAATATGCAAGAGAAGACGAAAAAATAATCAACTTATGAGAAGTGTAAGTGATATTTCTACTCTCATAATATTTTATTTGTATCTCATCATAAACATACTTGCACTCTCATTTGTTACTAATTTTTTTCCCTTCTCTAATCTGGATGTAGTTCCTCCTTAATAATACACGTGTAGTCTGCATCTGCAGCTTGATGCCCTATCTATACCTAAATATTTCTCTATATATGTAGACATAGGTATCATTTGGCATGAAAGTTGGTTATTGGGCTAAATTAGTCACAAAAAGACAAAATAGATTAAGAATTAATAAAACAAAATATCACATCAAAATCATAATTATTTCGCTTTTTTCTCACAAAAATTTAAAAAAAAAACTAAAAAAAATCAACCCAAAATAATTTTTTAGTCAGGGTTAAAATAACCAAAAAATCAAAAAGTCAACCTAACTTCTCAAACGAAGCATAATGAGTACATATAATGTTGGGGGGGAGGGGGGGGGAGAGAGAGAGAGAGAGAGAGAGAAAATGTCAATAATTGTGTATATTTAAGGGACCTATTAAAGTTTGTTAAATAATTTTTAAATAAAAAATTTTAATTTATAATATTATTGATAATGCACTTTCATGAGTTTTGTCAGAAAATATATGCAAAATTAATTTGACTATAATAAATTTTTTACATTTATTATAACGTGTCACATAATTAATCAAAACTATTTTGAGAATTGACATTATTAAGGTTATAAAAATTTTAGGTTTGATTACCTTTGAGGACGATGTTTATAGTTTGAATTTATAATTTTTTTTATGTATCAATATAAATAACTCTTATGATCTTATTGATATAAGAATAAATCCTACATTTGAGTCAATCCATTTTAAGTACTTTTTTGTATAAAAAAATACTTAAATTTTGTTATATAAAAATACTAGTGTATGCCCGTGCCTTTAATTAATAATGAGATATAAAATTATTAAATTGAAATGTAATTTAACAAATTTGTAAATTTGAGGTGAAAATATAAATACAAGTCCGATTTGTTCTTTGGAAATAAAAATATGTTATCTTTGTCACTGAGGTGGGCTTTTTCAGTCTTTAAACAAATCACACAATCCCCATTATCTCTCTTATCCCTCTTTGTGAAAAGATTACAATTCAATAGTAAAACTAAACTATTTGTTTTGTTAACAGAACCCAATTTAAACCAAATTTAAATTTGTTCACCAAAGAAAAAGACAATTTCCAAAAAAAATCTTCTAATTATATTTTAATCTCATCATTGAACATAAATGATTCTTATGATGTTTCGTCTCTTAATAATCAACCAACTTCAATTTTTTTATTTATTTAAATTTTGAATTCAACTTTGTAAACTAAAAAAAATTCCCACAAACATTTTTTAATATGACTATAATCAAACCTAGCAGCACCAGGCAGCGTGCGCGCGCGCGCGCACACACACACACACACAAAAAAAAAAAGGACCAATTTCACATGCCCTTTGCCTCAAAATCCATCTTTCCTATTATTTATTTATTTATTTATTTTACTTTTCCTATACTAACTACAAAAACCCATAAATCTAGGGCATACTCTTCACTTTTAAGAGTATAAAACACATCAACACATAAATCTAGGGCATGCCCAGGTTATAGAAAAAATAAATAAATAAAAATAATGTTTGGTTTTTTACTCCTCTTCCTTTCTCTCTCTACCTCTCTCTCCTAACCCCTCAAATTCCAAACTCTTCTCCTAGAATTTCTTCCAAAACCATAGTACGTCTCATAGACAACAACCCAAGATCAAAACCTCTCACTAGCGATCAGAATCTGAAATCACCCTCTCCGTACAGTTACACCACCCTCTTCGAAAACCATCCTCACTACTATTCTAGAATGCCTCTTCCATGCCACCTCCAACGCGACGCCGTAGGGCCAAAACCTTATCCGCGGTTATCTACGGCAACATTAGCACTGCCCGCGACTTCAGTAGATATTGTACAACGACGGTTCGTTTGGATCTAATGTTTCCCATGTTGAAAATGTTACACTCAGACCAACCCGATCTTCGATCTGACCAAATTGACTCGCCAGACAGCAACAACTATTAGATGTGTCTATACCAAGTATTATACGACAACGATTCGTTCACGAAGGGTGATTTCTCAACCAAAATGTTGACATTTCAGAGGACCAGAGTCTCCAACTATAAGGTCCCGGTGTTCCATATTGGGAATAGAGGGGGAGTTCCTAGGCTATAAAAGTAAAAACTTGGACCCTTACATAGCATTGAGGCCTTTTCCTAGGTGGCGAAATCCTTGGTAGAACTCCCCAGTTAAGCGTGCTTAGGCTGGAGTAGTTTTGGGATGGGTGACCTACTGTGAAAAACAAATCCGTGCGGGCGTGGCCCAAAGTGGACAATATCGATGACATGTTGTCACGACCTAAACCCATCCCTATAGGTTTAGTGATGTAACTGGCTAATAATCCTTGGATTACCGAAGGTCTCTTAACATGATAGCATATAAATAGGGGCTGCGGAAGAAAATACATGAAATATACATAGTCCAACGAGCTGTAAAGACATACATGAGACTGATAATTTTAAACCTCCATGACCAAATGTGTGATCAAACAAAATACAATAATTAAGTCACTTCACGTATGCATAACAGAAAACTTGTTCAAAAATCAAAAGAAACAAAAACTTATACATTTCCAAAACACAGCCTCGAGGCTGGACTCAAACAGAACCTCCTAGGGAGGCACGAAGGCTGGCTGACAAAACTAAAACTCCAGGTCCTCAACTCTGAGCCTGGTCACGTGCTTGATCACCTACATATATAATATAAATAATGAGCGAAAGCCCAGTGAATAATAACAGAGTAAAGGATTTAATGAATGATGTCCATAATTAAATCTGTACATAAAACCAATTCATATCCGCGTTCTCATTCAATGCGTATACAGAATTCAAGAATCATGTTTGATCATTCATAGTTCATCCGTTAGCGCTAACAGATCATACACAGAACATCATAGATCATGCTTGTCAGTTCCATAGAGGAACCTCCAGCCAGGTACGGATAACTTGCCAGTTCCATAAAGGAACCTCCGGACTACGTACAGATAACTTGTCAGTTCCATAAAGGAATCTCTAGCCGGGTACAGATAACTTGCAAGTTCTATTAAGGAACCTCCAGTCCAGATAGTCAGAGACGCCCCTAACGCCCGGATGGTTAAGTCCGCCTGTTCATATTGGGGTCACTACTGATTCGACTCGATTTGTGCGGTTCTAAATCTAAACCAAAGAGTCCAACCGCAAATCGCTTGAGAAAACAGATTTTTGAAAAAGTAGTGCCAAACATGGATGCTTTGCATTCTGAAGTCGCCACCTAAATATTTTAAAATGGGAAATTTAGGAAACCCTGACTCGGTGCCGAAGGCCACATGTCCGTCATCACCAAAGTGGTCTTGGCTCGGGAGCTTGGGTACGATTGGGGAAGGTCAGCTATGAGCACCCCCTCTCGCCCGATCAAAGACCGGCCTCTACTAACCATGATATCTGACTTTGAAAACATTACATGCTCTTATTCCAATTATTAGCCTAGAATTACTATGTTATGCGCACAGCAAACAAGTATAGATTAGATCGCCTAATTTGGAAACAAACATTGCATATCGGTTTGTTTTGAAAAACAATTTGAAATTGCTACTCGCAAGTAGGCTAAAATACGGATTTCAACGAGTTATTCCAACTCAAGCAATCCAACCTCCACCCACAGGCATTCAAACAGTTTATCTCACATAAGCATTTAGCCGCATGGTAAGCATACTGTCATGGCAACATTCACACGCATGTGGTATGCTAAAGCGTAAAATACTTACATCGTACTCCGTGCCAAAACAATAAACTTAGTTAGCAAACATGCATGACCTAGTTCATGTTAAATGGCTAATGCAACACAGGCAAAGATGCAATTTAGAGTAGGCTCGGCTAACCCTAAAGATGACATGTGGGATGCTACAAATAACACGTATTCAATTTGGAATTGAAATACAATGCAGTTTGTATGATGTACCGAGCCCGATGCATGTCAACAAATGCATGGATGCATGCATGCATAGCATAAGGTATGCTAAAATAAACGTGCCCTAATCTACCATCATAAGCAGGTAAATAAAAGGGAGAAAGAAATGGGAGTTGGAAGACATACACCCACTCACGCACACTTATTACAATTACGCCCTCACACGGAGGGACCGAATAAATATTACAGTCCGAATAATAAATAAATAAATTATTACAGAAATTTCTATTTATCAAATTAAAAACATATGTAAAAAGAAGGGGGCTTCAGCCCTGCCTCGGGATGTGCGAATGATGCATGCTCGATCCGACTTGCCCGGAAAACCCGTGCCATGACATCGTGTTCGCTTTACCGCTCGCCTCTCAAAAATTCCCAAAGTCCCGTACCTTCTATATGAACCGCAGACCCCACCGGTGAAGGAAGTGACCACCGCCGCTTAAATTGGCCACCTTCTTGTAGAGTTTATCGGCACAAAAGTGTGCCGTCGGCACATTGTATCGGCCGCGTGAAAGTTCTCGCAGAGAGGCGGTTGACAAAGAAGAAGAAACCAAAGAAGGCATGGCATGGATTTTGAGCCTATGTAAGCATGGCCAATGCCTCCAATCATGCTTGGGGACTCAAGGAGACATGACTCTTGGTTCTTGGGCCATCAATTATGCATCTTGATGCATGATGGCCTAAGGAACCAAGGTTGCATTTTAATGGTAATGCATGCAAACAAACAAATGAAATCCAAGGCCTTATCATGTGTTAGTCAAAGGTCTTGGTGACCAAGAATTGAGACGAGTTGCACCACTTGAAGTGTGAACTCTTCTCAACCCTATGCTTGGCTTGACAATCCCCAAGCCAAGCCATGAATGCATGTATACAACATAGCTCAAATGATGCAAGGCATACCAAGTGTCATGCAACTATCACAATAGGCATGCAAAATGCTAGAGCATGCAAGGTATAAGTGGCATGCAAACATTGGCCAATCAAGCAATGGAACCAACCTACTACAACACTCGATGAACCAAGTATGCATCAAGCATATAATGATCATACAATGGTGGCCTTAACTTTAATGGGGCAGCCCTCAAACCACCCCAAAACAGTGGCAAAACAAGCCCTAAATGATGACCAAAATACTACACAAACATGCAAGTTCATGGGCCCAAACCTAAGGCACCAAAAAGAGCATTTTACTACCACTTACACAACCACTCATGGCATGAATCTAACAACCAAAAATAGATTTTTAGTATGCAAAATGACACCCAAATCCCCTCACATGGCACCCCCAAAATGCATTAATCATGGGAGCATACACAAGGCCTATTCTTAGGCATAAAAGGACACACCTTTTAAAGCATGAAAGAGATGACAAGTACAAACATATGAGCATGGATTAGGGTCTGAAATAGCATGTCAAATGATCCCAAATCATCTAAATAGACTATCCAATGCATGTACATGGATCACCTACCTAAGGCTTACAAGCCATCATGCAAAACAACCATGTCAAGCATGCTAAATATGACAAAAACAAGGCCCTTATACATGGCAAAATGATGTTAGTATCTCCATGAAACTAAGCTAAAACATGCAAGGAAACATGGCCTCAAAGCATGGCATATTTCTAGGCATAAGAGAGCATTTCAAAGGAAACATAAGAGGCATGTTAAGGACCATAAAACCAACCTAAAACGGAGGCATAACATGTCATATGAACCACAAATATGCTCTGAAATGAAGCCAAAACCAACCATGCATACATGCTATTATTTGAGCCCAAAACAAAGGCAAACAAGGGGCCAAGGGAAGAGGGGTGTCCCTCCCCTATCTAAGACTTAAAAATACCTTCCTCACCACTGGTTTTCAGTGGTGAGAAGATCAAAAACACCAAGTACACAAGGCCTCAAGAAAAGGCTCCAAAATGGCCAAAACAAGGCCTAAGAGGGTGAGACTCTACCCAAACCACAAAACAACCTTGATGAATGTTCTTAAGCAAGGAAAAACAAGTCTTTTTTATGTTAAACACAAAGCAAGAGGGGTAGAAAGCTAGTGCAAGAATGGGGAAACTAAAGTAACAAGCTCACCCTTGAAGATCCTTTGAAGAACAGGTGGAGCAGCCACTCTCTAGTGATCAAAGTCAGTCCAAAATCACAACAATCAACCTCCCAAGTCCCTCAATCTCGAGCTAAGGTGTACTAGTGTGTGTAATGGTGCAAAAATGAGGCAAAACTACACTTTTAGGCCCAAAAACACACACACAAGAGGAGAGAGAGGGAAAATATATATAGAGAGAGAGTGTATCACACAGATATATAGATATAAGCTCTGGTTTTTTACCTAAAAGGGCTAACCTCTAACTCAAGGGGAAGAGATGAGCTTATATAGGCAAAATAAAGCTCTTAACTTAGTGGCTAAGCAAAGAGATGGGGGTTCAAGAGGTGCAAGAGGGTCTTGGCTTCCAAGGGAAGCTAAGACAGCTGGCCAAGCTTCTCCAAGAAGCTTGGCCAAGGGTTCAACCTTCTAGAAGGTTTATGGGGTTCAAGGGTGCAAAGGGTGCAAACCCGGGCATGGGGAGTGGTGATGGTGCACTCCAGCTGTCACAGCTAGCATGCACTATCCCTAGGAGTGCAAAGGGGTCACACCGACCAGCCAAAACAGTCACCGGCACAAAAGATTGCCGGTCGGCATAATACAGTGCCGACCGGCCAAAGTTTTTGAGAAATAAGTGCCGATGGCCACGAGGGGGGTGCCGGTGGAGGTGTCGGGCAGCCGGTGGGCTTCAGGGATGGCTAACAAGCCTCCCTCTACCCTCAGATGCAAAAACACACAAGTCTTGGTACAAAACCAAGCACAGAACAAACCGGTTGAGAGGTCCTGAGGCACGGCGCGCAGCCAGGACCTCCGGGAACTCAAAACAAACACCAACATGGATAATCACCGAGTGTTCAAGCGGTGACGTCCAAGTCTTGAGGGCGGTCAAAAATGGGGTGTCTACAATAGCATGCTTGAATCATAGTATGAATGTCATAAACATTTGCCATAGGTGGACAATCATTCATAGTTTAAACACATAGCATTCATGGTATAGATCTTAGTCCATATACAGAAAATAAGTTAATTTGAATATAGCTTTACTAAGTTATTACTCACAGATAACTGGTGGCTCCAAATAGGCGAGTAGAGTAGGAAATTCACTTAACTTGAGGTGCATGACCTACATTAACATAACAGATACATATATTGGAACATACGCTCGGATTGTACATAACTTATTTCATTTGTCCTTAGTATGTTTTTAGCCTTTATCCTCGTTATAGTGTCTTAATCTTGGCCTAGGAATGCCTAGGATGAAACGAGGATACAAAAATGTACTTGAAAACATTTTTCAAAACTTATTGAAAATAGGATCCACGCTCGAGCATGGCTTCCCTCGCTCGAGCGGACATGCAAAATGTGAGGGTCCGCTCGAGCGCAACTTCCTTCGCTCGAGCGATCTGCAAACTTTGAAAAAGTACTGATTGCTTGTTTTTCCTGCTCGATGCTCACTCAACATTCGCTCGAGCGTGAAAGACATGCCTTCGCTTGAGCGTAACTTTTGTTGCTCGAGCGTATTGCAAAGCATAAGAACTTCTAGGAGCATGCATTTTCATGCTCGAGCTAGCCTTTGGTCGCTCAGGCGGAAGTGTGAGACACAGAGTGGTCGTTCGAGCGTGGAATCCATTGCTCGAGCGTGGAAGTAGAATTCTGAAATTTCCAAAATTGCTTCCAAGCTTCAAATCTTGATTTCAACATTTCAAAACTCATTATTTAGGCCAAAAACTTGAGGAAACATTGAGAAACTCATAAAACATCATGAATTAAGGATCATTTTAAGAAATCATGGCATAATAGCTTGCCAATTGTGCAAAAAATCCACTTAAAATATATGAATGTTCCATGAACATGACATGCATGAATTTCTTTGAACTTAATCTTCTCAAAACATGATCAAATGCTACAAAACCACATGAAACTTGTTGATTTCCCAAAATTAAGGTGAATTCAAGATATGCATAAGGGCATTCTTGGAAATTAAACTCAAAATATGAGAAAATATACATGTATGCATAGTACACTCCCAAAATTAACTATCTAAGCTTAATTCTTGCCTTCCTATGGGATTTCTTTTGAATTCATGAGTTGGCTAACTTAATTATATCATCAAAAGCTTGAGTTCTTATCTAAACTTCTCAATTGAGCTTCAAGTAGACCAATTCTTGAATAATCAAGCTAATCCTCCCTAGTTCTCTTCAATTCTCTTCTTCCTTAAATGCTTGGCTTCAATTCCTCTCTTCTTCTTCTTCTTCTTCTATACGTTTGAGTTCAAAATGGATGAGGAGAAAGGAAGTCTTGGGCTTGGTAGTAGACTTATATAGGCTAATTAGTGGAGCTTAATTAATTCAAGCTTAGACTAATCAATTGAAATTATTTTATTCTAATTATTTGATTCCAAATCAATTTCAAATTAAACTTACCATAAACTCTTAAAAATTCCAAATAACTCATATATCAATTCAATTTCTAAATCAGATGCCGATAAGGCCTTCAACTCGCAAACTGAAACGAAAACATGAACAAATCTTCCTACATTAAACAAAAATAACACAGATAAGGCAACACACATGCAATTTAATTTAGGTTTTGATCTCAAGACCTTATTAGGTATATTAAATCATAAATTAACGTTAATTATGGGTTAGGGTTGTTACACATGTGAAGGGTTGGGCCGTTACAGATGGTATCAGAGCTGACTCTCTGAAGTACCGAGTGTGGGCCCCTGATGTCTCTTGGTGCATGTAGGTGGTCTTGTGAGTTGGCAAGCTATTGCACGGGGACGTGCAGCCTTAAGGGGAATGGATTGTAAGTAGGGGTAAGTAGCGGATATATCGATCTGCCAAAACCAACCGAACCGAACTGATCTGCCGCATTTTGGACGGATGCGTGATGACGAGCGAACGGTTGCGGATTGATTTTCTCTAATCCACCAATCTGGCGGACGGATAGCGGATTTGAGATTTCTTTGGCCGCAACCGAACCGCCAAACCGCGAGTACTCTTAGTAATTTATAAGACTTTGTGTTTTCAATTTATTTAAATATTTTGTTTGTGTTTTCAATTAAAAAAGAGTTTAAATATTCTGTTAAAAAAAGTTTTCAACTTGAATATCTTTTTTTAATTGAAAAAAATAAACATATTATTTATCTATATTTTTTGATTTTGAAATCTATCTCTAAAAATAATAAATAGAAAATATGATATGTGCTAGTTGGTTTTTGTTTTCAAAAACAGATATAGATGTAACAATACAGAAACATACAATCTTTACTACTGCTCTGTTCGTGGTTTTGGTGGTTTGAATTATTTTTGTATTTTAAGAACCACAGATTGTAATACTTTATGTGGATGAGGCATGCTGTGATTGTAGTATATGGATAAGGAATGCAATGATTGTGATATTCTAAAGTTTCAAACTTTCTTACTTTGGATGAGGCATGCAGTGATTGTAATATTTGTTTAAGTCATTGACTGTAATACTTTCTTCTTTTCTTTTTTTTTTTTTTTGAGGAAGTGCACAAGTTGAATTATGTTAAAAATTTATAAAATTTTAAACAGCCAAACCGATTCGCATCCATCCGCCAAACTGCCAATCCGTTCAATCCACATCCGCCGGATTGACGAACGGATACGGATTGATTTTCTCCAATTCACTAATCTGGCGGACGGATAGCAGATTGAAGGTTCCGTGACCGCAATCGATCCGCGCCCACCCCTAATTGTAAGGTCCCGGTGTCCCACATTGGGAATAGAGGAGGAGTTCCTGGGCTATAAAAGTAAAAATCTGGACCCTTATATAGCATCGAGATCTTTTCTTGGGTAGTGAAATCCCTAGCAGAACTCTCTAATTAAGCGTGCTTAGGCTGCAGTAGTTCTAAGATGGGTGACCCACTGGGAAGAACAAATCCGTGCGGGCGTGGCCCAAAGCGAACAATATCAATGACAAGTGAAAGGTTGGGGCGTTACACCAACGTCGCTCTTAGATGCAGTCACGACAACGAAGGCTTGTTCGTCGACACCGTCGGGTTATTGGGTTTGGGCCGGGAGAAGTGAGGCTGAGAGACAAAAGAGAAAGTGTTTAGTGAGGCTAGAAATTGGAAAGTGAGGTTGAAAGCCTTAAGAGAGATATGAGAGTTTAGATAGAGGGTGAGAAGAGCATGAGTGTTTTGAAATTTAAAATCTGAAAAGTGAGGTTGAGAGAAAGAGAAATAAGAGAGTATAGAGATAGAATGAAGTGAGACGTGAGAGGGAAAGGAGCGTGGGTGGGTGTAAAGTTTTAAATGGTGATATTAGATGTGAAGATGCTGCTGTGCATAAACCACAACAGCAATTGCTACATATGGTACGGTACCATTTTGTTTTTTTTGTTTTTTGGGCTCATTATTGTTGAATTGTATTGGCTTTTAAAAATATTTCTTGTGGCAAAATATTTCATTAATTTTCTTATTAGTTTCATTTATTTAAAGAAAAAACCTTTGACCAAAATATTACTGATTTTCTTATTGGTTATTAAAAAATATTATTCTTGTAACCCATCTCTGAGTATTTGTTCAAAATCAAATAATGTTAGAAAATTTAAAATTTTTTGTAACGCCCAACCCTTCACATGTCATTGATATTGTCCGCTTTGGGCCACGCCCGCACGGATTTATTCTTCCCAGTGGGTCACCCATCCCAGAACTGCTCCAGCCTGAGCATGTTTAACTGTGGAGTTCTGTTAGGGATTTCACCACCCGGGAAAAGGCCTCGATGCTATATAAGGGTCCAGGTTTTTACTTTTATAGCCCAGGAACTCCCTCTCCATTCCCGATGTGGGACACCGGGGCCTTACAATCCACCCCCATAAGGTCAGACGTCTCGCAAGAGCTCGCCACAAGAAGCCCGCCCACATGCACCGAGAGACGCCAGGAGCCCACACTCAGTACTCCGGAGAGTCGGCTCTAATACCATTTGTAACGCCCCAACCCTTCACATGTCATCAATATTGTCCGCTTTGGGCCACGCCCGTACGGATTTGTTCTTCCCAGTGGGTCACCCATCCCAGAACTGCTCCAGCCTGAGCACGCTTAACTGTGGAGTTTTGTTAGGGATTTCACCACCCGGAAAAAGGCCCCGATGCTATATAAGGGTCCAGGTTTTTATTTTTATAGCCCAGGAACTCTCTCTCCATTCCCGATGTGGGACACCGGGGCCTTACATTTTTAATGCATATTCAAAAATATATATATAAATTATATTAAAAATGTAAACATGTATATAAATATATAAAAGTGTGTAAGAATATGTAAAATGTGTATTAAAATTTTAATTTTTGAACATTATTTAATTTTTAACAATTCGTAGCCTAGTTTTTTTTAAATACAACCAACAAGGAAATCAATAATAATTTGGTTGAAGTTTTTTGGGGAAATTATTAAAAAAATAAAATAAAATCCTAGGACCCATATAACAAAACCCTAATATTTTGTTTTTTTTCAATTTAAACTTTTTATCTATTTATATTAAGTAAAACTAACGAAAAAAATAGTATTTTAGCCATTAAACTTAACAAAAAAATTGATATTTTAAACATTTTATGTATACTTATATTAAATTTAATGGCTAAAATACACTTTTTATGTTGGTTTTATTTAATAAAAATAGAAAAATAATTTAGATTAAAAAAAATAAGGGTTTGAATTAAAAAAAATTAAAACCACAAGATTTACTTTCTTACTATGGTCAAATTTTGAGATTTTTTTTTTTTTTGTTGTGATTTGTCTAATTTTTTTTTTTAAACTGTAGCCAAACTTTGTCCCAAGAAATACTTTTAAAAGTCTAATATCATTTTATACACAAAAAGAAAAAAAGATTAAAAACAAAAAAACAAAACAAAACAAAACCAAAAAAAAAAAAAAATTAAAAACAAACCAAAGATTCATTCTCGAAAAAGACAAGCGTTGGAGAAAGTAGTGCAATACACTTGAAATTTGGAAAAAAAAAAACTCAAAAAAAAGAGGGTAGGTGGTTGGGTGACTCAAAAAAATGAGAAAAAGAGAGAGATATTTTGGGAGGAAAAACAAAGGTGAAAAAATTATCTTCACCCTTAAATTGTTAGATAAAATGATCTGAATTGTTGATTGAGACATTTTAAAAAATCGTCCTGCCATATTATATAGATTATAATATATCATAATCAAACACCACTTCAAATAATTAAATACCCGATATACCACTTTAGATAGGACCAAAAATATAAAAAAAAATTAGTAAAGATTTTTTCGATTAATAACTAAAATAATACACAATAAGTTATAACTAAATCATAATTTATATATTATATAATTTTTAGTTGTTTTTATTTTTTTCAGAATAAAATACTTCGACATAAGTGAAATTCATATTTTTTGATAAATTTAATTAACATAAATGAAGATTTGATTTCAAATTGAGAATACATTTTTTTTTTTAATTTTGAAAGAAATTATTTTTATAAGTTTATTTTACATAAGATCTGACAAATTTTTTTTATCAATCATTAATAATTTTATTTATATTTAATTTTTAATTATTAAAATTTTTTATACAAAGTATTAAGATTCATAATTAATTTTTTATTTTAAAAATATACTTTCGACTTCGTACATAGTACGGAAACGTTGTCATCCTGTCGGTGCAGCTGCTTAAACCTATCAATATAGAACCTAATCTTATTTCATTTTTGTTTTATTATTTGGATCCACGCATCCCGCGCGATACACGCGTATAATTTATATAGGGGTGTTTTGGAAACTTTGTAAAAAATTGACTTTAGACTTTTTTAGTTAAAAAAAATTAATTTTTTAGATAGTGATTTAGGTAGAAAAGTTAATTTTTTTAGCTAAAAAAGACAAAGTCTCCGTTTGGGAAGTATGTTGACTTTTTGGCTTTTTAATTTTTTTGACTATTTTAGCAAGGGCTAAAAAGTTTAATTTGGGAAGGACTTTTTGACTTTTTAATTTTTTTATGAGAAAAGAGTATAATGATTATGGATTGGATGTGATGTTTTGTTTGTTATGGTTAAAATAGCCTATTTTATATTTTGTGATTAAAATAGCCAAAAAAACTTTTATCAAATGGAGCCAAAAGCTAGCTTTTTGCTAGCTTCCCAAAGCAAGCCTATGGCTGGATGATTTTTAAAAATATCTCAAAATATATTAGGAATACATTTTGAATTAATAGATTATTTTATCTAATAATTTACGGTAGTACTATATGTATCAATTAATATATACATTAGTGTACCAACTAGTATTATATTATTATTATTGGCCTCACTTATTATACAAATTATAAATATCAAAAACTTTTAAAATTATGACACATCATCTATTAATATACTAATTAATATATTAATTAATACATATAATATTATTCAATAATTTATCTCTATCTTTCCCTCATTTTTTTACCTCATAATTTATCTCTATCTTTTTCCCTCATAATTTATCTCTATCTTTCCCTCATTTTTTTTACTTTTATTTTCCCGCCAAAATATATCTCTATCTTTCCCTCATTTTTTTAAGTCTTTTTACCTATCCGCCCATTCAATCTCTCTTTTTTTTTAGTCTTTTCTCAAATTTTGTGTAGTGCACTATTTTCTCCAATGCGGGATCTTTTGGGAATAAAATAAAAAAGTCGACTTTTAACTTTTTACTAATTTTGAGTCACATCACTCTTTACATTTTTTACCCATAACAAGACAAAATAGACTAAAAAATTTAAAAAGTTAACTTTTTACCAACTTGTCAAAACACTCGGTAATAATGAGTCTTTGGTTTGTTTTTTTTATTTTTATTTTTTTTGTGTGTGTATAAAGATATAATGAGTCTTTGGTTTGTTTTTTTATTTTTTTATTTTTTGTGTGTATATAAAGCTATTGGATTTTTAAAAGTATCTCTTGGGACAAAGTTTGACTATAGTTTACCAAAAAAAAAAAAAAAATCAATATAATATGGCAAGACAGTTTTTGAAAATGTCTAAAACTGTATTAGAGATACATTTTGAATCAACAGTTCATATTATTTCATCTAATAATTTAAGAGTCAAGATAATTTCTTAACTTTCTTGTTTTTGCCCAAAATATATATCTCTTTTTCTCTGTTTTTTTTTTTAGTCTTTTCACCTATCCACCCACACATCTTCCCTCTTTTTTTTTTTCTTTTTTTTTTTTGTTAGTATTTTCCCAAATTTGAAGTGTAGTTCACGACTTTCTCCAATACAATAATGAGTCTTTGGTTTTTTTTTTAATTTTGATTTTTTTTATTTTTTTTGTTTTTTTTGGTTTTTGTTTTTGTGTGTATAAAATGATATAAGACTTTTAAAAGTATTTCTTGAGACAAAATTTGACTGTAATTTAAAAAATAAATAAAAAAAAACTTAGACAAATCACAACAACAACAACAAAAAAAAATCTTAGAGTTTGACCATAATAGTAAAACAAATCTTGTGGTTTTAATTTTTTTAATCTAAGTTATTTGTCTATTTTTATTAAATAAAACTGACATAAAAAGTGTAGTTTAGCTATTAAACTTAATATAGGTATACATAAAATGTTCAAAATATCATTTTTTTTATTGAGTTTAATGGCTAAAATACTATTTTTTTCGTTAGCTTTACTTTATAAATAGATAAACAGTTTAGATCGAAAACAAATCAAAATATTATGGTTTAAATTGACAAAATTAAAATGTAAGGACTTATTTTGTTATAAGGGTCAAAAACTAGGAGTTTTTTTTTTTTTTTTTTTTAATTTCCCCAAAAAACTTTAACAAAATTATTATTGATTTTCTTATTGGTTGTATTTAAAAAAAATTAGGCTACGAATTGTTAAAAATTAAAATTTTAATACACATTTTACATGTTCTTACACACTTTATGTTTACATTTTTAATATAATTTATATATACATATTTTCAAATATGTATTAAAAAATTAAAATTTTCTAACATTATTTGATTTTGAACAAATACTCAAAGATGGGTTGTAACTTGTAAGCATAATATTTTTTAATAACCAATAAGAAAATCAATAATATTTTGGTCAAATGTTTTTTCTTTAAATAAATGAAACCAATAAGAAAATTAATGGAACATTTTGCCACAAGGAATATTTTTAAAAGAGTAATGCTAGAGACCCCAAAAATTTTATCAAAGTTTTTACCAAATGTCTCATATGGATGTGGGACCCACACGTGTGGGTCCCACACCCATGTGAGATATTTGGTAGAATTTTTAGGGTTTCTAACTTTTTTGTTTTTAAAAGCCAATACCATTGAATAACAATGAGCCAAAAAAAAAAAAAAAAACAAAACAAAACAAAACAAAACAAAGAAACAACACGATATTATATCATGTGTAGCAGTTGTTGCTATGCTTTATGCACAACAACATCTTCACATCTAACATCACCATCTATAATTTTGCACCCACCCACCTCTGTCTCTCTCACATCTCACATCATTCTCTCTCTACACCCTCCTATCTCTCATTCTCTTAGCCTCACTTTCCAGATTTTAAATTTCAAAACACACATTCATTCCTTTTCTCCACCCACGTTCTTTTCACTCTCTCTCTAAACTCTCCTATATCTCTTAAGGCTCTCAACCTTATTTCCCAATTTCCAACCTCACTAAACACTCTATCTTTTGTCTTTTAGCCTCACTTCCCCCGGCTCAAACCCAACAACCCGAAGGCAAACAAGCCTTCGTTATTGTGAACGCATCCGAGAGTAACGTTGGGGACTCTGGTCCTCCGAAATGTCAACATTTTGGTTGAGAAATCGCCCACCATAAACAAATAATACCTAGTAGAGACACATCTAACAGTTGTTGCAGCTCGACGAGTCAATTTGGTAAGATCAAAGATTAGGTCGGTCTAAGTGTAGCATTTTCAGCACGGGGAGCACTGGATCCAAATGAACCGGCGCTGTATGATACCTGTCACGCCCCGAATTAACAAGGTCCGACTTATGTGAATAAACCACCCAACGATGAACAATAGATAACAACTCTCAAGTAAATGAATATTGTATAGTCACACAATACATGTGTTTTATCCAATTTTATACATTCCAAGATACAACATCTAAGTCGAATGGATGCTTTGTAACTAAAACATGCACATATGTTATAAAATCAAATTAGATGCCTGAGGCTTAGATCATACACAAGGGTGCAACCCTTACAAGAAATGGCATACGGCCAATAAATAACACAAATGGCCATTGGCCTACAAATAATAAAACCACCCTACACGGTTCCGAACATAGCTTCACGTCACAATCCACATCCACACATGTACACTTGAAAAACATTTCGACCACGTAGGGTGAACAAAAAGCACAGTAGAGAATATTTCAAAAACTAAACATGTTTCACTAGCATAAATGATCATAATGCAATACATATATACAATATGCCCGAATGCATTTTCAAATCCATTTGATTACTTAACAAAATTCTTTCTTTCCAATAATCAAAACCTTACATTTAATCAAAATGTTTTCCGAGTTCAAAACATTTGTTTGATATAAAATTCCTTTCCAAAAACTAATCCAAGTATCTCAATACCAACTAGCAAATACATTGTTAAATCAAATGCGCATATATCGCTAAAACCTTTTTCTAAAATATTCTTTCAAGCTAAAACAATAATAAATAAAATGGGTAAATCTCAGGGCTAGTGTTCATACGAGTAATTATACAAATCACAAGGTCATTTTTACCGGTGCTAACCGGAAGGCTTGACACCTACCGCACGAGTTTAGGTCTTTCACCATGGATACAGAAGCCAACTTAATTCTGCTTTAACACCCTCTCGTAGCTTTACCATTTTATTTACCTTTTTCCAATAGCACAATACATGTGATTCAAAATATTGTTTTTCCAAAACAATGCAAATATTTTAAAACATAGCACAAGAATTTCCAAAACCTCTTTCCCAACATAAGGTTTTAAATTTCAAAAATCTATTGTTGGAACAATCTTCTGTGTAATAAAATAACTTGAAATAAATTCAAACAAAATAAATAAATAACATACCAGATTTATTTATCGAGCCGAATTAAAATTAAGACCAAGTCGAGTGTGTGACACTCATCTTAAGATGATTCGCCCGCACTTCGATACTTACGGTTGAGTGGCGTCTATCTCCCAGGATACAATGATCTTCACAAATTATAGTAGTACTCCAAACAATTTGTTCGGCAAACCAAACCTGTGACCTATACTCTCTTTGATTTTTCCTAAAACTAGAATGAAGAAAAATGCACAGAATAAAATCTGGACAACAATGAGATAGTTTCAGACATAATTTTTCCGGCCGCATCGGCCGAATCATGGCAAGATTTATAGTAAAATTACACAAAAAAAGGTGTCTAATTTCAACAGTGCAACCAGTGTAACAGATATTTTTTTTTTGAAATTTCAAACAGATTCATTGCAGTTTATAAAAACCGAATCTATTCGTTTGCACCTTTTGGAACAGCTTTTCCACATAAATTTTGAATAAAAAGATCCGTTGGTTTGACCAAGTCAAAGAAACTTAACCAAGTCAAAGAAACTTAAAGTACTTTATTAGGTAAACTACTTGAAATATATATATATATATATATATATAAAACTGTTGAACATATATATATATTAAATAAATTGAATAGTTTAATAAATAAAGTAAGAGGTATAAATTTTAAGAAATCACTTAGGAACCCAAAATTTGAATTTAAAATTAAATTAAATTCCCACAATTACAAACTTTAGGAAACCACTCAGGAACCCAAAATTTAAATTTAGAATTAAATTAAATTCCCACAATAATTTTATTAAAAAAATTCAAAAGAATTTTTATCTAAAAAATTAATATTAAACCTGAAAACGACGTCAACTTCTCATTCACTCATAAATGGTTTTGACGTTCCGTCTTCACCATGTGACTTACCATGCGGCAAGGAACACATCACCTCTTTGGACCCACTCAATATTGAGCTAAAAAATATGCCTAAATTAAACCATTTTTCCAACAATCCCCCACATGAATGGAATTTGACGGAGAGAAAATGCAACAACATGATCTAAATACAGAGAGTACAAAAATTGGTAATATTCTGCAAAGGATAGGTAGCTTTTGGCTTTGAACCTTCCCTTGTGAGACACTATCGGATTTACTAGCTAAACAGTGAACATGATGTCTTGAACTGTTCAGCCGTTTGTGTAAACCAAGACAATAGAACTCACACAGTATATTCCTGCATACGCTTTAATTCTCACTATTGTGTTCATTTTGGCCCTGAACAACCTGGTCTTCATGAGTGCTCTAGAGAATTGTAGCCCTTCACAAATCTCACAGAACCGGCCCAGTTCACACTCACATAGGTGATGCTTATAAAGAGTATCCTGCCATACTCCACTAGGTTTACCTAGATATAAGAATCATTAAAATTTTATTTAACCTCAAACGCTGCAGACATCACTACTTCATCAAAGAAATGGGTAGGAGTTGGACTCCACAGTGATCCTTCTGAGTCAATCACAACTCGGTTGTCCCTTTGAACCTAGATCTTGGGATCTCCAGTCAACTAGGTTGGGTTGCCGTTGTGGTAACTCTTATTTAATAGGCTTAAGTCCCATTCCCCTCGATGAATTCTCAACTAACTCTCTTGTTAACCCTTTGGTTAGTGGATCCGCTATGTTGTCTTTAGACTTAACATATTCTATGGAAATAATTCCATTAGAGAGTAGTTGTCTTACTGTGTTATGTCGACGATGAATGTGTCGTGACTTACCGTTATACATATGACTCTGTGCTCTACCAATTGCTGATTGACTATCACAATGTATGTATATAGCAGGCACCAATTTTGGCCAAATTGGAATATCTTCAAGGAAGTGGCGAAGCCATTCTGCTTCTTCCCCTGCTTTGTCTAAGGCTATGAATTCAGATTCCATAGTAGACCTAGCAATGCAAGTTTGTTTGGAAGATTTCCAAGATACCGCCGCCTCACCAAGAGTAAAGACGTACCCACTGGTGGACTTCGAGTCTCTAGTATCTGATATCCAATTTGCATCACAATATCCTTCAAGTACTGCTGGATATCTAGTATAATTCAGCCCAGTGTTACGAGTAAATCGGAGATATCTTAGAACTCTTATCATTGTTTTCCAGTGTTCTACTCCCAGATTACTCGTATATCTACTTAATTTACTTACTGCATAAGCTATATCTGGGCGAATGCAGTTCATCAAGTACATTAAGCTTCCAATAATTTGGGTATACTCTAATTGAGAAATACTTTCCTATACATTCTTAGAAAGATACAAATTAACATCTACAGGTGTTCTAGCAAGATGATCATCATCTTTGTTGAATTTGTCAAGTATTTTTTCAATGTAATGAGATTGTGATAAAGCATATCCTTCTGATGTTTTGGTAATTTTCATACCAAGTATTACATCAGAAATGCCCATGTCCTTCATATCAAAATGTTTTTTCAACATTTTCTTGATAGTTTTAATCATGTCATTATTACTATCAATGATGAGCATATCATCTACATAAAGACATACAATGACATAACCTTTGTCTTTATTTTTAATGTAAACACATTTGTCACACTCATTAATTTAAAATCCATTTGACATCATTGCCTTGTCAAATTTCTCATGCCATTGCTTTGGCACTTGTTTTAAACCATAGAATGATTTAACCAATTTACGCACTTTCTTTTCTTTCCCTGGAACAGAAAACCCTTCTGGTTGTTCCATGTAAATTTCTTCATTCAACTCACCATTTAAGAAAGCGGTTTTCACATCCATTTGATGAATTTCTAGATTGTATAGAGATGCAATAGCAATTAGCATTCTAATGAATATTATTTTAGTAACCGGTGAGTATGTGTCAAAGTAATCAAGACATTCTTTTTGTCTAAATCCTTTGACCACAAGTCTTGCCTTGTATTTGTCAATTGATTCATCCGCTTTCAATTTTCTTTTGAAAATCCACTTGTACCCAAGAGGTTTACAACCTGGTGGCAAATCCACCAATTCCCAAGTGTGATTTTGCAAGATGGATTCAACTTCACTGTTGATAGCTTCTTTCCATAAAGGAGCTTCAGGACTGGACATAGCCTCTTTAAAAGTTAAAGGCTCATTTTCTAACAAATATGTTAGAAAATCTGGACTAAAAGATTTTGAGGTTCTAGCACGTTTACTACGCCTAGGTTCCTCTTCCTCATTTTGGTCTAACTTTTGCTCTTGATCATGTTCTTGATCATTACTAGTAATAGCATCAAAAGATCTCTTATTATTACTAGTCTCTTGTCCAGTCTTATTTGGAAATACATGTTCAAAGAAAGATGCATTCCGAGACTCAATAATAGTATTTACATGCATTTCGGAATGTTCTGATTTATGAATCAAAAACCGATATGCACTACTATTCTTGGCATAACCAATGAAAATGCAATCAATGGTCTTAGGACCTATCTTAGTCTTTTTAGGACTAAGAATAACCACTTTAGCCAAACACCCCCACACTTTTAAGTATTTGTAGGATGGCACTCTTCCATGCCACAATTCATAAGGTGTTTGATTTATTTTCTTTCGGGGTACTTTATTTAAAATATAATTAGCAGAAAGTATTGCTTCCCTCCACAAGTTCTGAGGTAATCCAGAACTGATTAACATGGCATTCATCATTCCTTTTAAAGTCCTATTTTTCTTTTAAGCAATTCCATTTTGTTGAGGTGAGTAAAGAGCGGTGGTTTGATGAATTATTCCATGTTCTTTACAAAACTCACCAAAAGGTGATTCATATTCACCACCTTTATCACTTCTAAGTTTCTTGATTTTCTTACCAAGTTGATTTTCAACTTCATTCTTGTATTGAATGAATGTTTCCAAAGCTTCATCCTTGGTTCGAATTAAATAAACATAACTATATATAGTGTAGTCATCTATAAAAGTGATAAAATACTTTTTCCCACCTCTAGTTTGAATTGATTTAAAATCACAAATGTCACTATGAATTAATTCAAGTGGTTCCGTACTTCTTTCAATTGAATGAAAAGGAGTTTTAGATAATTTTGCTTTAACGCAAATTTCACATGTATGATTTGAATCAATGTTAAATTTAGGTAAACATTCCATATTAATTAATCTACGCAAAGATCCATAATTAACATGTCCTAGTCTACCATGCCATAAATTTGAAGACTCAAGCAAGTAAGAAGAAGATATAGTATTATTAATAACTGAGGGTACAACGGTCATTACATTTAACTTGAAAAGGCCATCCGACATGTAACCTTTTCCTACATACATCCCACTCTTAGTAAGTACAAATTTATCACTCTCAAATATTAGCCTAAACCCATTCTTACTCAACAAAGATTCGGAAACAAGATTCTTGCAAATGTCTGGTACATGCAGCACATTGCTGAGAGTGAGTTCCTTTCCAGATGTCATCTTGAGTACAATCTTTCCTTGTCCTTCAACTTTGGAAGTTGAGGAGTTGCCCATAAACAGTTGTTCACCATTGTCCACTGTAGAATAAAATGTGAACATCTTTTTGTCGGCACAAATTTGGCGAGTAGCACCAGTGTCCACCCACCATTCTTTAGGATTTCCGACAAGATTTGCCTCGGAAACAACTGCAAAAAGATTGATGTCATCGACACCATTGGAAATATTGTCCACTTCGGTCATATGGGCTTGAGCAGGCTTCTTGCTTGTTCTTCTTTTGGCTTTGCCTTTGCTACGGCAATCTTTGGCCCGATGTCCCTCTTTGTCACAGATGTAACATTTTCCATTAAACTTGTACTTTTTATTATCCCTCCCTTTAGAGCCTTGTGATGAACTTTCTCCAGAAGACTTTCGTTTCTTGGTTTTTGAAGCATGTTCCACCACATTTGCCTTAGACTCCATAGGAAGCTTACCAGCCCGCTTTTCAGAATTGCGGTTGTCCTCCTCAATCCTCAAACGCACAATTAACTCGTCCATAGAAATTTCTTTGCGCTTGTGTTTGAGGTAGTTCTTGAATTCCTTCCAGCCTTTTGGTAATTTTTCAATTAAGGCTGCAACTTGGAAGGATTCACTGAGAGACATACCTTCTGCGTGAATGTCATGCAGAATGAGTTGGAAATCTTGAGCTTGGCTGATCACAGTTTTTGAATCAACCATTACAAAATCCAAGAATCTGCCAACCACAAATTTCTTTGAGCCGGCATCTTCCGTTTTGTACTTTTTCTCCAACGATTCCCAAAGTTCCTTTGCTGTCTTGATTGGACTGTAGACGTTGTATAATGTGTTGTCAAGTCCGTTCAAGACGTAATTCCGGCAAAGGAAATCGGCATGTTTCCAAGCATCAACCGCAGCAACTACTTGCCGGTCAGTTTCATCCTCTTTCAGGATAGGAGCATCTTCACGGAGGAAGCGAGCCAGGTTCAGAGTTGTAAGATAGAACAACATTTTCTGTTGCCATCTTTTAAAGTCAGTTCCTGAGAACTTCTCTGGCTTTTCACCGTGATTTACCAGTACTGTCATCACAGGAGAGGGGGTTGGTGCAATTGCAGCCACCACAGCAGTACTAGTTTGGGCATTAGTTTCAGTAGCCATCAATTCTAATACATAAAACAAAATTATAATTAGAATTTACACTACACAGAAAATTAAACCAAATTCACAGAATTAAATTCTGTAAAAAATAAAAGAAACAAGAATGTAGCTTTTATTTTTCAATTAATTTGAAAATAAAATAAAATTTTATTTAAACAAATTAATTCCACACAGAAAATTAAATTCTGTAAAATAAAAGAAATAAAACTATAACTTTTATTTTTCAATTAATTTGGAAATAAAATAAAATTTTATTTAACCAAAATAATTCCACACAAGAAATTAAATTCTGTAAAATAAAAGAAATAAGAAAATAACTTTTATTTTTCAATTAATTTGGAAATAAAATAAAATTTTATTTAACCAAATTAATTTCACACGGAAAATTAATTTTAGTAACACTTCAATAATTAAAATACTGAAAACAGAATTTTAATTAATGAAAACCCAAAAAATAATTTTTAAAACCCAAAATTAATTTCTAAAAAAATTCCACAAAAATATATTCTGAATTGTTAATAACACCAGTATCGTACTACTAGTTGTTGTCAAAGAAAAGAGACAGTATATTACTACTATCTGTCAAATAGCATATAATCACTATTTGTTTTTCTAACCAGAATATTATTTTGTAAATCCACAGAAAATAATTTTCTTCCGAAATTATTTACGAAGAATGAAAAAGGGAAACAAACGAAAAATTCTATAAACAGAATAATTCGAATCTGTCTTAAGATTGTCGGAACAATCTTCTGTGTAATAAAATAACTTGAAATAAATTCAAACAAAATAAATAAATAACATACCAGATTTATTTATTGAACTGAATTAAAATTAAGACCAAGTCGAGTGTGTGACACTCTGTCCTTAAGACAGATTCGCCCCGCTACAGTACTTACGGTTGAGTGGCGTCTATCTTTCAAGATACAATGATCTTCACAAATTGTAGTAGTACTCCAAACAATTTGTTCGGCGAACCAAACCTGTGATCTATACTCTCTTTGATTTTTCCTAAAACTAGAATGAAGAAAAATGCACAGAATAAAATCTAGACAACAATGAGACAGTTTCAGACAGAATTTTTCCGGGGGCCAGACTGCTGGAATCATGGCAACATTTATAAGCAAAATTACACAGCCCTGAAAAGGTGCTATTAGGCTGAACAGGTGCAACCAATGTAACAAATATTTTTTTTTTGAAATTTCAAACAGATTCATTGCAGTTTATAAAAACCAAATCTGTCCGTTTGCACCTTTTGGAACAGCTTTTCCACATAAATTTTGAATAAAAAGATCTGTTGGTTTGACCAAGTCAAAGAAACTTAACCAAGTCAAAGAAACTTAAGGTACTTTATTAGGTAAACTATTTGAAATATATATATACATATATATATAAAACTATTGAATATATATATATATATATTAATTAAATAAATTGAATAGTTTAATAAATAAAGTAAGAGGTATAAATTTTAGGAAATCACTTAGGAACCCAAAATTTGAATTTAGAATAAAATTAAATTCCCACAATTACAAACTTTAGGAAACCACTCAGAAACCCAAAATTAGAATTTAGAATTAAATTAAATTCCCACAATAATTTTATTGAAAAAATTCAAAAGAATTTTTATCTAAAAAATTAATCACTGTGTTTGGTTGTGGTTTTTTGAATATGGTTTTTTGAAAATTTTATACAACTTGTTTGGTTATTCTAAAAAATGAGTTATGTTTTCAAAAAAATAAATGAGATAGGTAGGTTTTAGTAGAATAGGTACATATAGGTAGGTTTTGAAAATGAGATAGGTAGGCTTTAGTAGAATAGGTACATGTAGGTACATATAGGTATGTATATATATATATTTAAAAAATCTGAGAGAATGTTTTGATGTGATTTTTTTAATTGTTTCAATCATTAATTTAGAAGGAAATTTGAAATTGTAATGATATATTTTTTTGAAAACCAAACAAGCATTTTTTTTCAAAAAATAGTTTTCAAATCATTTTTTAAATTTTTTTTTCAAAAAACGGCAACCAAGCATGCTGAATGTTAAACCCGAAAACGACGTCAGCTTCTCATTCACTCATAAATGGTTTTGACGTTCCGTCTTCACCGTGTGACTTGCCATGCGACAAGGAACACGTCACCTCTTCGGACCCACCCCAAAAGACGTTTGGGGCCCACTCAATATTGAGCTGAAAAATATGCCTAAATTAAACCATTTTTCCAACATCTATTACATGCTCTATGATATGAATGCTTTCAAATTGCCTAATCCACATGCAATTTTTAACACACGGCAATGCTATCCTCCACCGATAGCCAAAATAGTTATCTCTAATGCAATAGTCAAAAGATATCAATATAGATATATTTTCCAAAAGAGTAACAACAACCCTTTTCAAAATCCCACAACCATTTTATTCCCATCTCTTACAAAACCAACATCATTTTTCATTGTTTTCCAACATAAACTAAAACCCGTAGTTTTAAAACAAAACCCCATTTTCTTTCAAAATCACTTTGAGTAAAGCCACCATGTCAGCATATCTTTATTAATACAAAATCATAACCTTGTTCAAGAACTCATTTAAAAAATCTCTCTTTTTTTTTTCTTTTTTTCTTTTTTATGACAAATCCAAACTCCCAAATTTAACCCCAAACACCCAAACCCATAGATCTTTTGAAATAACAAATAACAAGGGTAAAAATCATGCCAAATGATTACTAAGTATACATAACAACTTGAAGAAAACAAAAGTTGAAGAAAATGCGAAACTCTTGGATCAAAAGAAAGCCCTTGATGAGATCTCCAATCTTTCTCAAATGACCAAGGTGAAAAGATGCCTCTACGCGAGTAGATCTAGAGATCTAGGTGGGAAAATGTCAGTTTCTAAGAGAGAGAAAGAGATTCACTGTGTAAAGAAAAAAGAGGGAGAGAAAAAAGGAAAAAGTGAATGAGAAAAGTGTGTTTGGAGCCTATTTATATTGGTAGAATAATAGCCCTAAAGTCAAAGAAAAGAATAAGTCAAACCCCCAAAAGTAGAGCCCCAAAACCGAACCAAAAATCTGGAAATTTACTCACAGGGGTCGACCTTTCCGACAGAGGTGTCGATCCTTGGGAAGAAAAATTGAGAGACTAATGTGTGCAGAGGACAAGGGTTGACCCTTAGAATCAGTGGTGTCGACCCTTTATTTTAGAATGCAACCCAGAACAAAATAACAAGGCAATGGTCGACCCTAGGAACTTAGGTGTCGACCCCAAAAACCAACAGAGGCACTAAAAGTAAGGCAACAAAATGGTGTCGACCCCTAGAAAAGCAAGTGCCGACCCCAGAACAAAATTTTCAAGTTTCCAAAGAATTTTTCAACGTAAACAAGTGTGAACGAACAATCCTAACAAATTTAAATCGAATTGTACTCCTCCAAAATCCAAATACAATAACTCCAAAGACTCCCAAAATGAACATAAAGGAATTAAATACTCTCTCTAATAGTTTAAAGAACACAAGTGCTACAACCTCCTCACCTTAGGAAATTTTGTCCCCGAAATTTGAGAAACACCAAAACCAAAAACGCCACCCAATCTATAAACGAAGCATAACGCTAACCCAAGCTTAGATCTATCTGGCGATACGTCTTGGTCCAACACCTCGAGGTCCCGAAGACACTTGAACACTAAGAATGGTAAGAAAACTTCACTGATGACCCTTCGATCCACATAGCTTGCTGTGGTCTACGAGACAAGAAATAATAACCACCATAACAACAATGACAACAAGAACTCCTCGGACTCAAAGATGTGATCTACGCCTCAACCACCGACAATACTCAAATCGCTACTGAATGCTTAACGCTCAGACACGAAAAATAAGAAAGCTATTCACAAATAAAGCTCCCAATCAACTCCCTCGTGGCACGAGAACATAAAACCAAATATGATTAATCCAAACAACATTATGGCACATCAATGCCCTATAATTCCAAGCCCATGCAAAACAAACACATACCACATACTAGCAACTTAAGCTAGATTAAACAAGTCTCCCACATATAAGATAAAACACAGCCCATTCAGATCAAAGAAAATCCCTTATTCTTCCTATTTGTTTCAAAACACTTCGTTTTCCCAAAAGTTGTTCAAACTTGCATCGTCACAACCCAAACACGTGTTCAACCGTTTACAACAAAATCCTAAAGATTTCAAAACCATCTTTCTGAAACCATAGATGTTTATAACATAAAACCATTTTCATTTTCAATTTTTTTTTTTTTATTAAACCAAAAATTTACATTTCTAACCAAAACCAATTTAGTTCAAAGGATCATCCAAGGCCACAACATCAAAACAAGATTTCCCCCCCCTCAAAATCATTCATTTCCATTCCTTCGATGTCTCACAACACAGTCACCTAATAAAATTTATCACATCCATGGCTACGCCACAAAATCAACACCAATTTCCATCATAAATCCCTGGAAAATTTTCGAAGTACTAACAACATAATATAACACGAGTAAGGAAATTTCACACCCACCAATCACACAATGGTGCAAAAGCGCTCACATGACCAAAGTTCCCAACCGTAACCCCAAACCGGTTACCATAAACTCAAAACAACATCCTAACTGTCCATACAGGACTTACATGCCACACCAAGACACCATTCAATTACACATCCCTCAATTCCAACCTGTTTCCGAGGTGACTATATGTCAACTAACCCAAACACTAACCAATCAATTATCCAACACCACTATCCCGCATTAGTCTCCACACACCGACATATCACTTAACTTCACATAACCCAACATTAACACCAACACCTTGCCCAACCTCACTAACTTCGAAATGGAGTTCCATACATAACCTCACATATTCGTTGAATCCTTTTGGATTCGTCAAAGTTAACCTACAATACTTTGGTTCTCAATTCACCCATCACACGTATACCTACGTGGCATGCACATCCTCACTTCACATTTGAGTCCGAAATCGACTTCTCAAGTTAAAATACAACACACCTCCTCAAGTAAACGCATACAACAACCTTTCACACTATGCACACAAGGACCGATAAGGTCAAAACAACTCTAACAGAGCACACCAATCACTCTACACGATCTTAATGCTTCACTTGGAGTTCCACTATCCAAATCAAACAACCAACGACAAACACCACACCAAAGTGACCCAACACTATTGAATATTAGACCATTCTTAACAACACATTAAGCACACTATTATTACACCAAGGCAATCTCCTAGGATAGTCCCATGACCAATCCCTTTCGATACAACACCGTACAACTCCCAACCATGCACTAGTATACACCACACAAACAAAACCCGTTACTTACTGCGTAACTTCTCACCCTTAACCCCAAATGGGTTATCTCAACACTAATGCCCTTACTCTGACAATGTACTCACAATCCCAACCAAGTTCACGACAACAAGTTTCCCATATTTTTCCTCTCGTACCAAGCTAACTCGCAAAAGCCTACCAAGCCACAATGCCACAGACACCACATAACAATCCAAACCGAGCAACAAGTAAACACAATACCTCCATCCATCAGTGACCAATAAAGTCAACTCTTTAATCCACATTCTATTCCATCACCCATTATACGAGTACAACCAAAACACTAAGTCCCCTAGCCAATCTACCGCCACTAATACTTACCAACAATTACCCTAAACCAATCCCCGACACAGACACACGACACTCACAAGGCCTTCAAAGTCATATTATCCTAACTCCATAGAAGAACAAAGAAGTTCTCAACCTCCTCTGCCCGAGTCATAAAACACTACATTCCTAACTACTCTCTCAACCAACTTAGAACGCTACGCGAGTGAAAACATGGCCCATCTCCAAAAACAATCATCTCCTCACCGTCATTCCATACCTCGACCAATAAACACTAAATCACTGTGACCCTACACATAAGTCACGCACTAACCATAGGTTACATATCCGACCAACCCTTCTGAAAACATCTCTTAACTTAACTAGAATTGAGGTACACATCTCTTATACCCAAATATAATAAATAAATTCTAGAACTAGGAAAACGTCCACAATACCATTACCTGAAATACAACACAAGGTGTTCAAAACACACCACCCACCAAACACTAACAACCAATACTATGATAAGGGACTAACAACCCTTCACAAGAAACAATAAACCAGATAATACTAAGATCCGCTATCATCACCTACCATTAAGGTATAAGTCTATACCCAACGAAACTATATGCTATTCTTAAAACACAAGTAATCCTAAGTCTCTCTATACCCAGAATAAAGAAATACTCCACCTTTGCATACATCCTTACATTACACCGTACTAGTTCACTAGGTCAACCCTAGACCAGTCCACCACGACAACCTGTCACCAAAACATTAACTCAAAAATCAATCACACCATCCACAATCTCCTGACACACCTTGTGCCTTACCGAATTGCCCACAACAATGATAACTCTACTTGGTATTCAACCAATTACCTCACCCAACTATAGGAAACAACCACTCCTATTCCAACAAATCATACCTCATCTATAATGAACAACTCATGGCCTAAATAGCCCAACTAACTTCACCAACCTCGAGGGAAGTCAAACCACAATACTACATCCTAACCAACCTCATTCCACTATATGGCCTTCTAAGTTACCAACACCAAAGTCGGACCCATACACCACCACTACCAACACATTCAAGTTCAAACCTAACTCTTCGTGTTTTAGAAACTCTAACACCACCATCACCCCTTCCACGGGTTACAAAACTTAAAACAACACACTCAATTAGGGGACACATCCCACGCCACACTTCACACCTCTTACCACTTAAGGTCATAACTAACTCTAATACATACTAGTCCACAGACTAATAACCAACATCAAACATATACGATACCACCCAAGTGAGCATCAGAACTCAACCCTCACACGTCATCACAAAGGACTCAAAAACACTACCATCTTTCAAAGATGTACCAACTGCCACTACGGCGATCAACATTAACTCACAACCAAAGCTAATACATAACCGATATAGCACACATCGAGGTACCCACTTCGAGTTCACTACTTCCTTCCATACGTCTCTATAAAAGAGAGAATACCTTTAATCTAGGATACATAACACTGGTACCCTTCGCCAAAATATTAACACAGTACGATCATATAAGCGAATACTCAAACAACCAAATTTAGACTCTAATCAACTCATACATCAGCTACCACATAACACGTAACACATAATCAAGCTAAGTCTACAAAGATAGTTATTCATTCCAGCACTCCCTTAGAATTCTCATAGGAAACAACGTTGATTAAGCATGTTTCCAATAAGACCTCAAAGTTAGTCAACTAGTCACCGAATATTATTCATGAGTCTCAATGCCATATCCACATAAAATGCAACACATAAGCATGGTATCATTTAGCACACAACATACAAATGTCCTCACCGTGCATAATAAACCCACTATGGCTAACCACTTCCCATGAGAACAAGGTTTTCAAACCCGGTTAGCTCTGATACCAAGTTATCACACCCCAAATTTACAAGGTCTGACTCACGTAAATAAACCACCCGACAATGAATAATAGATAATAGCTCTCATGCAAATGAATATTATATAGTCACGCAATACATGTGTTTTATCCAATTTTATACATTCCTAGATATAACATCTAAGTTAAATGGATGCTCGGTAACTAAAACATGCATAGATGTTATAAAATCAAATTACATGCCTTGAGGCTGACATCATACACAAGGGTGCAACCCTTATAAGAAATGGCACACGACTAATAAATAACACAAATGACCCTTGGCCTACAAATAATAGAACCACCCTACACAGTTTTGAACACAGCTTTACATCACAATCCACATCTACACATGTACACCTAAAAAACATTTCAGCCACGTAGGGTGAGCATAAAGCCCAGTAGAGAATATTTCAAAAACTAAACATGTTCCACCAGCATAAATAATCATAATGCAATACATATATACAATATGCCCGAATACATTTTCAAATCCATTTGATTACTCAAAAAAATCCTTTCTTTCCAATTACCAAAACCTTACATTTAATCAAAACGTTTTCCGAGTTCAAAACATTTGTTTGATATAAAATTCCTTTCCAAAAACCAATCCAAGTATCTCAATACTAACCAGCAAATACATTGCTAAATCAAATGTGAATACATCACTAAAGCCTTTTTCAAAAACATTGTTTCAAGCCAAAACGATAATAAATAAAATGGGTAAATCTCAGGGCTAGTGTTCATACGAGTAATTATACAAGTCACAAGGTCATACTGGTGCTAATCGGAAGGCTTGACACCTACCGCGCGGGTTTAGGTCTTTCACCATGGACACACAGGCCAACTTAATTCTGCTTTAACACCCCATCGTAGCATTACCATTTTATTTGCCTTTTTCCAATAGCTCAATACATGTGATTCAAAATATTATTTTTTCAAAACAGTACAAATGTTTTAAAACATAGCACGAGAATTTCCAAAACCTCTTTCCCAACATACGGTTTTAAATTTCAAAAATCTATTACATGCTCCATAAGATGAATGCTTTCAAATTACCTAATCCACATGTAATTTATAACACACGACAATGATATCCTCCACCGATAGTCAAAACAGTTATCTCTAATGCAATAGTCAAAAGATATCAATACAGATATATTTTCCAAAAGAGTAACAACAACCTTTTTCAAAATCTCAAAACCATTTTCTTCCTATCTCTTACAAAACCAACATCATTTTTCATTATTTTCCAACACAAGCTAAAACGCATAGTTTTATAACAAAACCTCATTTTCTTTCAAAATCACTTTGAGTAAAGGAAAGACACCATCTCAACATATCTTTATCAATACAAAATCATAACCTTGTTCAAGAACTAATTTGAAAAATCTCTTCTTTTTTTTATTTTTTATTTTTTTTTAAATTTTTTATGACAAATCCAAACCCCCAAGTTCAACCCAAAACACCCAAACCCATAGATCTTTTGAAATAACAAATAACAAGGGTAAAAATCATACCAAATGATTACCAAGTATACATAACGAAATACGTCACAAATATACTATCAAACTCATATTGAGTTTAGGAAATAGACCTTACCCCTTGAAATGAAGAGAAGAACTCGAAGAAAACCAAAGTCGAAGAAACCGCAAAACTCTTGGATCAAAAGAAATCCCTTGATGAGATCTCCAATCTTTCTAAAAAGACCAATGTGAAAAGATGCCTCTATGCGAGTAGATCTAGAGATCTAAGTGGGAAAATGTCAGTTTCTAAGAGAGAAAGAGATTCACGGTGTAAAGAAGAAATAAGGAGAGAAAAAAGGATAAAGTGAATGAGAAAAGTGTGTTTAGAGCCTATTTATATTGGTAGAATAATAGCCCTAAAGTCAAAGAAAAGAATAAGTTAAACCCCCAAAAGTAGAGCCCCCCAAAACCGATCCAAAAATCTAAAAATTTACTCATAGGAGTTGACCCTTCTGACAGAGGTGTCAACCTTTAAGAAGAAAAATTGAGACACTAATGTGTGCAGAGGACAAGGGTCGACCCTTAGAACCAGTGGTGACGACCCTTTATTTCAAAATGCAAGCCAGAACAAAAACAACAAGGGAATGGTCGACCCTAGGAACTCAGGTGTCAACCCTAAAAACTAGCAGAGGCACAAAGAGTAAGGCTACAAAGTGGTGTCGACCCCTAGAAAGGCAAGTGTCGACCCCAGAACAAATTTTTCAAGTTTCCAAAGAACTTTTCAACGTAAACAAGCGTGACTGAACAATCCTAACAAGTTTAAATTGAATTGTACTCCTCCAAAACCAAAATACAACAACTCCAAAGACTCCCAAAATGAAAATAAAGAAATTAAATACACTCTTCAATAGTTTAAAAGACACAAGTGCTTCAATACCCGCTAAAGTCGTGGCCGGTTGTAATGTTTTCGTAGATAACCACAGATAAGGTTTTGGTCCCACTGCGTCGCGTTGGAGGCGGCGTGGAAAAGGTGTTTTGGGGTGGCAGTGAGGGTGGTTTCAGAGAGGGTTGTTGTCGGTAAGGGTGGTGTAACTGTACGGAGAGGCTGATTTCGGATTCTGATTGACAGTGAGAGTTTTTGAATCTTGGGTTTATGTCCATGAGAGAGATTGTGGTTTTGGAAGAAATTGTAGGAGGAGGGTTTGGAATTAGAGGGGTTGGGAGAGAGAGGTAGAGAAAGAAAGGAAGAGGAGTAAGAAACTAAACATTATTTATTTTTATTTTTTTCTATAACCTAGGCAGACGAAACATCATTAGAAATATTTATGTTTAATGATGAGATCAAAATATAATTGAAAGATATTTTTTTGGAAAATGGTTTTTTCTTTGTTGAACAAATTTGAATTCAAAATTCAAATTGGGTTTAAATTGGGTTCTTTTAAAAAAATAAATAAAAATAAAAATGGTTTAGTTTTACTGTTAAAATATAATCTTTTCACAAGGAGAGATAAAAGAAATAATGGGGATGGTGTGATTTGTTTAAAGACTGAAAAAGCTCTCCTCAGTAACAAAGATAACATATTTTTAATCCCGGATAACTTGACAAATACTGAAATACCAATTAAAAATTTCAAATTATATTCATTTTGGTTTATAAATACATGAATATTAATAAATATTTCTTTAATTTAATACAAATTGTTATAAATTCCAACTAATATATTTTTAATTTATTATTACAAAATTGTTACAAAATATACCAATTTATTAATATTTTTAAATTTAATTTATTATCAATTAATGGCTTAATTAGCATCAATTAATACTCAAAACCCTAGCTCCGATACCGGAGAGAGAGAGAGAGAGAGAGAGAGAGAGAGAGAGCTAGCTTTGGTTTTGAGATCGCAACGACGGTAGATCGATCGCAATGGCATGAAAGGGTTTCAGATTGATCTCAGACATGAACAACGTTAGAAAGAGAGAGAGATCTGCCACGATCGTGAAGAGAGAGAGAGAGAGAGAGAGAGAGAGAGATAGAGCATTTGATTGTCATCATTGTCACCTGCAAAATCCTAGCCGGCAGCTCCTATCGTCAGATCGAGAGAGAGAGAGAGAGAAAGAGAAAGAGAGAGAGTTCACAGAGCAAGCTCTGGTTCATGCTGAAGAGAGAAAGAGAGAGCTAGCACTGGTTCAGTTCATCACCAGCGGCGCTAGGGTTTCAAATCATCACCAGAGGCTCTAGGGTTTCAGATTGATCACGATGGTTAGAGTTTTGCCCCTTAGTTGTAATCGCGATGGCGGAAGGTCGAGAGAGAGGTCGAGAGAGAGAGAGAGAGAGACATTGCCAGAAATCGTAACCCTTACTGGAAATCGCCACCCTCGCTGGAAATCACCTATCTTTCTCTCTTAGAGTGAATAGTGTGAGAGTGTGGTTTATATATGAGGTATTCGGTAATACCAGAATTTGATGAGGGGCATTTAAGTAATTTTGCCCCTCCAAACCAACGTTCTGCTTAATCTATAATCTCCAAAGCACCCCCTCAGCTACTGGGGAAAAAAACTATTTTTCTACTTAATTTAAGCTATAATCTGATGAGTTAAGCTGCACCAAACATAATGTTTTAGCTTAAATTAAGCTAAAGTTGAAATAAGCAGCTTTTAAGCTGCGCCAAACACCCATTTTGCCCTTTTTTATGGAAATGAAAGCCAGTCAACTGTTAAACACATTGTCAGGTTTACAGGCCAATGCAGTTACCAACAATGATTACATGAAATTAAGACTCTTTCCAAACTCTCTAATTAGGGCAGCTTTCGTATGGTATACAAACCTTACACCTGGTTCTATCCAAACTTAGTAACAAATGTAAGAGGTGTTTCATACCTAGTTTTTCCAAACAGAGCCTGAAGCATCTATGATAGACTTGACAAGGTTGAGCCAAAGGCCTGATGAGAAGGCTGCTCAATTTATTGCTAGATTCAAAAGGGCACAAAATGAATGCAGGGTGGTACTACCTGAACCTGAATTTGTAAGATTGGCCCAAAATGGGCTAGAGTTTAGACTTGGAAAGAAGTTTGACTCAACAGAGTTTCAAGACCTAATAGAATTAACTTATAAAGTTATTAGATATGAGACTCTCATTGAAGAAGAACAGGATCGAAGTAATACATCTTATAGGACCTATTATAGGGACCCTAATTTTGAGATTGATACAACAAAGATTATAGGACAAGAACCTATGATCTGTGAAGCATTAATTTATAATAATACCACTATCGATCAACAGTTTAAAAAGAAAGATTTTCACAAGAAATATTCTTTTGATATATCAAAAGCAAATGACATATTTGATCATTTGTTAACAGCACATTTTTTAAAATTGCCTACGGAGTTAAAATTCTAACTTTAGAAGAAATAAAAGGCAAAATATATTGTAAATGGCATAATTCTTGGTTTCATTCAACTAAAAACTGCATTGTTTTTCGAGACAGGATTCAAGAGCGGATTCAGAAAGAAATATTGAAATTCCCAGCCAAGGCAGAGAAGGCAATAGGGATTGACATTGACCCATTTCCAAAAATCAGAGAAGCTGTAGCCAATGTTAGCATACTTGACTTCCTTGCCCAAAAGGTGGAGAAGGGACTGTATTTGAAAGAATTGGATGAAGTCAATGTACAGATGCATGTAGTCAGTCAGGTTGCCTTGAAAAAGAACATATAGTGTTCCCCAACTAGTGGGCAAAGCTTTGAAGGCTAAGGAAATGGCTCTAGCAAAGAAATGATAGATGATGATTCACTCGAAGCAATTGTCATGCAGCGAATGTGTCCCAGATGTAGGCTAAGTTACAAATGGCTGAAAAGACTTCTAGTTGATGGGAAACAGTACTACAAGGATGGGCAAAGAGATCGAAGGTCAGTTAGTACCTACAACAAGAGGGCATATTCAAAAAACCCTATTCAGCAGCCATCCTTGGTTGGATCTGCAGGTGCCAGGAATTTGTCAAAAGGTAAGAGACCTTTGTATGAAGCTAGGCCACCAAATTATTACAGAATAGTTGATAAGCCCATAAATAGGCCTGAACTTGGCCCAAAATAGGGAACTAGGACTAGTGATTGGTTTTCGAAGGTAAAAACAGCAGGCCTAACAACTGGTACAAGGGGGCTCATGGGTACGAGAAGTACCAGATTGGTTTGTCATGCAAAACAAGCCTAAGATGATACTAACCTAGGGGAAGGCCTTTGCAATCAGGGATAGAATGATTAAGCCTTTTTTGGTGGCCCTAAACAATTGGGTTTTACTTAAAAATCCAAAGACAAAAGAACCAGACATGGTTCCTGTGATCTTTAGATCTCAGATGAGAAAAATACAACGTAGCTTTACTCAGTACCAGAGGGATTTTAAGGGAGCTAGTGAGGGCACCTCTTTGGTGCAAACAAGAGATCAAGTAGGAGAAGGAGAAAATTCGAAACCTAGTCCTAAGATCAACAGAAGTGCCAGCAGAGAGAAATTGGCTAAGGTTTACGCTGAACTAAAAACCAAAAAGAGATCAAGTCCGGCAAGCCTCGAAAAGGCCTTAATGGAAAATGATGATGACAATGAGACAGAGGAAGGAATTTAACTAGGCCAGGAGTAGGTATTGGCTGAAGAAGATGTGTTTGAAGCCTTTATGGCTGAACAAGTAATGTATGTATTCAAGTTAGACCAACAACAGACCACTAATAAGGAGTCCAACTACTCTGTCATACCACTCTTCCCACTCAGTCTTCAATGTGGGCCAATAACGGTGAGGTCGATTAACCTTCTAACTTCCCCAGTTGTAGCTTCCTTTATAGATGAGGTAATGTTCCTCCAAGCGTGGGTATAAAGAAGGAAATGTAGCAGGAGCCTCTTTGAAGATGGGACCAAGAACGTATTCTCCTCGAGCATGGTGACGAAGGACAAAGATTCTTCCATCAATCGCGCTTTGACCCTCTGGTGTCTCGTATTTGGCTATCTTATTAGTAATGGATCTCCTCAAAGCCATTGAGGAAAGTAAATGTTCAACAACTAGTACTTTCACAGAGGAAGAAAAATCCATCGATAAAGGATTGAAAGAAGGGTGAGGAGAATGAGTAAGAGAAGTGTAAGGAGTTAAAGTAACAATAGGAGTGAAAGTAAAGACTGGACAAGCAAATAGGCAAGAGTGCGAGAAATTGGGGCTTTAAACCTTCATGTCCAAAATTGCCCATTCAACCTAACAGGTCAAATAAGCCCAAGTTATTTGATTGTTTATTTTTGACCTATATGGGATTAAGGCCTTTATTTTAAAAGTCCTGAAAACACATTTTTGACCCTCTATAAAGAAATTTTCCTTCAAAGCAGCACCTTGCTACCTTATAAAGGAAGAAAATATGCTTTGAAGTGTTTAGCTTGGCTTTGAAACCAGTTTTTTGCTAAAATGTTCAAAACTATATCTCAACTCTAGTAAAGTTAGAGCATGTTTAACAATTCGAAGGTCTTAAAAGTATGATCCTAGGTGTTTTTCCAAAAAAGATTTCCTTCGAAGGAGTATTTGATTATCTTTTGAGAAAAGGAAATGTACTTTTAAATGTTTTGTTTGGCTTCGAAATAAGGAGGTACTATGAGGCCAATATTTGCTAGAATGGTGCGAGAGTTTTGCAGATTAAAAGATTTACAAAATTGGCAAAAGTGAAACCCATGTCTTTAAAATTGCAGAAATATAAAAGTACATTCTTAGGCTTTCTATTGAGTAGAGCCCTTTGAAGGAAGAATAATATCACTTCTTAAGGGAAACTATGTAGGCTTCAAAATAGATGGGTCACTTCGAAACTAATATTTGTTAATTATAAGAACAAATTAAATGACAAAAGTCATGTATATTGACAAATATAGACCATGCAATTGGAATATAGAAACCCAATTTTATTGATGTGAACATCTACATTGGGAAAGCCTATTTGGCTGCATTCTTAATTTCGTAAAAATTAGGAATATACAAGATTACAAGGTCATGAAATTTTGTCTAGCAAAATTCAATAAATACATGTTCTTTTTCTAACATTTCCTCTATTCTATCTAAATTTGGCTTATCTAATTGGTGAGCCCTTATTTGGTAGAAAAGTTGTTCGGCCCTCATTTCAAATTCTGTTTGCTTCAGGGCTTTCTCCACTTCATCCATGTCATCCATCCAATACATATCATCCATATCAACATCTTCCCCATACTTTGAATCAGGCTTCTTGAAATCTTCATATTCTTCAAGAAGATTTTCTGCTTCATATTGAGTTTGGATGCGAATAGTGGGGATCTCCTCCAAAGATTCGCTAGTGGCCAAAGCATTTTTGTGCCAGTTAAACAGCAAAGGGAGCTGGTCTACAAAAGTGTGAAGTTCTGCTTGGGCCACTAGGCTAAGGTTATGGCTTCGAGAGACAGTGTCACAAGCCCATAGAAAATTCTTGTGAAAAGTGTCATCTTGAAGGACTTCGAAAGATAAATGAGAAAAGGTAACAAGCAGGGTTTGGGCTTTATACTGCTGATAAGTAGTTGGAGGAACTAGAGCCTGATAAGGAGCGAAATGCTGGCTTTCGAAGAGAGTAAGTTTTAATTCCTCAATCCAATTAGGATTAGGAAGAAGGGGAGGAGCAGTTGGGTCCCCTCTAAGAGAAGGTGGAAACTAAGGCTCATTTACACACTAGCTAGTCAGAAGAGCAAAGTTTTGCTTTTTTGGCTAAGAGTAAGGGGCTCATTCCCAAAGCTTTGATTGAGTAAGGGGTCTTTCGCACTATTTTGGTTAGCAGGGTGGAGATATACCATGCCGAAAGCAAGTTGTCTTCGAGACAACGAAGGCGGTCAAATGGAATATAGGGATATACCACAGAGCTGCATGAAGAAGGAGGAATCGCAGTGAGATCGTCAAATTCAACAAGTCTGTGATGAATTCGTTCTCTTGTTTGGGGTTGGGTTCATGTTGGCCAAGCATTCCAACCAGTAGTCCTAGTAGAAGAGAAGGCAGCTTCATCCCACGCAGAGGGTTTTGGAGCAGATGAAGAACTTCCAAGATCTATTTGGGTAAGTTTTTGGTCTAAAGGCTCATATTCTGCGAAACCCTCCATAACTTGTATAAATTGAGGAGGATGGATATGGCTAATAAATGCATGGAAGTTCTTTCAAGATTGATTATCATTATCTAAAGCCCCTTCGTATGCTTGATCAATAAAAGAGAAGGTTTGATTAGCCATCAAAGATGTATTAGCCTTTTTGTTTACACAAATAGTGGAGGTAGGGTTCAAGCACAAAAGGGAATTCAATGAAGTTCAGTGTTTTAAACATTGCTTGGAAACGATTATACTTCTAGGATAAATAATTTCCATGCACGTCCTAGGACGAGGGAAAAATGCATTAATCCACTAATATTACCAAGTATTGGCTATATTAGTGAGGTAATGTTGGCTATATATTTTGTACAGACCTATCGCAGCTTGGCTCGTGGATCAGAAGGGGCAATTTGGGGAATAAGTTGCAGTCTCCAATCATCAACAAACACATGCAACTTATAATAGTGACAATGGATCCCTGAGACATGGAAACAGTTAAGATACCCAAGGTGATGTGGCCAAAATAGTTTACAATTTAAATTGAAATTCATGAGGGAAGCCCAACCGTGGAAGTAGAATAGTGGGAGCAAACTGTTCAAAGCCATACTCACTGATCATAGAGATCACTTCAACAATTATCACCTACTTCGACGGTTATTAGCCACTTCGACGGTTATCTTTAGAGCCTATAAATAGAGGAGAGTGCTAATAATGTAGGACCTAGAACCAGATCTAGAAAACTTGTTTATTTACTTTACATTCTCCATTCCTTTAAATTCTAGTCTTTTACTTTCTTGTATTACACTTCAAATTCCTAGGAGTAGTTCTAAAGTAATTCATTGATGTAATACCCTTCAAAGCTATGGAAGTGCGAAGGTACTATTGTAAACTTTGGTTCGCTTAATGAAGTTTGATTTTTGCCACTATATTTCCTCTTTCTTTTACTTTGATTAAGTCTTCTTAATTTTCTCCTAAAAACTAAGCCACCAGTAATCCTCTTCATTGATATTAAAAGAATTTCGAAACAATTGTCTGACTAATTGGCTGGCATTTACTAATCTTTGTAAAGACTTATTGATCTTTGCTGGCACGCTCGAATTACATTTCTAACCTTCAAAATCTAAAAAAACCAACAATATATGACTAACGATTTTGTATTAGATGATTGAAAATATAAAGGAATATGGAGATTTGTGATTGGTCAAGAGTATAGCCATGTGTGCTTCTGTACCAACTAATAATTTTTTTCCATGAGTGTTCCTGTACAAACTAATATTTTTTAGTGAAATAACTTAGTGAAGTAGAGAAAAAAAAAAAACTATAAAAATATAGAGAATGCAAATGATTTTTGTGATGGGGTGAAAAGCCTCACACCCCTCCATCTTTGCATAATTTCATTTTATGTCCAACAACTTATAACTAATTCCCAACCGTACCTAACCTGGACAGAGGGATGTTGTTGTGCCAAAAGGCATAGTAGCCTGTTGTCAAGGCTCGCGGGAGTTTATCCTAAGTCTATTTTGATGATCCAAATCGTTCACATTGTATGATTTGTCGAATAGATTATCCATAAAAAAAAAAAAATCAAATTAATTGGGTATATGTAGCCCTATAACAAAAGTACATTTGATTTTTAAAAAATAAACGGTTAATATGGTTTTAATAATTTTTTTAAAAAGAAGGGTGAATTACACTAATAGTCCTTATAGTTTGGGACTTGTGTCATTTTGGTCCCTGACTTTTCAATTGTAACACATTTGACCCTGAATTTTGAATCTTGTTCCAAATAAGAACAATTGAAAATATTATTAGATTTTTCAAGGGTAAAATCATCAATTTGATAAAATATAAATTAATTTGACAAAAATAAATGTCAAACAAATATTTTTGGATTTTAAAAAATTATTTCTACCCACTAAAAATAAAATTATGTAAAATTGATAAATCTTTTAAACATTTATTTTTTTTTTTTACCAAATTAATTTTTATTATGTGTTTAGATGATGATCATATAAAATTAATTTTAAAAAATTAATCATGTAATTTTTATTAATTTTTATCAATTTTACATAATTTTATCATTGGTGGATAAAAAAAATTTTAAAAAATTTAAAATATTTTTTTGACATTTATTTTTGTCAAATTAGTTTATATTTTATTAAATTGACGATTTTGCCCTTGAAATTAAACAATGGTAACTTCAATTATCCTTATTTGGAACAAGATTCAAAATTCAAGGTCAAATGTGTCACAATTGAAAAGTCAGGGACTAAAGTGACACAAGCCCCAAACTATAGGGACTTTTTGTGTAATTTGCCCTAAAAAGAATTAGTAGTTGATCAGAGAGTTAACTTAATTTTTTTTGCAAGGACGATATACTCGACAAATTTTATAATATAAATAATTCGAATCATCAAAATAAATCTGGGATAAACTCCCACAAATCCTTCTAACTAGAGTTGTGTAAAATACTGCCAAATCCGTTAAAATCGCACCGATCCGCACTGCTCTAACCGCGGTTTAAATTTTAAAAATTATAATCCACCTACCAAACTGTTCTGCTCCGCTATAGTTAATACATATATATTTTTTAACATCTAATAAAATATCAAAATAAAAATAAACGTGAGAGAGATTTAAATATAAAATTTATTATAAATTAATAATTATATATACTTTATGTTATATATATAAAAAATATTATATAAATAAATACTATATAATTATATGATAATTAATTAAAATATTTTTCAATCCATTAATTTATCAAAAATCGCCCACATTATAATTTGTGAATTCGTTAATCTATCACTCCCATTCCATGTACTCCCTCCGTTCCAAAATATTAGTCCCTTATTTCATTTTTTATTGTCCCAAAATATTAGTCCCTCTTCAAAAATTAAGTACAAAAATAATATAAATTTTCTATTTTACCCTTCTTTTAAATTAATAAATAATATAAAAGTACAATTATGACATTGATATTCTCCAAAAATGTACTATCAAAAGAGTAATTTTGAAAAATCAATTTTTTTAAAATGTAATAATTATATTACTAAAAAAAATTAAATTTAAAAAAAAAAAATTATTATTTTAAGACAGAGGAAATATTCCTTTTAAACAACCCATACGCCACCCCACGCCAAAAGAAGGTTGATGACTTCACGGGTAATACTAGTTGTTTCCACTTGAAAAGTCACACTCTCTCTCTCTCTCTCTCTCTCTCTCTCTCTCTCTCTCTCTCTCTCTCTCTCTCTCTTTATTTCTTCTTTCTCTCTCTAAAAAAAGAAAAGAAAAGTCACAAACAACCATTCACCGCCACTCATAAAAAAATAATAAGAGTTTGTGAGGTTTGTAGAGTTTTGTAATAATGATTTGAGAATATAAGTTGTATTTTGAGTTTGTGAGGTTTAAAATTATAATTTGAATGTGAAAAATTTGTTTGGTAAAGAATTTTAAATTGAGTGGGAAATTGTTAATGTGACATTTGATATTTGATACAAAAATTTACAACTCATAACCAAACATATAACTCAAAATTAATTTAAAGCACATAAAAAAATTTTAAAAATTCAGAAAATATTTTTTAAAGCGCATATCAATTGCGCGGGAAAAAAAAAATTCACTATTCCGATTGACCTGCCGGACGACCGGTTAGGCCAAATTTGAAAAAAAAAAAAATTTGAAAACGGCTCCTCAGACAGAGTGTTTTGCACAGATTTTTGAAAATGCATTTTGAGAACTCTAACCAAACATGATGTTTGAATCAAGGTGTAGAATCATGATTACAAAACTCAACCAAACACAGCCAATAAGATTCATTCATAATTATTCAAGTAATTCGGCAGTACACATACTACTCTATAGTATTATAATTAATAAAGAAGATAAGTAAATGAAGTATTATATTAAGTAATTGAAAAATATAAGAAAATATAAATTAATTAAAAATACAAATACGTGATATTTTAAAAATAGGTTTGGCTTTTGTCCAGTCCTAGATCGAACTAGACTGTGCTATTGGGCATGTGGAGATCTATTACGGATCTCATTTTGATAATCCGAACCGTTAATATATAGAACTCATCGAGTACTATATGCCTATAAAAAATCACGTTGATTGGATATCGATAGTTATGTGATCAAATCAGTTTTGTATTAAAAAAAAAATGAAAGATGAATAAATTAATGGTTGATAAAAAACTGTTTTGATCACATAGCTGTCGATATCTGATCAACTTGATTTTTTACAAGCATATAACACTCGACGAGTTCTACACATTGAACGGTTCGAATTATCAAAACGGGACCAGTAATAAGTCTCACAGGCTTAACAACACGGTCTAATCCGATCTTGAACTGGACGAAAGCCAAACCCTTTAAAAATATTTTATAATTTCCCTAAATAAACTCACATGCACCCCACCTCTGCATAATTATTTTTGATCATTTGAATTTATTTGTAATTCCTCCTGTAAATAACCATGTTAACCACTACCCCAAATTTGCGTTTACACATAAATAAGGTTAAAATTATCAAAAGTTTTGTAAAAATTTTAAAAAAGTATTTAGTATTTTAAATTAAACTTTATTGATTAAAAAAATTATAGTACGTAATAAAATAGAGCAATGTCATACATAATTATATTTTTTATTTTATTTTCTCATTTTTAGATACAAAATAAAGGGTTCATATCAATAAATACACATAAAATCCACTAACTTGTATCTAAAAATGAAAGGAAAAAAAAAAAAAAAAGATTCTATGTATTATTTTTCAATAAAGTATAAGTGCATGCAACCTTACTATTTACCAATTCTTTCAACCAAAAAAAAAAAAAGTATTGCGATTTGTGTCTAAAAATTAGATTCATTTCTAAACTCAATAATGTGATTTTTTTTATTAAAATATCTATGTTAATTCTCTTTGTTATTTATGTAGAAAGTAAATTTAAAAAGTAAACATCCATATCATTTTTTGAAAAAAAATTAAGCAAATTTTAAATAAATGAAACAATCACAAATGGTTCGTTTGGGAAGTATGTTGACTTTTTAATTTTTTGAATTTTTTAGTTATTTTAGTCTTGAGTTAAAAAATCTCGTTTGGGAATAGCTTTTGATTTTTTTTAACATTTTTGTGATAAAAAAATATAATAATTATAAATTTGATGTGATTTTTATTTTTTGTGAATAAAAAGTTATTTTATTTTTTATGACTACTTTAGTTAAAAAAGCTCAACTTTTAACTTTCCAAACGAGCCAAAATAAATTACATTACGGATGAATTTTTTCTCATGTGATTCTAACACAAAAGAATACTTGCACCAAGTACAACAGTGAGCTCTGATGAAAAGAGAAAAAAAAAGAATATAACAATGAGCTTGTACTACACATAAAAAAAAATAAATAAATAAAATAAATAAATAAATAAATAGAACGAAAATATAATTATTTGTCCGCTACTTCTTCACTGACAGGTTATTTGGGATGTTTTAAATAAATATATTTTTTAATTTTTTATAAAATATGAGTTAAGTTTGAAATGATATGATAGGGAGGTAATGTGACTTAAATAAGATAATTTGAGGCTTTATTTGTCCTAACCTAAAAAAGTTAAAAAGTCAAAAGGTTACTATTATATTTAAATCGCATCACTTTATTTAAATCACATCACCTCTCTATCACATTATTTTAAATTCACCCAATCCATATTTCATAAAAAATTAAAAAATACACTTATTTAAATCATTCCAAACCACTCCTTAAATAGGATAGTGATTTTTTAATTTTTTGACTTTTTTAGGAAATGGCAAACCTAATGCCCTCCCAAACAAAAAATAAAAAAAATAAGACAGCATTTGATTTATCTTTTAAAACTCAACTCTATTTTTAAATTATGATTTAAATGAAACATGTTAACTAAATATATTTTTAAAATACAATTTAAAATTATTTTAAAACTCCTCTCTTTACTTTTTTATTATTATTATTAATCAATCAATCAATTATTTTTTCTCTCTCATCTCTTCTCTTTCCTCTCACATTCTTTTACATTCTATATATTAATTAATTAAAAAAAATTAAAAATCATTCTAAAATTGTTTTCAATATACATAACCAAACAAATTTTTTCTATTCAAATCATAATTCAAAAACTCGAAATTCAAAATATAATTCTCCACTTAAATCATAATTTTAACAGTAATGCTAGGTATCATGAAAAGTCTTTCATGAAAATGATCATGAAAGATTTATGACATTTGGATTACACTTACAATAAAGCAGCACACACTAATCAATGTAATCTAAGGGTCACAAATTTTTCATGATCATTTCATGAAAAAATTTTCATGATCCCTAATATTTTCCTAATTTTAAAACTAAAGTTTTTTTTGGCATTGGTTACGGTAACCAATTTTTTTATGTTGGGACCTTTTTGGCTTGCTTTTTTTTATCTTCATTTGATTTTTATTTTTGAGTTTTTTTTTACTTTTATGAAAAAAATATAAAATTATAATTTGGATGTAACATATTACCTTATCAACTTATATAATTTATTTTATCTTTTTCTATTTTTTTAATCTCGAAATATTTACCAAATGAGGACTAAACCAAACGGATCCAAGTTTCCTTCTATAAATGGATGATACACTAGAATTAGGTTACACACTCCCGGCTTGTATCCAGACTCCTCCACTCAAGCCCCAAACAAACAATGGAGAGAGACATTCACGCAGCCCTTGTACCGTTCGTCGCATTCGGCCACTTAATGCCATTTTACGAGCTGTCCATCGCCTTAGCCAAAGCCGGTATTCACGTCTCCTTCATCTCTACCCGAAACAACATTCAGAGACTCCCTCAACTCCCTCCCCATTTGTCATCCCTCATCACCTTCGTCCCCCTTTCGTGGTCGACGGTGGGCTCGAACCTTCTCCCAGAAGGTATGGAGGCCACCGTCGACATCCCCGCCGACAATGTCGAGCACTTAATGGCCGCCTTCGATCTCCTCAAACACCCCTTTAAGCAATTCGTTATTGAACAATCACCCGATTGGATCATCTCCGACTTCGTTTCTTACTGGACTGTTGATGTAGCCAAGGAGTGCCATATCCCTCTCGTCATCTTCTCTGCTTTCTCTGCCGCCACCAATGTGTTCTTCGGCCCACCGGAATATTTATCCGGTAATGGCCAGAGAAGACTGAGGTCGTCGCCGGAGGACTTGACGTCGCCGCCGTGGTGGGTCAGTTTCCGATCCTCGGTACATTATCGTCGTTATGAAGCAATCGGAGCCATTGCTGGGTTCTACACAGCAAATGCCTCGGGAATTTCGGGTGCCGAGCGAGTCGGTAGAACACTTGATGGGTGTCGAGCTGTGGCGATTCGTAGTTGCAGAGAGTTTGAAGGTGAGTATTTTGATTTGTTCGGGAAGATCATGGGTAATAAGAGGGTGATTCCGACTGGCGTTCTTCTGCCCCAAAAACCCAACAAAGCACCCATTGTCGCCGCGCATAACGGGGAGTGGAGTAAGATCTTCGAATGGCTCGACGAACAGAAACCCAAATCGGTGGTGTTTGTTGGGTTCGGAAGCGAGTGTAAACTCTCCAGAGACCAAGTTTACGAGATAGCCTCTGGGTTAGAGTCATCGGAACTGCCATTTTTGTGGGCTCTGAGAAAACCCAGTTGGGCTTCCGACGATCTCGACACTATGCCGCCGGATTTCGGTCGCCGGACCTCCGGCAGAGGCAAAGTCTGCATCGGATGGGCACCGCAGATCGAGATTCTGGCTCACCCATCAATCGGAGGATCGTTGTTTCACGCCGGTTGGGGTTCAGTGATCGAAACATTACAATTCGGGCATTGTATGGTTGTTTTGCCACTGATCGTCGATCAGCCATTGAACGCGAGGTTGTTGGTGGAGAAAGGTTTGGCAATTGAAGTGGAGAGAGGTGAAGATGGGTCGTTTTGCGGGAATGACATAGCTCTCTGTCTGAGAAAAGCTATGGCTTCCAAGAAAGGTGACGAAATGAGGACTCGGGTAGAGAAAGCTGCTGCGATTTTCAGGGATCAAAAGCTGCATCATCAGTACGTTGATGACTTTGTTGAGTACCTGAAAAATGGGAGGTGAGATTTGGGTTTTTAAAGGTCAATAAATGAAGTAACTGTTTGTTTGTGTTAATTGAACGAATGTTGTGGAGATAATGAGAAAAAGAATGAAAAATGGGAAGCAAGATTTGGGCGTTTAACGGTAAATAAATGAAGGAACCGCTGTTAGTTTGTGTGGAATGAATGTTGTGGGTAATGAGAAAAACAATTCTAACACAGTTTTTTCTTCTATTTTCAGATGAAAAATCTTGGTCTCCAATTTTTTCAATGGTATATTATTGTGATTCTCCATACAAATTAAAATTATTCATTAGATGATAATATTGTCAACTAATATTAGTATAACAAAAGTTAACTTCTTATGTGATTATTTTTAAGTAGAAGTGCAACTCAAACGGCCTCAACTCAAGCCATCCGAGTTGAGCATGAAATTTTTTAGCCTCCGTTTGGGAAGTGGGTTGGCTTTTTGGCTTTTTGGCTTTTTTGACTTTTTTAGCCTGGGCTTAAAAGTTTGGTTTGGGAAGGGCTTTTTGGCTTTTTGGCTTTTTTGAGTTTTTTTGTGAGAGAGAAGTGTAATGATTATGGGTTGGATGTGATGTTTTGTTTTTTGTGGCTAAAAAAGTCTATTTTGTCTTTTGTGGCTAAAATAGTCAAAAAAGCCCAAAAAAGTTCTTGCCAAACGGAGGCTAGACAACATATTTTTGAATTTGGAAATTTGAAGACCGGACTTTTCAAAGATATTAGGTACCCAAGCAACTCAAAATCAAATGATATATATAAATATAAAAGAATATTAAACATATATAAATTATTGACTCTTAGATATTATAATTTGAATTTTTTTTTATCATATTCATTATATATATCATATATACAAATAACACAGCACAAAACCTATTAGTTCCTTTTTGTCACTCAAAAATGGCAAAAACCCACCACAATGGCACACCATTTCCTGAGATCTCATTTCTCTCTTTTGCATAAAAAAATGTTGATAAGGTTTAATTGTAATAAATGAATTAGCCTAGCTAGAAAAGAAATCAAACTTATTGGTAGTATGGATGACAATTTGAATTTGGCCTAACGGGGACCTGACCTCCCCACCCCAATTAGAACGATTTTTTTCTGAAAAATACCCCTGACAGGTTGGGGATGGTATTCGAAATAAATCCCGGATAATTTTTTGATCAGGGATGATGATACGTTTTCCAGCCCCGGTCCCGGTCTCGGCCCTGGCCCTGTTTCCCCAAACTGAAATTACATATATACCTCTATATCTATTCATATATATATATACACCTCTATTCACCGAATCAGCGAGCAAAGAATAGAGCGAGAGAGTACCGAATCAACGAGAGAGAAAGAGAACAAAGAGAGAGAGCAGAGAGTAGAGAGAAAAACGAACCACCGAATCACTCTCTCTCTTCTCTCCGCAGCGACCATCGCCTCTTCCTCTACACCACCGCTACTATCGCAATGCTAGACTTGCTGAACCTCCATACTCCAACGTTAGTTCCATCTACTACGACAGATCTAAGCAGATCTCTCTCTCTCTCTCTCTCTACTCAGATACACAAATAATGTTGCTGATGTTGTTGTTGTTGATGTTGTTGATGATTTGTTGTTGTTGATGATGTTGATGATTTTGTTGTTTTTGTATGTAGATTTTTCGGGGTTGGAGAAACCCAATCCCCATTAGGGGGTTAGGGGGTGATGGGTTCCCCGCCGGGGATCAAGTGGCTGGGACAGGGAATTTTTTACCTTCGGAGATCGGGGACGAGAAGTGTAATCCTCAGCCCCACCCTGGCCTGTTGCCATTCCTAATTGGTAGGTCGTTTAATTCAAGCCCAGCCCAAGTTTAATTTTTTGTATTCTAGTTGGGCCTAGGCAAACAAGTTCATATTGAAAATTGGGCTTGGATAGGCGTAAATAGTTAGTCTAGCAAAATAAAACACAAAGCATATTGCGACAAAATTGATAGAAAATAAACTAACTTGCATGCGATTTCACATTATATAGAGCATATACAATAAAACATATTGTGGGTGTTGATTTCTGACCACATTGCCAAACAAATACTCCGTTGGAGAGCACCGGCAGAATCGATCTCGCCCAAACAACTTATCACAGAAAGATAAGACTCCGACGGTGGTTCGTCCACCCAGGGGCACTTCGACGATCAAGTCAATACTCAGTTATCTCTCAAAGATAGCAAGTGCTTAACTTACTAGTCAGAATACAAAAAATATACCTTAGACCCACGAGGGTGCCTTACTTTTATAGCCAGCACTAACCTAATCCCTATAGAAGCCTGGTTTCACTTGGACTCAAGCTCAATGCCTATCCTGGACCCTCAGCCAGATAAGGATAAACTCCTCAAAAGCTTTATCTTTATCCAAACTGAGATCCTCCATATGGCTCTTGTCCCTTATCCGTTCACCCCGGATTCCGGTATCTTCGCAGATAACCTCGGCCTAACCCAGATAACCTCGGCCTAACCGAGATAACCTCGACGCCATGACCAAGACACATGGCACCTCGGCTGACACTTCGGTGTCACCTTGGCCATGTGTTGCCATTCACAAAATATGACTCCACAACTGCCCCCCTAAGTTCTATTACCTTGGCATCCTGAGGTGATGGAACCTACATCGTTTGTCCACATAGCACGTCAGCTAAGACTTACTCTGTCCTTCATTGCCAAGGGCATCACACGTCGGCTCCATATGACCAAGACTGTAGTCTGCTTTACCAATGCCTAAGAACCAAGAACCAAGTTTTTCAAGTTCTTTAACCGAGATTGTCCCTCTACCCGAGGTTCTCGCTCCATTAAATCAAGAACTCCAAGAGTTCTATCTGCGTATAAGTTGTCACGCACGGTTTTCTCAACCGTTTAAGCCACGCATCATTCTTTTATTGATTCGTACCTGACACGCGCCATTAGGATGCGTCGCTTCTGCGCACGCCGCCTGACAGACACATCGTCCAAGGCATATCATTATGGTTTGCCGCCTTTTCATGTTTCTAACAAAACATCTCCCCCTCTCTTCGTCTCTTCACTTTTGAGAATTCAATTTTCAATCAAATTTTCTCTCTCTAACGCTTCTTTCCCAAATCCTCCGTTTTCGTGCTTTGAAGCTTCTACAATTTGCTCCAATCATCTCCTCCGGCGAGCATTTCGTCATCTGGCTCTGACTACTCACGCTGTCTGACTCCAGCGACCTTCAATTCGGTATCCTTTTTGTGGACGTTGCTTGGTAAGTCCTCAACTTCTTATTTACATTCCCAGCTCTGCACTATTTGTTTAATGCATCTGAATTTGCCCCATGCTCTTTGTACTGCATTCGTTAGTCTTGTGATCTTGCATTCGTAGTTGTACTCCGTTTGTATCTCCATACTTTGGTTATCACCCCATGTTTTTTAATTTATCTTATTTTTTGAATTTCATCATTTTGGGTGTCAAGCATGCTTGTTTACGACTTTGTGTTATTCAATTTGTTTCTGTGTCTATATATACACATTCATATTGCTCACATACTTAATACTTTAGCAATTTGTCACTGTTCTTGGTTTTTACACGTCTGCACACATTTACTCTATGTTCTTGAATTTTTGTTGCTTTCTTAAGTCTGAATCATGCTCTTTTTCCTGTTTTCTTGTTGTATTTTCTAGATTCTTGCCTTCAATTCTTGTTTCTGTAGACCTAGGCTTGGGATTTGCTTTAGAACTTATTATCTCTAAGAAAATTGGAACAAATTTCCCTAGATCTTGAAAAAACCCTTGCCCCAGTTCCTGTTTAGGGTTTTAACTGAGGTCTTTTAAACCCACACAAACCACTCTCTTCTGAAATCTTGCACATTTCCTCTTTAGTCGACGTCATGGGTATGTTTAGGTGGAGAGTGGACACCCCAGAAAAGCTTGAGAACTTTAGGAGAGAGTTCTCCATCCCGGCCGACATCCATCTTAGGTTGGCTGGGGAGGAGGACTCCATCATGCCCAATGACAACTTTATGCCCTTCCCAGTAGTTGCTTTTATAGAGTGTGGACTTAGGTTCCCTCTAAACATCCTTTTCTAACAAGTCCTTCATTACTACAAGCTCAACTCGATGCAACTCCTATAGAGTCATTAATGGTATCATTGCTTTAGCTAGCCGAGAAAACGCTAGGATAATACTAGCTGACATTTAATACTGTTATACCATGTGTGGCCTAAAATCAGAAAAAGACTACATCTATTACCTCAAGCCGAGATCCACTGAGTACAAACTCATTGCCAACCTCCCAGACTCCAACATAGGTGCTAGAGATGATTATTCCATCGTCTCGTACAACTGAGAGTTCTCACCTGATGATGACTTCCATCTCTACCCTTTGAGCCGAACAGTGTTTAAAGAGGGTAATGGTAAGAACCAAGTGCCACTTTACATGCTTTTAAGTCTTTCTTACTTTATTCCTTTTATATGTTCTAATGTCTGATTTTTGTACTTGCAGTTCTTCTTGAACCTCCAAAAGACTTCTGCAAAACCTTCTACCCCAGCAAGGACTTTAAGAAGCTGCTGGGTTTGCCAGTTGACCAGCGCAAAGCCCCTCTGCTGCTCAACTACATTCCAACTTACAAATCTACCTTGCCTGATGTCCCCAAGAAGAGCAAGTCCCCTCCTTCTACTACGACTCCGTAAGCTGAATCATCATCAAGGCCAGACCAGGGATCAACCTCTGGTCCTGTAAAGTAACCATCCACCTCTGCTCCGCAATTAATTCCTCCACATAATCGCTGACGTCGTTGACGAGTTCTTGTCAACACTCTTGCTGGTAGAACTCATAGCCAAAAATGCCAAAGTACTGAGGCGTCGGCTTACGATCCAGCCAACCCACCCACTGCACTACCAGCAATTCATTTCGACACCAAAGTCACTGTCACCGCCACCACCGATGAGATGGGGTGCAAACCAGCAGTTGTTGAAGACCTGCTCGCTAACATCCCCAGGGTGGTGATAGTTCAATCCTCATCCTCTCCGTCCCAACCAACCCCAAAGCCAAAACGGATGAAGAAAGCCAAGGAAAAGGCCACAATGACTCAAATCGATTCTGAGGACATTGTGCCCATCTCAAAGCTAGCTAAGGCCGAGAATAACACCCTTTTCGCCGAAAAACATCTAGCCAAGGACCTAGCATCCAAGGCCTCATCGGCCAAACAGCCGAGATCAGACCACCAAGAAGGCAGCAGCTACTCCCGAAGCATGATCCGGGTGCCCGAGATCATGCTCGACGACAGACCTCTTGCCGCTGGTGACAGTGCTGCGAACCTTGAAGTCGGCGCGGCCCTATCCACGGCAGTTCTTCTGCTCGAAGACATGAACTACATGGTCGAGTTTCATGAGTACGAGAATTTTGCTCTTATGATGCAACACTCGGTTTTGGTAATCCTTTAATTCTTATCTCTTCATAATTCTTTCTACACTTGGAAAAAAATCTTACTAATATGTTTTGCTTCTTGTAGACTATTCAGTATGCCCATTCATATGTTGTAAAAACCAAGATGATGAGGAAGGAATTGGCGAATAAGACCAAAGAAGCAGCCAAGTTCCTCTCTTCACTCAACAAGGCCGACGCCAGCAATCGCGCTTTAATGGACCAGGCCAAGGATGCCAAAGCTGCTCAAAGTCTAGCCGAGGAAAAGGCAAAAACGGCCAATGACGAAGCCAAGGCAGCAAGACCCGACCTCGAATCTACCAAGGCCAAGGTAGCTGACATGGAGGCCAAGCTTCAGGAGGCCCTTGCCATTAAGGAGGCCAAGGTAAAGGTGGCCGACAAAAAAGCCTTCGAAGAAAGGTAGGCTGCCATTTGTGATCAATACAAGCAACAAGTCAACTTGGCTTGTAATTGAGGTTATTACCTCGGTTGGACAGTGACCCTCAACAAGTTGGTTGTTTCTATAGACTCCGATCTCCGAGATATCAATTAGCTTCAAGTGCCTTTCCCACCAGAGCCCAAGAACTCCAGGGATGAAGTCGAAGATAATGCTGATGATGGTGAGGCCGACGAAGGCGAGGAGGAGGCTGTCACTAATCCCAAGTCTCCTAACCTCAATGAGCAAATAGACTTAACTCAGGATAAGGAGAATGACTTAGTTTCCAATGGCGTCTCTCTCAATCCAACTACTTCTGAGGCCGAGATCCAGTGCGCCAAGAAAAGTCTAGATCAGACTTTGCTGGAGTTAGACGCCAAGATAGCAGTTGACAAGAGTACAACACCACCAGCCAATCAAGCCAATCCTAGCACTTAGGATATTTCTTTTTTCCTTGTAATTTTTCCCTTCCTTTGTTTGTATTTTGTTTTGCCTAAACAATGTTTTAGTTTCATATTTGGCCGATGTGTCGCTCTTGTATTTTGAACAAGTAATCTTTTGTGAATGCAAGTTTCCTCATTTCCTCTAAGTGTTTGAATGTCTTTCTTTCTCTTATGTGTGTGTATTACTTTCATACTTAGAATAATTTGGCATGTCTTCAATTTATACCTTTAACTGTATAATCTCCTCAGATTAAAATACCTCAAACATAACTTCTAATTGTTTATCTTGGCCTTGACTTAACACTTGAAAACATTGTAAAAATATTTTCACAAGTGTTGTTTTAAACTTGTCACTTCACCCTCACTTGTCAAGACTTCTGTCTCTTATATTTCCTAAGTTTGGCAACCCGGTCATCTCGACAAGTACGTATGTACTTCTTGCAATATTACCTCGGCCTAACTTTAAACTTGTAAATTTTTCTGAAAATTTCAAAAAGTGTTAAGCCAACTCTAGCTTGTAAGTTTCTCCCAAGCACTTTAAACTTTTTCTTACCATTCTCCAATTCCTTGCCCCCTAATATGAACTTAAGTTTCACTTATGTCCACATTAAGTACGTATAGTTTTTGCCGAAGTTAGATTCAAACAAAGACTAGCCGAGGTTCTCAACCTTGGTTTCTTTGTTAATCTGACTGAAATGCCTGTAGTTTCATTCTAAGCTTAATTCTTCCGACATGGTAAGGTTATGCTAAACCAACTTAGTTCAACTCCATTATATGCAAGTATAATTCAACTCTGCCATATAATAAGTCTAAGTTATTCGTCATGTTTCAATCAAAAACATCGCCAACTTAGTTCAACTCTATTATATGCAAATATAATTCAACTCTGCCATACCATAAGTCTAAGTTATTCGTCATGTTTCAATCAGAAACATCGCCAAAGGACTAGTCAGTCCAATCACACAAATTTTCAAATTCTTAAAAAATCCGACTAAAAAAGAACTTTATTTCTACCTCAACTAAGAAAGTTATGACATAAATTTCGAAAAAACAAAAAAGTCTAATGATAAAAAAACTTTAAGTTGCAAGTGTTCCAAGGTCCTGGCAACTCTTTGCCTTTGCTGTCTCCAAATCGATATGCCCTATTGTCGGCGACTGAGATAATTCTATAAGGTCCCTTCCAATCTGGGCCTAGTTTGCCCTCTCTGGGATCCTTCTTGTTGCCGACCATTTTCCTCAACACAAGGTCCCCAACTTTGAATTCCCTTGGGTTAACCTTCTTGTTGTAAGCCCTAGCAAGTTGTTGCTGGTATGCCCCCAGTCGAATTGCTGCTTTCTCCCTTCTTTTTTCTAATAGGTCTAGATCTCGGGCTAGGAATGTCTCATTAGTCCCATTCTCTACTCCCTGGAATCTGATTCCTGGGATACTGACTTCTAGTGGGATGACTACTTCGGTGCCATAAGCCATGGAAAATGGGGATTCCCCAGTTGATCTTCTCGGCGTAGTCCGATATGCCCAGAGTACATTAGGCAACTCATCCACCCACTTTCACTTTGCTGCTTCCAGCCTCTTCTTGATCTCATCCAGGATTGTTTTATTGGATGTTTCTGCTTGACCATTACTTTAAGGGAAACTTGGAGTGGAGTAATAGTTCTTGATTTTGTACTTTGCACAGAAGCTTTTGATTAGCTTACTGTCAAATTGTGTACCATTATCTGCTATTATTGCCCTTGGGATCCCAAATCTGGTAATGATGTTCTTCCATATGAAGTTCTTCACATCAATATCTCGAATCTTTGCAAGGGGTTCAACTTCTACCCACTTTGTGAAGTAATCAGTTGCTACCAGCAAGAACTTCCTTTGTCCAGTTGCTTGGGGTAGTTGTCCAACAAAATCCATACCCCACTAGGTAAATGGCCAAGGGCTGGACACTGAGTTCAAATCTGCTGCTGGTTGATGTATCAAAGGTACGAACCTTTGACACTTCTCACACTTTCTGACATAGGCTTCAGCATCCTTCTGCATGTAGGGCCACCAGTACCCCTGAGTAATGGCCCTATGAGCAAGTGACCTGCCCCAAGCGTGGCTTCCACATACTTCTTCGAGTATTTCATACAAGAAGTCTTCAACTTGTGAAGGATGCACACATCTTAAAAGGGGACCAGTAAAAGACCTTCTATAGAGATGTCCTTCTGCTGTCAGACTGAACCTCGGCGACTTCAGTTTGGTCTTGTGTGCTTCTTTGCGATCATCTAGCCGCTTCCCATATCTAAGGAATACTGCTATTGCATCCATCCAACTTAGTCCCATCTCTACACACATTACTTCATACTCTGTAATCAGTGGTTCCACATTTGGGCCTGACAAATAGTCAACCATTATTGTCCTTGTCTCCCCTGATTTCATTGCACTAGCCAGGTTAGCCAAGGCATCGGCATGGCTGTTGTCATCTCGGTTAACTTGTTGTACTCGACAGTCCTGAAACAAGGCTAGTAGTCTAACAACCTCCTTAACATAGGCTATCATTCTTTCATCTCGGGCTGCATACTCGCATGTTGCTTAGTTCACAATAAGCTGGGAGTCGCAGAAGACCACTACCTGGTCAGCTTCCATTGTTGCTGCCAACTTCAATTCTGCAATCAGTGCTTCATATTCTATTTCATTGTCTGAGGCTTTAAACCCTAGTCGAATAGATTGTTCTAGCATCCGCCCATCCGGCGATACTAGCACTACTCCTGCCCCCGCTCCTTGTCAGTTTGAACTCCCATCAACAAACAGGCAAAACGAGTCACCGATGTAAATCTCGTAGGGCTTGAGTTTCTCTTTTTTCTTCTGCTCTGTTGTGGGGTTTTTCATCCCTAGTTGGGTTTCGTCTTATTCACCTGGACATCCTAAACCACGACTTACCGGAGGCCGACGTGGAATAGCACCAGGTGTGAACTCGATCATGAAGTCGGCCAGAACCTGGCCTTTGATTGTTGTTCTGGGTCTGAACTCTAAATCATATTGGCCCAATACCATTGTCCATCTGGCTACCCTGCCTGTCAGGTCTCTTTGTTGTAGCAGGGACTTCAAAGGGTGCTCAGTCAACACCACAATCTTGTGGGCTTGGAAGTAATGATTCAATTTCTTAGAAGCCATTATTAAAGCTAGTGTCAATTTCTCCAGGGGCAAGTACCTAGTCTCTACGCCTGCTAGGGTTTTACTCACATAGTAAACTGCCCTTTGTTCTCCCTTCTCTTTTCTAATTACCACTGCACTCATTGCATGCTCAGAAACTACCAAGTATAAGAAGAGTTCATCTCTAGGTACAGGATTTTAGAGAACTGGAGCTGTGGTCAAGTATTTTTTCAAGTCGGCCAAGGCGACTTCGCACTCTTTTGTCCACAAGAAATTTGTGGTCTTCTTCACTAAAGTAAAAAAAAGGTTTGCATTTGTCTGAACTTCTGCTTGTAAACCTATTTAGGGTTGCGGCCCTTCTAGTCAACATCTGTACTTGGTTTGCCGATGTTGGGCTCTTCAAGTCCACGATGGCCTTGATTTGATCTAGGCTTGCCTCAATGTCCCTTCTGGCAACCAAGTATCCCAAGAACTTACCAGACTCAACTCCAAATGCACATTTTGAAGTATTGAGTTGGAGCTGATATGTTTTTAGGATGTCAAAGATTGCCTTTAAGACGGCTAGATGATCCTCGGGTTCCTTGGTCTTCACGACCATGTCGTCGATATATACCTCCACTGTTTTGCCAATCTGATGTCTGAACATCTTGGTCACCAACCTCTGGTACGTTGCTCCTGCATTTTTCAACTCGAAAGGCATCACTTTGTAGCAATACAGCCCTTTTGGGGTGATAAATGCAGTCTTTTCTTCATTAGGGGGGTACATTGTAATTTGATGGTACCCCTTATATGCGTCCAAGAAGCTCATCCTTCTATGCCCTGAAGTGGCATCCACCAATTGATCAATTTTGGGGTGTGAGAAACTGTCTTTGGAGCAAGCCTTATTTAGGCTAGTGAAGTCCACGCAGACCCTCCACTTCCCATTCTTTTTCTTCACAACAACTGTGTTTGACAACCAAGTTGGGTAGTTTACCTCTCGAATGGCTTTGGCCTCTAACAGTTTTCCCAACTCCTCTTCTACTGCTTCAACATGCATTAATGTTGGCCTCCTTGCTCGTTGGATGACAGGTTTAGTCGACTTGTCCACATTCAGTCTATAGCAAGTGACCTTAGGGTCAATGCCAAGCATCTCACATGGTGTCCAGGCAAACACCTCAATATTTGCTCGTAAGAAGGTTTCTAACTCCCTTTCTTCCTCCTCGGCCAATCTTGAGCCGAAAAGAAAGAAACGCTCTTCATCCCCTTATTGGACTAGAATCTTCTTCAGGGCTTTCTCACTTTTCTTAGCTGGTTCTTTGCCGACGTCATCCAGGACCTCCATGTCCTCGTCTTCAATCTCGACTGTATCTGCTTCTCGTACGTTGCAGATGGATTTCATTGCTGCCATGGAGCAATTCTTCGCCTGCACCTGATCTCCTCTAATCTCCTTAATTCCTTATTCTGTTGGGAACCGCAATAGTTTGTGTAAGTTGAGGGAACAACCCTCATTACGTGCAATCACGGCCTTCCCAAGATAACGTTGTAAGGTGAGGGGGTGTCAATGACGGTAAATTCTATGCTCATCTTCCTGGTGTATGCTTGTACCTCCAAATTTATTGCCCCCAAGGGCTATGTCGGCATTCTATTAAACCCGATCATTGGACTGTTGGATTGTTCCAGATCATCTTGGTGAAGGCCAAGCTCCTTGTAACATCTGACATACATGATGTTACAAAAGCTGCTTTGGTCAATTAGAATATGCCTTACTTGGCATTCTCCAATCTTCAAGGATATCACCAGAGCATCATTATGTGGATACTACACCATGTCTAAGTCGACTTCAGTAAAGGACACCATTGGTCCCTGGCACTGGTTTGCCCTAGGCCTTTTTTGCTGGATCTGATACACATGCTGTAAGTGTTTCACCCTCTGAGTCTCCCTACATACCTCGTTCTCATTGACCTTTGAATGAATTACATTGGTCACTCAAGGTCCATCTGCTGGCGGTTGTGGTGTTGGTAGAGGTGGTGCTGCTGGTGCCTGGGGCAGCCTTGCTTATTCTTCTCTTATTCTGGCCTCATCTACTAGGTCCCTTAAGTGACCTTGTCTCACAAGGTCTTCCAAATATGTCTTTACTGCTCTGCACCCCTAAGTCAGGTGCCTATCCTCATAGTGGTAGGCATAATGCTTCCCAGGCTTCTTCCCATAAATTCACTAGGGATCTTCTCTAGTGCTCTATAGTAAGGCTGGTTTCTAATTCTTTCCAAGACTTTGTAAACCAGGATCCGGAACATTGTGGTGACTGCCTGTGCAGCCCTTAGTCCTATTTCTTGTCTATTAAAATTTGTATTGTCTCAGCCTCACTTTGGTGAGCTGTTCCTCTTCTCTTGTTTTGATGCCTTTATCCTGGCGTGTCTTTCTCCGCTCTCGCGTATTTCTCGATCCTGGCCATAAGTTCCTCCATACTTTTTGGCAATGTCTTTGCCAGTGACTTTCGAAGCAGACAGTCGTCGTTCAGGCCGTTCTTAAAAGACACGACCGCCACCTCTTGGTTGCATCCTAATTTTCGGTTAAACACCTCATAATACCTCTTGGCATAAGCCCTGAGGCTTTCATCCTCGCCAATTCTCAAAGCCATCAGGGAGTTTACCCTCAACGGCTGTAGTTTGTTTGTAACAAACCTGGCCATAAATATCTCAGCCAGGCCTTCCCAGCTTTTCACAATTCCTTTCGGCAACTTGTGAAACCAATCTGATGCGATTTCCCTAAAGGATGAGGGGAACACCTTGCAAAGAAATGGCTCGTTCCCAGTGTACAGTGCCATTGAGTTTAGGTACAAGCCGACGTGAAAGTTGAGATCAAACTTACCATCATATATTTGGAATCTCAGCATGTGGAACCTTTTCGGGGCCTCAAACTTGTCCAATTCCATCGAGAACGGTGTTCTCGGATTAATCGGAGATGTTACCTCGGCATCCTGTCGCTTCCTCTGGAGGCAATCCCTCAAATCCTTCTTAGTCCGTCCGGGAGCTTGGTTGTCAACGAATTTCAGCCTTTTTGGTGAGCTGCTCCCGGTGTCGTTGTGAGTCCTCTTGGACCTCCCTCCATTCGTCGTGTCAAAGCAAAGCTCCTTCTCTTGAACATGTCAATGTTCTTTGGCGTAGGTTTCTTTGGCACGATGTGTCTTCTGAGACTCTCCTCTGATCGATTCTCCTCGCCCGACCTCCCGTGAAGGTCGATGAGAATGCTCCATCGCCCTGTCATGCTGGGGGATTGCGGGGATTGCTTTCTGTTCCCCTTTCTAGGCATCGTTCTTGGCCGCTGGAATCGGCATGTCCTCTAATGGGAATGGTGGTTGCATGACGTTGTTCTGTATTATGAAATTGACAACCGATTGCAGGTCTGCCAATTTGTTTGTCATCCCCTTCATCTCGCTGTCCCTCCTCAGGCATCTATCTTTCCAAACCTAGAGATCGCTTTCGTTGTAATACACGCCCTAACATGCTTTCTTCGGTACGTCTCCCTCTTGGCTGACGTCTTTTTCTCTGGGATTCTTATCCCGGGGTTCTTCGTTGCAGTTGTCCTCCTCTATGTTAGGTTCGGCGTTTTTACCACTCTCACTAGGGATGTTGCCTCCAATTCTTTCTTTCTACTCGTCGTTGGCCATCTTTTCTTCTTACGTTTCTCACAGACGACACCAAATTGTGGGTGCTGATTTCTAATCACACTGCCAAATAGGTACTCAACTGGAGAGCATCGGCAGAATAGATCTCGCTCGAACAACCTGTCACAGAAAGATAAGACTCTGGCGGTGGTTCGTCTAGCCGGGGGCACTTCGACGATCAAGTCAGTACACAGTTATCCCTCAAATATAGTAATTAGTGCTTAACTCACTAGCCAGAATATAAAAAACATACCTTAGACCCACGAGGATGCCTTATTTTTATAACCAGTACTAACCTAATCCTTGTAGAAGCCTAACTTCATTTGGACTCAAACTCAATGTCTATCTTGGACTCTCAGTCAGATAAGGATAAACTTCCCAAAAGCTTTATCTTTATCCAGACTGAGATCCTCCCTATGACTCTTGTCCCTTATCCGTTCACCCCGGATTTCGGTATCTCCGCAGATAATTTTAGCCTAGCCGAGATAATCTCAGCGCCATGACCAAGACACGTGGCACCTTGGCTGACATTTCGGTGTCACATTGACCACGTATTGTCATTTACAAAATATGTCTCCACACATATTAACAACAAAATATTGTGTAAACAGAAAAATTAGCATTTAGAAGTAGCTAGTAAGAATTTTGAAGTTGCATTGTCCCTATTCAAAAATTATTTTTCCTCTCTTTGTGAATGTATTAATAAACTCAAACAATTCTAAGATGAAATTCAAAGAACTCACGTTAATCCTTTTCTAGTACTCACGAACTCCAGTTTAATTTCACAAGTTGACTTCAATATTAGCATAGGATCAATATTTATTCTAGTTATTACAATGTTAAGGAGGTCAATATGAAATGACTGAATAAGTTGACTTCAATATGAGTTTAGGATCAATATATTCTAGTTATTACAATGTTAAGGAGGCCAATATGAAATGATGGAATAGATTTTTAAAAAACTTTTAGAGTTGAGGGTAAGAGATATTGAGGGGGTGTGAAGAGATAAAATTTTTTGATAATTACTTTAAATGGGTGGAAAATTTTTAAACAGTGAAAATTATAAAAGTGTTCTAAGGGTTCGTTTGTTTTCAGAGGTAGAATAGAGTGGATTAATAGTGAGGGGATTAATAGTAAGTTGATTGTTAGTAAGGGGATTGATAGTGAGATGATTAAAAAAATTGTATTTGTTTTGATGATAGTCATTATTGTATAAATTGTTAAATTAAATAAATATAAAATAATAAAACAAATTAAATTATGATTTTTACTTAACCAAAAAAAAAAAACATTAAGCATTAACGTTGAAAAAACTATCCAAACAAAAAAAATTACAGTTGACTGGTTGATCGGCCGAAAATCCAGACAAATGACCGATAACACCCTAAACCAAACAGACTATTTTTGAACACCCCAAGGCCTGTCATAGTCTGAAGGGACTATTAATCTGGAGTCCCATAAACCAAACAAATTAATTTATGTCTACTGCTTATCACTAAGAATCCAGAGTGGACTCCTACAACGAAAAACAAACGGTGCCTAAATGTCTTGGACACATGCTTAAAATTATGTCTTGGACACATGCTTAAAATTAGGGAATGTGTGAATGATAAAAGTGGTTTTTTAAAAAGTAATTTTTCATATTTTTTATTTTTAGTAATTTTTTTCATATTCAATCAAAATATTTAAATTTTTAGATGCACCTAAAATTTAAATATTTGTGATTTTTTTTAAAAATCACTAAAGACGAAATAAAATAAAATAAAATAAAACATAGAACTAGTATATTTTTATATTTCTTGTCTTTAGTGAACATTTTTAAAGATTTTTTCATAAATATTTTTGTTGTTTGGTTTTGAATTTTTTTTTTCTAACAAACTAAAAATTAATTTAGTGATAAAATGAAGAAGGAAAAAAAAAAAAAAAAAAAAAAAGTCCAAATTGAAAGTGATATTAGACCATCTCCAACGCTATACCAAATCTGATATCAAATTTGAATTTTGATGAAAATGACACTGTTCATGGCTCCAACGGTGTACCAAATCTGATATCAAATTGAGTTTTCATCAAACATTTCATCAGATCGCGGAGGAAGTAATGAATTCATCAAAACACTGTAGCGGACACTGTTGCGGACCGTTGGAGAGGGGCCCGGGTCGACCAACCGGTTGCCCACCCGGTTGACCAACCGGTCAACCGGCAAAAGGTTCAGACAGTTCAGGAAAAAAATTCAGAAATTCAAAAAAAAAAAAAAAAAAAACATTTTTTGCCTAACCGGTCGACCGGCCGGTCGACCCACCGGTCGACCCGGAAAAAGTTCAAAAAGTTCAAAAAAAAAGTTCAAAAAATTCAAAAAAAAAAAAAAAAAAAAATATTTTTTGGTCTAACCGGTCAACCGGCCGGTCGACCGGCCGGTCGACCACCCGGTTGTCCCGGGACACATTTGGTGAAAGATGAACCGTTGGAGCGTCTGTCAAAAAATTTGGTGAAATGGGTCATTTTTGACTCAAATTTGGTGAAAAATTTGAGTCACCGTTGGAGATGCTCTTAGGTGACAGTTAAAGGGGATAAAATGATATGAGGTTATAGTTCAATGGGGTAAAATATAAATTATCCAATTGATGAAAATATATTTTAGTTGTAAAGGTCTAAATTGAAAAAAAAAAAAAAAAATTAGTAGAAAACGGGGGTTAATTGTTATATTTTTTAAAAAAAAATTAAAATTTTTCATACGTTTAATTTTTTTTAAACTAATAGTGAATTTTTTTTTTATTTTATTGAATTGATATGTTAACAAGACACAAATTGAAACCAATACAAAATGATAATACAAAATAATACACAAGTTAAACTAGTGTTGGCGAGTAATTATTTGGTGATCTCAGGCTTTGTTTGATTAATAGGATTAATAGTGAATGTATTAATAATTTTATTAATTAATGTAAGATTAGTTATCCAATTAAATTAGTGAAACAATAATTTATTATGCATTTATTTTGTTTTCTTCTTTCATACTTAAAATTATGATCTTAACTCCTCTCAATATTAAAAATTTGTCAATTCTTTTAGATTAAATGTTTGTCGTACACATAATTTAGTTAATAAAGTGTGCAATTAAATATGAAATTGTGAATTCATGGACTAACAATTCAAATCATATGCTATAATCCTACTAATCAAACAATAAGGCCTTGTTTGGTTTGACTTTGAAAGATAAGTTTTCAAAAAATATTTTGGGAAGAGAGTTTAGAAATTTTTGTAATTTGTTTGGTTGTATATTTTGAAATAGTTTTGGAGTTTGGAAATTTGAGATGATTTGATATTTTGTTGTAATTGAGTAAATGTATGTGAGAGAAAAAGTAATTGAAAATGAGAGATGAGAGAGAAAAAAGTAATTGATTGATATGTAGAAGAGAGAGAGTGATTTTAGAATTTTTTTAAGAAAAATTACAAACCAAACGAAATTTTTAAAAATTTTCTCCAAAATCTTTTTTCCAAAACCAAACCAAACAAGGCCTAAAAGTATTACTTCACAATATTTATCACTTGACACTTATCAAATTATTTCTCAAAAACACAAAAAATGTTGAATCTCACTATGTTAACCAATGAGCACCAAGTTGAAGCACTACATGGCATTGTTTCAAGAGAAAAAAATAATTTGTTAATGTTGAGATATTCTAACATAAATTTAAAAGGTTTGACTTCTTTAAAGTTGTCATCTCAACTTGAGAGAGCGTAAGTCTCGTCTGAAAACATGTTATTTTAGTATTTTTTTTATTTTTTACAAAAAAATATTTAGAAAAATAGAGAGAATAATATGACAATTTATAGTGACTTTTTGGTTAAAATGTGTAGTTGGTAAACGATGTCAGCTTGGTAGACTTATTTTAAAACCGATTTCGATAATCCGAACTCACTTTTTTTTATTTGCTAAGTAAAATATTCGTGCAAAAAATAAGATGATTAGACATTAATAGTTATATATTTGAATTATATTTATTTTAGAAATATGGACGATAGATATAATTTTAAGAATAACTATATATTTTTTACAATATAAATTTAATTAAAAAAATATAACTATCGATATCCGATTACCTTATTTTTTTTATATAAACATTATACTTAATAAATTTTAAAATATAAATAATTTGAAGGAAAATGGTTGAGACTACTAATTAGTGATAGCACTAGTGAAGCCACAGTGTTGCTGTGCCTTTTTTTTTTTCTTTTTTTTAAAATGTATGCCAACTCACTAGTAGTGCTTTAGAGCACCACTTTTAATGGTATGTATCATTGCCGTAATTTAAATTATCAAAATAAAGCCTGTCAGACTCCCCGAACCTCTTAAAGTTCTCAATATGATTAAGGGCTGGTTTGGCATATCTTAAAAAAGATAAAAAGTTAAAAAGTTACTAAAAATATTAAAAAATTATCACTATTCACAAATTAAAAATATAAAAAAAAATTATTGATGCAAAATACAAATTGTAATGTATGACACAGTGATGGGTCTGTCCCGATACAAATTACACACGGGTGCACAACAAATTTACACAGGACAGTGCTGTTCGGTCCGTGGGAGTCTATCACGGGTCCCGTTTTGATAATCTGAATCGTTGAATGTGTAGAACTCGTTAAGTACTATATGTCTATAAAAAATCATGTTGATTGAATATTGCTATCTATATGATCAAATCAGTTTTCTATAAAAAATGATTGGTGTTATAGTTTTTTTTTTTTAGAAGGTGGTTGGTATTATAATTAACAGTTGAAAAAAAAAAAAAAAACTAACACGATCAAATAGCTATCGATATCCAATCAACGTGATTTTTTACAAGCATATAATACTCAACGAGTTTTACACATCGAACGGTTTTGATTAGCAAAACGGGACCCGTGGTGTGCCCCCACGAGCCGAACAATACCGTTCAATTCAAGCCTAAAAAGGAGACAATCATTTCTCATCTCTTAACCCGCCTACTACACTGCCCAACCTGTATGGCCTACTACACTAATTTCTCCTACACGCTTATTTATATAATTTTTTAATACATATTTTTTTATAAAAATTTAAAAAATTAATTCAAACATTTATATTTTTTTTCTCGATTTTTTAACTTAAAAAAATAAAAAGACACCCACCCCACCCCACCCCACCCCAAATTGAAAATGACACTGACATAGTTTCCGATGTACCAAAAAAAAAATAATAATAATAATAATACACTGACATTGAAAATGACACTGACACAACACAGCATATCCAATGACTGTGCCCCCTGAAAACAGTAGCTGGACACCTGGAGAAACACCCATCCCCCAAAAAACATTGAATGGGTTGGTCAATGGTCTTCCCCTTCAAGTAGAGTCATGTTTATCTTTCAAACTTTGACGGTAGAGAAATTAAAACTGTTCGGAAAATTGTATAAACTTTAAATAATTTATTAATTTTTTTTATTAAATAATAGTTTAAGATATTTTAAATAAGTGTATTTTTTAATATTTTATAAAAAAAAAATAGATAAAAAAATAGAGATAGTAGTTAGAAAAGTAAAAAGAAGATGTTGATAAATGTTAATTGATATGACCCAAATAAATATATACATGTATGTAAAAAAATGTACTTTTTTAGTTGGGAGTTTTTTTGATAAATTCACTTTCTAAGAATTTTATTTCATCCAACCCATATTCTTTTTGACTATTCCATTAGGTCCTATTTGAAATAAAAAGACCACAATACCCTTTTTCATCTACTTATATTCCATTTAGTTCACATTATTTTCTTATGTTTCAATAAGTCCTATAGGTGACATAATTATCAAAATACCCCTAATGTGAATGTTCATACCGTCAATATAAATGTTCATATCGTCAATGTGTAGGGACTCGGCCCATGTCGATCCTTGTGGGTGTCCGAAAAAATTCCAGCCGGGCTAGGGCAGGCCTAACCCATTGACAATGTGAATATTCACATTGACATGTTAACATTAACATTAATAGGAGTGTAAAATTGGTCTGCGTCCCGTGGCGGCGCGAAACCCGCCCGCGGCCCATGGGCAGCCTGGGGCGGGCCCAGTCCGGCCAATGTGAATATTCACATTGACATGTTAACATTCACATTGATAAGAGTATAAAATTGGCTCATGACCCATGGGCGACAAAAGCCGCTCACAGTTGACCGGGCAGTTGACAATGTGAATATTCACATTGACATATGAACATTCACATTGATAGGAGTGTAAAATTAGCCCACGCCTCGTGGCTGCCTGAAACCCACCCACGGCCCGTGAGCTGCTGGGGCGGGCCCGGCCCGGCCTGTTGACAATGTGAATATTCACATTAACATGTTAACATTCACATTGATAAGAGTATAAAATTGGCCAGCGGCCCAAGACGGGCCCAGCTCGGCCTGTTGACAATGTGAATATTCACATTGACATGTTAACATTCACATTGATAGGAGTGTAAAATTAGCCCGTGTCTTGTGGCTGCCCAAAACCCGTCCACGGCCCGTGGGCGACTCGGGACGGGCCTGACCATTTTTTTTTCATTCTTTTTAATTTTTTCTATCAAAATTTTATTATTTTTCACAAAAAAAGACATTAGGCCTCGGCGCGGCCCGGGTCTCGGATCAATCCTTAAATGTGCCTTAACCGGGAGGATGGGCCGGGCCGGGCCGAGCTTCAAAGTGATGGCCCAAGCCCTAGCCTAGGGTCTCGGACTAGGCTCAAGCCTGGGCCCAAACGAGCCTTTCCCGGGCCGGGTTGGGTCGGCCCACGGGCCAAAAAATTAGGCCCAGGCCCTAACCCTGGCACAAGGGTATTCGGGCTTTGGATGGGCCGATGGATCGAGTCTCGGGTCGGGCCGGTGGGCCTAGGCCTAGCCTCGAGCTTAGGTCGGGCTTGGGCGGGCCTGGCCGTTTTTTTTTAATTCTTTTTAATTTTTTCTACCAAAATTTTATTATTTTTCACAAAAAAATACATTACGCCTCGGGCGGGCTGGGCCTCAGACTGAGCCTTGAATGGGCCTTAAGCGAGTCAATAGGTTGGGCCGGGCTTCAAAGTGATGACCTAAGCCCTAACTTAGGGTCTCGGGCATGCTCGGGCCCGAAACCCAAACGAGCCTGCCCCGAGCTGTGGGCGGGCTTCGGGCAGCCCACGGGTCGCGAGCCAATTTTACATTCCTATCAATGTGTATTTTAACATGTCAATGTGAATATTCACATTGTCAACGGGCTGGGCCGGGCCTACCCCGGGCCGCGGGCAAGCTTCGAGCAGCGGGCAAATATTACACTCCTATCAATGTTAATGTTAACATGTCAATGTAAATATTCACATTGTCACGGGTCAGGCCAAGCTCACCTCGGGCTGTGGTCGGGCTTTGGGCCGCCCACGGGCTGCGGGCCAATTTTACACTCTTATCAATGTGAATGCTAACATGTCAATGTGAATACTCACATTGTTAGCGGGCCGGGTCGGGCCTCCCCTGGGCCGCTGGCCAATTTTATACTCTTATCAATGTAAATGTTAACATATCAATGTAAATATCACTACAAGAAATTGCACTTTTGGCGACTACTTTTGGCGACGACGTCAATTTTTCATAGCTAAAAGTATATTTTTGGCAACACAGTGATGAATTTCGTTGGTAAGAGTAGTCCTTTAGCGACGCAATTTACTATCGTCGCTAAAAAGCCATAACATTCACTAAGCGCCAAAATTATTGATTGGGGCCAAAATTTCAAAAATTTTAGCTACGAGGCTTATTTTTTAGCAACACAATGAGCGTTGCTATTAGTGTGATTACTTTTGGCGACGACAAGTTGGCGTGGGCAAAGAGTTAAATATTTAGCGACGATAACGCTATTCGTTGGTAAAAGTTTTGCTAGTAAAATGAAGTGATTTAGTAGTTTGTGTTTTTATTATAACTTTTGAAAGAGTTTAAAATATTCTAGTTAAAATTGAAGTGATCATTGAATTAGATCACAAAATGAACCCATCAAACCCAATCATATTCTTAAGTTGAGATAGCTAATTCGAGATAATTTAAATTTTTTCAGAGAATGTGGTTAGATTATCAATTTCAATATATTTTGTTTTATTTTCAAAAACTAGTTTCAAATTTTCTTTTTCTAAAAAACTAAAAAAAAAAATTGGGTGAAAAAATAAAAAATTACTTATTACACCACTAGAAAATTGGGTATATGACATAAAACCTTTTGCGACAGCATAATTATTCGTCGCAAAAAATAATTTTTTGCAACGATTAATATCTTGTCGCCAATAATCACTTTTTGCGACGGCAATTACTGAATAAAAAGAGGGAAAAAAAGTAGTTTTTTTTTTTTTTTTGGCCATAGCCTTTGTTGTGCGGTCGTAATAGACAAAAAAAAAATAAAATAAAAATAAATAAACCCTCCTTTTTTTCAAGCCCTTGGTGCCCAAAATCCCCAAATTTTATGATATCTTGGTGCCTCTGATTTTTCTTTTCATTTTCACGCTCAACTCTCTCTCCATCTGCATCTCCATCTTCTCTCTCGCTCAACTCTCTGATGTGCGACTCAGATATGTAGAGCATCAATGTCGAAGCCACCATTGCTCATCTTAATGTCGCACAGGACCACATAGTGTCCGTCAATCGTCCATCGTCGCACATCATCGCATGGCCACCGCCGCTCACCATTGCCTCGACGACTACCACCGCCATTGATGTCACCATCGCAAACCAGCAACCATTCTCTTCTTATCTCACATTACGATCCACCATTGGGGCACTACCCCCAAGTATGTCCTTCGTATTTCGCTCTCTATCTCTCTCTCTCTCTCTCTCTCTCTCTCTCTGTGTGTATCTTTGTATCTCTATCTCTATTCCCCCAATTTCGGCCTCTAGGGTTTTTTTCGCATACCTTCAAGCAAACCCACCCCCAAATCGACCCACCCACTTTCACACCTTCTGCACTTTCTGCTTCAGCAATCTGATTGTGGATGTCTCTTCTCTTCTTACTAGTGATTATTAGTTGTCCATGGTGCAAATTCCAATCTCCGACCTCAATATTTTCTCGCCATTATATCTCTGTTTTGAACAACACCTCATGATCTGGATCCCCTATTCGATTGCCTCCAATCATACATGATTTTCTCAAGCCTCGCATTCTCAATGTTAGGTAATTAAAGTAATGTTGTGCTTGATTTCATTTGTATTTTGCTGTTATAAATTCGATTCTAGTTAGCTTTTTTGTTTCATTCTTTGCTAATTAGAAGTGTTATGATCTAATTAGACAAAAGATAAAGTTCTATTCTAGTTAGCATTTTTTGTCTAATTCTTTGTTTGATAGTTAGATGAAGTCTTATGATCTAATTAGACAAATTGACGGGTTTTCGTTTCATGTTGATATATGCATCTTATTTCAGATTCAAAGATAATTCGATTCTAGTTTTTTTTTTTTTTTTTTTTTTGTATTTATTTTTTAATTCTCTGCTAATTAGTTTTTGTTTGATCGTTAGATGAGAAGTGTTATGATTTAATTAAACAAATTGTTGTGCATTCGTTTCATGTTGATACATGCATCTCAGTTCAAATTCAATCTGCTTTCGCACCTTTGTTTGATCTTTTATTATTATTATTATTATTATTATTATTATTATTATTATTATTATTATTATATAGCTTTTCCGGAAACCTCAGTGACTTTCAATGTGAAATTGCAATGCCTGTATGTACGCTGCATTTTGATAAATTAAGGTCTGTCATCAACCTCCATGACTCTGTCGATTTCGTGTAATTATAATATATTTTTTTTGTTATTTAAGGTGTTTAAATTCATTTAATTTGATTATCTTTCATTTATTTCTTTAGCACACTCTGATGAGAATTTGGGATTAGGTTTTGGTCAGAGCAAAGTTTTTCTCGCATTCTTTAATAGGCTTTTTCGGTACTTGGAAAGAAATTAACCTTTTGCCTTTTCTTTTTGGCTTTTGGTTTACTTTTCCCGTTTGTTTGGTTGTTCAATTATTTTAATTGAACAAATAAAATTAAAAGTAATAAATCTAAATACCCAGCTGATAAAGAGTACAAACTATATAAATTACATCTTGAATTAAAGAATTTCCATTACAATAGGGACAATTTGAAAGGGCATACTCAGTTACATAGGCTTAGTGCTTTTTTATTGCATTTATTGAACTGAACTGAACCAAAACTACTTTCTATGGTTTGGTTTTGGTCTGATTTCACAGGTTGATGGTTCGATTATAGTTCTAATTTTTTTGAAACTGTAAAAAATGGTTTAGCTTCTAGTTTACTTTAAAATGGACCAATTTGATCTGTGTACACCCCTATTGTTAACTGTAAACAAGTACATATGTTCAACCTTAGATTCCAAACCAAAAATGCTATGCATTATGAAAATTTATTCTTAATTTTATTTCAAAAGTGAGTATGTGGTGTAAATTTGAAATTATTAAGATGTGAGGCTCACTTATGAAATATAGATTATTGATTATATTTTCTCAGTAATATTTTTTGAATATCTAGTACTTCTGCATTATTAGGCGTCTCTTAAGTTTAAATTTGAATTTGAAGGCCAATAAGACCTATCATAAGTCTTATTTTAACAATTTAAACCGTTCATTTTGTAGAGGGCATTTTATGTATAATCATAGTAAATTTCATTTTATAATGTTTATCTTTAAAAAATTAATTGTCTATCTTAAATAATTTATTCATCTTTCATTTTTTTCAAAGATAAGTATGACCAAAAAAAAAAAAAAAAAAGAAGTTACAATTATCAAATTAATTTTTTTTTTTCTATAAATGATATAGATGGAGAGATTTACAAAATAAAAATTTGAATTATCAAAATGAGACTAATAATGACATCTTTAAATGAGAAGTTATTGGTTAGTCTAGAGGCATCGCCACGTGGAGGTCTACATAATTGTAATTGATAAAAGAGATGAAGTCTATGATTTTATATTGAGTGATTGAGAAATATAAAGAGATATAGAAATTTATGATTAGCCTAGGACATAGTCACGTCACACCCTAGAATCAACAAATAATTTTGCCCTTTAAATTATCTCAAGTTTAAGTTTGAAATTAAAAGAAACCTAATCAATTGCTACATTGGGAGTAGAGTTCCACAACGAGCAAACCAACGCCCAAGCGTACCAAATTAATGCTCCCCCCCCACCTTAGAAGAACGCTTGACCTAGAAGGGCCTCTCTCCCACTCCCCCATTCAGCAAACCCTTTTGCGATTAGGGTTCTTAGTCCCCCGAATATGGTAAGCTCTTGATCTCTCTATACATATAAATATATATATATCGATTTCTATGTTATTTGTTTATTAAAGTTTGATTGCTTTTTAGAAGCATTGTTTTCTCATGAATTTTCTTTCTTCGCAGGCTGATTCTTCTCAAAAACGGTAATACACTCGTACTCTTACCCATGTATATGAATTTTTCGTATATGATTTGTTGGGACTTTTGATTCATGGACATGATCTTGCCTCTCTTTAATTGAAGATTGAATTTTTTTAATATAGTTATATATATTTCTCTTCATTTCTCATACAAAGAACAACGGTTTAAGGCTGGCGATATGACATTCATGACATTTGAAGGACTTCTAGGTTCTACTGACTATATTTTAAGAGGAATGCAGTGAAAATGATCTATTTTGGGTATATTTGGGTTGTTTTGTTTTTTCTAATAAACAATTTAGAATTGAGAAAAAGCTTGAAATCCCTAAAATCTCAACCTTAAATTTACCACAATGATGTGGATTGCTACATGGATTCTGTTGATTCATGTAAAATTAAATACCTTTGTAAGAATGCATGCCACGTAATTGTGGGTGACTTTATGGGTCTCAAGTAAGACTCTTGATTTATCTATGTTTTGGGTGATGGGACATTTGAACATTTCTCTAATATGTGCTTGCGGACTATCAGATATAGGGGACTCCCCTAAAAAAAAGGGCCCCTATTCTAAGAGAAGTAGCATAAGTGTTTTTTTTTTTTTTTTTTTTGAGCGTTGTTGATCCCTGTGCTGGATTACAACTTAGAGATCAGATGTTTAAATTTGTTGCTTCTTATTTATTGTAGCATAGGAATAGGAAAAAAAAAAAAAATTTGGTTTCTACTTGGCATGCTTGAAGCCTTAATTTTGTTGCTATTCTCTTTGAAGAGAGTTTATGTGTTTGTTTGCTTGTGTGGGGTTTCGAGATTTGTTCTTTCATTTGAAGAAATATTGATAGGTTGTGTAGACATATGCTGGGAACTCATTTTTTGGAACTCGGTTATTTGGGGGATCAAAAACTTAGGATAGTGACAGGCTTTTTTTACTATTTTTTCATCCTTGCTTGGAAAAAATAGATAAATAATATGGAACCATCAAATGCTGCACAACTGCATGTGTCATTTAGTGAACAGCTATATTGTTTGGGTCTAGAGATATATGAAGCAAAGGAAACCTTGGTTCTTGATGATTAGTTGACACGAAGGTCGCAGTTAAAAGTGCAAGTGTTTCGACTTTGCAAATTTTATTTTATTTTTTCTTTTAAAAAGTTAGCCACCTCTCTAGGTGTAGTCCAATTTCTTTGTCAAAACAGTAAAAATGTTAGTTATGGCATTTGCTTTGGTGAGTGAATTAGCATAGGATTTGATGAACCTGACAAGTAATAAATAAATGCATCAGTTCAAAAGCATGAATGCAAGATGATTTGGTTGAAACTTAAGAGGGTTCATGGGTTATTCGATATGATAAGTGATCTCAGCAAGTATGCAAGTTATTGAATTATTCAAAATAGAAGTGGATCCCTCATGTTTGACAATTTGAGGAACCAGATAGCTATGTTTTCACTTTTTTGTGTTCATGTCAGATCTTTGCCCCTGCTCCTTCCAGCTGTAGAGGATGGTATTTTCAGTGATAGCTGGCGTATCCGACAAAGTTCTGTAGAATTGTTGGGTGATCTCTTGTTCAAGGTATATGCTGCTCGTCCTTTTCAAAGTTAGCTTTGTGGAATTTCTTCTTGTTTTTTCCTCGACATGGTCTGTTTCTTCTAGGTTGCTGGAACCTCTGGAAAAGCGCTTCTTGAGGGTGGTAGTGATGATGAAGGAGCAAGTACTGAGGCACAAGGGCGTGCTATTATTGAGGTTCTCAGAAAAGAAAAGCGTAATGAAGTTCTTGCTGCATTATACATGGTTCGAACTAATGTGAGCTTAACGTCGCCGGTAATCTTGTCAGTCAATATAATGGATTGCTTTGTTTATTGATATTTTGCTGCCTTTTGGTTTTTGGACATGTAGACTGTAAGTGTGTTCCTCTCTCTCTCTCTCTCTCTCTCTCTCTCTCTCTCTTGTGCAGGCTGCATTACATGTGTGGAAGAGAATAGCAACAAAATTAAGGCTTCAAGCACGCCAAGTAGAAACCAAAATAATGCCAGTTTTGATGAATACTTTAATTACTTCTCTTGCATCATCATTCTCTGAAAGGAGACAGGTTTGCTATTCTTCTTGTAGTGTTTTCTAAGCTATGATAGGGTTTTGTACAATCCCAAATAATAAATTCAGTTGCTCTTGTATTTTCAGGTTGCTGGACGATCTCTTGGTGAGCTTGTTAGAAAGCTTGGGGAAAGAGTTCTACCTTTAATCATTCCAATTTTATCACGAGGGCTAAAAGACCCTAATGCTAGCAGAAGACAAGTGAGGCTTTTGACCTTTAAATTCTACTTTGTGGATCTTATTTTCTTGTTTGCATTGGGCTTGATGAGAATCTCCGAAGACATGGCTGACAAATAGGTTTCTCTTGTTTTGGCAACATTTGGTTGACTTATTGCAGAAAAAATATATGTTGGCAACATTTTCCTTTTTTCTTTTTCACTTGTTATTGTTTACATTCTTGGTGTTGTTTTAAATTAGTATGGATATCATATTTGTTTATCTTAATAAATAGCATAGCATAGGCAATGTAAATTGTAGTAGTGATCTAAGAAGCACATACACACTTCTAAAAGGGTGGCATGTCCTTGTTGACACTGACATGTCAGATCTTTCTAGACCCGGAAATGCTTCGAACAATTGGTATACACAAGTGTCCATCACTTAGGCACATATAAAAGACATTATAACTGTGAACAAAATAACATAGGATACAATGAAAAAGAAAACAATTTAGATTTATATCTATTAATCTCTCATTTTTTAATTTTTGTTTTAGTCCGCAAATCCAATTTTCTCTCTACCAACAGGGAGTATGTATTGGTCTGAGTGAAGTGATGGCCGATCTTTGGTAAGAGTCGATTGTTGAGTTTCATGGATGAGCTCATTCCTACCATCCGTACAACCCTTTGTGATAGGTTTGTTGATCAATTGCTCGATTTCTTTGGTTCACCTAATCTATTCCACTTCTCTCTAATCTTTGGTGTATGCTATATTATGTTTCTTGTATTTCTTTAATAGCATGCCCGAGGTTCGTGAGTCGGCGGGCTTAGCATTCAAACACACTTTACAAGGTGCTCTTTCCTAATGTTTTTAGTCATTTTGATTTTATTTTTAACATGGTACTCTGGAGCGTAAAAATGTATAATAAATTGCCATAATGTAGAGTGCTTGGGATTGCAAACAAGTGATGAGATTGTCCCAACACTCTTGCATGCTTTGGAGGATGATGAAACCTCGATCGCCCTTGATGGCCTCAAACAAATCTTAAAGTAAGATATTCCACTTCTTAGATTAAATCTTTGGACTTCTTGTTGTTTTTTGACTATTTTGTGGTCCTTAAATTTCTTTGCATGTTAACTTCATTAATCGGAATTTCTTTGTTTTGCCTCATATCTTGCCCAAGCTGGTCCATCATCCTCTTTAGTATGCATATAGACCTCCATTTTTGGTAAACTGATACAGTTTTTAATCCTATTTTTTTTGCTAACACCTTTGGATATGTATCCAGGGCCTTCAATGTACATGCTTTGGGAGCTCTAGCTGAGGTTGTAGGTCCTGGTTTGGACTTCCACCTCAATACTGTCGTTCCAGCTTTACTCACTACAATGGATGATGATAACATGGTATGAAACTCTATAATTATAACTTGTTTTGGTAGTACTTGTTTTTGATATCATTTTATATTTCTTGCTTTATTTTAATCCTTTTACTATGGTAATCAATAATTCTCCGGTGCTCTTTGAAAATTTAGGAAGTCCAAAATTTGGCAAAGAAGGCTGCAGAGACTGTTGTCTTAATCATTGATGAGGAAGGCATAGAACCATTGATATCAGAACTTCTTGAAGGGGTTGGTGATCATCAGGTATGTTTTTGCTGAATTTTTTGGTTAGTATTGTTTTCATCCTCTCTGTCCATCTCTCTTTTTTACTATCTAGTTCAAAGATTATGCTTCTTTAATTTCTTAAAGTGCATTCCCCTACCTGTATTACAGCCTTGCCTACTCAATGAGGAAAATGAAGTCAGACAAGGCCTTGGTATGTGCGATTTATCTTTTCTTTGAGTCGCTTCATATGATATTGATATTCATACATACACACATAAAAGTACATGTTTAAATGTTTCACAAATATTGAACTTCAGGTCAGGAGGCTTTCTGCCTGTGAAACCATGGGCTCTGCTACTACCATTTGCAGTGACAAAACTGGGACCTTAACGTTAAATCAGGTGGGTTAAATCTTTGTTACTTTGGAAACATCTAGTGCTCAATATTCCAATTCCATTGACCCATTCATAGTTTGATTTTCTGGTCATTGAGTTCTTTAATTTTTGAATGCACTTGAAGAAAGATCTTTGCCTCTTTAATCTTCTACTTCATCAGTGTATTACTTTGATTCTTTAACATGACAAAAGTAGGAAAGGTCCTAGGAAGATTATAATCAAATCAGATATTCCTATGCCTCACTGGTTTAAGTGAAAGCCAATGTTAAGTGAATATTTAAACATTTTGTTTTGTTTTGTTTTATGTATTTACTTGTATATTATTTGATTTTTTTTTGATAAAATCAAATAGCATAGAGGACTTAGTGTGAGAAGTATATATATATACATCTTTTACACTGTTAGTTAGTTTTTGACTACGTCAATGGAATAAAAAAAGTGACTCGACAATTTTCATGTTTCTGCATAACTGCTTTGTGTTTGTTTTCTTCTTTCTCATTGTCACATTCATTTTTCTGTTCTTATTAACAAGTTCTTGTGATGATCTAAACCATGTGATCAAGCTTATACCTGGCTCTTTTATTACTCTTCCTTCACTCGTTATAAATAAAATTTTGTAACTATTCTTCTATTTCAATTTCTACCTTCAGAATTTAATTATACTCTTGCACTTAGATGCTTCTCATTATTTTACTTTTATCTGAATTATGTTGATTTATTCTTCCTTGGCAGTTAATATACAGGCTTGACAACGGGGAGATACTTGTTGGACAATGTTGGGACATTGTTGACAAATAGAAGGTGACAATATTTTATCTTGCCCTACTGGTGCGCTCTCTGATGCGTGATGGAGATGAGGTAAAAAAAATCTCTAACCTTACATGCATGTGTAAATTAAATACATTCAAATGACAAGCTAATTAAGATTATATTTTGCAATAGTACTATCTGGAGGTGACCTCTCATCTGAATTATTTCACTAGTTTTACGTGTCTTGGCCAAGTGTGAAGATGTTCTTGCATAAATTTGTAATTGTTAACAAAGATTAAACATGCAAAAAGAGAGGAGAAGAGCTCTATTAATGCATTCGTCATTGTATTCCACATGTTGTTTACCATGCAAGATGTCACCCGCTATTCACGAAAATCCTTACGAGTCCTCGAGTGTAGGCGAGCCTATAAATCCTAGTGCATGGAGGTTCTGAGCTCTAATTTTGTTCTTTGGATTACATTTTTTGAACACAAGAAGTATGGCACGTTTTCTTTTTCATCTTAACATTGGTTTTTCAATATAGTTGGAGATTCAAGATGCCCCATATCGACACTTGGTGGCAAGCGAGAGTGGCTTTATGGTAGGTTTTTCCCTCCCTTCTTCTCGGTATATCTCGGCTCTTGAAACAATTTCTTTTACGCATATTACTATGTTCTAGCTCCGATAAAATACAGATGGGGAACTACTGAACTCAATCACTTGCTGTAATGAAATTATAATCTGGGAATTGACTCAATGATCAGATCATAGATTTTAAGTTCAAAACCCTTGCTCAGTCCCAATTTGACCGGAATAGATCTACTAATTCTTTGGTTCCAAGTAGTAGGACGTATCTTGAACTAAAAATGCACCCTAAAAGCTAAAAAAAAAGGTTTTTATTTCTCATCTGAGTGAAATGATTCGACTTTGTTTCATATTTCAGTGCACCAGTCACATTCTAAAGCAGTGAAGAGAGCCATCAGTGAACATTGTAGTGTATGGACAATCTCAATGCTTAGTTACTTTTACTGTTTCCAGTGCATTGGTATATGGTTAGATTGGTAAACATTGTGGTGTACTTGAATTGAGTGTTTTATATAACTCACGCTCCTAGTGTAAACATAATGACCCGATGAATTAGTTTGAATTTTTACTTAACATTGTCGATGGCTTAAAAGTTACTAAGAATTGTATAGTTTTGAGGGTGTTTGAACAATTGATGGATGACAAACATGGTAAACCGATTTACGAGCATTTTGTATAGTTTTGTTCTTTGGTTTTGTTTGATTTGTTTTAGAATGTTACGGTAAATGAGGTAAAGCTAACTGCGTCAATTCTGATTTGGTTATATGATTTTGTTTGGGTTCTTTGAGTTGAAATGGTTTTACGACGGTGATGATCTGTGTTGAATCGGTTTGTTGATCTCGCTATACTAATCTGCTATTCTTCTAGTCTTCTTTGTGATGTTCTTCTTTATTCTTTGAGATCTTTGTGGTGATGCTCTTGTGATGGTGATTATTACGATGAGGTGTTGCGGTGTTGTTGTTGGATGTTTCTTTGGTGTTGTTGATGTTTGGAAGGGTGCGGGACTTTTTGTCCAATCTGTAATAGATCGAGTTTTTCATTAATGGGGGTTGTCATTAGGTGTAAGTTAAGACAGCTTGGTGTTTTGGATGGAAGGGTATGGAGGGGGTATTTTGTGTGATTTCATATCAATGTTATTAGTTTGTTATAGTAGTGCCTGAGGGATGCCTCTTGTAAAACTGTAAATCTTTTAAAAATTTATTAATGAGTTTCAATTATTTTTGCCGCTGCAAATTTGTCGTTGTTAAAAAGTAAAGCTTTCTCGACAAATAACTTGTTGGTAAATGTGTAGCCAAAAGTTTATTTTTGACCACTCATACTGTATTGCTAAAAGTGTATTTTTTGCCAATGCCAATTTGTCGTTGCCAAAACTAAAGCTTTATCGACAACCAAATCGTTGGCAAATGGTAACATTTACCGACGTAAATGTGTCGCTAAAAGTTACTTTTCCCCACTGATATTGTGTTGGTAGAAGTGTATTTTTTGCCAATGCCAGTTTGTCGTTACCAAAAGTAAAGCTTTAGCGACAAACAAATCGTCGGCAAATGGCAACATTTACCGACGTATATGTGTCGCCAAAAGTTTACTTTTGCCGACGCATATGTTGTTGCTAAAAGTATATTTTTTGCCCATGCAAATTTGTGTCGCGAAAAGTGCCACACAATCATCATATTTGAATGACTTTTACCAACGCAAGGTAAATTGCCAACGATGGATGGAGGCTTTTAGCAACGATTATGTTCGTCGCTAAATGTATTACTTTTACCAACGCAATGATAATTTCGTCGGCAAAAACTTTTGCCAACTCACTTTTGCCTACGGGTTGCCAACGTAGCTTTGTGTGTCGGCAAAACTCTTTGCCAACGAATTTTCCCTTTTAGCAACATATTTTGTTGCGTTGCGAAAAATGCAATTTCTTGTAGTGTATTCACATTATCAACAGGCCAGACCGGGCCCACCTCGGGCCACGGACAGGTTTCGGGCAACCACGAGGCGCGGGCTAATTTTACACTCCTATCAATGTGAATGTTAACATGTCAATGTGAATATTCACATTGTCAACAGGCCGCGGGCGGGTTTTTGGCCGCCCATGGGCCGCAGGCCAATTTTATACTCTTATCAATGTGAATGTTAACATGTCAATATGAATATTCACATTGTCAATGGGCCGGACCGGGCCGGCCTAGGGATGCCCATGGGCCGCGGGCGGGTTTCGCGCCGCCACGGGGACGCGGGCCAATTTTACACTCCTATTAATGTGAATGTTAACATGTCAATGTAAATATTTACATTATTAACGGGCCGGGCCCGCCCCGGTTCGGAGGCGGGTTTTGGGCCGCCCACGGGCCAATTTTACATTCCTACTAATGTGAATTTTAAAATATGAATGTTCACATCATAAAATTGCTAACCGTTCAAAAAATATTTATAAGGGTATCAAAATTAAATATAAGGGCATAATTGTCCAAGAAAATAGTGTAAATCAAGAAAAATGACTTTATGGAGTAAAACTATACATACATGGGACTAAATGGGTTAAAAAATTTCTTCATGGACTTCTTGAGTTAAAACACTTCTAAATGGGATTTATCAATAAAAATCACTTTTTAGTTCTTCCCAAACACCTACTAAATCTTTCATATGGGTATGAGATTTATACAAACCCACATATGTGTAGGTCTCACATCCATATGAAAAGTTTGATAAAAACTTTGATAAATTATTTGGAGTACCTAACATTTATTTTTTTATTATCATTTATTTTTTTGTTGAGTTTTAGTTAGGTTAATTATATTTTTAAATTTTATAATTTTATTAAAATTTTACCTTAATTTTTATTATTTCAAATTAAACAATTCGATCTCTAAATTTTACAAAAAATAAATAAATAGAAAGTTCAAAAATAAATATCAATGTCAAGGAAAACTTTATGAGTTTCACTTTTAATATACTAGCAAAGTTTTTCAATAATTTGTAAATATTTTCCCTACCTTTCACTTAAATGATATTTTTTCTATTTTAAATTTAGTTTTTGATTAATCATTCTTTTAATGATTTTGGAACACTTCTCATTAAGATATACACGTAGAAAAAATTAATTAAAATTTAAACAAAATGATTGAATTGAAAGGGAGAAGAAGAAAGAGAGGAGGAAGAAGAAGAAATGGAAGAAAGTTGGCCAGAGATGGCACTAGCAAGGAGGGTAATGGTCGTGAACCTTTGCTGTAGCCACTCTCTCTGTCTTTCTCTCTCATCGGATTTACTGAACTGAAACATAGAACTTTTTTTCTTCACCAAAACATCGTCGTCTTGGTGAAGTGTTATCTCAACCCTTCATTTTAAAACTGGGATAGGCAACGTTTTTGTCAAGACCTAAACCCGCCCCTATGGGTTCAAGATCAGAATCGCCAAGAATCCGTGATTACCAAAGGCACCTTAACGAATAACAAGATGTCTGATACGAGTTGGCGGAAGCCAAAACAGTAAATGAAAGATGTCCAATGAGCTGTGACAGTCTGTATGCAAAAAGATGTCCAATGAGCTGTGACAATTTCTCGATTTCTAGAACCCAGGCTTCGGCCTTTAATGGTTCAAGGCCTCCTTGAAATGACGGCGGTTTCATCTTACTGAACTTTTGTGTTAGAGTAATTATATCATCATTAACATTCTGCTCAGGTTGAACTGGAGGATGTGGGAGCTGTTGGTTCTGTTGTAGCCTCAAGGCCTCAGTCAACAGTTCAACTGTTCTTTCTAATCTTGCCATTCTGGCATCAGATGATTCTATTTCATTGGCAGTTCTTGCATTGTCCATTTCACTATAGGCAATTATGGCAATAATAAACATAGGCAGTTGCAGACTTTAAACATATTAACACATTAGCACATATATTCATGTCATGGCCACACACACTTTTCATGCTCATGCAATGCCCTAATTACTTTTCTAGGACATCCTATAGCTCATTTAGACACGTGTGTGCGGTATAACTCGTGGTTTAGTATTGCTTTGATACCATTCTGTCACGACCCAAACTTGCCCCTATGGGTTCAAGATCAGAATCGCCAAGAATCCGTGATTACCAAGGCCCGCTAATAAAGAATACTGATGGGTCATGGCGGAAGCCAAAACAGTAAATGAAAGATGTCCAATGAGCTATGACAGTCTGTATGCAAAAAGACTTATCATAACACATTCGCATTCGGAACAAAAGCAGTATGTACATACTTCATATACAGGCATTCAGGTTAGGGACCAAATCCCTACCATAACAGTACAATACAAGTCTATACAGTATTACAAAACAGAGATAGAAGGGTGAACTAAGACACCCCAAACGAGCCTAAGCTTGAACGCACTTGGAACCTCGCAGTGAAGCACGTTGGTTGGCTTGACAAAAAGGGAGTTTAACCCAATGCTCCTAGCTCCGATCCGGTGCTTGGAAACCTACATATATATATATATATATAAACAGTGAGCTAAAGCCCAGTGAATAACAACTGTGTAAAGAGGTTAAGAATGAATGTCCTTTCAGTCATTAACCAGTCATATCAGTCATTTAGAAACCATAGCAGTTATAAGTGGTATATCCAATAGCAAAACAGTACAGTAGGTCTTAACAGACCGAACAGTCAGTTGATGGCTATCATAATAGTAAACAGTAGTGGTTCCAACATGGAAACCGACAGAGATCTCTGTAACAGTAGTAGTAACAGTACAGTAACAGTAATTTGCTATGGATACCACGAATACAATTTACAAATAGGACAAACATTCATTTATTAAACGATAACGTTTTAGTAAACAAAACAGTTGATCATTCATAAAATATTCATAATTGAACATATCTTTACAACATTGTTACTCACAGAGCACTGGGCTATTGTAGACACCTCATTTTTTATCGTCCTTAAGACTTTGGCATTACTGATGATTTACTTGGTAGTAAAAGGTGTACAGGGCAAAGGTTCAATTTCTTCGGCAATGAGAGAGTCAAATCCCAACTTCATACCCCTTTTGGACCAAAACAATCTTGATCAAAAGATTTTAGATCTTAAAACCCTCTCTTTCAAAATGTTTTGAAAATAAAGTTCCTACGATGTTCCGACGCTCGCAAATGCTGCGCTTTTCGATAAACCGAGCAAGGACAAAGTGGAGAATAAATGAAAGAGAGATGAAATCTTTGAAAAATATTTCAAAACACTTTGTTTAGGGGTTTGAAGTTGAAGAAAAGAGGAAAGGAAAAGAGAAAACTAGTTTGGGAGAAGTTCGGCATGAATCCGGGTAGAAGAGGGTCGAGCAGCCCTCGCTGAATCGGGCTTATTCATCTGCGTACTTGGATTTTAGCTATGAGTCCACCACCATTGGAAAGCTTACTTCTGGGGCTTCATTTGCACTCAAGAATCTCCTAAAGCCAAGTCCGGGTGGGGGAGATATGATTGGTTAAAGTTGGGCATCATCCCGGTTGGATCGAATCTGTGCGGCTTAACCAAAAAGGGCATAACTTTTTGCACAGGAAGAATTTTAATGCAAGGTTTGCGCCATTGGAAAGCTAACTTCCGGGGCTTCAATATGGACACCCACTGGCCACTTTTTGACCTTGGAAGCCACCTATCGGCCATCTATTTAGCCGGTCGGCCAGAAAAAATAGCAGGCCGACCATTTATTGTGCCGACCGGCCATTTATTTGGCCGATGGCCTCCTTTCATGGCCGGTTTTACCCTTTTGCACCCTTTAGGAATGGTGCATGCCAGCTGTGCCAGCTGGGATGCACAAACCCTCTCCCCCGTGCATATGTGTGGCTATTTTGAACCTTTGACCCCTTTTGATCCAAACCTTTTGCACCCTTTGATCAAGCTTCTTGAGAAAGCTTAACCCTTTGTCAAAGCTTCCCCAAGAAGCTTGTACCCTTGCCTTAGCTTCTCTAGGAAGCCTTGGCCCCCTTTACCCCTCTCACTTGGCTTCTCTTGTAAGCTTTAAGCTTTCCTTTGCCTATATAAGGAGACTAACCCTCTCCTTTGTTTGGTTCAGAAAAAAACCAGAGCTATACACATATATATCTGATATATATCACCCTCTCTCTCTATATATCTCTCTCTCTCTCTTCATTTTGTGTGTGTTTGAGGGCCTAAAGTGTGTGTTTGTTTTTAGTTTTGCACTAAAACACATAGCATTACACCTTACTTTGACTTTGAGAGACATTGAGGGTTTGTTCTTGAGGTTTTGGACTGATTTTGGTCAGAAGAGAGTGACTGGACCTGCTGTTCTTGAAGTGTTCTTCAAGGGTAACACTTTTGCTTTATTTTTCCCAATCTTACATTAGCTTTTGACCTGTCTTGCATGCTGATTTAAGCTTTGTGTATAACTGAAAAAAGTCTTATTTTTAGCTCCTTTTTGAGTTTGTTCAAGAACACTTTTGTGTTTGGGGTTGTCTACCCCCTCCTAGGCCTTGTTTGGCCTCACTTTTGTGCATTTTTGGTGAGCTCCAGGACCACCTTGTTTGGGCCTCCTCACCACTGAAATCTTGAGGGATTTTAGTGGTGAGGATGGTGTCTTAAGGTCCTAAGAAGGAGAGGGCCATCCCCTCTCCTTATTGTCTTGATTACTTGCATTTTTGGCCTTACAAAGGGGCCTATATTTGCACACTTCTTGAGCTCGGTTCAGGCATTTTTTAGTGGGTTTTAGGACCTCCATAACCCATTTCCAAAGTTATTTTTGCCATGTTAAGTGTCCTTGTTGCATGTGTGGAGTAACCCCCTTATTGGCCTTTCAAAGGAACGCACCATTCTTGCATGCATGGACCTTATTTCCATGGGTTTTTGGGGTTTATTTGACATACCATGTTACTGTTTTGGGCTGGTTTGGTGACCTCTCTTGTGCTTTATATACATGTAATGTAAACCATGCCTACTATCTCATATTGCATGATGTTTTGGCCAAGCATGCTAGCTTATTTTGGTTACACCTCATACATGTTTTAGCATTATTTTGGGCTGTATAGGGACTGTTTGGGGCTAGTTTCATCATTCGAGCATCGCTTTGCATGTTTATAGTGTATTGCATTTCACTAGCTTTAGTGCTTGAGTCCTTAACAATGCGTTACATGAGTGTTTGCATGCTTTGGAGTCATTTTAGGGTCATTTTGTATGCATGCTTTGGAGTCATTTTAGGGTCATTTTTACGTGTGCCTCCTCATTAGCATAGGCACGTGTGCCTCCTCACTAGCATTGGCACGTGTGCCTCATTCGCATAGGCACGTGTGCCTCATTTTCGCATCGGCACGTGTGCCTCATTCTCATTGGCACGTGTGCCCCATTTTCATTGGCACGTGTGCCTCCTCATTTTTATTGGCACGTGTGCCTCGTTTTCATCGACACGTGTGCCTCCTCATTTTCAGTGGCATGTGTGCCCCATCTTCATCGACACGTGTGCCTCCCCATTTCCATTGGCACGTGTGCCTCATTCTCATCGGCACGTGTGCCTCATTTGCTTCAGCATGCGTGCCTCATTTGCATTGTCTTACATCCTCCTTTTTATACACATTGCGTGCACGTGTGCATTGCTTTACTGATATGTGTTCAAGTTCCTTTTTATACACATTGCGTGCACGTGTGCATTACTTTACTGATATGTGTTCAAGTTCCTTTTTATACACATTGCGTGCACGTGTGCATTGCTTTACTGATATGTGTTCAAGTTCCCTTTTATACACATTGCGTGCACGTGTGCATTGCTTTACTGATATGTGTTCAAGTTCCTTTTTATACACATTGCGTGCACGTGTGCATTGCTTTACTGATATGTGATCAAGGTCCTTTTTATACACATTGCGTGCGTGTGCATTGCTTCTTGATATGTGTTCAAGTTCCCTTTTATACACATTGCGTGCACGTGTGCATTGCTTTACTTATATGTGTTCAAGTTCCTTTTTATACACATTGCGTGCACGTGTGCATTGCTTTACTGATATGTGTTCAAGTTCCTTTTCATACACATTGCGTGCACGTGTGCATTGCTTTACTGATATGTGTTCAAGTTCCTTTTTATACACATTGCGTGCACGTGTGCATTGCTTTACTTACATGTGTTCAAGTTTCTTTTATATACACATTGCGTGCATGCGTGCATTGCTTTACTCACATGTGTTCAATCCCACCATGTTGCTAACAACATTGTACCTGTTAAGTTTGTTTTCTTTTCAGGCACGATATTGTATGTACGGTTCATTTGAGGCCGGTGCAACCGGACGAGCCGCACAGGTATTGTATCCTTCGAGTGAGACGTATCGAGAATTGCATAATTCTCTTACATCCTTTCTGCATTGTAGTGTAGTTTGGTGTATGCTAGCTTAAAACTGTTGCATGTGTGCTTCGTTACAGCTTTCTTTGCATGATCATAAGTTATGCTCGGCTTCTTGCATTGTCTTGCATTTTGCCCCTGCCTTCGGGCGCATACCTTGTTTGTCGTGCATGTTTGTCCAAGTCTTTGGCCTTGTCAAAAATGGGTCGTCTCTGGGCTTTGACATTCACTCCCGTCATTGTTATGACTTTCGAGTTCTGTCAAAGAGGGCAGCAAATAGACACCCATTTTTACCGTCCTCAAGACTTGGACATCACCGCTGAACACTCGGTGATTATCCATGTTTGTGTTTGTTTGGAGTTCGGAGTTCTCGGCTCGCGCCTTGCCTCGGGATCTCCGAACTCAACTGCTTTTTAATGCTGGTTTTGCACCAAACACTTGTGTTTTGCCTTAGAGGCAGGAATGCCTTGTGAGACATCCCCACACCGGCACTAGCTAGAGGCCACTGGTGGTTTTTGTTGCCACTGCAATATATATTGCCCGGCCGGCACTCTTTGTTGCGGTCGGCGATCATTTTGTCAAAATGACATTTTTGGCTAGCCGACTACTGTTCATCTGCTTTTTCAGATATTTTTGGACAGCTGTTTGGCATTTGCTTCCCCTCCATACACGTGTATGGAGGGATGCCCCTCTTGTTTTCTTACTAGTTAAGCATTACAAGATTGCCTCCTCTATAAGAGGAGGCTTTCTCTCCTTGGTTCTAGGGTTAGAGAAGTTGGAGAAGAGAGTGAGAAGCCTCTGGTTTTAGGGTTTGGATTAGTGTATCTAACCTATATCTATATCTCTCCCTCTCTTGCCATTGTGTGTGTTTTAGGCTTAGTTTTGTGCATAAACACCTACCATCACACTATCCTCTTGGAACTGAGGTTCTTGAGGCTTGTTCTTGATATTTTTGACTGGATTGGAGCTTAAGGAGGCAACAAGAACACCCTTTGTGAAGAAGGTCAACAAGGGTAAGAAACTAGTCTTTTTTACCCCATTTTTGCATCCTATTTCTACCTATCTTAGAGCTATTTTTGTGTTTAGTGTATAACATAAAAAAGTTCTATTTTTAGGCCCTGTTGATTGTTTGTTAAGAGTGTTTTGTGGTTTGGGTGTGTTTGACCACCCTTAGGCCTTGAAAGGCCTCATTTTGTGCTATTTTGTGCAAGTTTCGAGACTTTGGTGTTTGGGCCTCTTCACCACTGAAATCTTGAGGGATTTCAGTGGTGGAGATGGTGCCTTGAAGTCTCCAAAAGGGGAGGGCCACCCCCTCTCCTTGTTGTCCTTGAAAGGGACCATTTTTGGTCTCTTAAGGAAGCCTTTGCTAGAGTGTGTGTTGAGCATGCCATGGCTGTATTTATGCTTATATTGCCATGTTATAACTTTGTGTTAAGTTGGTTTTGGTACTCCATTCATGTTTAGTGTAGTTGCCATGTAATGCCTTGTAATTCCCTTAACATGTCTTAGGTTGTTAGCCTTTATTCGAGCATGTTTTAGGCTTAGACTTATGAATGTTTTGTGCTTATTTTGCCATCCTTTAGGTCTGTCCATAGTTGTTTGGGTTGATTTTGGCATGCTTAATATAGCTCCTTTGCATTTGTGGATTGCCGGGCTTGTATGCCTCAAGTATGCGAATGTGTAGCTTGTGTTGCTTGCATCATTTTGGTGGTTTGGAACCACCCAACATGTAATTTCAGTTCCTTCGGTATGCTCATATGCTTGCCTTAGTTGCCTCTTTATTGCTTTGAAAGCATGTGTTGTATGCCCTATGTTTTGACCATAGTGCATGCCTTTGAATTCAAACCATTTAGACGCCATCTAAGTGGTCCTTTGGGCTTGATTTTGTGTGCTAAAACTCTGATTTTAGTTGCTTAAGTCTTGCCATGTTAGGTCTTGTCAAGTGTAGTTCAATGCCTCTTGGCTTGCCTCAAATACTTGGGCCATTTGCATGCTTTTTGTTGGTCTTGTTTGAGTTGGTTTGGCACCTCTTATAACATGATTTTAGAGCTTAACTTGCATGCTAATTGTTCATATTTGTCCCCTTTTAAATGTGTTTAAAAGTTGCCCCATTATGCTTCAAGTTTTGGACCATGATTGCATGCATGTGTGTGTGCATTTTGGCCTTCGTTTTTAGGCACTTTGGCCACTGATTTTAGGCCTATTTGGAGTTGCCTAAGTCATGTTTAAGTCCACCCCTTTGCTTGGTTTGCATGCTTGCCTTGTTTGTGTGTTTGCATAATAGCATTCTTGTTTGCATCCCATGTTGCATACTAGTTGACATGTTTAGGATTGCACACATAGACATGCATGCCTTGTCCCTTGATTTGGTGATGGGGATTGGGCTCTTTGTTGTTTGCATTGCATTTCATTTGACATGAAAGTGCACACTTGATTCTTTGGGCCATCATGCGTGGAAATGCGTGATTGGTGGCCCGAGAATCGAGGCACATCCTCCTTTGAGTCACAAACATGATAAGGAATGTGTTTGGTGCATACATTGCTTGAATTGAGCTGCCATGCTAGTTTTGCCCTCTACTGCTATGAGTTGCAGGTTCTGCAGGAACTTATTGCCGGCCGGCAGTATTTAGTGCCGACCGGCAGTCAATCTATGGCCGGTGGATCTATTTTGTGCCGGTGACCACAAATTCACTGCCGGTGATCATTCTACTTAGCCGATGGTATCCCCTAGTGTCCTGAGAGGCATTTTTGAGACTTTGGCAGCCCTCAGAGGAGCAGAGCAGGGAAAACAGAGGCAGGCTAGGCATGGCAGTGCAATTCCGGGCGGAATCCGAGCGCGCATGCATCTGAGCCCTCGCCCCGAGGCGGTTTACTGTTTTTCTTAGAATAATTAATTTGTTAATTTAATTAATTTGTAATATTTAATTAGCTTGCGTAGTTAATTAATTTATATATTCTTTTGGTCCCTCCGAGCGAGGGCGAATCTGTAATAAGTGTGGGTGAGTGGTGTGCATGTCTTCCAACCCCACGTCTTTCTTCCCTTTTATTTACCTGCTTATGATGGTAGATTAGGGCACGTTTATTTTAGCATACCTTATGCCATGCATGCGTGCATCCATGCATTTGTTGACATGCACCGGGCTCGGTACATCATACAAACCGCATCGTATCTTCAAACCTAACTTGAATACGTGCATCAAATGATTGCATTTCACATGCCATTTTAGGGTTAGCCGAGCCTACTCTAGATTGCATCTTCGCATGTGTTGCATTAGTCACTTGACATGAACTAGGGCATGCATTTTTGCTAACTAGTTTTTTGTTTTGTACAGTCCGATGTAAGTATTTATGCTTTAGCATCTCGCATGCGTGTGAATGTTAACATGACAGTATGATTACCATGTGGCTAAATGCTTATATGAGATAAACTGTTTGAATGCCTGTGGGTGGAGGTTGGATTGCTTGAGTTGGAAAATTCGTTGAAATCCGTGTTTTAGCCTACTTGCGAGTAGCAAATTCCAAAGCCTTTTCAAAACGAACGGATATGCAATGTTTATTTCCAAATTAGGCAATCTAGTCTATACTTGTTTGCTGCGCGCATAACATAGTAATTCTAGGCTAATAACCGGAATAAGAACGCATAACGTTTTCAAAATCGGATATCACGGTTAGTAGAGGCCAGTCTTCGGACCGGGCGAAAAGGGGTGCTCATAGCTGACCTTCCTCGATCGTACCCAAGCTCCCGAGCCAAGACAACTTTGGTGATGACGGACACGTGGCCTTCGGCACCGAGTCAGGGTTTCCTAAATTTCCCATTTTAAAATATTTAGGTGGCGACTCTGTATCTGGCAAAGCAGTCCATGTTTGGCACTACTTTTCAAAAAAATCTGTTTTCTTAAATGATTTGTCAGAGTTGGACTCTTTGGTTCAGATTACGAACCGCAACAAACAAACAAAATAGGGGAGTCTGAACAGTAGCAGTCGAGGTCCCTCGCGGGGCGCTGTCTACAGTTTCTGGCGACTCTGTTGGGGATTTTTAGAGAGCTTGACTCGAACTCGTGACATCCTGTTTTGACTACACTTATGTGTTTCTTTGCATTGCATGTGCATTGGTGCGCCTAGGACACCGTGTTGGCCATCTGCTATTCCTAAGCGGTTTGCTGGAGGCTTGTCTTGTCAAGGCATGTCCATAAGGCTGACCGGTTGGGGGCTCTGCCAGTATGGGAACACAAACCCCGGTTTTACCGGGGTACCTTTTTGACCATTCGACCTAGTGCATATTCGGATCCGTAGTGACCATTCCAAACTAGGATAGGTTGCTTACCCGATATAGGTTGTTTGAAGCCGCTGTGTGCGTAGTGAAACCCTAGCTCCTGACAAAATAGGACAGGGAAACCATACCCCAACATAGGGGTGTGTTGGCTCTCTTTTACCTGTTATGTGCTTTTAGAGTGTATCTTTGCAGGGAACGCATATATCAGTTTGCAAGTTTGGGTATCTGGCCTGCGGGCACCAAGATCGATGTTGTTTGAAATTAGTTATGTCCGAGGGTGTCGATCCGATTTGAATAGTGATTACGGGAAAAGTGTTGATGAGAAGTCTGATTGTCCGGCTACACCCATGTTTGATCTGTTTGGGGCTGAAATACTACTTGTTTTCCGTTTCAGTTCACAGATTTAGAGGGTTGATCCAGAACAGTTAGTGTCTTCTCCTCGCTGAGGCAGGATTGAGCATGACGCAGAATTCAGAAGAGATCGTGGTCATGACGGCCGCGTTGAGTCAAGGAATTACCCCGCAGGGTGAGACTACTGTTGACATCGCATCCACCTGTAACTGCCGCACATCCAATTTGGACCCCTTAACTATATCAGGCTCGCGAGCCTACTACATTTGAACTAATGGGAATGATAGGTGATCTTCAAAGATCCGTGGCAGATCTCGCTTATGGGATGTCTGTTTCCCCACCAGCCGCACCATATCTTGGGAGGCTTTATACCCCGAGCCCCTCTTGGGGCCGAATTGTAATTGAACTTCGATAGCAGGAGATGGTCTCGGCTATAACGCAGCGCATCAAACCAAACTCTAGATCGGTGAGGCGAGACAAAAGGCAAGATGAAGGCGGAATCGACCCTATCAAACAACTTTGTAGGCGATGAGGCTTTAAGCCGGGGAATGAACAAATGTGAGATATCATGATTATGTCAAAAAGTGGAGGATGCTTTCCCACTCACTTTGAGGGCAATTCCAGTCAATCAGAGAATCGGGATAGGCCTCGTCATGCCAAAACAGTTCTTCCCGCTCCCAACCTTGCATCCGGAAAGGACCAGAAATCCAAGGCCGCACCCGCCGATCCGTTCGCTAGTGCATCTAGCAAGAGCGCTCGAGCTCAAAGTACGCCCTAAGGCGCAGGTCTTTCATGCTCTCTACATGCCATTGTCCAAGGCACTTCAGATCCTTGCGAGAGGACACCTTAAACCCACGGAGCCTCGGCCTCTCCGAAGAATCTCCACGATACTCATGACCACTTTCGATCTTGTCGTACCACCGCCAGGATGGCCATGCTACCGACAATTGTTTCCGCCTCCGGCACGAGGTGCAAGATTTGATTGACAACGAGGTTATCCTCCCCCCCACCTCAGCAAAGTCCGTCACCACCCAGTTGTTGGATTTTGAGGACACAGACACTGCGAGTATGTAAGCAGAAGGTGAACCGCCTGTGGGCAGTGCCTGGCACATTTTTGGATGTGGCGTTTGGCACGCATTTTTGGGCATCTGTTAATGTTAATTTTTGTAAATTCTGACTTGGGTGTCGAGTCAGTCTTTTGTTTTGTTTTGAGTCTGTCTCTCTGTATTGAGTCAGTCTTTTTGCTTACAGGGTCTGTCTTGTTGTAATGAGTCAGTCCCTTTTGTATAGAATACCAGGTGATTTCGAGGTTGTTGCCTCAAACACCGTTCTGTCTTATAATTAGTTGTTTTCGCTTTTTTTTTTAGTTTGTTTCTGCCGAGGAGCTAGTCACAACCAACAAATCTGAATGAAACAGTTGTGGCTATCACGTCCCGTATTCGTTGCTATTCGAGTTAGCCGTGCCAGAAGATGTGAATGGAACGACAGTACATTTCGCTTACTCTCTTGTGCCTTAAATATCGTCGTGATGACCTAAGCTTTTCATAAAACCCCATTTCGAACACTGCGGTGATGAAAAACGAAGAGGAAGTAATTTCTCGGGTTTTGTAAAATTTTGATCATTTTGAGAGAAAGAGAGGCCTACTAAGCTTTTAATAAATGAAATCATGCTTGTCAGCGTGAGTACTGAGAAGGATCCTAGTCCGATCCAGACTGGTTCCACACTATCTTCAACGCAAATGATTTGTCGCTTTCTTAAAAACTTTCAAAAAATGTTTTGCACGGTCCTGCGAAGACTTGTGTGGAATCGCTCTTGAGATTGTGCAGCCTAGGATCGCTCTCAGCCTCGAGACTTCCCCCCCCCCCCCTTTTTGCTTTCAAACTTTGAATTTGCATTCAGAACTTTCGACAGTGCCATGAAAGACCTGTGTGGCCCAATTTGAAGCAGCCCTCAAGCAAGAGGCACCAAAGTCAGATAAAAAAGATCAGACCCCACCAAGCAAGGCTCGTGAAGCAACCGTGATGGATTTTCCTACAAATCAACACAACAGTCGCTCTCCTGGATACAGAGAGGCTTCAATCTCAAAACCATTTGGCATGGACTTGCTACACTTTTACCCTTTGAGAGGCTCGCTGGGCCGAAAACCCGGAAAGGCGGCCCAGGCAAAAGTTAGAGCAAAGAAAAAGAAAAGAAAAAAAAAAGAAAATATGAAAAAGAAGTAAAAAAGAAAAGAAAAAAAAATATATATATAGCAAAAGAAAATAAACGAAAATGCAAATAAAAAAAAAAAAAAGAAAGAAAAAGAAAAACATAGCTTGCAAGATCGAAAACCCACATTCAGCACCTTGGCAAAATTTAGAGCCTAAACAGTGAAGGTTAAAATACCCGAGTGTATCTTAACCGGAACTACGTAAGGCTTGATTCCCATGTTTGGGATACATAGGCAACTTCATCCTGAAGTCCAGCCCCCAACGCTTCCATAGCGTCTTAGTCCATGTTATGGTCTTGATCACTTGTGCCTCCTCCAAATTCAATGTCTCGATTGCAGCAACCTGGAATTACGTGATTGACTTCCTCTTGAAGTCCAAACCACCAACACCTTCCAGGTGACTGTGTCCATATATTGATTCAAACCGTCTTCGTCTCCTCCGCATCCAAGGGTCCGATCGTCGTCAACAAGGACTGGCTTACAATGTGCCGCGGCATCATCCAAGCAAGGGGCAACTTTCCGTTGCCATACATTGCCATAAGTTGCCCTGAGTTGCTGTCCAAACTAGGGGCAACTTTCCGTTGCCTTATCCCCCCTTCCCTTAAGCCGGGGGCAATTTTCCATTGCCTCCGATCCGAGGTTGCATATCTCGAGGGTAAGTTCCGTGCCCGTTTGAGCATTGACTGTTTGCAAAAATAGTTTTTGAAAATTTTCACTGAGGTTGACTTATTTTCTCGAAAACTGTTTCATTTTCAAAATTGGACCATGTTTAGACCCCAAAAGGAGAATTTTCAGTGCTCACAGCCTGATTCATATGATTTTCAATTTAAAAACCGAATAAGTGTGTTAATCCAACTCTCATTTTTGATCAAAACTGTTTTAGAAAACAAAAAATGGTCAGAGTGACGAACTAGGGGCACAGTTGAATCAGGTCTTCAGTCTTTCCCCCGTCAACATACTTGCCAGAAAGGCACTCTATCCACCAGAAGAAATAGCCGTGAACTAATAGTGTTGGGCGTGAACCCACAACCTCTCATTTACCTATCAACCACTCCGGGGAGGGATGAAAAATGAGAGAATAAAGAATAGAGAGGTGTAAGTTGAGAGAAAAGTAAGAAAAAGGGGTTTAAGAGAAAAACCGAGCCTGAGGGCCGAGTGATGTGAGTATCACAAATCAGAAAGGGTGGGAAATAATACCCGGAGGAATTGGCTCCTTGAGATCTGAGGTCTTTTCGTAATCATGTCCGTGTGTCGTGTCTTTTGATCTGTCGGTCTCGATTTTAGCTTTGAGTCTTTTTCGAGCATGTCTCGTTCTTTTAGGTTGTGTGCCTTTTGTTTCTTTGTTTGAGTCTGTCTCGCTCTAGTAGGCTCGACACCTTGGTTGAAAAACCCTTCTTTTTTTCAAGAATCGTTGTTCGTGCTCAGAATGCAGTGCCATTCTCTACATTCGTGCTAAGCAAGAGAAGAAAAGAAAATTTGGGACATCCGACTGTGTTTCAACTGCGACCGCGTCAGTTTTTGTGGTTCGTCTTGTCAGATTGGGGCTGTTTGTTTAGGGTTTGCTGTGTGCAGAATGAACCGAGTACTGTATTATGAGCTATGTTATTCAGTTTGAGTAGTGGTTTGTATGAGTTGTTTGCTGTTAGTTGGTTGGTTATCCGATTATCATAGTGCAATTGCTCAATTTTCAGACAACAGATCAATATCATTTACATTTGAGGTGTAATATGATGCAATACAATGCAAGGTATGAAATATACACCAATGTAAACACTTTGTCAGACAAAAAGTTCGTTTCATTTCATATCATCTTTTCAAGTACATAAGTTTTGAGAAACAAAATCTGCCTGCGGCAGTACAAAAGTACCCTAACTGCTAACCAAAAGGGGAAAATGCAAAAAGAAAAAGAAAACAGCAAAATCTGTATCAAATGTCAAAATGGCTCTGGGGCCGTCAATGCATCTGGTCCTCTTCCGGATGAGGTCGAGGCGTCATCAACGGGCACCACCAGGGCTTATTTCGCCCATTTTCTGGTGCGGGGATATACTCTGCCATCCCGGGTAGAAATGGGAGGTCCAGTCGGAGCGCCACCCACCGGAGGAATCGGGAAGGGAGGCTGAAAAGCAAGAAAGACAAATGCATTAGAATGCCGTGAGCAGTGAATCGGTCACGAGAATCGATGTATGAGTCTGATGTATATATGTAGGCGCGGCGATGAATCGGTCTGCGAATCGTGTATGAGTATAGTCTGTGAGTGTCGTGAGCAGTTTATCGATCAGAGATCTGATTTGTGAGCACTGATGTATCAAATCTTTGTGAAGCGATTTATCGATGTTGTGTTATGCATCAGATTATGTAAAGCAGTTTGTATATGGTTTGAGGCTGTGGTTAGGAAGAACATACCGGAATGCTGTAAAGGGCTAGGAGGTCGAATGTCCGCTGTAGCATCCCCATCATGGAGGCATTCATCTCCAATGACTGTCGGGTGTACCCAGAAGACGCCTGCAAAAGTATCAGATGCATCAATATTCTGTGGAATATCAAATAAACTAAAATGAAATGACTGTACAAAAATGCAGTAATACATACCGGAGGCAAGTCAGGGACATCGACAAGCTCGTGGTTAGCAGGTGGAGGAGCAAAGGGGATCTGGTAGGTCGCCCCATCCTGCCCTCGGAAGGTCAATGAAGCGGGCAGAATAGGCCAACCGGACCCTCGCCCCCACTGAACCCCACCTCTGCCACGGACTCGAGCCCTCATCGGCGCTCCCTCTCCAGCTCCTGCTCCCGCTCCAACCGCTAGCGCCGCAGGTCTCTCTCTCTCTGCTCAGTGGCCGCGCTCGGCGCGATGATGAAGGTCGGGCGTACTCGATGTCGCCCTCGCCTCGGAAATCGTCAGCCTCCCAGCCGATGGTGTAGTCCGCCATCACCTCGGCAGTGAACCTCTCCGTATCCCGCATGTGCTCAGGAAAGTGCACCGGGACTATCTGCTCAGGCAAGCCTAGTGCAGCGCAAAACGCTCACCCAGTACCAAGCCCGGCAGGCCAGGGCCTCGGCGTAATCCGGTAACGTGAGGTCTCATCGGCACCGGCGAACCGATCCCTTATCATCGCTGGCAGTGGAGCCCACGGTCGCCAGGTGATCTGAAAATGAAATGTAGTTTGTTACCTACTGATATTGCAAATATACAGTGGAAAGGCGAAACCTAAATGAACTGCAAGTAAAACATACCTCGGCAGGGGTGATGGTGTCGAAGTAGCGGCGGAAGACGTTGAATGTCTCCTGACCTCGGGTGCATCTCCGTCAAGCGGCGTGAAGGGGCGACCGGAGGGTCTGCGACGGGTACAGAAGCGAGCCTAGGAAAGTAGGCGTAAACCCACAACTGCAAGATAAATACCAGTACATTTATCAGATAAAGCAGAATACAGAATGGAAGGCAGAAATAGCAGAGCAGTGTTGTGTAGTGTATTGTGCAGAGTGTACATGTGGCGATGTACAATCGATTAAAGCGGTATGTGTGTGCCGTGTGTATGCGATATCTGACAAGTGTAAGCAGACTACGATTGTGTGCGTGTGCGGTCTGAAAATAAAGAAGCGGAAATGAAAAGCGAGAAAAAATGTACCTCTAAGCCGCCAAGAATCCCAGAAACCGTCCCTTGCCGCGGGAGGCTGAGCTCATATATCCATAAAGGGTGGCCAGAGCGGCGCCACCCCAGTCATAATGCAAAATGTCTCTGACATCCACCAATGCGCTGAGAAGGCAGAGAGGCACTGTGTTCGCCTGGTCGGCGAAGATGGTCGTCCCAAATAGGAACATGAGGAAGCCGCGTGCATATCTCTCTACGGCCTCTGGGGTCATCGGGGCTACATCGACGAGGAGGGGCTGGACCCGAAACTGCACCTCGAACCAAGAGTACCAGACGAAGCCGGGGGGCACGAGAGGCGGTGCCGTGCCAAGCAAGTAGACCTGAGCCGCGGTCCACTCATCCATATCAGTGTCAAAGGGGATCGGATCACCCCCTACCCAATGCCGGTGAGCATCGAGAAATCATAAGGGGTCATCGTCATGTCCCCGGTCGCAGACAAGTAAAACGAATCGGTGGTGTCCCACCACCTCTCCACCAGAGCGGCGAGGAGAGGTCTGCATGTCGTGAGCTGGGAGAGTCCCCTGCAAAAGGTACCAACGCCAGCCCGGTCTACGATGCGGCAAACTGCGTCAGGAAGCTCAGCGTACCACGCACGAGCGACGGTATTCCCATACCCGCGGATGGTATGGGAATCTCCCTGTTTTCAAACAAGTAATTGCGAAGCAATATAAAATGTACAGTTTTGAAGAACACAGTAAATCAATACAAATTTGGCATGCGTGCAAGTTTTTTAGATTCAAACAGATACCGGGTGCCGGTGTGCTTATAGTGAACTACAACATATGATGCGTCAGTGTGTTTGTGTAAATCAGTACAAATTTGGCATGCGTGCAAGTTTTTCAAATTCAAACAGATACCGGGTGCCGGTGTGCTTATAGTGAACTACAACATATGATGCGTCAGTGTGTTTGTGTGATTCAGTACAAATTTGGCATGCGTGCAAGTTTTTCAGATTCAAACAGATACCGGGTGCCGGTGTGCTTATAGTGAACTACAACATATGATGCGTCAGTGTGTTTGTGTAAATCAGTACAAATTTGGCATGCGTGCAAGTTTTTCAGATTCAAACAGATACCGGGTGCTGGTGTGCTTATAGTGAACTATAACATATGATGCGTTAGTGTGTTTGTGTGGTCTAGTGCAAACTCGGCATGCGTGCAAGTTTATCAGATTCAAACCGATACCGGGTGCCGGTGTGTTTACAGTGAACTACAACGTGTGATGTGTCAACGTGTTTGAGTGGTTCAGTGCAAATTTGGCATGCATGCGTATATTCAGATTCAGACAGATACCGGGTGCCGGTGTGTTTACAGTAAACTACAACATGTGATGCGTCAGCGTGTTTGTGTGGCTTGGTGCAAATGTGACATGCGTGCAAGTTTTCAGATTCAAATAGGTACCGGGTGTCGGTGTTTGCAGTGAAATATGGTGTGTGCCGTGGTTTGAGTGGTTCAAGGCTAGTGCAGTGTGTGCGCGTGTGAGTCTTAAACAGATAATCAGTTGCAAATGCATTTGTAATCAATTATAATATACTATGTATCAGTGTATCGGAACTAAGCAGTTAAAGAATGCAACCAGTTATGATAATCGGCAGTTAAACATTCTACATCGCGCAAAGTAAAGCAGAGAAAGAAAGTTACCTCGGAAGCGCCGGAGGAAAGGTGGGAGACAGGCTCGCGTAGCAAGAGCTCAGGATCCAACGCCATGTCGAAGCTCCTGAACTGGCGTAGTCCGTCGGGTGGTAGAACATGAATCGCCGGCCGGTAGGTCGTTGGGTCGAAAGGGCGCTCGCTCAACGGGAGGAGCTCGACCTCGGGATCCATCTCATGATCCGAGGGAGTCCCACCGCGTGGAATGTCATCGGCCATATCAAGAATGATGAGAAAAGGGTCGAGGAACGAAAATAGGGTTGGAATACGAAGAGTCAACTCGAAAGTCAACCCCCGGGAGGGTAGAAAATGGCCGGAAAGGTCGGGATGGGAAAAGGGTATGGAAATGAAGAGGAAATCAAGGGGAACAAGTCCCAAAAAGGCGGAAATAGCAAAAGGAGTGCCGAAATGAAATTTCAATCGGTCGAAAATGTCCGAAACGCGATGAACTTCGCGAATCGAACGACGAAAAAGGCGCGAAAACACAAAGAAATGAGCAAATGAGGAGAGAAAAAGGCTCTAGAGAGAGAAGGAGTTGGTTTTCGGCGGAAATGAAATAAGAAAATAGGGTTTAGAAACCCTATTTTAAAAGACCCGAGGTGAAAAGTCGAATCTGCCCCGACTCAGCAACTTTTTGCCGGTCGGCAACATTTTGTGCCGGCCGGCAGAATATTGTGCAGATAGAATTTATTTGCGGCCGGTGGACAGCCGGTGACCTCCTATCCCAGCCGGTGATGTTCCCACAGCCTTGTTTAGGCCATATGAGGGGTTTCTGGTCTTCATAGCCCAAGAAAGTGCAAGAAAGTGTATCTCCGACGCTCAACCGGTCTCCGTTTTGACCTCGGACTGTGTCTTCTGTGCGTGGCACTCAAATTCATGCAATGTTGTATCCTTTTGTATCCTTTTGCCTTTTACAAGATTCAAAAGTTGCCCCGCGTGCGTTGCATGCATTCATCATGTTGTCTGGTCCATTGCGTTGCACCGTCATACACATCCCTCATGCATTGTCAGCATTTTATTACAAGCGTTGTCACGCATTGTCATGCACCTCGATACATACATCGCCTCGCACGTCATGTCGTTGCCCCGCACATCATTTGTGTTGTCGTGCACCTCCTCATTAGCATAGGCACGTGTGCCTCCTCACTCATCGACATGTGTGCCTCATTTCGCATCGGCACGTGTGCCCCATTTTGTATCGGCACGTGTGCCTCCTCACTTGCATAGGCACGTGTGCCTCCTCACTAGCATTGGCACGTATATATGCCTCATTCTTATCGGCACGTGTGCCTCATTCGCATAGGCACGTGTGCCTCATTTTCGCATCAGCACGTGTGCCTCATTCTCATTGGCACGTGTGCCCCATTTTCATTGGCACGTGTGCCTCCTCATTTGTATTGGCACGTGTGCCTCATTTTCATCGGCACGTGTGCCTCCTCATTTTCAGTGGCATGTGTGCCCCATCTTCATCGGCACGTGTGCCTCATTCTCATCGGCACGTGTGCCTCATTTGCTTCAGCATGTGTGCCTCATTTGCATTGTCTTACATCCTCCTTTTTATACACACGTGTGCATTGCTTTACTGATATGTGTTCAAGTTCCCTTTTATACACATTGCGTGCACGTGTGCATTGCTTTACTGATATGTGTTCAAGTTCCCTTTTATACACATTGCGCACGCAGTGTGCATTGCTTTTCTTGATATGTGTTCAAGTTCCTTTTTATACACATTGCGTGCGCGTGTGCATTACTTCTTGATATGTGTTCAAGTTCCTTTTTATACACATTGCGTGCGCGTGTGCATTGCTTCTTGATATGTGTTCAAGTTCCCTTTTATACACATTGCGTGCACGTGTGCATTGCTTTACTTATATGTGTTCAAGTTCCTTTTTATACACATTGCGTGCACGTGTGCATTGCTTTACTGATATGTGTTCAAGTTCCTTTTCATACACATTGCGTGCACATGTGCATTGCTTTACTGATATGTGTTCAAGTTCCTTTTTATACACATTGCGTGCATGTGTGCATTGCCTTACTTACATGTGTTCAAGTTTCTTTTATATACACATTGCGTGCATGCGTGCATTGCTTTACTCACATGTGTTCAATCCCACCATGTTGCTAACAACATTGTACCTGTTAAGTTTGTTTTCTTTTCAGGCACGATATTGTATGTACGGTTCATTTGAGGCCGGTGCAACCGGACGAGCCGCACAGGTATTGTATCCTTCGAGTGAGACGTATCGAGAATTGCATAATTCTCTTACATCCTTTCTGCATTGTAGTGTAGTTTGGTGTATGCTGGCTTAAAACTGTTGCATGTGTAGCCGTTGACTTTCTTTGCATGATCATAAGTTATGCTCGGCTTCTTGCATTGTCTTGCATTTGCCCTCGCCTTGCGCATACCTTGTTTGTCTTGCATGTTTGTCCAAGTCTTTGGCCTTGTCAAAAATGGGTCGTCTTTGGGCTTTGACATTCACTCCCGTCATTGTTATGACTTTCGAGTTCTGTCAAAGAGGGGCAACTGTAGACACCCCATTTTTGACCGTCCTCAAGACTTGGACGTCACCGCTTGAACACTCGGTGATTATCCATGTTTTTGTTTGTTTGGAGTTCCCGAAGTTCTCGGCTACGCGCCTTACCTCAGGATCTCCGAACTCAACTGTTTTGTGTCTGGTTTTGCACCAAACACTTGTGTTTTGCCTTAGAGGGGCAGGGAATGCCTTGTGAGACATCCCCACACACCACCGGCACAAGCTAGAGGCCACCGGCTGGTTTTTGTTGCCACCGGCAATATATATTGCCGGCCGGCACTCTTTGTTGCCGGTCGGCAGTCATTTTTGTCAAAATGACATTTTTGGCTAGCCGACTACTGTTCATCTGCTTTTTCAGATATTTTTGGACAGCTGTTTGGCATTTGCTTCCCCTCCATACACGTATGGATGGATGCCCCTCTTAATTTCTTACTAGTTAAGCATTACAAGATTGCCTCCTCTATAAGAGGAGGCTTTCTCTCCTTGGTTCTAGGGTTAGAGAAGTTGGAGAAGAGAGTGAGAAGCCTCTGGTTTTAGGGTTTGGATTAGTGTATCTAACCTATATCTATATCTCTCCCTCTCTTGCCATTGTGTGTGTTTTAGGCTTAGTTTTGTGCATAAACACCTACCATCACACCATCCTCTTGGAACTGAGGTTCTTGAGTCTTGTTCTTGATATTTTTGACTGGATTGGAGCTTAAGGAGGCAACAAGAACACCCTTTGTGAAGAAGGTCAACAAGGGTAAGAAACTAGTCTTTTTTACCCCATTTTTGCATCCTATTTCTACCTATCTTAGAGCTATTTTTGTGTTTAGTGTATAACATAAAAAAGTTCTATTTTTAGGCCCTGTTGATTGTTTGTTAAGAGTGTTTTGTGGTTTGGGTGTGTTTGACCACCCTTAGGCCTTGAAAGACCTCATTTTGTGCTATTTTGTGCAAGTTTCGAGACTTTGGTGTTTGGGCCTCTTCACCACTGAAATCTTGAGGGATTTCAGTGGTGGAGATGGTTCCTTGAAGTCTCCAAAAGGGGAGGGCCACCCCCTCTCCTTGTTGTCCTTGAAAGGGACCATTTTTGGTCTCTTAAGGAAGCCTTTGCTAGAGTGTGTGTTGAGCATGCCATGGCTGTATTTATGCTTATATTGCCATGTTATAACTTTGTGTTAAGTTGGTTTTGGTACTCCATTCATGTTTAGTGTAGTTGCCATGTAATGCCTTGTAATTCCCTTAACATGTCTTAGGTTGTTAGCCTTTATTCGAGCATATTTTAGGCTTAGACTTATGAATGTTTTGTGCTTATTTTGCCATCCTTTAGGTCTGTCCATAGTTGTTTGGGTTGATTTTGGCATGCTTAGTATAGCTCCTTTGCATTTGTGGATTGCCGGGCTTGTATGCCTCAAGTATGCGAATGTGTAGCTTGTGTTGCTTGCATCATTTTGGTGGTTTGGAACCACCCAACATGTAATTTCAGTTCCTTCGGTATGCTCATATGCTTGCCTTAGTTGCCTCTTTATTGCTTTGAAAGCATGTGTTGTATGCCCTATGTTTTGACCATAGTGCATGCCTTTGAATTCAAACCATTTAGACGCCATCTAAGTGGTCCTTTGGGCTTGATTTTGTGTGCTAAAACTCTAATTTTAGTTGCTTAAGTCTTGCCATGTTAGGTCTTGTCAAGTGTAGTTCAATGCCTCTTGGCTTGCCTCAAATACTTGGGCCATTTGCATGCTTTTTGTTGGTCTTGTTTGAGTTGGTTTGGCACCTCTTATAACATGATTTTAGAGCTTAACTTGCATGCTAATTGTTCATATTTGTCCCCTTTTAAATGTGTTTAAAAGTTGCCCCATTATGCTTCAAGTTTTGGACCATGATTGCATGCATGTGTGTGTGCATTTTGGCCTTCGTTTTTAGGCACTTTGGCCACTGATTTTAGGCCTATTTGGAGTTGCCTAAGTCATGTTTAAGTCCACTCCTTTGCTTGGTTTGCATGCTTGCCTTGTATGTGTGTTTGCATAATAGCATTCTTGTTTGCATCCCATGTTGCATACTAGTTGACATGCTTAGGATTGCACACATAGACATGCATGCCTTGTCCCTTGATTTGGTGATGGGGATTGGGCTCTTTGTTGTTTGCATTGCATTTCATTTGACATGAAAGTGCACACTTGATTCTTTGGGCCATCATGCGTGGAAATGCGTGATTGGTGGCCCGAGAATCGAGGCACATCCTCCTTTGAGTCACAAACATGATAAGGAATGTGTTTGGTGCATACATTGCTTGAATTGAGCTGCCATGCAAGTTTTGCCCTTTGCTGCTGTGAGTTGCAGGTTCTGCAGGAACTTATTGCCGGCCGGCAGTATTTAGTGCCGACCGGCAGTCAATCTATGGCCGGTGGATCTATTTTGTGCCGGTGACCACAAATTCACTGCCGGTGATCATTCTACTTAGCCGATGGTATCCCCTAGTGTCCTGAGAGGCATTTTTGAGACTTTGGCGATCGGAGCGAAGCGAGGAAAGCAGGCGAGCTAGGCATGGCGGCAATTCCCAAGCGGAATCCGGCGCGCATGCATCTCGAGCCCTCGCCTCAGGCGGTTTCTTTATTTTTCTTAGAATAATTAATTTGTTAATTTAATTAATTTGTAATATTTAATTAGCTTGCGTAGTTAATTAATTTATATATTCTTTTGGTCCCTCCGAGCGAGGGCGAATCTGTAATAAGTGTGGGTGAGTGGTGTGCATGTCTTCCAACCCCACGTCTTTTTTCCCTTTTATTTACCTGCTTATGATGGTAGATTAGGGCACGTTTATTTTAGCATACCTTATGCCATGCATGCGTGCATCCATGCATTTGTTGACATGCACCGGGCTCGGTACATCATACAAACTGCATCGTATCTTCAAACCTAACTTGAATACGTGCATCAAATGATTGTATTTCACATGCCATTTTAGGGTTAGCCGAGCCTACTCTAGATTGCATCTTCGCATGTGTTGCATTAGTCACTTGACATGAACTAGGGCATGCATTTTTGCTAACTAGTTTTTGTTTTGGCGCGGAGTACGATGTAAGCATTTATGCTTTAGCATATCGCATGCGTGTGAATGTTAACATGACAGTATGATTACCATGTGGCTAAATGCTTATATAAGATAAACTGTTTGAATGCCTGTGGGTGGAGGTTGGATTGCTTGAGTTGGAAAAACTCGTTGAAATCCGTGTTTTAGCCTACTTGCGAGTAGCAAATTCCAAAGCCTTTTCAAAACGAACGGATATGCAATGTTTATTTCCAAATTAGGCAATCTAGTCTATACTTGTTTGCTGCACACATAACATAGTAATTCTAGGCTAATAACCGGAATAAGAACGCATAACGTTTTCAAAACCGGATATCACGGTTAGTAGAGGCCGGTCTTCGGACCGGGCGAAAGGGGGTGCTCATAGCTGACCTTCCTCGATCGTACCCAAGCTCCCGAGCCAAGACAACTTTGGTGATGACGGACATGTGGCCTTCGGCACCGAGTCAGGGTTTCCTAAATTTCTCATTTTAAAATATTTAGGTGGCGACTCTGTATCTGGCAAAGCAGTCCATGTTTGGCACTACTTTTCAAAAAAATCTGTTTTCTCAAATGATTTGCCAGAGTTGGACTCTTTGGTTCAGATTACGAACCGCAACAAACAAACAAAACAGGGGAGTCCGAACAATAGCAGTCGAGGTCCCTCGCGGGGCGCTGTCTACAACTTGCCTCATTATGGCCACTGATTTTGGCATGCTTGCGAGCTATCCATGTTAGTTTAAGACCATCCCTTTGGTATGTTGTTGCATGCTATACATATTTGTATGTTTAGGTACTTAGCCTATTAACATGTTGCATGTTTAAATGTCATCGCATTTGGCATGCTTCTTGTGTTAAGTTGCTTTGCATATTTACATGTGTTATTCCTTTCATGTTATTGCATGGGTGTCATTGACATTGATGTTATATGCCTTGCATGCTCACTTGTTTAGTTCATGTGCCTATTGTGCATGGTTTTGGTTGTTTGCATGATCATGTTGCACACTTAGCTCACATGCCTAGGTTGCATTACATTGGCATGCATGCTTTGTCTCTTGAATTGAGTATGATAGAGGTTGAGCTCATTGTTTGTTTATGTGCATTTCATTCTATATTGAAAATGCATACTTGGTCTCTTGGGCCATCACGCATTGAAATGCGCGATTGGTGGTCCGAGAATCGAGCACCATACCCCTTTGAGTCATAAATATGATAAGGGATGTGGCGGTGCATACATTTGCTTGAAATGCATTGCCATGCCTTGTTTTGCCCTCTGCGGCTGTCAAAACAGGTTCTGCAGGAAGCTTTGGCCGACCGGCCATCTATACTGCCGACCGGCCATCCATTGTTGGCCGATGGCTTTACAAATGGTCGATGACCATCCGGACATGGCCGGTGGTGTTCTGTCTTAGCGGTGATGTTCCACAGTGTCCATAGAGTGCTCCCAGGACTTGTGCAATTTTCAGAGAGCAGGAAGCGAGGAAAACAGAGGCAAACTTGTGCATGGCATTGGATTTCGAGCAAACCCGAAAGCACGTGCATTGGACCCTCTTCCCGAGGCCTTTACTGCTTTCTTAGCTTAGTTAATTTGCTTAATTAATTAGGTGGTCTGTAATAATTGTAATAATTAATTAGCTTGTAGGTTAATTAATTTGTATTATTCTTTTGGTCCCTCCGAGTGAGGACGAATTTGTAATAAATGTGGGTGCGTGTGTGCATATCTTCCAATCCCCACTTCTTTCTCCCTTTTATTTAACCACTTATGATGGTTAGTATTAGGGCATATTTCAATTAGCATCCTCATGCTCTGCATGTTTGCATCATTCATTTGTCTTGCATGCACGGGGCTCGGCGCATCATACTAACTGCATTGTATTTCAATTCCAAGTTGAATACATGTTATTTGTAGCATCTCATATGCCATCTTAGATTAGCCGAGCCTATTCTAGCTGCATTTTGCCTGTGTTGCATTAGCTATCTTAACATGAACTAGGATCATGCATTGATTACTAACTAGTTTCTGTTTTGGCTTGGAGTACTAGGTAAGCTTTTATGCTTTAGTATCCTTGCATGCGTGTGAGTGTTTGCCATGACAGCATGCTTGCCATGAGTCTAATTGCTTATGTGATATAACTGCCTGAATGCCTGTGGGTGAAGGTTGGATTGTTTGAATTGGAATAATTCATTGAAATCCGTATTTTAGCCTACTTGCGAGTAGCAAATCTCAAACCATCTTTCAAACGAGCGGATATGCAATGCTTTGTTCTAAATTAGGCGATCTAGTCTATACTTTTGTGTTGTGCGCATCACATAGTAAATTTAGGCTAATAACCAGAATAAGAGCACATAACGTTTTCAAAACAAGATATTATGGTTAGTAAAGGCCGATCTTCGGATCGGGCGAGAGTGGGTGCTCATAGCTGACCTTCCCCAATCGTACCCAAGTTCCCGAGCCGAGGCAACTTTGGTGATGACGGATACGTGGCCTTAGGCAAACGAGTCAGGGTTTCCTAAATTCCCCCATTAAAAAATATTTAGGTGGCGACTCTGTATCTAACAAAGCAGTCCATGTTTGGCACTTCTTTAAAAAAATCTATTTTCTCAAAACGATTTGCCAGATTTGGACTCTTTGGTTCAGATTAAGAACCGTGACAATTTGAGTTCGAACTGTAGCACTGAGGCCCTCACCCGGGGCGCGTCTACAACTATAAGCGGCTAATGAGCGTCCTCGGATGCCAACCCTACACAGTTACAGAATGAACACACACTAAGTTACACACTTGGGAATCAATGACTTAGTCCCTAACTTGACTCGGTGTGGTTCTACATCAATATCCTCATTAAGATGCCTTAAACTAGGCCTAGGAATGCCTAGGATGAAATAAGGATGCAAAGATGTACTTTAAAACACTTTTCAAAATTTTCAGAAAACAGGGGTCTCGCTCGAGCGTGGCTTTCTACGCTCGAGTGGATATGCAGACAAAGGACCTCTGCTCGAGCGTGACTTCCTTCGCTCGAGCGGACTGTAAACTCAAGCAAAAGTACTGGATGCATGCAATTCACGCTCGATGGGCGCTCGAGCTCCGCTCGAGCGTGAGACACAAGTCCTCGCCCGAGCGTGCATTCCCTTGCTCGAGCGAACTGTAAACACATGAAAAGTACTGGATACATGTATTTCATGCTCGAGCGTTACTTTCCCTACTCGAGCAGGATGCATGTACTCAGAGTGTACGCTCGAGCGTGAAGTCTTACGCTCGAGCGTGGGTCCAGAAATCTGGAATTTCCAGATTGAACCTCCAAGTCAAATTCAACATTTAAAGCATCAAATTTGATTCCTTTGGGACAATTTTCTGAAAAACACTTTAAAACTCATAATATGACATGTTTCAAAGATCAATTTGTAAAATCGAAGCCCAAAGGTAGTTCAATTAAACATAAATCCAAACAAAACTTCATGAACATAATGTATATGTAACATGCAAGTGTTCAATTGAAATCAAAGCTTCCAATACATAATCAAGTAAGTCAAAACTTCCAAAAACATGATGAATTCATGAACTATAATCAAGATATGGACATGCATGTAGCAATTTCCATGGAAACAATCTCAAAATACTAGAACATGTACATGCATGCATGATTTAAGCCTTAATTCAACATGTTAGAACCAATTCTAGACTTAGATCACTAAAGACTCATTAACCATGCAAGGTACAACTATAATTCACAATTAAGAAGATGAATATCCTACCTTATGTCCTCAATTTCAAGAATGGAAGCTCAATTTGTGCAATTAATCTCCAAATCTTCTAATTCTCCAAGCCAATTTGATGAACTCAAGTCTTTCCTCCTACTCTCCCTCTCTCAATCGGTTTTGGTCTCAAGAATGAACAAAATGATGCAACACATAAGCTCTAACAAGACTTAACAAAGTGGCCCACTTCTATGGCATTTTGGTAAATAAGCCAACTAATGTAATTTACTATTATTTAATCTAATTTAATCGTTCTAAATCACATTGCAATCAAATCTACCATAAAAACATATAAATTCTAATTAGCATAAAACATTAATCGATTTCAGATTCGGCCGCCAATAAGGCCTTCAATTTACAGTTCAAACTTAAAACATGGACAGATCAATTAACAGTCAAACAGATAGAAATGCGTTCAAACTAATACACTCAATCAATCAGTTCAGAATGTCAGTCAAATCAGTTACTTAATCATGTTCAGTCACAGTTTAGCAGTAATCAGTGATATTATTAGTAAACAGTGGTGAGGGTTGTCACAGTTTTCCTAGGATCACTCTAGAGGATCACTTTACAAGATTACTCTAGAGGATCTGAACTCGTTTATTTCTCCTCTATTATGAGGGTTGCATGTAGTTGTTGAGCTAGGGCTTAATGGGTTTCACATTATAAGGTAATTATTGATTAGTCTCATTAAATATATTTGAATAACATTAAGTGCTATTAACTTTTTGAATACATCAATAGGTCTTACATTATCTATCTTGCCTTATTAAATTATTACTTTTCAAGTTTTTTCATCTTCTCTCTCTTTCTCTCTCTACCATTTTCCAAAAGTTTCACATCACCATTGTCTACTGCTATTGTCGCCGTCCACCCACTACTACCATCATCACCATTGTCGTTGTGACAACCCTCACCTCTGATTAATGCTAAACTGTGACTGAAAATGATAAGTAATTGATCAGACTAAAATTCTGAACTGAATGCATGAGTTTGTTGCTTTACTTGCATTTCTATTTGTTAGTCATTAAATGATCTGTTCATATTTTATCTTTGAATTGCGAATTGAAGGTTCTATCGGCGACCGAATCGGAAATCGTGGTGTTTTATGTTAATTAGAATTTATGTGATTTTATGGTAGATTTAATTTGAAATTGATTTGGAATGATTAAATTAGATTAAATAATGTTGAATCACATTAGTTACTTTAATTACCCTTTTGCCATTAGTAGGCCACTACCTACAACATTGTTTTGGAGCCTTTTGATGCATCATTCTTGTTCATCTCTAGAGACAAAACCGAGAGAAAGAGTGAGAGAGGAGAAAACTTAGCTTCAATTGAGAATTGGCTTGGAGACTTAGGAGATGTGAAGGTTGATTGCATAATTGAGCTTCTATACCTAAAATTGTAGACCTAAGGTAGGATATTTACCTTCTTGTTTATGAATTCAAGTCATTTCTTGCATGATTCATGGAGGAATAGGAGCTTAAGGTCAAGAATTAAAGTAAAGTGTTGAATTAAGAGTGATTCCATGCATGCATGTTCATATTATGATATTATGACATTTCGAAGTTGTTTTTTATGAAATCTTACATGCAAGTTCATGTTTTGATCGTAGTCCATGAATTCATCATGTTTTTCCATCAAATTGCCAATTTAATCTTGATTTGAGATGTTGGAATTTTAAAAGAGATCATGCATGTTGTGTTTTTGTTTTGTTCTTGAAATTTGGGTTGAAATTGTGTTCAATTGGCTTACCTTTGGGCTTGATTTTACAAATTGATCTTTAAAGACATGTTATATTGTTGGTTTTCAAGTGTTTTCCAGAAAATTGGCCCAAAAGGTTGAGTTTTGAGGTGTTGAATGCTTGGTTTGAGCTTGAGAGGCAAATCTGAAAATTCCAGATTTTGGCTTCCACGCTCGAGCGAGCCCCTGTGTATTCAGAGGTCCGCTCGAGCGATGAAATGTTGGCTCAAGCATGAATTGCAAGCTCTTAGGTTTTTGGTGCACACAGACGCACGCTCGAGCGAGAGAACCTACGCTCGAGCGAGAGAGAACCTACGCTCGAGCGAGAACTGTGTCTCACGCTCGAGCGAGCGTCAAACGGGGATTTTCAACATCCAGCACTTTTTGCATTTTTACAGACCGCTCGAGCGAGGGAGTCCACGCTCGAGTGACCCCACTGTTTTGACAAGCTCGCTCGAACGAAGAAAGCGACGCTCGAGCGAGACCCATGTTTTCTGAAAATTTTGAAAAGTGTTTTGAAGTACATCTTTGCATCCTCATTTCATTCTAGGCATTCCTAGGCCTAGTTTAAGGCATCTTAATGAGGTTATTGATGTAGAACCACACCGAGTCAAGATAGGGACTAAGTTGTTTATTCCCAAGTGTGTAACTTAGTGTGTGTTCGTTCTGTAACTATGTAGGGTTGGCATCCGAGGACGCTCATTAGCTACTTATAGCCCAATGCTCTGTGAGTAACAATGTTGTAAAGATATGCTCAATCATGAATATTTTCTGAATGATCTACTGTACTGCTTTCTGAAATGATATTTCTTACTGAATGAATGTTTGTCCTATTTGTGCACTGAATTCGTGGCATCCATAGCAATCTACTGTTACTGTACTGTTACTGCTACTGTTACAGAGATCTCTGTCGGTTCCCATGTTTGGAACCATTACTGTTTACTGTTATGATGGCCATCAACTGACTGTTCGGTCTGTTAAGACCTACTGTACTGTTTTGCTATTGGATGTACCACATATGACCATTATGGTTTCTAAATGACTGTTTTAAATACTGAAAGGACATTCATTCTTAACCCCTTTACGCATATGTTATTCACTGGGTTTTAGCTCACTGTTTATATTTATATGTAGGTGTCCAGGCACCGGACCGGAGCTAGGAGCATCGGGTTAACTCCCTTTTTGTCAAGCCAACCATTGTGCCTCACCTCGAGGTTCCAAGTCTGACCGAGCTAAGGCTGTTTTAGGGTGTCTCAGTTTCACCCTTCCGTCTCTGTTTTGTAATACTGTTTAAGACTTGTACTGTACTGTGCTAATTAGGGATTTGGTCCCTAACCTGAATGTTTGTACATATGTTGTATATATGTTTTTCTTATGAATGTGAATATGTTCGGAAAAGTCTTTTTACATACAGACTGTCACAGCTCCTTGGACATCTTTTATTACTGTTTTGGCTTCCGCCAACCTCTCAGACTGCATTCATCGTCTTTTATCGTTGAGCAGCCTTCAGAATCACGGATTCGCTTGCCATTTATGTTAAACCCATAGGGGCGGGTTTGGGTCGTGACAGTCGTCTACCCACCCTATAATTGTCTTTGTCGTTGTCGTCGTCATCATCGACCGCTACCACTGTAGTCTTTATTTGAATATCACCTCCGTTTTTATCTTCACTACTGCTGATCTATACACCATATCACCACTGTAGTCAATCTACATAATCACCATATTATCATTGCCTTCTAGGGATGGACAAATGTCGGGTTGGGCTGACACTACATATAAGGAATTTTGTGTTTGTCCAAGCCTGGCCCTAACATGGAACCTCTATATCTGCCTAAGCCCGGTCCAAAAAGTAATTATAAATCCCAAGCCACTCATCAAGCTATATGTTAAAAAAAAAATTTTAATATTCTATAATTAAATTCAATCACACATTATATTTCTTAAATAAATATATTGACATCATTATAAATTGAAAAATTTTGTGTATAAATTGAATAATTTCTTAAATAAATTTAATCACACATTACTACAAAACGTGAGTTTCAATAAAATTAATAAAGATAAAGTCTAAATCTGGAAAAAAAAAAAAAAAATTTAATGTATTATAAATAAATATAAATAATTAATTTAATAGCGGGCCAGGCTAGGTTGAAAGCCCAGCTTATTAATATTTTAGGCTAGAAATGTTGGCCCAGCCCAGTCCTATGGGCTAAAACAACCTTCCCAAGTCTTAGAAAAATAAGGTTGGATCGGGTGGGCCAAGGAGCCAATGTCCACCCCTGCCACCTTCTTAGTTTCAAATGGTGAAATCGACACTAAATGACTCTAAATAATGGTGATTCTTCATGTCTCTCTCTCTTTCTTTCTCTTTCTTAAACCAAATCTGTTGCAAACTAGATTCAGATTCATTTTTTTCAGTGATAAATTTATCAATTTCTTTTGTTCTTTGTGTATGTGGAAAAACATAACTTTTGTAAGTGAGTGAGTGAATATAAGTAACGGTAGTGGATATGAATGAATAAATTTACAGTGATAAATTCATCAGTCTAGTCAATAAATCTATAATGATAAATTTATCAAGGGTAAATTACATTGACACTCCCTGAGATTTATCTTTATTACAGTTCCTCCTCACCTTTTGGAAATTACTTCCCACTCCTTGAGGTTTAAAGTTTCATCACAGATTATTCCCTCCAGCAATTTAATTTTTTTAAATACCAATTTTGCCCTTACTGAGTAAATTACATTGACACCCCTCACATTTTAGAAATTACAATCCCTTCCCCAAGATTTAAAATAGCATTACCAATTGCCCCCTCAGTTAGTATTAGTTGAAAAAAAAAATTCATTGAAAAAAAAATTTAATTGGAAAAAAAATTAATTGAAAAAAAAATTTGTTAGTCAAATTTTTAAATGTCTGTTTAGAAATCAACGTAAACTCATTTTTTGAATTTATGTTTGTTCCTCAAATTTACAAACTGAGACAACCATTTATAAATCAAAAAAATTATCAAACAAGTTTTTATGACAGTTTTTAAAATTTTTATAAATATAAATTGAAAACTAAAAACGAAATAGTTACCAAACAGGTCTCAAATGGTAAAAATATCTTAAAATTAACAAATAATTAAATAAGTTACCAACGTAAGAAATGATTTATCAAAAGATTCTTAGGCTGTGTATGGTTTGATTTTTAGAATTTTTTTTAAAAAAATTAAAAATTAATTTGGTTAAGAAATAAAAAATAAAAATAATTATCATTTTTATATAATTTTTATCTTTCGAGTGTAATAAACATATACCTCAAGGAGTGTCAGTGTAATTTTTATCTTATGTTGGTTTTTAAACAAAAATTTAAAAATTTGACTAACAAAATTTTTTTTCAAATAATTTTTTTCCAATTAATTTTTTTTTCAATGAATTTTTTTTTCAATTAACACTAACCGAGAGGGCAATTGGTAATGCTACTTTAAACCTTGGGGAGGGAATTGTAATTTCTAAAATATGAGAGGTGTCAATTTAATTTACCCAGTGAGGACAAAATTGGTATTTAAAAAAATTAAATTGCTGAAAGGAGTAATCTGTAATGAAACTTTAAACTTCAAGGGAAGAAATGTAATTTCTAAAAGGTGAGGGGAAAATTGTAATAAATATAAACTTCAGAAGGGTGTCAATGTAATTTACCCATTTATGAATCATGATTTGTAAGTAAATAAGTCTAGTCCATAGGACCGGCCCATAAATGCCCCGGGTTTTGGTTTGTGGCACTAAATTGGGGGGCACTAATGCCCCTAATTTCCATATAAGGCAAAACAAAAAAAAAAAAAACAAAACAAAACAGTTACCTGAAATAAAAATTAGGGACATTAGTGCTCCCAATTTAGTGCCACAAAACATTTTCCTAAATGCCCCTTCGATTATTGATTGTTATTGGTCGTTAGATTTTTTTGTTGACTTTCAATTGATTTCTTTGATTATGAAAACATTTTTTATGATTATAATTATACTTGTATCAATTGAATAAATAAATAGGTAAAGGGGAAATGCAACAAATAAAATATAAAATATGAAAAAGTATAATGTTTTAATTATTAAAATATATAAAAAAATTTATTAATTTAATTTTTTTACTACACCACTGTAATTTATCTATCTATTTATATATTATATAAATAAAAAGGAATTTTTAATAAAGAGGCCTATTAGGGCAAAGTTCCATCCTAAAATTATTGAATTTTTAGTTTACTAAATAGATTACAAAAAGCCCATTAGCCAATCTATTTAATTAATGGGTAAATTACATTGACACATCCTGAGATTTATATTTATTACAGTTCGCTCCTTACTTTTTGGAAATTACATTTTCCTCTTTAAGATTTAATGTTTCGTTACATATTGCTCCCTCCAGCAATTTAATTTTTTTAAATACCAATTTTGCCCTCACTGGGTAAATTACATTGACACCCCTCACATTTTAAAAATTACAATCCCCTCTCCAAGGTTAAAAGCAGCATTATCAATTGTCCCATCGGTTAGTATTAGTTGAAAAAATAAATTCATTGGAAAAAAAATTAATTGAAAAAAAATTTTATTAGTCAAATTTTTAAATTTCTTTTTAAAAATCAACATAAACTCATTTTTTGAATTTACGTTTTTTCCTCAAATTTACAAACTGAGACAAGTATTTATAAAACCAAAAAAATTGTCAAACAAGTTTTTATGACAGTTTTTAAAATTTTTGTAAATATAAATTGAAAATTGAAAACGAAATGGTTATCAAACAGGCCTTAGATGGTAAAAATGTCGTAAAATTAACAAATAATTAAATAAGTTACCAACGTAAGAAATGATTTATTAAAAGTTTCTTAGGCTATGTATGGTTTGATTTTTAGAATTTTTTTTACAAAAATTAAAAATTAATTTGGTTAAGAAATAAAAAATAAAAAATAATTATCATTTTTATATAAATTTTATCTTTCGAGTGTAATAAACATAAACCTCAAGGAGTGTCAGCGTAATTTTTATCTTATGCTGGTTTTTAAACAGAAATTTAAAATTTTGACTAAAATTTTTTTTTTTCAAATAAATTTTTTTTTTCAAATAATTTTTTTTTCAATTAATACTAACTGAGGGGGCAATTGGTAATGCTACTTTAAACCTTGGAGAGGGGATTGTAATTTCTAAAATATGAGGGGTGTCAATGTAATTTACCCAGTAAGGGCAAAATTAGTATTTAAAAAAATTAAATTGTTGGAGGGAGTAATCTATAATGAAACTTTAAACTTCAGGAAAAGAGATGTAATTTCTAAAAGGTGAGGAGATAATTGTAATAAATATAAACCTCAGAGGAGTGTCAATGTAATTTATCCATTTATGAATCATGACTTGTAAATAAATAAGTCTAGTCCATAGGACCGGCCCATAAATCCCCCTTTGATTATTTGTTGTTATTGGTCTTTAGATTTTTTTTGTTGGCTTTCTATTGATTTCTTTGATTATGTAAACATTTTTTATGATTATAATTATACTTGTATCAATTGAACAAATAAATAAATAAATAGGTAAAGGGGAAATGCAGCAAATAAAATATAAAATATGAAAAAGTATAATGTTTTAATTATTAAAATATATAAATTTTTTTATTAATTTAATTTTTTTACTGCACCACTGTAATTTATCTATCTATTTATATATTATATAAGTAAAAGGACAAAGTTCCATCCTAAAATTATTGAATTTTTAGTTTACTAAATAGATTACAAAAAGCCTATTAGCCAATCTATTTAATTAATGGGTAAATTACATTGACACATCTTGAGATTTATATTTATTACAGTTTTCTCCTCACCTTTTAGAAATTATATCTTCCAACTTAAGATTTAATGTTTCATTACATATTGCTCCCTCCAGCAATTTATTTTTTTTAAATACCAATTTTTCCCTCACTGGGTATTATATTGACACCCTTCATATTTTAGAAATTACAATCCCCTCTCCAAGGTTTAAAGCAGCATTACCAATTGCCCCCTTGGTTAGTATTAGTTGAAAAAATAAATTCAATGGAAAAAAAAATTAATTGAAAAAAATTTTTGTTAGTCAAATTTTTAAATTTCTTTTTAAAAATCAACATAAACTCATTTTTTGAATTTACGTTTTTTTCTCAAATTTACAAACTGAGATAACCATTTATAAACCAAAAAAATTGTTAAACAAGTTTTTATGACAGTTTTTAAAATTTTTATAAATATAAATTGAAAACTGAAAACGAAATAGTTACCAAACAGGCCTCAGATGGTAAAAATGTTATAAAATTAACAAATAATTAAATAAGCTACCAACGTAAGAAATGACTTATCAAAAGATTCTTAAATTCTGTATGGTTTGATTTTTAGATTTTTTTTAAAAAAAATTAAAAATTAATTTGGTAAAGAAATGAAAAATAAAAAATAATTATCATTTTTGTATAATTTTTATCTTTCGAGTGTAGTAAACATAAAACTCAAGGGGTGTCAGTATAATTTTTATCTTACGTTGGTTTTTAAACAGAAATTTAAAAATTTGACTAACAAATTTTTTTTTCAATTATTACTTTTTTCAAATAATTTTTTTTCCAATTAATTTTTTTTTCAATATTTTTTTTTTCAACTAATACTAACCAATGGGGCAATTGGTAATACTACTTTAGACCTTGGGAAGGGGATTGTAATTTTTAAAATGTGAGGGGTGTCAATGTAATTTACCTAGTGATGACAAAATTGGTATTTAAAAAAAATTAAATTGCTGAAGGGAGCAATCTTTAATGAAACTTTAAACCTCAGGGAGAGAGATATAATTTTCAAAAGGTGAGATGGGAACTGTAATAAACATAAATCTCAGAGGGTGTCAATGTAATTTACCCTTAATTAATTATTTAAAAAGTAATTATTCCCTTCTTTATGGATTTCAAAATGCATGATTTATGGCTTTTAAATTGGAAATATTAACATTATATATTCTCTCCAATCTATACTCTCTAACCTAATATATTATAATATTTTATTTATGTATATATTGATTTATGTTCATTTTAATAATTTGTTTTATATCCCTGTTAGGGATACCCACTGCATAGTATAATTTACATATTATGTATCAATATTAATAATCAGACCAGGTAAAGCCTCAATAATTATGTCAAAACTGAGTTCAATTAATAAATTGTCCTAAAATTTTAGTACATAATTTGTATCTATATCTATCTATCCATATCTGTATATTATAATAGCATAAGGCTCTGTAAACTTTAAAATATTAATCTAAACTTTCTAATTTTTTTTTTAAAATTTTGAAAGTTAAGAAATATAGCTAACATAAAAATATTGGCACATCTCACCATATCTATAATTTTGGAATTTGAAAATCTTCATACAGAAAGTCCAAAAAAAAAAAAAAAAAGAAAAAAGGAAAAAAAAGAAGCCATATATGACTCATATTTAATTTAAAATTTAAGAATTATAAGAGAATTGTTTAAATGTAACTTTAGTCTTATATGATTTCAAAATATAAATCAAAATTTTAATTTTTTTATTTTTTGAGACTAAAAATTACATGTGTCATGTAAAAAATTTCAAAAATTTAGGTGACTAAATATTTATAGCCAGTTTATTAATTAAAGAGAAAATTTCACATATACATGTGAAAGAAAATTTAATGTATTGTGCGTATTTTTATGCAACGTCTAAATATACATGTAACATGCTTAAAATTAGATTTGATTTTAACACTATCTTTTAACTATATTTACCACTTTCATGCTAAATAAACTCATAAAGTATTATATATATATTTTTATTTTTCCATCACTTTTTAACACTTTCATCTTAAACAAGCTCAGCCTAAGAATTGAACTAGAGCCAAGGATTATGGGCATAAAAGTTTACTCAAATTTGATTTTTAGGTTACTTTTAGTGTTTAATCCAATGTTTGCACTTTCTTTCTAGCTTATGTCTATCTCAACTTAAGAAATTATGATACAATTTAAATATAAAATTTAAATTTATTATTACCAAATATTTCAATTAATTAACTGTTTAATTTTTTAGATCAGGCGTAAGGTTTAGATTAGAACATGACCCATAGTCTACATAAATATATCAAACTATTCATGTGATAGTTTTAACCATAAATTTATAAATCTTAATCAATATGTATAAACATGTACATATTTCTTATTTTATTTGAAAAAATAAGAGCAATGTATTTACTAATTTAATAAATGGGTTAATTGGTCCATGGGTTGAGTATTTTTTTAATGATTAGGTTAGGGTCAAGTGGGTATAAAAATCTATCCCACTTTTAATGTCAAGTCAAATTTTAGTTTCAGAAGCCAATTCTTATATGTTTTTATTTGAGAATTATAACCTAAGGTAAAGTATAATTTTTAAGCTTTAGTAAACAAATTTTAAGGTTTACAAAATAAATAATGGGTAATTAATATATTGACAAATATGATTTATTATATCAACTCTAACATAGGATAAACTAAAATTACAAAACTCATAAGATAAAATATATTTATATTTAATCGTAAATATAGTTTTTTAATTGATCTTATTTTTGTTTAATATCAATTAAACTCTAAAATGTATTTCTTATTAAGAACTTAAAACACATTTAATCATAACAATAAAAAAATTATGTAAGCCGTGAAAATAGTTAAAATTTAATTCATTCTAAAATAAATAAGATCAGTAACTAATTTCATTATTATGATTTTATAGATTAAAAAAAAAAAAAGGAACGATAATCATAAAAAACACTACAAAATTTCCTAAAATTAAGAGGCATTTTTTGTTCATTATTTATTTATTTATTAGTATTTATATATATATAACACATATAAAATTATTCATTATTTTATACGAGTCGAGTTCAAATTTATTTGAGAATCTATGCCAGCTCAACCAATCTATCATCAATTAATGGTTAATCAAAATTTTAATAGCTAGATAATGGGATGAAGGGTGGAGACAAAATTAGATTAGAGAAGAGAGGTTGCTTTGGTAGGAGTAGAAGTTGACTTGTGGGAAAGGGAAGGAGGGGAAATTAAGGGCTAGTTTGGCATGTATCAAATAAGTTAAAAAGTCAAAAAGTCACTATCTTATTTAAGTCACATCATCTTATTTAAATCACATTATCTCTCTAACACATCACATCAAACCCAATCCAAATCCAACCCAAACCCACCAATAAGTCAAAAAGTGCACTTTTTTAGAACATCCCAAATCAACCCTAAAAGTAGTGACGGTTGCACAACAAAGGTGCTTTAAATAAGAGTTGATGTAGTTAAAAGAGTAGAGATGAAAATTGGAGAGATGATGGTTGGTAAAAATAGTTAAAATTTAATTCATTTTAAAATAAAAAAAGATTAGTAACTTATTTCATTATTATGATTAATTTTATAGATTAAAAATACAATAATCATAAAAAGTACTACAAAAATTCCTAAAATTAAGAGGCATTTTTTTGTGCGTTTTTTATTTATTAGTATTTATATATACGACGCATATAAAATTAGTCATTATTTTAAATTAGTCAAGTTCGAATTTATGTGAGAATCTATACCAACTTAACCAATTTATTATCAATTAATGGTTAATCAGACTTTTAATGGCTAAACAATGGGATGAAGGGTGAAGACAATGTTAGATTAGAGAAGAGAGGTTGCAAATGGGAGTAAAAGTTGACTTGGGAGAAAAGTATGGAAGAGAAGATCGACAAGTCTGTAAATTAACGTATAAGATAGTTGTATGTAGAATCATTTGATAAGAACTACTTATAAAATTTTCAACAATAATTCAAATCAACTTATAAGATAGTTGTATGTAGAATCATTTAATAAGAATCACTTACAAATTTTTTAATAATAACTTATTTTAAATTATAAAATTTCATGTATAACACGAATAATATGCTAGTAGAGTATAATGTAAAAGAGAGATTAATATGGAAAATAAATGAAGAAAGGGAGTGTGCGGTGCGGTCTGTCTCTAATAGAGGGATTAATATGAAAAATAAATGAAGAAAGAGAGTGGCGTCGGTATATCTCGTCTTCTCTTTTAGGGGAAACCGTATGGTTATGCACTCCACCATAAATTAATAAAATTTTATTATAAAATTTTATAATATTAATTATAAAATGTGTAATCTTATCATAAATTAGTGTAATAAAATATTCAAAATTTTATGAATCATGTAACAAAAGTTTGTAACTTACGCTAATTTGTGATGAAATTACACATTTTGTGATTGATGTTATAAAATTTTGTAATAAAATTAAGTCAATTTGTGACAGGGTGTATACTATAGAATTTCTCCTGCTTTAATGTTATTTAGTTGAAGGGTTCCTCCTCAAAGGGAAAATTACAAATCAGTGTAAGTTTTTAAAATAATTTTAAATTAATAATAAATTTTATCAATTTTAATAATTAAAATTATAATTTTTTTCATTAATTTACAAATATTTTGTGAAATTTTAACTGATTTGCAATTTTTCCTTCCTCCAAAAGCATTATTAGAACTGTCGTTTTGATGTTTTGATGTGAAACAGACAGCGTACGTGTAAGGAAAAGTGATTTTCAATTTGGAGTTTTCTTAGGTGTGCAACCCACAAAAGGTGTAAGTGGGTTGCACACCATGTGCCACTTACACAAAAGGTGTAAATGTAAGGTGTAAGGTGTAAGTGAGTTGCACACCATGTGCCACTTACACAAAAGGTGTAAGGTGTAAGTATAAGGTGTAAGTGTAAAGAATAAGGTGTAAGGTGTAAGTTGCACACCATAACCAAACCCTTTCAATTTTTCCTTCCTTTAAAAGCATTACTATGTTAGGTTTCGTTTTTTTGAGTAATTTTTTAAAAAAGTGATTTGAAAATTTTGTTTTGAAAATAAATATATATTTAGTTTTTTTTAAAAAAAGCACCATGCAATTTCAAAATTTCCTTCCAAAGTTGAGAGAGAGGGCTAGATACATTGATCAATTAAAAAAAAAAAATTCCCTTCAAAATGCACTATACATTGACCAATCAAATTTCTCTCCAAAAGTTATACTACTTTTAACAAGTTGAAAAAAAGTCAAAAAGTTACTTAAAAAGTTAAAAAATTATCATTATTCACCAAAAGTCAAAAATTATGACTGCACAACTCTCAATTTTAATTTTCTCCTACACACTAATTTATACAATTTTTTAATACATATTTTTTCATAAAAAGTCAAAAAGTCAACCCAAACAACCATATTTTTTTTCTCAACTTTTTAGTCCAAAAAATCAAAAAGTGCACTTATTTAGGACATCCCAAACAACCCCCAAGATTCTGAAAAACTTTATCCTATTTTCAAAATAACCAAACAAAAACTTCAAAATTTTCAAAAAAATGGGTTTAGAAAAATGGAACCAAACATGGAATTAACTATTCAAACTAATTGAAATTTTAGTGTTTGGTTTGTCCTTTACAACAGTCATACTAAAAATTCAGACTTAATTATTTATAAATTATTTAAAATAAAATTCAGACTTAATTATTCATAAATTATTTAAAATTATCATCTTGTAGTTTAGTTTATTTTACATATAAATCTTATATTACACAAATTTAATCTCCAATTCACAACCATCCACTCAAAAAATTCTAAATAGACAAGTCTAGATTTCGACACTTACTGTTTTTATAATATATAATCTATTTTGATTTTGATAAATTTTATATTGACGCATGTTGAACCGATAGAAATATTGTATCCAAATATTTTGTACCTGATTTTCTAAGGATTAAAAGATAAGTAGCCAATTATTTCAGTCCGTCCCTACCATTTCACCGGTGAGCTAGAGAAACCCAACAATGTTATAAATTCGAAAAATTTATGGAGAAAAACATTAAAAAAACATTATGATTAATATTTGTTTCAAGTATGAATCATATTCGGACTAAAATTTTTGACGAATTTTCATTTTTCTTATTTGTTAAACCACGACAATATCCAAGGACCATAAGAATTATTATTTCATAGGTAGGTAAGGCAAAAGTCACAAAATTGAGTTATTTTATTTTATTTCTTGTGGTATTATCTTTTCAATACATTTTTTCAAAATATTTTATGATAATATTTTATTTTTTAAATACACCTAATCTAACCACACTTAAAAATATAATATTTATGAAATTTTTTTTAAAAAAATCTTTTTTATATTACATTTTTATATTTTGTTATATTCAATGAATTTTTTAAAGATTTTTAAATATACCAAAATTAAGTTGATTTAAAAAGTTTAAAAAAAATGATTAAAATATGAGAAAATTATTTATAAGTCCTATTAGGGAGACTTATACTACACATGGTCCTACTAAAAAATTTATGTCCCCATAAGTCCTGTGGGAAGTTTGTTGACACATTTATCCTCAATATTAGTTGTTAATATCATAAATAATAGTAAAACCATATATAAGAAATTGAATGTTACCATAGATCATATCTATATAAACGTAACGTGACACCTATGATCTATGGTAACATGCAATTTCCTATACCTACATAAACGTAACGTATTATCTATGATCTATTGCAACATTCAATTTCTTATATAGGAAATTGAATGTTGCCATAGATCATATCTACATAAACATAACGTAACGTGACACTTATGATCTATGACAATATTCAATTTCCTATATAGGAAATTGAATGTTACTGTGTGAGTGATTTTCTGATCACACTGCCTATCTTAGTGATTCAGCGGTAAAAACACAGGCAGAATAGATGGCACAGATAATAACACAAAGACACAAAGGATTTAACGTGGTTCGGCAATAATTGCCTACGTCCACGGGAGGCCGAGGTAATTCACTATTGAATGAATGGTAAAAATTACAATGGACTCTCTATAATTCTCTCACTCTCTTAGCATGTAATTGTAAGTATTACAATTGGCTTGTAGTTGTATATGCTCTATTCAGAATGATCAGTCCCTCCTCTTTCTTCTTCCTAACCTCTCCACATATACCAGAAAAGTTAATGGAGAGGCCGCCAGCTTTTTAGCCGGGTCACACCCAATGTTACGCTTGGCAATTTCGATAAAAAGCTCTTCATGGCTTCACATGGCCTCTAGTGGCCTCATGGCCAACTCACATGGCCTCAAGGCTAGGTAGTTGGTGAAGTGCTGGCCTTGTGGCTGTACATCCACTTAACCAAGATAATATTTTATATTAGCTGGTGTGGTCGATCTCCTGGTTACCTCGGCTTAATTCTTCTGAGGGTAGCTCGGCCTTTGGAAGTGAGGCCGAGGTATGGGAAAGAAGAGGCCTTTACCAGGGATTAAGGCATCTTCGGAAATACCCTCGGCAAACCTTAGATTACTTTGGCAAAACTTTACCGTGACACGTAGCACCTCGGATGACACGTCGGCGTCCCCTTGCCACGTGTTGATACTCAAAAATATAACCCCACAACTGCCCCCCTAAATTCTATTACCTCGGCATACTGAGGTGATGGAACTTATATTGAACATTCTTTCTCGTACGTCGGCTTAAAAACTTTCTAGCCGAGATCATCCATTTCAGGTCGACATATCTTCAAAAGTACAAGAATTTAGATCAACACTCCTTCGCGCATGAGTTGTCATGCATCATTTTTCGACCGTTTCATCGACGCGTCTTACCCTCATTGGTCCGTCTTTGGCCGACGCCCATAAGCCGCCTTTCCTTCGCTATACTGCGTCGACGCGTCGTTACCTAGGCACCATAATTGCTGTGTTTTGCCGCCGTTTCACTTTTGACAAAAACTCTTCTCTCTCTCTCTCTTTCTTCTCTTTACTTTTGCATTTTCAAATCTCTTTGCTTTCTCTCTCTCTCTCTAAACTTCTCCTCCACTGAATCTGCCATTACTCCAAGCTCGAAGCTCTGCCACTGCCTTCATCTACTATTTCTGTAAAGCTCTTGCCATTGCTAAGGCCCATTATCGACCTCGTGGCTTCATCCCGCCTCACCTTTTCTGGTAAGCCACCGTTCCCTTCTTTTCTCAGTTCTTTGATTGTTTCTGGAATTTCTTGCTTCTACTGCTCTGCTTGTCATTTAATTTGTAAATCGTTCGCCTGTGTGCGTATTATTTCCTGGTTTTGCACATGCCATGAACACTTGCACTGTTTCACCTTTGCTCGTGGCCTTCCACCCTTTCTGTTCTTGACTCTGAGACTTCGTTTTTTCTTTTCTGTTTTCCAGATTTCTGCCTTCCATACTCGTATATTTAGGTTTGGGATTTGCTGTAGAACCATCAATCCTTAGGAAAAATTGAAACAATTTATACCTAGGTTTAAGCCGAGGTCCTTAAAACCCTGTAGATCTCCTCCTTTCTGTTATCTCACTCTTTTATATCTAAACCATGGGTGTGTGGAGAGATAGGGTCAACACCCCATCCAAATTAGAACATTTTAGGCGAGAGTTTTCTATCCCAGACGACGTCCATCTCAGACTAGCTGAGGAGAAGGACTCCATTATGCCCGATGAGGATAAGATGCATTTCCCTGTAGTAGCTTTCGTCCAGTGTGGACTTAGGTTCCCTTTAGATCCCCTTTTCCGCGAAGTCCTTCACTACTACACCCTGAACCCCATGCAACTTACCATTAACGCCTATAGGACACTCAATGGAATAATAGCCTTAGCTCGGCAGGAGAGCGTTAGGATCACTCTAGCCGACATCCAATATTGCTACACCATGTGTCCCCTGAACCTTAAGGAAAAAGGTTATGTCTATTACCTCAAGCTGAGGTCCACTGCATTTAAAATAGTAGCCGACCTTCCAGACTCCAACAAAGGGGCTGGAGATGATTACTTGATCGCTTCTGGAAACTGGGAATTTGGCCCAGATGAAGAAGTTCAACTCTTCCCTCTTCCTCGAACGGTCAAGGAGGGCAAGGGTAAGATCCCTGTGTCAACTGCTTAACTGTTGCTTTCTTCAATTTTTTCAAAATTTTATCTGTTTCTGATGTTGTGTTTTTCTTTGCAAACGTTCGCCAGCCTCCCAAGGACTTCCGCCAGTCCTATTACCCTGGAAAAGGCCTGAAGAAGCTCTTGGATCTTCCTCTCGAGAAGCGCCAGGCCCCGCTCCTGCTGAACTTCATCCCAACATACACATCCAAATTGGCCGACGTTCCGAAGAAAAAGAAGAAGAGCGCCTCTCCATCAACTGCTTCTACAGAACGGGCTGCCTCCACATCTGAGCCAGCCGATCAGCCTTCAACCTCGGCTCCAGTGATAGAGAAGAAACGCCGACGAAGACTTGTTAAAACAGCCGAGATGGAACGACCAAAGAAAGTGGTGCTGGACCTTTTGGCCGATCTTCTAGATGAAGTGGATGCTGCACCATCCCAACAGGTGCCTCCGCTGAAACCCAAAAGAGTAAAGAAGGCCCAACCAAAGGCCAAGGCGACTGAGGCCGAGGTTGAGGATACTCTGCCAATCTCCCAACTAACCTCAAGTGTGAAGACCGCCTCTGTTCCTGCTAAGAGGTCGGCTGGGACGCAACCTTCTGGATCCACTCCAGCGAAAAAACAAAAATCATCCTCTGGGACGACCTCGGGGTCCAAAGTTCCCAAAATTCCTTGGGAGCCCAAAATTACACTGGAGGACAGGCCTGTCTACGCCAATGAAATTGTCGCCGACGTCAACATCGGCGTGGCGCTCAGCACTGCCGTTCTCCTTGAGGGCGATCTTGAGCGTAATGCCAAGATGAGTGGCTATGAGAATTACGCCCTCATGTTGCAGCGTTCAGTCCAAGTAAGTCTCTGAATTTGACAACCTGTCTTTCATACTTGTAAAATTTTGAAACTTTTTGTAATAACTTTTGCCTCTTATTCTTTCAGGCCATCCAACACGCCCACACCTTCTCCGTGCAAGCCTTTGAAATAGGGGAGGAGTTGGCCGAGCTGAAGAAGGAGTTTGCTGCTCTTCAAAAACAAAACAAGAGTCTTAAAAATAAAATGAAGACCCTGGAAGACCAAGCTGAGGCAGCAACTCAGGCTAAACAAGAGGCTGATGAGAAGGCCGAAGCTGCTGAAGCCATTAAAAATGTTGCTTTGTCTCAGCAAAAGGAGGCCGAGGAAAAAACAGCCCAGGCCGAGAAGGAGTTGCAGGAGGCACTGGCTACAAAGGATGCCGAAATAAGGGCTGTTAATAACAAGGCATACGCCCAAGGCATGGCCGATGTGGCTGAAGATTACAAGCTTCAAGTCAAGCAAGCATGCAACAGGGGATTTTCCCTTGGTTGGAATGCTTTGGCCAAAGAGCTTGGTCTTCCTGCCGACTCGCCTTAGTGCAAAACCAAAGCCATTCGTCTTCCCTTTGCTCTTCCTTCACCTCCAAGCCAAGTTGAAGAAGAAGTTGATTCTGAAGCCGAGGCTGAAGATGACGCTGAAGATGAAGGTGAAGCACTGGTCAGGAAATCCAAGGAAGCCATTGAAACCAAGTCACCTCCTCAGGGCGATCAAGTAATAGATTTAGCCCAAGAGGAGGATGAGGAGGTTGAGAAGGTGCCCAAGGAAACTGGCCCGGCTCATCTATCTTCAGACCTTCTTCTGGCTGACAGGAGTGTGGAGAAGACTTTGGCCGAGATCGATGCTGAGGTTGCAGCGGAAAAGGCGGCCGAGGTGGCAGCAGACAAGGAGGCTGAGGTCGTGGTACAAGAAGGTGCAGAGGTTGCGAGTCAAAAAGGTGCCGAGGTTGCTCTTCAAGAGCCCTCTGAGGTCCCAGCCCAACCTTCTGCTCAAGTTGTAGAAGGACAGCCCTGATGCTTTTTGTACTTTGTTGTTTTCTTTTATTTCTTGTACTTTATTTTGTTCTTTAAACAATGTAAGCTGTCTTTTGTGGCCGATGTGCCCTTTCTAAATGCAACTATCTTTTCTTTATGCTTCAGTCTCTGACTTCTCTTATGAATGGTTCTATACTTAGAATATTTTGCATGATTTTCATAGTCTTCCTTCTTTGTGCAATCTTCTCGGGGTTACATACCTCAGGTACAACACCTGTAAATTTTACTTCGGCAAGACACTGTCCTGCAATCTTTTCATAAATTTCAACAAGTATAAAACATATACTATTCAATGTTAACTTTGCAAACTTTTCTCAAGTTTCAATGAGTGTTCAAACAACAATCTCAGTTTGCCCTACTTGCAAATTGCTACAAATTTCAACAAGGATAATCAGTAAACTTTACTCAAGTTTTATCAAGTATTAAACAATAATCTTAACTTTTACCTCAACTCAGAATTGTCGCAAAATTTCAACAGATGGTAATATGTCGCTTAACTTCAACTCGTAATATCACCAACCTACTTGTAAATTGTCAGAATTTCAACAAGGACTATCATATACAGCAAACTTTTCTCAGATTATAATCAAGGGTTAAACAGTAATCTACTTGTAAATTGCTACAAATTTTAACAAGGATTAAGCAATATACTTAGCTTCAACTTGTAAATTGTTGCAAATTTCAACAAGTGTTTGAACATCTTCCTTGGTATGTCCAACCAGCAGATTGCTATAAGTCTGTATGCCATAACATCGGCTTCCCTTCGACTTGTAAATTGCTACAAATTTTAACAAGCGAAGAGAAACAAATATCTCAGCTTGACTCCAACTTGTAAATTGCTACAAATTTCAACAAGTGAAGCCAAGGAACCATCTCGGCTTAACTTCAGCTTGTAAATTGCTACAAATTTCAACAAGCGAAGCTAACCTTTTTAATCGGCCTGACCAACTTGTAAATTGCTACAAATTTCAACAAGGGTTAATACAAACAATAAACTTTACTCAAGTTATAACAGGTGTTAAATAATGATCTATTTGTAAATTGCTGCGAATTTCAACAAGAGTTTAAACAATAATCTCAGCTTTTATTTGAACCTGTAAATTGATGTCGGCTTAACTTTAACTTGTAAATTGCCACAAATTTCAACAAGTGTTTGGACACCTTTCTTGGCTTGATCACCTTGTGGATTGCTATATGTCGGTTAGCAATAGCATCAGCTTTACCCCGACTTGTAAATTGCTACAAATTTCAACAAGCGAGGAGAGTGATAACCTCGGCTTAACTTCAACATGTAAATTGCTACAAATTTCAACAAGCGAAGCCAAGCTTTGTATTCGGTCAAACCAACTTGTAAATTGCTACAAATTTCAACAAGTGGTAGGCTTTGTATTCGGCCAGACCAACTTGTAAATTGCTACAAATTTCAACAAGTGGTAGGCTTTGTATTCGGCCAGACCAACTTGTAAATTGCTACAAATTTCAACAAGTGGTAGGCTTTGTAATTCCTCTGCTCCTCTGCCCCCAATGTGAACCTAAGTTCCACTTGGGTTCTCATTGTTCATGTCTTCCAGCATCTGATGACATCGGCCAAGAATAATGATCATCTCAATGATAGAAAAATTCAAATTGCAAGTGTTCCAGGGTCTTGGCAGGACTTTGCCCTCGTTGTCCTCAAGCCGATAAGCTCCATTACCTAGCACCGAGGTAATTCTGTAAGGCCCTTCCCAGTTTGGGCCAAGCTTGCCCTCTCTGGGATCTTTCTTGTTGCCGACCACTTTTCTCAGGACTAAGTCGCCGATTTGAAAATCTCTTGGGTTGACCTTCTTGTTGTATGCTCTGGCAAGTTGTTGCTGCATTGCGTCGACCTTCTCTTCGCTTTTTCCACAAGATCCGGATCTCGGGCTAAGAGTATATCATTAGTCCCATCTTCAACACCTGTGTTCGGATCCTCGATGCCGACCTCCGATGGAATGATCGCTTCGTGCTATAGGCCATGGCAAAGGAGATTCCTGCTGATCTTCTCGGTGTAGTCTGATATGCCCAAAGCACGTTGGGTAATTCATCTACCCACTTCCCTTTTGCTGCTTGCAACCTCTTCTTGTTTCCATCCAGAATTACTTTGTTGGAAGCTTCACATCCATTACTTTGAGGGAAACTTGGTGTTGAAAAGTAGTTCTTGATCTTGAATTTTGCATGAAGTTCTTGATGAGCTTCTTTGTCGAACTGCGTTCCGTTGTCGGCTACAATGGCTCTGGGAATGCCAAATCTGGTGATGATGTTCTTCCATATGAAATTTTTGACGTCCACATCTCGGATTTTAGCGAGAGGTTCTGCCTCTACCCATTTTGTGAAGTAATCTGTTGCTACCAGCAAGTATTTTCTCTGCCCAGTTGCTTGGGGAAGTTGTCTGACCAGATCCATGCCCCATTGGGCAAACGGCCAAGGGCTGGATACTGGATTCAGGTCGGCAGCTAGTTGGTGAATCAAAGGTGCAAACCGTTGGCATGGTTCACACTTCTTCACATATGCTTCTGCATCCCTTTGCATGTATGGCCACCAATACCCTTGGGTAATGGCCCTATGGGCTAACGATCTGCCCCCAGTGTGGCTTCCACAAATCCCTTCATGAATTTCATATAAAAAATCTTCAACTTGTAAAGGGTGTACGCACCTTAGAAGGGGTCCAGTGAAGGACCTTCTGTAGAGATGTCCCTCCGCAGTCAGGCTGAATCTGGCCGACTTTAGTCTGACTTTGTGTGCCTCCTTGCGATCTTCTGGCAGTTTTCCCTCTTTCAGGAATGCAACAATTGCATCCATCCAGCTCGGCCCCATGTCCACACACATTGCCTCTTGCTTTGCGTGCCGTGGTTCTATGCTCGGGCCCGATATGTAATCGATCATAATTGTCCGCGTCTTCCCAGTCTACATTGAACTCGCCAGGTTGGCCAACGCGTCGGCGTGGCTGTTATCATCTCGGCTAACTTGAAGAAGTCGGCGATTCAAATTGCTTTCGGCTATCGATCACCTCTTTCGCATATGCCGACATCCTCTCATCTCTGGCTGCAAATTCTCCTGTTGATTGGTTAACAATTAATTGTGAATCACAAAAAACTATTACCTCATCTGCTTCTGCTGCTGCTGCCAGTTTTAGTCCTGCAATTAATGCTTTGTATTCAGCTTCATTGTTTGAGGCTTTGAACCCCAAACGGATGGATTGTTCTATTATTTCTCCATCTGGGGATATCAGCAGTACTCCTGCCCCCGCTCCTCGTCGGTTTGAACTTCCATCGACAAAAAGTCTGAATGAGTCGCCGATGTAGATACTGCAAGGTCTAGGCTTTTCCTTTCTTTGCTCCTTTGTTGTCGGCTGGGAATCTTCTTGCTTGCTAGGACTTTGTTCATCTCGGCTCAACGTAGGCCGACGTCCGACGGACTCCGGCGTGAATTCTGTCACAAAGTCGGCCAAAACTTGGCCCTTGATTGCTGTTCTGGGCCTGAATTCCAGGTCATACTGGCCCAAGGCCACTACCCACCGTGCAATTCTTCCTGTCAAGTCTCATTGTTATAACAGGGATCTCAATGGGTGCTCTGTTAGCACCACAATCTTATGTGCTTGGAAGTAGTGGTTCAACTTCTTTGAGGCCATGACTAAGGCCAACATTAACTTCTCCAGTGGTAAGTACCTTGTTTCAGCGCTGGCTAAGGTTTTACTTACATAATAAATAGCCTTCTGCTCTCCCTTCTCTTCTCGAATTAGTACTGCGCTCACCGCATGTTCTGATACGGCTAAGTACAAAAACAACTCTTCCCCGGGCTCAGGTGTCGTGAGGATTGGAGCCGTGATCATGTACTTTTTTAGATCGGCCACAGCGACCTTACATTCTTCGGTCCACAGGAAATCTGCAGTCTTTTTTACCAGGTTGAAGAAGGGTTTACATTTGTCTGAGCTTCGGTTTATGAACCTGTTTAGGGCTGCGGCTCTGCCAGTGAGCATTTGAACCTGTTTCGCCGAGGTTGGGCTCTGTAGATCTAGGATGGCCTTGATCTGATCTGGGCTGGCTTCTATTCCCCTTCTTGTGACGAGGTACCCTAGAAACTTACCAGATCCAACCCCAAACGCGCATTTTGATGCATTGAGTCGGAACCGATATGTTTTGAGTATATTAAATACCTCGGCTAGGTCGGCAAGATGATTATCTGGCTCATTGGTCTTTACCACCATGTCGTCGATGTAGACTTCCACCGTTTGGCCTATCTGGTGCTTGAACATTTTAGTTACCAAATTTGGTATGTTGTTCTCAAGGTTCTTTAGTCCAAAAGGCATCACCTCAGAATAAAGACTGAGCCTTTTGGTGTGATGAACGTCGTCTTCTCCTCGTCTGGGGGGTACATGGCTATCTGGTGATACCCCCTGTAAGCGTCCAGGAAGCTCATCCTCCCATGCCCAGATGTAGCATCCACCAGCTGGTCAATTTTTGGCAGAGGGAAGCTGTCTTTGGAACAGGCTTTATTTAGGCTTGTAAAATCTACAAAAACCCTCCATTTACCGTTTTTCTTTTTTACCACCACAGTGTTTGATAGCCATGTTGGATAATTGACTTCTCTGATGGCCCTGGCTTCTAGAAGTTTGTCAACCTCTTTTTCCACTGCTTCGATGTGTATCAACATCGGTCTCCGAGCTCACCAGATCACGTGTTTAGCCGAATTGCCGACGTTTCTCAATTGTGGCATGTGACTCTGGTCAATGCTGCATTTCATATATGCCCAGTGCAAACACCTCGATGTTTGTTCTCAAAAAGGCTTCCAGTTCTCGTTCCTCTTTCTCGGCTAAGCCTGAGCCGAGAAGAAAAAAGCGTTCCTCATCGCCCTCCTGGACGAGAATTTTCTTTAGTGATTCCTCACTTTTCTCGGCCGGTTCCTTGCCGACATCATCTAGGACTTCCATGTCCTCGTCTTCAACTTCGGCTCTGGCTGGTTCTCGAATGTTACAAGTAATCTTCATCGCTGCCATGGAGCAATTCTTTGCCTGCAGTTGATCCCCTCTAATTTCTTCAATCCCATGCTCTGTTGGAAAGCGCAGTAGTTGGTGCAATGTTGATGGTATTGCCCCCAGTGCATGTAACCACGGCCTGCCCATGATGATGTTGTATGGTGAGGGAGTATCAATCACGGTGAAGTCGGTCTGGATCTTCTTACTGCCTGCTTGTACTTCCAAGGTTGTGGCACCCAATGGCCACGTCGGCGTGCCATTGAAGCTGACCATCGGGCCATTTGATTGCTCCAGGTCATCGGGGTGAAGGCCCAGCTCCTTATAACATCTAACGTACATGATGTCACAAGAGTTGCCTAGATCTATGAGTATGCGTTTTACTTGGCATTCCCCAACCTGGAGGGATACTACCAAGGCATCATTATGTGGGTGCTGTACCATTTCTAGGTCGGCCTCGGTGAAAGTTATCATCGGACTTTGGCAATCTTCCGGCCGAGGTCTTTTCAATCTGACCTGGTTCACATACTGCAGGTGTTTGACTCTCTGAGTCTCCCCCCGAATGCTGTTTTCACTCACCTTGGAGTGAATCACATTCACTACCCGAGGTCTTTCTGCCCGGGGTTGTGGCGGGTCGCTTGCCCGAGGCGCCCCGCTTATTCTTCCCTCATTCTGGTTTCATCGATAAGGTCTCTTAGGTGACCTTGCCTCACCAGATCTTCCAAGTGTGCTTTTAAGGCTCTCGAACCTTGTGTTGTATGTCCGTTTTCATTGTGATAATGAACAATGTCTCATCGCATTTCTTCCCATAAACTCCCCGGGTTGCCTTGCCGGCGTTCTGAAATAGGGCTGGCTCCGAATTTTTCCTAGGACCTTTTGAATTGGAATTCGGAACACAGTTGTTACTGCTTGTTTGGCCCCTCAACTCTACCTCCGCCTTTGAACTTTGAATCCGCGCTTTGCCGGCGAGCCGTTCCCTTGCTCTTGTTTGACCTGCTTTGTTGCCGATGTATCTTCCTCGGCTCTGGCATACTTTTCGATCCGTGCCATGAGTTCCTCCATGTTCTTTGGCAGTGTCTTTTCCAAAGATTTCCGTAGTGAACAATCCTTTCTCAGGCCGTTTTTTAAAGATACGACTGCTACCTCCTGGTTGCATTCAGGTATTCGGTTGAACACCTCGTAGTATCTTTTTGCATAGGCCCTAAGGCCTTCATCCTTGCTGATTTTCAAAGCCATTAATGCGTCCACCCTCAATGGCTGTAGTTTGTTCGTCACGATCCTGGCCACGAACATCTCGGCCAGGCTTTCCCACGTCTTCACACTTCCTTTTGGTAACTTGTGGAACCAATCGGATGCAATTTCTCCAAAGGACGAAGGGAATACTTTGCAAAGCAAAGGCTCATTTCCACTATATAATGCCATTGAATTTAAAAACAACCCAACATGGAAGTTAGGATCTGACTTACCGTCATAGATTTGGAACCTCGGCATGCTGAATCTTTTTGGTGCTTCAAATTTGTCCAGTTCCACCGAGAACGGTGTCCTCGGCTTGATGAACGAGCTTACCTCGGCTGCTCGCTCCTCCTCTTGAGGTAGTTTCTCAAGTCTTTTACTCCTCCCGAGCTCGGCTATCTTTTGATTTGAGTCCCTTTGGCACGCCACTGCCCTCGTGGTACGCCTGCTTTGATCTTTCTCCATGGGTTGTATCAAGCGAGAACCCGCTTTGTACATGCCGATGTTCTCTTGGTTCCCGATCCTTTGTATTATACGTCCTCTTGGACTTACCGACCTCCCGAGCACGGTGAGAATGCTCCTTGTTCTCGAGCGCCAGGTGCTTCAGAGTTGTTGTCCTTCCTTCATTCCGAGCTTTAACTGCTGGGATTGGAGTATCCTGCAGTGGGTATGGTGGCTGCATGACCTTGCTTTGCATCATGAAGTTGACGACCGATTGGAGGTCTGCCAACTTGTTTGCCAGGTCCTTGAGTTCATCGTCCCTTCGTATGCACCTATCCCTCCATACCTGGAGGTTGTCCTCCTCGTAGTATCTGCCCTGGTCCGCCTTCTTCGAAGTGTTATCCTCCTGGATGACGTTCTTTCCCCCGTGTCCCTGGCCACGGTTTTTATCATTGTGGTTGTTTCCTTCGACGTCAAGGTCAATAGGCCCGTCACTCTCAGCGGCAGTGTTGCCCTCGACCTTCTCGTTTTGTGCATTACTGGCCATTTATTCGTCTTTCTTTCCCACAGACGGCGCCAAATTGTGTGAGTGATTTTCTGATCACACTGCCTATCTTAGTGATTCAGCGGTAAAAACACAAGCAGAATAGATGGCACAGATAATAACACAAAGACACAAAGGATTTAACGTGGTTCGGCAATAATTGCCTACGTCCACGGGAGGCCGAGGTAATTCACTATTGAATGAATGGTAAAAATTACAATGGACTCTCTGTAATTCTCTCACTCTCTTAGCATGTAATTGTAAGTATTACAATTGGCTTGTAGTTGTATATGCTCTATTCAGAATGATCAGTCCCTCATCTTTCTTCTTCCTAACCTCTCCATATATACCAGAAAAGTTAATGGAGAGACCGCCAGCTTTTTAGCCGTCACACCATCGTTACGCTTTTGGCAGCTTTCCAGCCAAAAAGCTCTTCATGGCTTCACATGGCCTCTAGTGGCCTCATGGCCAACTCACATGGCCTCAAGGCTAGGTAGTTGGTGAAGTGCTGGCCTTGTGGCTGTACCTCCACTTAACTAAGATAATATTTTATATTAGCTGGTGTGGTCGATCTCACAGTTACCTCGGCTTAATTCTTCTGAGGGTAGCTCGGCCTTTGGAAGTGAGGCCGAGGTATGGGAAAGAAGAGGCCTTTACCAGGGATTAAGGCATCTTCGGAAATACCCTCGGCAAACCTTAGATTACTTTGGCAAAACTTTACCGTGACACGTAGCACCTCGGATGACACGTCGGCGTCCCCTTGCCACGTGTTGATACTCAAAAATATAACCCCACAGTTACTATAGATCATATTTATATGAAACGTAACGTGACACCAACATAAACCAGCAACATTTTCACATTCAATTTAAAAAAATAAAAACTCATTAAGTTTGCGGTTACGTTACGTTTATGTAGGTGTCACGTTACGTTACGTTATGTTACGTTTATATAGGTGTCACGTTATGTTATGTTTATGTAAGTATCACGTCACATTACGTTTATGCAGAATTTGTGGAATACATTCCTATCTAAATAGGACTTGAAACTATATAAGAAATTACATAGGACTTAGCCTACCATAAGTGTCCGAAAAATGATTTATAAATAAGTCTCCCTTAAAATATTTCAAAAAATCATTAAAAATACAAAATACGAATTAAAAACTCAAACAAATGTTTTTGAAAAGGGTTTGGCTTCTCTCAAATTATCATCTCAACTTGAGAAAGCATTTGGGTTTGGTAGGCTCATTTTAAAATCGATTCGGATGATTTAAACCGTTTATATTTTAGGATTATTCGAATGATATTTGTTTTAAAAAAATAGATAACAAATATAATTTCAAAAATAATCATATATTTTTTAATATAAATGTGATTTAAACATATGACTACCGATATTCAATTATTTTAATTTTTTATATAAAATTTTACTTAATAAATTTTTAAAATAAATAATTCGAATTATTAGACGAGACCTATGATAAATTCTACGAATCCCCTTAAGTGCTCTCATAATGAGATCCAAGTGGAGAGTCCAATCCTTTTGAAAACTCCATGCCAAACTTATCCCATTGCTATTTTTTACGTTGTACGTACATGTTAATGAGTGTTTGGATTTGTTTATTTTTGTAACATTTTTTTGGTTTTGTTTTTATTTTTTAGGAACTAAAAAAGTTAATCTGTTTAGAAAGTTGTTAAAAAAAAATTTTTTTTGTGAATAAAAAAATTTATATAATATTTTACTTTTTTTTAACAACAACATCAAAAAATCAAACTAAAAAAGTTCTTTCCAAAAACAAACATTTTCATATCTTTCAAATCAAATTGGGCTGCAAACGATGATGTATATTTGGAGACGTTTGGGAAGAAGTTTTTTTAGTTTTTTTTTAGTTAAAATAACACTAAAAGATAAAATAACTAAAATATTTAATAAGATAAAGTGTTACATAAAATTCATAATTATTTTATTTTTTCTCTCACAAATATCACATCTAATTACAAAAAAATTTAACTATCCTCTTCAACACACAAATTTTAGCCTCTTAAAATAATGAAAAACTAAAATAACCTACTAAACAAAGACATAAATGAGTATAAAGAATATGGAGAGAGAGAGAGAGAGAGAGAGAGAGAGAGAGAGAGAGAGTACGCCTTTAATACGCCTGTGTTTTCTAGTTTTTTTTTTTTTTTTTTTGAACGAAATTTTTTGGACTTTTTGACATCTTTTTTGTGAGCCTTATAAGACTACTTATGGGATTTTTTTTTGAAATATTCTATATAAAAAAAACAAATTAGAGAATTGATTCACTTTTTAAACTATTTGAGAAACTAACTTATTTTTGAAATCGCATTTTAAAATGTGATTTTGAAATTGAAATTATATTTTTAACATACAATTTCACCATGTCATCATAAATTACATTTTCAATTTGTGATTTTAAAGTGAAATCACATGTTGAAGATGTAATTTCAATTTCAAAAACACATTTTGAAAATGCGATTTCAAAAAGTAGGTTAATTTCCTAAATAGTTTGAAAAGTGGGTCAATTCTCTAATGAGTTTTTTTTTTTTTTTTTTAAATACTTGTATGATTCCTAGGTAATATGTTTTTACATAAATATATATATATATATATAGAAATAAAAAATTATACCTTAATATTTAGGGATATTTATCAATAAATTCCATCACATAAACAAGTATTTTAATTAGTTTCAAATTTTTTTTATTGATTTTTTAAGTCCTATTAGTGGAGAGTTTTTTTTTTTTTCTTCGTGTGGTCCTATTTTTGATTTGGTAGTGTTTTGTTAGACAATTATACCCCTTTATTAATGTGGTAAGTATGATGTAATACTCTAATGTGACTGGTATTAATATCACACTCCAACGATGTGACACTCCAAAAAAATTAAAAACTCCTTGGTGTACTTTTTCTAAATGTGACAATGTGACGGATATGATGTGACACTCAAAAACTTTTACTCTGAAAAAAATAATTCCTTCTTAGTGTACTTTTTCAAATGTGACAGTGACAGGTATGATGTGATACTTCAAAAAAATAAAGACTCATTAATGTATTTTTTTCAAACACGACAACGTGACATGTATGACGTGACACTTCAAAAAAAATAATAAAAACTCTTTAGTATACTTTTTTCAAACGTAACAACGTGACATGTATGATGTGACACTTTAAAAAAAATTAAAAAAATTTTAGTGTATTTTTCCTAAATGTAACACTCTAACATGGCGGGTATGATGTGATACTAAAAACTTTTTAGTGTACTTTTTTTTCTTCTTTTTTTCCTAAATGTAACACTCCAATGTGATGGGAAAATGAGTCATCACACATCCAAAAAGACTAAATGGAACACAAGAAAAAATATGAGATTATATGGATTACAAGTCTAAAATATGTGATATATTGGTCAATCTCCCTAATACTTACCTCATCTTTCATAGATTATTTTTAAAAATAATTTTGATTATTATTCTTATCTATTATTTGATTTTGCTCAAATTTTATTCTATTTGCAAGTAATAACACAATAAGAAACAATATTGGTGATAATAGTGAGTTTTAGTGAGGTGGATTGGAGTTTTGAAATGAGAAAGAAAATAATTAAAACTTGAAAAATAAGATGAAAAGACTTGAATATGAAGAATATATATGAGTGATTAGGGTATATCATGAGGAAAAAAAAATTATTTCTTTTAAAGTTTAATATGTGTTGTCCTTATTAGTAAATTTACATTATGGTATAATAGGAATTAAAATTTTAAAATTTTAATTGAGCGTACTAAATTACTATTTGGGTGTAAATAAAATCACCCAAGATAATCAATGAGTAGCCCAACTCTGACAATGTGAAGAAAATGTCATTTCAACGAAGATATTGTTTTGGGAAGAAGATTAAAAATTGATTTTTTTTTGACGTTTTTGGCTTTTTTTTTAAAAAAAAAAATGTGTTGAAAAAAATAAAGAAGTGATATAACTCAAAATAGATTAAAAGTCAACTTTTAACCAAGTTTCCAAAACAGACCATTATTCAAAGAACTTATTTAGGACATTTTGGTGCAACTAGAGGTGGTTTAGCACATCCATCATCATAACATAAAGAGGGTAATTTATAAATACATTCTTAAAATTTATTTAAAATACTGATTGCTCCTTATAATTTTAAAAATTACATTTCATCTCTTTATTTATACTCACATAACTAATGACCTATTTTATTAATAAATTATTAAGTTAGTTGACAATTTTTAATGATGTCATACATATATTTTAATTAACAATTCATGTAATGTTATTGTTGTATAAAAAAGTAGTTAAAAAATTTAATTTTTTTGGGGTTATGTCACGCCCCCAAAAATTATACAATAAGGATTCACCAACTTCCATTGTTTAATGTAACATAAGTAAATTACAATATTAATATAATTATCAAATCTCCCACATTTGTAATTCATTAATCATTAAGAGAGTTACAAAAGAATGCCCCACATGCGGTTATATATTCAACATTCCTAGAAAATGAATCTATAGCATGTAGCAAAGAAGTTTAGTATGAATTAATGCCCTCAAGGGTTATAAATTCCAAGGCTTAAGTCTGGTTATAGAAAAGTGGTTTTAACCCCATCGATATAAAGCCCTTGACATGTCAAAAATAATTACAACAAAAGAAAAGAGCCTTGTGCTCTCAAAACATATCTCCACGCCTCTAACTTGGTGGGATCACCACATCATTTCCTGCACAAAATCCCATAGGGGTGAGCACAAAGCACAGTAGGAAAACCTTAACAAAGGATATACATTTTATACAATCTCATGGGATGAATGCATATGTCAAACCATGTTCAAAAACATATATCTTTATCCTTTGAAAACTTTGTGCATAATACAATCTTGAAAATTTAGCAATTCAATAATTTCAATGTAATTCAACATGGCAGTAAATACGAATCAGGTAATGCTTAGGTTGGTGTCTACAAGTAGGCATAACAAGCACTACCAAATCACCACTTTATTGGTAGCTAATCGGAAGGCACGTGGTACCTCCCCCGCTCGTGTTTTCGATTTTTCACCATAGACACTTAGGCTAACTTAACCAGTACTAACTACACCCCCTATACGGACTTACCAACGTATTTACCCTAAAAACAAATCAATATGATCTTATTTTACAAAACAATTTCCTTTCTCAAAACAATACCTTTTTTCAATGAATTGTTCAAAATTAATAGTATCCATGACAAAATGAAATGATTATGCAAATGCCCAATGCAATAATAATGTTCTATTTAGAAATCTCAACACTGTCAATTTGAAAGGGGTGATAATAATTAAATCATGTGACAATGCTATACAATTCTATATCAATACTTTGAAATTTCTCAATTTATCTACACAATCCTCCATTGCGATCAAATTTCACATCTCTCATCAATATAACATCATAGTATATTTTTTCAAGAGATAATATATGTAACGCCCTAAAATAAATGCAATAGATCATCCAAAACGATAAGTAAATAACATTATGAATCGGAGTATAATGTCTTTCTATTACATGAGATTTGATTGTACAAAAGGGTGACACATGCGATATACATTCATAAATAGAACATCTTGAATCTACAGCATGTGTTACCAAACAGTAATAATGTAATAAAAGCTAAACAAGTAATCATATGCCCTAAAGGCTTACATCTTTCCAAGTTAAAACTCGGGTACATCAAAAGTGAGTCATAAGCTTAATACAAATAAAGCCATAGGTTTGTACAAAAGTTAAATAGAAAAAAATAACAAAACTGAGCCTTTAACTCTGTAGTCCTCCCAAGCTAAGTCCTTGGTGGAGGCATATCACTAGCACTTGAAAATAGTTTTTCCCAAATAGGGTGAGCCAAAACCCAGTAGAAATAATCTAGCACAATATATAAATCTTAACAAAGATATAAGTATGAAGTGCACATACAATGTTCGTGATAAAATCATTTATAACTCTTTTGCAAAATCATACTATGTGGAACTTATATCTCGACCTATTTTATCTCCATTCATGAGTCATTTCCATTTTATTCAGATAACCAAACTGATGATGCAATTCAGTGGGTCTCTTACTAATACAACCATCACACAAACACTTATATTTGCCATTTTATGGATATTTCGTCTGCGAGAATCGACACCCATGTATACTCGTGGTTTTCGGGACTTTCACTTTGGACACTCTGGCCAACTTAATTTAATGGAGTACATCCCCTTTTTTTCTCCCAAACATGGAGTACAACCCCTTTTTTCTCCCAAACATCATACATTTACAATATATTAAAGATGTGACAACACTCAATGTAAATGGATGAGAAATTAGTTTTAATTCACCTAATTCTTATGCAATTTCTACAACAATCATATCCATTATCCACCGATAGCCCAAAACAGATATTTCTAAATAGATATACAATCTCCAAGACAGATAAGTTATCAAAATTTCAAAGTATAAGTGGTAATACTTAACCAACTTCACCACCCATGTCAACATCCATCCAATTTCACATTTTCAATACTAACTCCATTTTATGTATACAAAATAACTATTTGAGACATTTTAGGGTAAACTCCATTTCCGTCCAAAATCCAACCCAAGTATCAAAATCAAAAATTTTATTACAACACAACTTCATATTCACTCTCATAACCATTTCCAATACATCCATTTGTAAACTCCTCTTTTGATTTTAATCCAAAATCCTAAGTTTGTTCAAAATCTCCCAAAATCAAAATATTGTTTATACAAAACAAATAGCTAAGTTAAAAACCATATAAGAGTGTATAAAATCCCTACTTCAAAGCTAGAAGACGAATAAAGCAAGGAAGAAACTCAAATAAAGCCGAAACCCAACTCTATTCGGATGAAAATGAAGCTCTAGGCGAGCTCTACCTTTTTAACAAAGGGAGTATGGTGGAGAAATCGGTAGATCTTGGTGTATTTGTAGAGAGAGAGCAAGTTCTAGAGAGAGAAGCTCTAGATTTAGGGTTTTGAAGTGTTTTAGAGAGAGAGAGAGAGAGATGACAAAGTGATGTAAAAAGTGATCTTCACAGACTGATATACGCACAGTCAACTCGAACGCAAGAAATGACGCTCGAGCGTATAATATACGCTTTTAGTAGTTTTGTAAGAATTACTGCTCGAGTGTCGGAAACATTGCTCGAGCATAGAATACACTCTCCTAGTAGTTTTGTAGGCCTGCAAAAGTATTGAGAGTTCACAAAATCTGCTTGAGTGCAAGAAGTGATGCTCGAGCGTAAGAGCAAAATTCTGGACAACAAGGTTTTTGAAAAACAATGTACCAACCTGTCCCAAACACAACCAACACATCCCGATAGCCAAACTTAAGGAGGAAAAAGAGGAATAAGACAAGAACAACCACACAAAACCAAGAAACTCGAATCCAGAATATCACATGGGTCGGGTCTAAAACCAGAATCGCTATAACCTTCCCCCCTTAAGGAATTTCATCTCCAAAATTTCAAATCAAGTTTTAAAGCTATGTTTAGACCAATTACAATAATGTTAATTAATTAATTCCATTACCATGATCCATTCTCCGGCCATCCATTCTTATTAACTCGATACACAAGTTGCAACATTGAAAGTACAATTCACATTTTCCTAAAACATATACAATCTTTATATTAAACTTGTGTTTCCAAAACATATACAACATACTGTAGACACCCTATTTTTGACTGCACTTAAGACTTGGGCACCACTGATGGCTTACTTGATGGTGCAGACTATCTTGTGTAAATGGTTTGATTTCTTCGGTAGGGAGAGCGGCAAATCCCAACCTCACACCCCATTTGTGGACCAAAACTATTTTGGCCAAAAAGATTTTAGACCTTAAAACCTTCTCTTTCAAAATATTTTTGAAAAAAGTTTCTACGATACTCCGAGGCTCGCATTTCGTTAAATGTTGCGCTTTTCGATAAACTGAGCAAGGACAGTGTCATGACCCGAACCCGCCCTTATGGGTTAAGGACATAACCAGCCAGTAATCAAGGGATTACCTACGGCCTCAAACCAAACAAGACATAACTCATCAGAGTAAAGGGGCCAAACGGAAGCAATTTCAAACTTTTGTCCATAGAGTTGTGCTTACATGGCACGTCATAACAATCCATACATACATATGTTAATAACTCACATCATGATATGTAATAACACAAAGTTCTGTACATACAGGATCATTCAAGTCTAAGTCAGCCAATCAAAACTATATATAACTGTAAACCAAAGTTCTCGCCAACATGACAAAATATAGCAAACTAGAAAAAGGTGAAAACAAGTCTCGTGCGTGAGACGTATGGCAGACCCTTCAAAACCTTGGTTGTTTCTCACAAACTTCACTGAGGCTGGGTTTGGACCTCCCTTGGCTCACCTACAGGCACATGAATGAGCATGAGCGAAAGCCTAGTGAATAATATCAAATACGGAAAATACACGAACAGTATTTAGAACAACATGCACCAACGGCCTTGGGCCCAATTCACATTTATGTCTATATATATATATATATATATCAATTAACTGCGGGTTCAAACACATCAGACGGCCTCGGGCCCAATCCATTCATGTCAAACGGCCTTTGGCCCATTCATTCTTCCATTCATGTTAGACTGGCCTTTGGCCCATTCGTTCTTTCATTCATGTCAGACTGGCCTCTGGCCCATTCGTTCTTTCATTTATGTCAGACTGGCCTCTGGCCCAATCATATGGCATAGCAAACATTCGTCCACCATTCACATTAACGAACTTATAAGACTTACATAGAAGTAAGCAATTAAACAAATAACATACTTTAGATATCTTTATTAAGATATTACTCACAGTGATCGGCTAGATGATTTGCCCTGGAGCTCGACCCTACACATTCCATGAACACAATGGGTCACAAACAATTCAATCCGTTCTTAATTCACATATTCCTCTTTAGGCTTCATTCTTACCCTTTTGACTTATTTACAATGCTTAATGCATGCCGAAGAATACTTAGAAGTGAAAGAGAACGGAAAATGGAACATAGAACACATTTACAAAATTTCAGAAATAGGGGTCCCCGCTCGAGCATGGACTTGCCCGCTCGAGCAGACTCATTAAGTCTGCAAAAGTATTGGTTGCTTCGATTCTACACTCGAGCGTGAATTCGGACGCTCGAGCTGAAGGTCATTCTACATAGCTCCCCGCTCGAGCGTGAACTTCCTTGCTCGAGCGGACATCCATGTCTGCAAAAAGTTATGGGAGCTCATATTTCTCGCTCAAGCAGCGCCTTCCCCGCTCGAGCGGACATCCCAAATTCTGGAAAATCCAGAATTGTTCTTGAGCTTCAAACTTGCATTCAACTCAACATATCTTGCATATTATGGCTTAAACTTCACTTATACATGTATTAACATGATCCAACACCAAATTTATTACATTATGAAGCTCAATTTCACAAATTAATCACATGCATGTCCCAATTTACACCAAACTTATTTCCAACATAACATATTCATGCATTCAAAACTCATACTCTTATGAATTGTACATGCATGTGAGATATAACCCTCATTCTCAACTTAGATGATGAAGAGATGGTTAAAAACATGAACTTCGATCAAAGATTCAACATGGATCATGTATTTCAAGCTCAAACATACAAATTCATGGCAATTTCCTACATGCATGTGTATATTGACTTCCAATTTATCAAAACTAACTCATTTTCATCATAATCAATTCAATTCATGTTCCTTATCATCATTCAACTTTGAATTCCCAAAGTTACAAGCTAATATCCATGAATTTACTCACCAAAGAGCCTCAAACACCCAAATTCTCAAGCCTTGAGCCAAAATTGCCCAATTCTTCCTCTTTCCCTCTCTAGCCGACCCTCTCTCTCTTTCCTTAGAGTAATTTCAACCAAAATGAAACAAAGAGAGGAGTTGAGTGTATAGTGCCCCTTTTATATAAGTCCCATTAATCATAATTATCAATATGAAATGATTTGAGCACTACACCATCAATTTGATCTAATTAATCTGATCCGAATCAATTTTCAATTAAATTTCACTGTAGGCTCTAAAAATTACGCTAATCATAATGGCATAGTCAATTTCGATTTTTGTGGCCGATAAGGCCTTCAATTTTCAATTTATAATAGTAAGTCGAATTGATATTCCTACGGTGAACAGATAGAAATTCAAAACCACATATGTTCATACAAATGGCACACAAAATCGTATCAAACACATAATTATACTCATAATAAAGACCAATTAGCATAATACAGAACAGGGTTATCACAGACAAAGTGGAAATGAATGAAAAAGAGTTGAAATCTTTGAAAAATCTTTCAAAACACCTTATTTAGGGGTTTGAAGTTGAAGAAAAGAGGAAAGAAGGGAAGAAAACTGGCTGAGGAGAAGTTAGGCATGAATTCGGTTGGACCGAAACTGAGCAGTCTTCACCAAAATGACTATAACTTTTTTCACACCTGGAATTTTGATTTGAGGCTTCCACCATTGGAAATAAAACTTCAGGGGCTTCAATTTAGGCACAAGAATGACTTGAAAAGGAGTCCAGATGAAGGAGATATGGCCATTTAAAGTTGGACCTAAAGAGCAGATTTTTGCTGTCGGCCACAAATGTGGGCTGTCGGCCACCACGGGTGGCCGGTCGGCCAGTTGAAGAGGCCGGTCGGCCACTAATGTCCCAAACTCAGATATTTTGTAGATATTTACCTCCAGTTGTCTTCTACAAGCTCTAGCTGTCTCTAAATCAAATATTTCGACCTGAGGCTTGTATATTGCTATATATGAAGGCCATATCTCTCATATTGCAAGGTTACAAAGTTTGGGAGTCTCTCTCTCTAAAATCTCTCTCTCTCTCTCTCTCTCTATAAACCTCTCTCTCTAGAATTCTCTATCTCTTCCTATTTTGTGCTTGAAAGTGGGAATTCTTTACACATTTGCGTATAACCCCTTAACCAAATTGGACCACCTTGGGGCTGAGGCATCTTGGGACCTATTTTGGGCTGTTGAAGGGTTATTTGAGGCAAGAAAGTGGTTGTTTAAGTGCTGTGCTTCAAAGGTATAAGTCTTACCTCTTTTAAGCTCTTTGCACATAGTTGTTTTGCTATCTTTTTGTGCTGTTTTGAGCCTAGTTTTTAACTACAAAAAGTTCTTATTTTTGGGCCTAAACATGTTGGTTTAAAGCCATTTTGTGCTAAGAGGTTGTATCCCCCTTCTTGTTGCCTATTTGTATGTGCCTTTGCATCATCTCTTAGCATGTAAAAGTCAAAATTTTTGGGCCTTTAAACCACTGAAATTCAGAGTTATTTCAGTGGTAAAACGCGTGTTTTGAAGTCCAAAAATGGAGGGGGTGGCCTCCCCTCCTTCTTTCTCTCTTCTATGCCTAGTTAGCATTACAAAGTAGCATGTTTTTGTGGCTTGTGTTAGCTTATTTCAAACATGTTTTAGACTCTATTTTGACATGTCTCAACTCTATTTTTGGTTTTTTGGAGCACTTGTTGCTTGCTTCTTACACTTGTAGTGCAATTGGGCTTACTAGTCTAACATGCCTAATGAGTTAACCCATCATTCTAGTTTGTGTTAGCTAGACTCCAGCACATTTTAGCTACTGTTTTGACATGCTTTAAATCTGTTTTGGGTCGGTTAAGTCCTTCGAGGCTTGGTTTGCATGGCTATAGTGTAATGGTCTTCACTAGTCCATTGTTTTGAGGCTTTGAGCATGAAGTATTTGAGTTGTTTGCATGTTATAGTCTCATCTTACATGTAATTTCAGCACCATAACCTCTGTCATATGCGCATGTATTCCACTCTTTCATTGCTTTTGAGAGTTGTGCTTTGTGTCTCGTTTGCGAACCAACATGCAAGCATGTTTTTCTTGTCTTTTGTGCCTAAATTTCAGCATGTTTTAGCCATTATTTTGGCATGTTTTAGTTCTGTTTTGAGCTGGTTTGGTCATTTGAGCTTGGTATTGCATGCCTCTAGTGTAGTGTTGTTTACTAGCTTTGATGCTTTTAGCTCTTAATATGTTGTGCATGTGTTGCTTGCATGTTGTAGCATTCTTTTTCATGTCATTCCAGCACTAAAAAAGTCTGTAACTTGACTCATTTCTTCATTTTTCCATTTGTTTTGAGGGGTGGTTAACCTTATGATTGTGTTTAAGCTTGAGATAGAGCTTGTGCTCAATGGCTTTAACTCTCTTTTGAGGGTTCCTCCTAGCCAAAGGCATGATCTCTCTCATGTCTTAAACCATCATTTGGTTGACCCCTCTCTCGTTAGAGGACAATCACTTTGGACAAATTGACTAAAGAATGGCTTGGTAATGCTAATATGAGTAAATAAAATTGAATCAAGTAAAACATGACTAAGATAAGCATGTTGTTTGCATTGCATGAGTTTGGATCGAACGTTAATCCAAACACAAGAAAAGTGGGATGTTTCATACTTGAAGTGATGAAACGTGTCACGTTTCTTGGTCGCCGTTACCCTTGATCATGCATGATAGGGTGGTTACCATTTGAGTCTTATGTGCGTATTCATTAAGCTTATACAAGCTTGGTTCTTTAGCCATCATACATGAAAATGCTTGATTGGTGGCTTGAGAGCCAAGTGTCATACTCCTTTGAGCTTGAGAAATGATGAGGAGGGTGGCAGTACACACATTTCCTTGCAAATACATTGCTTTGCCTTTGTTGCTCTTTGTTGCAGCAAAACTAGAAGCCTAGAAAAAGCAGTGGCCGACCGACCACATGAAGTAGCTGACCGGCCACTTATACTGGCTGACCGACCAGTTTAGGTGGCCGACAGCCACCTTCTGTGGCCGACTAGCCACCAGTCCATTTTTGTGCAAAGTGTTCTTGTTTTGGAGCAGAAGTAGTCTGGAATATTGGTTCAATGTTCAGAGATCAAGATGAGTGCAAACAGATGCAACCGGTGGCAAGTTGATGGATTTTCGGAAGGAAGCAATCGAGCATGCATGTCTCCCTCGCCCGCGATGCCACTTTATCGCTTTATTAGCTAGTTGTAGCTAATTAATCATGTGTTGTAATTAATTAGTTTAATCTATTTTATAATATCTTAATTAGCTTAGCATAGCTAGTTATTCAATTGTGTTGTAATAATTAATTAGCTAGAATAGTTAATTAGTTGTTTTGTAATAATTAGCTTAGCTTAGTGTAGCTTAGCTTATTTATTTGGACCCTCCTTCGAGAGGGCGCAATGTTGTAATAAGCATGCATGTGTGTGTGCATATCTTCTAACCCCACGTCTTTCTTTCTTTTTTTTTATCTACTTTCGATGGTTAGATTAGGGATTATGTTCCAATTAGCATATCTTATGCTCGCATGCGTGCATCATTCATTTGTCTTGAATGCACCGGGCTCGGCGCATCATTCAAACTGCACTGTATTTCAATACCTATTTGAATACGTGTTTCAAAGCATGTTATCAAATTGTTGCATTCATATGCCATCTTAGATAGCCGAGTCTATTAATTGCGTTTTGCATGTATTGCATTAGGCATTTTAGCATAGTTAGGATCATGCATATTTCTAACTAACTTTTGTTTTGGCTTGGAGTACACTATGAGTCTTTACGCTTTAGCATACTTGCATGAGTGTGAGTGATGCCATGATAGCATGCTTGTCATGAGGCTATTTGCTTAAGTGATTAACTACATGAATGCCTGTGGATGAAGCCTTTATTGCTTGAATTGGAACAATTCATCGAATGTGAGTTTTAAGCCCACTTTGCAAAGTGGTAAAATCATGTTTTAAAGCCCATCATGTTTGGTGGCAAATCCGCGCTTTAGCCCACTTGAGAGTGGCACTTTCAAACCATTTTAAAAAACAAACATGAGTTGATTTGTTCTAATTCTTGCGATTTCGTCTATACTTGCTTGTGTGAGTCACATAGTAAAGTTAGCTAAAACTGGAATAAGAACACATGTGTTTATAAAACAACATATCATACTTAGTAGAGGTCGATCCTTTGATCGAGCGAGCGGGGGTGCTCATTTTAGAACATTCCCCTCTCGTACCCAAGTTCCCGAGCCGAGGCAACTTTGGTGATGACGGACACGTGGCCTTTGGCACGAGTCAGGGTTTCCTAAATTTTCCCAAAATAAAATATTTAGGTGGCGACTCTGTAATCTGGCAAAGCAGTCTAGTTTTGGCACTATTTGATTCAAAAATCTGATTTTCCAAAATGATTTGCCGGATTGGACTCTTTGGTGTTTATCAGTCTCACATTGCACTTTGTGAGATTAGATTCAGAACTGTGACAGGAGTCCAAACTGTAGGACCAATTTGAGCCCATCTGAAAGGGGGAGGGGCACGAAGAAAGTCGAGTCTACACATACACAATGTTTTCATATTTTCAAAACATATACAATGTTTTCATATTTCATTAACATAACATAATCTCAATACATGCTCAAACATCAATAAATAAGTCTGGATACTTCTCACGGATTTCTAACTCACGTTCCCAACTTGCTTTCTCAACTCCGTGATGTTTCCATAACACTTTTACCAAAGGAATTGTCTTGCCTTGTAAGACTTGGTCTCAAGTATCTAAGACTCTCACTGGTCTCTTCTCATACGAGGCATCTTCTTCTACTTCTAAGTTGGTCCAATCCAACACGTGCGATGGATCCGGCTCATACATCCGAAGCATACAAATATGAAACACATTATGAACCTTGAAAAGCTGTGGTGGCAAGGCCAAGCAATAAGCTACCTTTCCGATCCACTCAAGGATCTCAAAAGGCCCAATTGTAGACGCGCCCCGGGTGAGGGCCTTATTACAGTTCGGACTCAATTTGTCACGGTTCTAAATCTGAACCAAAGAGTCCAAATCCGGCGAATCGTTTTGAGAAAACAGATTTTAGAAAAGAAGTGCCAAACATAGACTGTTTTGCCAGATACAGAGTCGCCACCTAAATATTTTTAATGGGGGAATTTAGGAAACCCTGACTCGGTGCCAAAGGCCACGTGTCCGTCATCACCAAAGTTGCCTCGGCTCGAGAACTTAGGTACGATTGGGGAAGGTCAGCTCTGAGCACCCCCTCTCGCCCGATCCGAAGATCGGCCTCTACTAACCATGATATCTTATTTTGAAAACATCTTGTGTTCTTGTTCCGGTTATTAGCCTATAATTACTATGTTATGCGTGCAGCAGACAAGTATAGACCAAATCGCCTAAATTGGAACAAAACATTTCATGTTTGTTTTGAAAATGGTTTGCTACTCGTAAGTAGGCTAAAATGCAAATTTTGCCACCCTCGAGTGGGCTTTAAAACTCACAGTTTTGATGTATTATTCCAATTTAAGTAACTCAACCTCCATCCACAGGCATTCAAGCAATTATATCACATAAGCAGCTAGCCTCATGGTAATCATGCAATTATGGCAACACTCACACGCATGCGGTATGCTAAAGCATAAAAGCTTACCTAGTACTCCAAGCCAAAACAAAAACTAGTTAATAATCATATGCATGATCCTAGTTCATGTTTAAAATGGCTAATGCAACACATGCAAAGATGTAATCTAGACAGGCTCGGCTATCCTAAACATGGCATGTGAAATGCGACAGATAACACGTATTCAATTTGGAATTGAAGTACAATGCAATTAGCATGATGCGCCGAGCCCGGTGCATACAAGACAAATGTATGAATGCACGCATGCATAGCATAAGGTATGCTAATTTAGATATGCCCTAAACTAACCATCGAAAGCTAGTAAATAAAAGGGAAAAAAGACGTGGGGTTGGAAGACATACACACACTCACACACACTTATTACACAATTGCCCTCGCTCGGAGGGTCCGAAAGAATAATACAATTTAACTAACTAACAAGCTAATTAATTATTATAGAATTATTAAATTAATTAAGAAAATTAATTAATCTAAGAAAGCAGTAAACAGCAGTCTCAACAAAGGGCTCAATGCATGCGCCTTCGTTTTCGCCCGAAAATCCACTGCCATGCTCAAGATGCCTCTGTTTTCCTTGCTCTGCTCCCCTGATGACTGCCAAAGTCTCAGGGTTTGCTCTCTGGATACTAGGGAACACCACCGGCTGAAGGAGAACACCACCGGCCATATAGAATGGTCACCGGCCACAAATTTGATCCATCGGCCAACAATGAAGATAGCCGGCCGGCCAAATCTTCCTGCAGAATATGTGTTTGACAACAGCAGAGGGCAAGACTTGGCATGGCAATGCATTTCAAGCAAATGTATGCACCAACACATCCCTTATCATGTTTATGACTCAAAGGGACATGGGCCTCGATTCTCGGACCACCAATCACGCATTTCCATGCATGATGGCCCAAAGAATCAAGTGTGCATTTTAATATGGAATGCAATGCACATAATCAAACAATGGGGCTTAACCTCTATCACAAGCAATTCAAGAGGCCAAGCATGCATGCAAATGGAATGCAACCTAGACATGTTGGCTAATATGCAACATGGCAATACAAGGAAGCATACAAAGTATGCAACAAGCAAGGGGATAGACTTAAACTAAATTAGGCAGCCCTCAAATAAGCCTAAAACAGTGGCCAATGCTATGGAAGTGAGGTCCAAAACACACACACACATGCATGCGAATATGGTCCAATTCCTAAGCATAAAGGGACAACTTCTAAGCACACTTAAAAGAAGGTAAACATGGACAATTAGCATGCATAGAAAGCTCTGAAATCATGCCAAACCAAATGAACAAGACAAGCATGGCATGCAATTTAGAGGTCCAAAACATAGAGCATACAACACAAGCTTCCAAAGCATCAAAGAGGCATTGAAGGCAAGCATACAAGCATGTTAAATGGACTGAAATGGCATGTTAAGTGGTTCCAAACCACTGAAATGATGCAAGCAATGCATACTACACACTCACATACTTGAGGCTACAAGCTAGCAATGCAAAGGAGCTATGCAATACATGTTATGATTGACCAAAACAGCCAAGGACAGACCTTAAACATGGCAAAATAAACATAAAGGCTTCACAAAGCTATGTCTAAACATGCTTGAATAAGGACTCGAAACATAAGACATGTTAAGGCTAAAACAAGGCATTACAAGGCATGTATGCTAAGCAAGCATGGTGTACCGAAACCAACTAAAAACAGAGGCATATTATGACATAATAAGCATGAAAATCAGCTAAGGCATGGCCAACATACACTTAAACATAGTACTCACTCAAGAGGCAAAAATGGTCTTTTTCAAGGACAACAAGGGGAGGGGGTGGCCCTCTCCTTCCTAGGACCTCAAGGCACCATCCTCACCTCTGAAATCTCTCAAGATTTCAATGGTGAGGAGGCCCAAACTCAATGGTCCCGGAGCTCACTCAAAATGGCACAAAATGAGGGCCTTTCAAGGCTTAAGAGGGGTCAAACAACCCCAAATGCCAAAGCACCCTTAACCAACTATTTAGAGGGCTAAAAAAAAGAACTTTTATATGTTATACACAAAGCTCAAAAATAGTTGCAAGGTAGGTAAAAAGAGTGTGCAAAAATGGGAAATAAAGAGACAAGCTTCTTACCCTTGAAGACCCTCTTCACCAATGGAGCTCCAGCAGCTTCTTTAGGTTGAAATCAGTTTGAAACCTCCAAAAATAACCCTCAAGGGCCTCAGCTCTAAGGGATGGTGTGATGGTGGGTGTTTGTGAGCAAAAGTGAGACAAAACACACACAAGAGAGAGATATAGAGGAAGGATGTGAACAAACCCTAACCCTAGAATTCAAACCCTAAAAAAAGCTGTCTAGAATGTCTAACCTCTCAAAAAGAGAGAGAAGGCTCCTCTTTATAGAGCTTTTAGTCTTGTAAGCTTACAAAACAAGCTTCTAAAGAGAGAGATCTCTCCATACACGTGTATGGAGGGGAGCCAAGTGCATGCCAGCTGCACCAAAATATCTACAAAAGCAGATGCACAGTAGTCGGCCGGCCAAAAATACAATTGACCAAAAAAAGATAGCCGGCCGGCCATCTATAGTGCCGGTCGGCCAAACATTTGGCCGGTGGCAACAAAACATAGCCGGTGGCCTTAAGCCATGGCCGGTGATGGGTGGGGATGGTCAACAAGCCCTACCCTGCCCCTCAAAGGCAAAACACAAGTGTTTAGTGCAAAACCAGACACGAAACAGTCGAGTCGAGAGATCCTGAGGCAAGGTGCGCAGCCGAGACCTCCGGGAACTCAAGACGAACACAAACATGGATGATCACCGAGTGTTCAAGCGGTGACGTCCAAGTCTTGAGGACGGTCAAAAATGGGGTGTCTACAGTTGCCCCTCTTTGACAGAACTCGAAAGTCATAACAATGACGAGAGTGATTTTCAAAGCCCAAAGATGACCCATTTTTGACAAGGCCGAAGACTTAGACAAAGCATGCAAGACAATAAAGGTATGTGCCCGAAGGCAGGGGCAAAATGCAAGACAATGCAAAGAGCCGAACATAACTTATGATCATGCAAAGAACGCTGTAACGAAGCACATACAATGCAACAGTTCTAAGCAAGCATACACCAAACTACACTACAATGCAGGAAGGATGTAAGAGAATTATGCAGTTCTCGATACGTCTCACTCGGAGAATACAATACATATGCAGTTCGTCTGGTTACACCAGCCTCGAATGAACCGTACATACAATATCGTGCCTGAAAAGAAAACAAACTTAACAGGTACAATATTGTTAGCAACATGCATAACATGCAAAATGAATGCAAAATGACATGCAATATATATACAAAACTATGTATAATGATGCAAGTGAAAATGCAATGCAATTGAAACAATGCAAAAGAAATGCAATGCATTCGAATCATGATCCAATCATGAGCGGTTCAAAACCACACAAATGTCAAATAGATTGATGGAAGTAACAAATCCGTCTACCATAGAAAAGGTGTTGCAACCCTCAAAGCACGTACACATGCAGAACTATGAGTGATGTAGACAAACACAAGAACAAGTATTGGGTGGAATGACATAAGTGGGGGAACAACCCGCTAACGAAAGGACAATGATCCTAATGCTGGATGCAAAAATTACACTACAATGCAATATACAGTGGATATGGCATGCAACCAAACCAAATCTTGCCTAGGAAGGGCATGTACACATACAAGCCGTGTCTAACACTGAAAAGGTGCCGCCACCCTCAAACCAAGTTCATCAAGGAATAGGCGCGTACACATGCAGAACTATGCTTTGACGTGAAAAGTATGAGCACATACCAAGAGGTGCGAGCCATGGATGGAGGTGGTGATGCAGTGAATGCATGCAATCTACAATGCAATATGCACTGGAATGGGATAGATGGATAAGGCACGCAGGCCAAACCAAATCTTGCCTAGGAAAGGTATGTACCCAAACGAACCGCATCTAACACAGGAAAGGTGCCGCCACCCTCAAACCAAATTCATCAAGGAATAGGCGAGTACACATGCAGAACTGTGCTTTGATGTGAAAAGTACGAGCACATACCAAACCAAGCTCAACAAGGAGAGGTGCGAGCCATGGATGGAGATGGTGATGCAGTGAATGCATGCAAGCTACAATGCGATATTTACAATATGCAATGGAATGGGATAGATGGATAAGGCACGCAGGCCAAACCAAATCTTGCCTAGGAAAGGCATATACCCAAACGAACCGCGTCTAACACAGAAAAGGTGCCGCCACCCTCAAACCAAGTTCATCAAGGAATAGGCGCGTACACATGCAGAACTGTGCTTTGACGTGAAAAGTACGAGCACATACCAAACCAAGCTCAACAAGGAGAGGTGCGAGCCATGGATGGAGGTGGTGATGTAGTGAATGCATGCAAGCTACAATGCGATATTTACAATATGCAATGGAATGTGATAGATGGATAAGGCACGCAGGCCAAACCAAATCTTGCCTAGGAAAGGCATGTACCCAAACGAACCGCGTCTAACATAGAAAAGGTGCCGCCACCCTCAAACCAAGTTCATCAAGGAATAGGCGCGTACACATGCAGAACTGTGCTTTGACGTGAAAAGTACGAGCACATACCAAACCAAGCTCGACAAGGAAAGGCACAAGCTATGGATGGAGGAGGTGATGCAGTGAATGCATGCAAGCTACAATGCGATATTTACAATATGCAATGGAATGGATATTTACAAAAAAATGCATGACATATACAGTATTTACAATGATGCATGACATATGCGGTATTTAAAATGATGCATGACATATGCATGATATTTACAATGATGCATGACATATGCAAGATATACAATAATGCATGACATATGCAAGATATTTACAATGATGCATGAAATATACAGTATTTACAATGATGCATGACATATGCGCTATTTAAAATGGGATGCATGACATATGCGTTATATTTACAATGATGCATGACATATGCAAGATATTTACAATGATGCATGACATATGCATGATATTTACAATGATGCATGACATATGCATGTGCTATGCATGCCAATGCACCGAAGGTCTTGCACCTTCCAAGGATTTAAGGTCTCCTAGACCGTACGCTGGGGAAATGCATAACAATGCAAATGAACTTAGAACGCGTGACAACGCGTGACTTTGAAATGCATGACAATGCATGCAAGTTTGAAATGCATGACAATGCATGAATTTTCTAATGCGCGACAACGTGCGGCTTGAAATGCATAACAATGCACGTGAGCAGCATTCATATCAATGCAAATCGTACGTGTTACGATGCATGTATGCATGCATAACGATTCAAGGGATGATGAGCGCTACAACATATGCAGACATGCAAGCACCAAAGGTTTTGCACCTTCCGAGGATTTAAGGTCTCCTAGACCGCGCGTGCATAAGACTATGCGAGTGAGGTGCGCAAAATAGCGCGAATGATGCGATGCACAAAACAGCGTGATGCGCTAGGCAGCGTAAGTGCACGAGACAGTGCAATAGAAGTGGAATGCACGAGACAGTGCGGTGCGCTAAACAATGCAATTAAATTGAAATGCACATGGGGCAACTTTTGAATCTTGTAGAGGATACAGAAATGATACACATTGCACGAATTTGAGTGTCATGTATAGAAGACATGGTCCGAGATCAAAACGGAGGCCGGTTGAGCTTCGAAAATGCCTTTTCTTGTAGTATCTTGAGCAATGAAGACCCCAAACCACTCATCTGACCTAAAAAAGGTTGTAGGAGCATCACCGGCCATGTGGGAAGGCCACCGGCCACCAAAAGGCATCACCGGCCAAACATTTGGCCGGCCGGCAAAAAATGTAGCCGACCGGCCAAAAATGCCTAGTTCGGGGCAGTTTTGACTTTTCGCCTTAGGTCTTTTAAAATAGGGTTTCACACCCTATTTCTTTACTTCCCTTTAGCCGAAATTTCATACTTTCTCTTTCTAGAGCATTTTCCCTTCTTCATTCCCCCGTTTCCTTGCGTTTTAAGCCCGTTTCTTCGCTTGATTCGCGATCTCCTTCGCGTTTTGAACACTTTGAACCGAACATTTCCTTGTTTCGGTACTTCCTTTGCTATTTTCGCTTTTTGGGATTTGTTCCCCTCGTACTCCTTCCGATTTTCGTGCCTTTTTCACTTCCCGGCTTCTCGGGCCATTTTCTACCCTCTCGGGGCTTGACTTTTCGTTGACCCTTCACATTCTAGCTTCGTTTTCCCTTTCCGACCATTTCCCTCGTCACATTTGACATGGTCGACGATATTCCACAGGGTGGGACTCCCCCGAATCATGAGATGGATCCCGGGGTCGAGCTTCTCCCCCTAAGTGTCTGTCCGTTCGACCTGGCGACCTACCGACCGGCGATTCATGTGCTACCCCCGGATGGACTTCGCCAGTTCCAGAGTTTTGACAGGGCGATGTCACCAGAGCTCCTCCTGCGTGAGCCTACATCTTATTTATCCTTCGGCGCTTCTGAGGTAACATTCCTTCTTCCGTTTTTTTTTTCGCAATGTAGAATATAAAACTGCCATAGCTGATTACATTCTTTAACTGCTTAACTCAGATACACTGACGCACTGTACACTGTAGTTGATCACAACCATACTTGCAACTGATATCTGTTTGAGATTGACACGTGCACACACACTGCGTTGGCTCTGAATCACTCAAACACACCAACACAATAAACACTACACACACTATAGTTTATTGCAATCACACCGGCACCCGGTATTTGTTTGAATTTGAAAAACTTGCACACATGCTACGTTGGTTCTGAATCACTCAAACACGCTGACACACCACACGTTGTAGTTCACTGTAAGCACACCGGCACCCGGTATTTGTTTGAATCTGAAAAACTTGCACATATGCTATATTTGTCTGAATTTTGAATGCTTTTCAAAACTAGTATATTTAGCATTGCTTCGCAATTGTTTGCTTGAAAACAGGGAGATTCCCATACCGTCCGGGGGTATGGGAACATCGCTGCTCGTGATTGGTATGCCGAGCTACCCGATGCGGTTCGCCACATCGTGACCGTGCCGCTTTTGGCGATTCTCAGAGGGATCGTCAGACTCATCGCGGCAGCCTCCTCGCTGCTCTGGCGGAGAGGTAGTGGGACACCACCGACTCGTTCTATCTTTCTGCGACGGGAGATATGACGATGACTCCCTACGACTTCTCGATGCTCACAAGCATCGAGGTAGGGGGTGATCCGATCCTCTTTGACACCGATATGGACGAGTGGACTACCGCTCAGATCTATCTGCTTGGCGAGGCGCCACCTCTCGCCCGTCCAGGCTTTGTTCGTTACTCCTGGTTTGAGGTCCAGCCCGGTCCACCACTGTGGAGGAGGCTCGGCGACTCAGAGGTCGTGGAGAGATACGCGTGCAGCTTTCTCATGTTCCTGCTGGAGACGACTATCTTCGCCGACCGGGCGAACACCGTGCCCCTCTGCCTGCTCAGTGCCTTGGTGGATGTCACTCAGATCTTGCACTATGACTGGGGTGGCACTGCTCTGGCTACGCTCTACGGATATATGAGCTCGGCTTCGCACGGCAGTGGACAGTTGCTCGGGGGCTACTAGCGCGCTTGGGAGGTACATTTCTTCTCTGCTCTTTTACATTTCTGCTCTACATTTTTTGTACCCTGTACATTGCACATACTGTGGTCTTCTTTACCTTGACGATATCGTAACACGCACACACCTATACTCGCTTTAATCGATTGTACATCGCTACATTGTACACTCGCACAATACATCGCTGCACAATACAATCGCATTTATACACGGCTCTGTTATTTCTACTTTATTCTGCATTCTGCTTTATCTGATAAGCATACTGGTATTTGCTCTGCAGTTGTGGGTCTATGCTTACTTCTCCAGACTAGACCCAGTGCCAGACACGGAGACTCCTCTTGTCGTCCCTTTCTCACGACGCTTCGACGGGAGATGCGTGCGAAGGCCCCGGGAGACGTTTAGCTTCTTCCGTCGTTATTTTGGCACCATCACTCCCGCAGAGGTACGTTCAACTTTATAGTTTATTTAAGTTTCGCTTTTCACTGCATATTTTCAATAACAGTAGATAACAAACTGTATTTCATTCTCAGATCACCTGGCAGCCTTAGGCTCCGTTGCGAGCGACGATTCGAGACCGATTTGCCGGTGCTGAGGAGACCTCGCGTTTTCGGATTCTACTGGAGGGCCCGGTCAGTCGGGCTTGGTACCTAGGTGAGCGTTTCCTATGCCAGACCCTAGGATTACCAGAGCAGATAGTTCTGGTTCACCCTCCGGAGGACATGAGGGAGACCGAGAGATTCACTGGCTCCAGAGGCATCGGTGATTACAGAGAGTACGTGCAGACGTACATCATGCGGCCTCTGAGCAGTGGCCGTCGAGCTGAGGGAGTGAGGCCCGTGGTGCCGGCAACCAGGGCAGGAGCGGGAGTTGGAGCGGGAGCATCGAGGAGGGCCCGGGTTCGTGATAGGGGTGGAGCTTAGAGAGGATGAGGGGCTGGTTGGCCCGCACTGTCTTCCTCACTGACGTACAGAGGGCAGGGTGGGTTGACCTACCAGATCCCCTTTGCCCCTCCTCCGGCTGATCACGAGTTGGTCGGTGTCCCCGACTTGCCTCCGGTATGTACTATTGCATTTCGTATCTTGCATTGTCATTTCATTTCATTTCATTTCTTTGATACTCTGTAGAATACTGATGCATCTAATACTTTTGCAGGCTTCCTCCGAGTACACTCGGCAGTCCTTGGAGTTGAATGCCTCCATGATGGGGATGTTGCAGCAGACTTTCGACCTTCTAGCCCTCTACAGTATTCCGGTATGTTCTTCAACCACACTCTCAAACCATACATAAACTGCTTCACATAATCCGATGCATAACACAACACTTGACACATCGATCTGATCTTCTGACATTCGCACTACATTTTGCATCGATAATCGTACGACATTCACACATCACTGCTCATACACCGTGATTCTGCACTAATAAACTGTTCATGGCATTCACATGCTGTACTCATACACTACATTCTGCACTGATAAACTGTTAACGACATTCACTGATGCATTTGCCTTTTGTATTTTTCAGCCTCCCTTCCAGATTCCCACTGTAGGAGGTGTTCTAGCCGGGCCTACTGTTCCTGTCCGAGGGAGAGATGAGAAGGGTAGAGTATTAGTATTCCCCCGCACCAAGGCGGGGCACACTCACGTCGGGAGTAGCTCACAGGCTCCAATTCCAGATGATGATGACGATGAGTCAGAGGCGGAGGCAGAGGCAGAGGTAGGGTCATCGGAGGAGGAGACCGGAGACGACTCAGACTCGGGCTCAGATGACAGCGCCGATGATGCTCCTGGACCTTCGTCCAGGAAGAGGACGAGGACAGACTGATAGCCCCGAAGCCATTTTGACATTTGATACAGATTTTGCTGTTTTTCTTCTTTCTTTTTGTACTTTTCCCTTTTTGGTGGTAATTAGGGTACCTTGTACTGCCGCAGGCAGATTTTGTTTCCCAAAACTTGTACTTGAAAAGATGATGAAATGAAACAAACTTTTTGTTTGAAAAAGTGTTACATTTGTATATCTTTACATTTCATTGCTTCGCATTGCATCATGTTACACCTCAATGTAAAAAATAATCTGTTGTCTGAAAATTGAACAATTGCATTGTAATAATCAGATAACGAACCCATTAATAGTAAAACAACCCAAGCAACCCACTGCCTGATTCTGAACACACAGCCCTTTCTCTATTGAGGACTAATCTGCACGCAGCCCATAACACAGCACTCGGTTCATTCTGCACACGGCAAATCCTGAACAAACAACCCAATCTAACAAGACGGAATACAAAGGCGGAATCGGCTGAGACTGAAACACACTCAGATACCCCAAATTTTCCTTTTCTCCTTTTGGTTCTGCCTAAATGTAGATAATGTCACAGCACTCTGAGCATAAGCGATTTTTTTGAAAAATGGTTTTCCAATTGGGGTATCGAGCCTACAACTGAACACAGCGGAAAAAGACTCAAACAAAAGACACACGACCTAAACACAACTAAACACGTTCGGAAAGAACCAAAACGAAAGTTGGGCTAAACAAGACAACAGACACGACACACGGACATGTTTACAAAAATGAAAGACCTTAGATCTTGGGAAGCCAGTCCCTCCGGGTATGTTTTCCACCCTTTCTGATTTGTGATTCTCACATCACTCGGCCCTCAAGCTCAGTTTTTCTCTCAAAACCCTATTCTCTCTTTTCTCTCAACTTACACCTCTCTATTCTTTATTCTCTCATTTTTGTGTCCCTCCCCAGGGTGATTGATAGATGAATAGAAAGTCGTGGGTTCACGCCCAACACTATTGGCCCGCGGCTATCTCTTTTGGTGACGTCTAGTCGATATTCCAGACAGGAAATGGTGTATCTTGATCCATCTCAATTCGTGCTTCGCACTTGGCTTGACATCTCATCGTTTGGAAGGTGTTGAGAGCTTTCAGCCCTTACAGACAGTTTCAGTTGTGCCTTCTTCCGGTGGATAGAATGCCTTTCTGGCAAGCATGTTGATGACGGGGCAAAGACAGAACTCCTGACTCAACTAGCTCATCACTTTGACCATTTTTTTTTTGTTTTTTTCTACTAAAACTGTTTTGACCAAAATGAGAGTTAAATTAACACGCTTGTCCAATCTTTGATTTGAAATCATGCAAGTTAGACTATGAGCACTGAAAATTTTCCCGTCTAGGTCCCAGAAATGGTCTAGTTTTAGAAAATGAAATAGTTTTCGAGAAAATAGTCAACTTCAGTAAAAATTTTCAAAAACTATTTTTGCAACCGGCCGATGCTCAACGAGCTCGGAACTTACCTTTGAGACACGCAACCTCGGATTGGAGGCAATGAAAAATTGCCCCTTGCTTGAAAAGGATGCATGGCAACGGAAAGTTGCCCCTGGTTTGAACGGCGACTCGTCGCAACTTATGGCAACGAAAAGTTGCCCCTTGTTTGGATGATGTCGCAGCATGCTGAAAATCAGTCCTCATCGGTGATGATTGCAAACGAATTCTCGGATGCAGAGAAAACGGAGATGGTCTGGACCAATATATGGACACAGTCACTGTGAAAGCGTTGGTGACTGGACTTCAAGAGGGAGTTGACTGCGTGGTTCCAGTTGTCACAACCGAACTATCGGATTCAGAGGAGGCAAAGGTGATCAAAACCATTACATGGACTGAGACGCTATGAAAGCGTTGAGGGCTGGACTTCAGGATGAAGTTGCCTACGTATCCCAAACATGGGAATCAAGCCTTACGTAGTTCCGGTTAAGGTACACTCGGGTATTTTAACCTTCACTTTTTAGGCTCTAACTTTTGCCAAGGCGCCCGTTGCGGGTTTTCGACCTTGCGAGCTTCTCTTTTTTTCTTTTTCTTTTTTTTTTTTGCATATATATTTTTTTTGCTTTTGTATTATTATTATTATTATTTTTTTTGCATTTTTTGTATGTTTCTTCTTTTTTCTTTCTTTTTTTTCTTCTTTTTTCTTTTGTATATATTTTTCCTTGCTCTAACTTTTGCCTGGATCGCCCTTCCGGGTTTTCCGCCCAGCGAGCCTCTCAAAGGGTAAAAGTGTAACAAGTCCATGCCAAATGGTTTTGAGATTGAAGCCCCCAGTATCCAGGAGAGTGGCTGTTGTATTAATTTGCAGAAGGATCCATCTTTGGCTCTTTGAGCACATCTGACATTTTTCTGCCCCTAGTTTAAGGGGTGCTTCTGTTCTAGCTTTGCAGGCTTCCATTGACGACGTCTGGCCTCTTGATCTGACTTTGGTGCCTCTTGTTCGAGGGTTGCTTCAAACCTGGCCACACAGGCCTTACGTGGCGTTTGACCGTTGAACATTCTGCTTCAAATCTAGGATTCAAGGTTCAAAAGCAAACGGATTGAGCCTTGAGGCTGAGAGCGATCCTAGGCTGCACAGTCTTAAGAGCGATTCCGTACAAGTCTTCACAGGACTGCGCAAAACATTTTGTTTTTGAAAGTTTTTAAGAAAGCGACAAATCGCTCGTGCTGAAGATAGTACGGAACCAATCTGGATCAAGCCAGGGTCCTTCTCAGTACTCGAGCTAACAAGCAGGATTTCATTCATTAAGGGCTTAGCATGCCTCTCTTTCTCTCAAATTGATCAAAGTTTTGCAAAACCAGAGGAGTTCCTTCCTCTTTGTTTTTATCACCACAGTGTTCAAAAAGATTTTGAAAAACTTAGGTCATTATAATGATTTTCAAGGCACAAGAGAGCAGGTGGAATGTATTGTCGTTCCATCCAAATCCTCTGGCACAACTAGCTCAAGGTAGCAATAAGCACGGAAACATGATAGCCACAGTTGTTTCATTCAAATTCCCTGATTGTAACTGGCTCCACAGCAGAGACAGACTCAAAAAGAAAGAAAAATGAGTAATTACAAAACAAAACGGTGTTCAAGGCGACAACCCCGGAATCACCTGGTATTCTATACAAGGGGACTGACTCGCTACAACAAGACAGACCCTTAAGCAAAAAAGGACTGACTCACGACAATGAGACAGACTCAAAATGAAACAAAAGACTGACTCGACACCTAAGCTAGAATTTGCAAAACTAGCAATCGCAGATGCTCAAAATACGTGCCAGACGCCGGATCCAAAAATATACCAAGCGCCGCCCGCAGGTGGTTCACTTCCTGATTACATGCTCGCAGTATCAGTATCCTCAAAATCCAATAGCTGAGTAGTAACGGACTTGGCTGAGGTGGGCGGGAGGATAACCTCGTTGTTGATCAAATCTTGCACCTCATGACGGAGGCGGAAACAATTGTTGGTAGCATGTCCTGTTTGCTGGTGGTGCGCACAGTACAAAGCAGCGTCATGTGTGGGAGGGAGATTCTTCGGGAGAGGCCGAGGCTCTAGGGGTTTAAGGTGCCCCCTTTCGGCCAGGATCTGGAGTGCCTTGGACAGAGGCATGTAAAGAGCATGAAAGACCCTGCGCCCTCGGGGCAGGTACTTTGAAGTCTGAGTATTCTTGCTAGACGCACTAGCGAAAGGGTCGGCAAGCATTGCCTTGACTTTCTGATCTTTCTCGGGTGCAGGGTTGGGAGTAGGAGGAACTGTTCTGGCATGACGGGGCCTATCCCGATTTTCTGACTGACTGGTACTGCCTTCAGTTGGAGCGGGGAAAACATCATCCACAATCTTGGTCAGGACTGTGAATACTTGCTGTTTACTCATCCCTCCGGCTTTCAAAGCCTCGACTGCCTACAGCAGTTGTTTAATGGGATCGGCATCTGCCTTTACTTTGTCTTTACCTCTGGCCTCAGCCTGATCGAGGGTTTGGGTTGATGTTGGCATGTCGTTGCCATAGTTGGAGGCCATCTCCAGTTGGCTAAGTTCGATCACAATCCGTTCCAATAGTAGGGGCTCCTGGGGTACAAAACTCCCGGCATATGGTGTAGCTGGTGGTGAAGCTGATATTCCGTAAGCGAGATCCGCCACGGACCTCTGGAGGTCACCAATCATCCTCATCAATTCGAATGTGGTGGGCTCACGAGCCTGATACAACTGGGGGGCCCAGACTGGGTGCGCAGCAGGCGACCTAGGTGGATGTGGCACATCAACATTGGTCTCACTTTGCAGAGTGATTCCTTGATCTAATGCGGCTGTCATAACCACAATCTCTTCCGAATTCTGCGTCATCATAGGTCCACTGTTCTGAGCGGTGACTGACGGATTAGATATCTGTTTTTCCTCAGCAAGGGGGAACACTGACTATTCTGGATCAACTCTCTGAACTGAAAAGAAAAACAAGCCGCATTTCAGCCTAAACAGATCACACGCAGGTGTAGCCGAATAACTGTACTCTACCATTGATCACTGTTTCCCAAAATCACTGTCTCAAAACAGAGAATCGGATAACCACAGATATAATTGATTCCCACAAATACTGACGCTGGTGCCCTCAGGCCTGATACTCACACTTGCAAACTGATATGTGCGCTCCCTGCAGAGATACACTCTAAAAGCACATAACAATAAAATGAGAGCCAAAACACCCCTATGTTGGGGTAGGGTTTCCCTGTCCTATTTTGTTAGGAGCTAGGGTTTCACTACGCACGCAGCGGTTTCAAACAACCTATAATCGGGTAAGCAACCTGTCCTAGTTTGAAATGGTCATTATGGATTCCGAATATGTACTAGGTCGAATGGTCAAAAGGGTGCCCCGGTAAAACCAGGGTTTGTGTTCCCCTACAGGCAGAGCCCGCAACCGATCAGCCTTATGGCGTGCTTTGACAAAATCAAGCCTCCGGCAGACCGCTCAGGAATAGCAGATGGCCAACACGGTGTCCTAGGCGCACCAATGCACATGCAATGCAAAGAAACACATACATGTAGTCAAAACAGGATATCACGAGTTCGAGTCAAGTTCTCTAAACTCCCCAGCAGAGTCGCCGGAAACTGTAGATGCGCCCCAGGTGAGGGCCTTACTACAGTTTGGACTCAATTTGTCATGGTTCTAAATCTGAACCAAAGAGTCCAAATCCGGTGAATCGTTTTAAGAAAACAGATTTTAGAAAAGAAGTGCCAAACATGAACTGCTTTGCCAGATACAGAGTTGCCACCTAAATATTTTTAATGGGGGAATTTAGGAAACCCTGACTCGGTGCCAAAGGCCACGTGTCCGTCATCACCAAAGTTGCCTCAGCTCGGGAACTTGGGTACGATTGGGGAAGGTCAGCTATGAGCACCACCTCTCGCCCGATCCGAAGATCGGCCTCTACTAACCATGATATCCTATTTTGAAAACATTATGTGTTCTTGTTCCGGTTATTAGCCTAGAATTACTATGTTATGCGCGCAGCAGACAAGTATAGACCAAATCGCCTAAATTGGAACAAAACATTTCATATTTGTTTTGAAAATGGTTTGCTACTCGTAAGTAGGCCAAAATGCAAGTTTTGCCACCCTCGAGTGGGCTTTAAAACTCACAGTTTTGATGCATTATTCCAATTTAAGTAACTCAACCTCCATCCACAGGCATTCAAGCAGTTATATCACATAAGCAACTAGCCTCATGGTAATCATGCAATTATGGCAACACTCACATGCATGCGGTATGCTAAAGCATAAAAGCTTACCTAGTACTCCAAGCCAAAACAAAAACTAGTTAATAATCATATGCATGATCCTAGTTCATGTTTAAAATGGCTAATGCAATACATGCAAAGATGTAATCTAGACAGGCTCGGCTATCCTAAACATGGCATGTGAAATGCGACAGATAACACGTATTCAATTTGGAATTGAAGTACAATGTAATTAGCATGATGCGCCGAGCCCGGTGCATGCAAGACAAATGTATGAATGCACGCATGCATAACATAAGGTATGCTAATTTAGATATGCCCTAAACTAACCATCGAAAGCTAGTAAATAAAAGGGAAGAAAGACGTGGGGTTGGAAGACATACACACACTCACACACACTTATTACACAATTGCCCTCGCTTGGAGGGTCCGAAAGAATAATACAATTTAACTAACTAACAAGCTAATTAATTATTATAGAATTATTAAATTAATTAAGCAAATTAATTAATCTAAGAAAGCAGTAAACAACAATCTCAACAGAGGGCTCAATGCATGCGCCTTCGTTTTCGCCCAGAAATCCACTGCCATGCTCAAGATGCCTCTGTTTTCCTTGCTTTGCTCCCTTGATGACTGCCAAAGTCTCAGGGTTTGCTCTCTGGATACTAGGGAACACCACCGGCTGAAGGAGAACACCACCGGCCATATAGAATGGTCACCGGCCACAAATTTGATCCATCGGCCAACAATGATGGCCGGTCGGCAATGAAGATAGCCGGCCATCCAAATCTTCCTGCAGAATCTGTGTTTGACAACAGCAGAGGGCAAGACTTGGCATGGCAATGCATTTCAAGCAAATGTATGCACCAACACATCCCTTATCATGTTTATGACTCAAAGGGACATGTGCCTCGATTCTCGGACCACCAATCACGCATTTCCATGCATGATGGCCCAAAGAATCAAGTGTGCATTTTAATATGGAATGCAATGCACATAATCAAACAATGGGGCTTAACCTCTATCACAAGCAATTCAAGAGGCCAAGCATGCATGCAAACGGAATGCAACCTAGACATGTTGGCTAATATGCAACATGGCAATACAAGGAAGCATACAAAGTATGCAACAAGCAAGGGGATGGACTTAAACTAAATTAGGCAGCCCTCAAACAAGCCTAAAACAGTGGCCAATGCTATGTAAGTGAGGTCCAAAACACACACACACATGCATGCGAATATGGTCCAATTCCTAAGCATAAAGGGACAACTTCTAAGCACACTTAAAAGAAGGTAAACATGGACAATTAGCATGCATAGAAAGCTCTGAAATCATGCTAAAATGGTGCCAAACCAAATGAACAAGACAAGCATGGCATGCAATTTAGAGGTCCAAAACATAGAGCATACAACACAAGCTTCCAAAGCATCAAAGAGGCATTGAAGGCAAGCATACAAGCATGTTAAATGGACTGAAATGGCATGTTAAGTGATTCCAAACCACTAAAATGATGCAAGCAATGCATACTACACACTCACATGCTTGAGGCTACAAGCTAGCAATGCAAAGGAGCTATGCAATACATGTTATGATTGACCAAAACGGCCAAGGACAGACCTTAAACATGGCAAAATAAACATAAAGGCTTCACAAAGCTATGTCTAAACATTCTTGAATAAGGACTCGAAACATAAGACATGTTAAGGCTAAAACAAGGCATTACAAGGCATGTATGCTAAGCAAGCATGGTGTACCGAAACCAACTAAAAACAGAGGCATATTATGACATAATAAGCATGAAAATCAGCTAAGGCATGGCCAACATACACTTAAACATAGTACTCCCTCAAGAGGCAAAAATGGTCCTTTTCAAGGACAACTAGGAGAGGGGGTGGCCCTCTCCTTCATAGGACCTCAAGGCACCATCCTCACCTCTGAAATCTCTCAAGATTTCAGTGGTGAGGAGGCCCAAACTCAATGGTCTCGGAGCTCACTCAAAATGGCACAAAATGGGGGCCTTTCAAGGCTTAAGAGGGGTCAAACAACCCCAAATGCCAAAGTACCCTTAACCAACTATTTAGAGGGATAAAAAACAGAACTTTTATATGTTATACACAAAGCTCAAAAATAGTTGCAAGGTAGGTAAAAAGAGTGTGCAAAAATGGGGAATAAAGGGACAAGCTTCTTACCCTTGAAGACCCTCTTCACCAATGGAGCTCCAGCAGCTTCTTTAGGTTGAAATCAGTCTGAAACCTCCAAAAATAACCCTCAAGGGCCTCAGCTCCAAGGGATGGTGTGATGGTGGGTGTTTGTGAGCAAAAGTGAGACAAAACACACACAAGAGAGAGATATAGAGGAAGGATATGAACAAACCCTAACCCTAGAATTCAAACCCTAAAAAAAGTTGTCTAAAATGTCTAACCTCTCAAAAAGTGAGAGAAGGCTCCTCTTTATAGAGCTTTTAGTCTTGTAAGCTTACAAGACAAGCTTCTAAAGAGAGAGATCCCTCCATACACGTGAGGGAGAGCCAAATGCATGCCAAGCACCAAAATATCTGCAAAGCAGATGCACAAGAGTCGGCCGCCAAAAATGCAATTGACCAAAAAAGATAGCCGGCCGCCATCTATAGTGCGGGCCGGCCAAACATTTGGCCGGTGGCAACAAAACACAGCCGGTGGCCTCAAGCCATGGCCGGTGATGGGTGGAGATGGTCAACAAGCCCTACCCTGCCCCTCAAAGGCAAAACACAAGTGTTTGGTGCAAAACCTGACACGAAACAGTTGAGTCGAGAGATCCTGAGGCAAGGTACGCAGTCAAGACCTCCGGGAACTCAAGACAAACACAAACATGGATGATCACCGAGTGTTCAAGCGGTGACGTCCAAGTCTTGAGGACAGTCAAAAATGGGGTGTCTACACTAATAAATCTAGGGGACAACTTCCCACTCTTCCCAAATCTCATCAAACCCTACCTAGGTGATATCTTCAAGAAGACATGATCTCTTACCTCAAAAGACAAAGGTCTCCTTTTACTGTCGGCATAACTTTTCTAGTGACTCTGGGCAGTAACCAACCTCTTACAGATAAGTGCAACTTTCTTCGTTGTTTCCTGGACTAACTCTGGGCCCAACATTGGTGCATCATCCACATCGGCCCAACACCCAGGGGATCTACACGGTTGGCCATACAAGGCCTCAAACGGTGCCATGTCAATACTCGACTGGAAACTATTGTTATAGGAAAACTCTACTAAGGGAAAATACCTCTCCCATGACTCCTTAAAGTCAAGAACACAACCCCGAAGCATATCTTCAAAGATCTGAATAGTACGCTCGGACTACCCATCAGTCTGAGGATGATACGCAGTGCTAAAAGTCAACCTCGTGCCCAAGGCACTTTGTAGGCTCTGCCACAACCGAACCGTGAAATGCGGATCTTTATCTGAAACAATCATTACAGGGATCCTGTGCAGCCTCACTATATCTCTAATATAAAGGTCGGCAAGATAATCTACTATGTCACTCACACGCATAGGTATAAAGTACGCCAACTTAGTCAACCAGTCAACTACCACCCAAATTGCATCACTACCCTGTTGAGTCCTCGGGATGCTTACAACAAAATCCATCGAGATGTGCTCCCATTCCACTCAGTTATAGGCAAGGGTAGCAACAAACTCGCTGGCCTCTAATGTTCAGCCTTTACTTGTTGACAAGTAAGGCATCTCGATACAAACACGACCATATCCTTCTTCATTTCCCTCCACCAAAACTGGCAACTAAGGTCGTGATACATCTTTGTGCCTCTTGGATGCATTGCAAGGCGTAAATAGTGAAACTCTCGAAGTACGTCCTCTCGACAAGACTCCTGCATGAAAAGACGGTCACAGTATCTAATACTCGAGTTAGGATACACATTCAAGCCTTTCTCTACCTTTCCACTAGAGATCTTTTCTCGGAGGATTTCCACCTCAAGATCACTCTTTTGCACTTCTAACACTCGGTTCACAAGTGTAGGTTGTCACTACCAAAAACAAGGTTACAAACTCCACAGACTTGCTAAGATGCAAGTCAAACTCACCAATAGCACCCAACATCTCCCATTCCCGGATGGCAATACCAGCCACACCACCAATGGATTTCCTACTTAGAGCATCGGCCACAACATTGGCCTTTCCCAGATGATAATGCAACTCAAAGTTATAATCTTCTATAAACTCCATCCACCTCTTCTATCTCATATTCAAGTCTTTCTGTGTAAACAGATATTTCAGACTCTTGTGATCAGAAAACACTTCAAACTTCTCGCCATACAAGTAATGCCTCAAAATCTTTAAGGCAAAGATTACCACCGCTAACTCTAGGTCATGAGTAGGATAGTTCCTCTCATATATTTTCAAGTGCGCCGAGCCATAAACTATTACCTTCCTCTCTTGCATCAATACACAACCCAAACCTTCCCTTGAAACATCACAATACACTGAATAGCCCACACCCCTCTTCGGAATTATCAATACTGGAGTAGTGGTAAACCTAACCTTAAGCTCTTGAAAAGAATTCTAACAAGTCTCGCTCCATACGAACTTAATGCCTTTCCTCGTCAGTCTAGTTAACGGTGAAGCTAATCTAGAGTAATCTTTCACAAACTGACGGTAATACCCGGCTAACGCCAAGAAACTACGGATCTCAAAAGCATTCTTAGGTTGTTCCCAATCTTGCACTGCGTCTATCTTGGATGAATCTACAGTCACCCCTTTTTCGGATAGCACATGGCCTAAGAACTTAACCTCTCTCAACCATAATTCACATATCCCAAACTTGGCATAAAGTTTGTGGGTTCTAAGTAACTCAAGTACTACCTGCAAGTGCTCTTCATGCTCCTCCTCAGAGGGTGAGTAAATCAAGATATCATCAATAAAGACGACCACAAAACGGTCTAGGAACTCACAGAAGATCCAGTTCATCAGATCTATAAACACGGTTGGTGCATTGGTTAGCCAAAGGGCATCCCTAGAAACTCATAATGGCCATACCGCGTACGAAATGTCGTCTGTTGGATATCCTCCTTTCTTACTCTTAACTAGTGATAACCCAATCTTAGGTCTATCTTGGAAAAGTAACAAGACCCCTTTAATTGATCAAACAAATCATCTATACGAGGCATTGGGTACTTATTCTTAATTGTTACTCGGTTCAACTTCCGGTAATCAATACAAAGTCCCAACGCACCATCTTTGTTTTTGGCAAAAAGAGTTGGGTGCTCCCCAAGGCAAAGTACTAGGGTAGATAAAACCCTTATCTAGCAGCTCTTGGAGTTGAATCTTCAACTCACTCAACTCGGCGGGTGCAAATCTATATGGTGCTATAGAAATTGGTGCCATACCAGGCACTAAATCAATTGAGAACTTAATCTCATAGTGAGGTGGTAAACTGGTGAGATCCTCAGGAAAAACATCCAGATATTCACAAACTACCCTCGGTAAATCGACTCAAACTTCATCACATCATTACCTAAAAATGGGCAAGAAGATAACTAAGTTCACTCTGCCCATACGGATCATACACCGGTGATAAGACTTTATCAACCTGGTCCCCTAAGAAATAAAAGCAATCACTGCTCAAGGTACATATAGTAACCTTTTGATGGTAACAATCTATGACAACCTGATATGATGACAACTAGTCCATACCCAAAATAGCATCAAAACTAGACATGTCAATCAGCACAAATGCAAAAGGAAGTCGGCGACCAACAACCTCTATGTCACAACCTTGACGTCCCTGCTCCAAAACAATCTTACCACCAATAAGTAACTCTACACTGAGAGGAGATGCTAACCGAGCCAACTCTAACCCCAAAGCCGATGCAAATGCAGATGAGATAAAAGAATGGGATGCACCCGTATCAATCAACACATTAGCAATGGAATTGCATAACAAGAAAGTACTTATCATTATCGAAGGCCCTGACACTAAATCTGGCACGATAACAACATATATATGCCCTATAGGTCTCTAGTCTACCTACTCACCCCTCGGAGCATAAGTTTGATGCACAGATTGAGGCAAAGAGGCTCCCTGATTGGCCCTCGAGGCCTAAGCTAATTGTGCAGGCCGGTGGCTTTGTGTTTGCCTCGAACCAGACGCACCAGGTCTACCAACCAACTGAGGGCAAAACCTCTTCCACACTGATAACAAGTGAGCGGCTGCCCTCTCCCCTGGCTCTGGCTCTAGCTCTGAGGACGAGCTGAAGACGATGCAGACCATTGCCCTTCTCCTTTCTGCGAGCAAGTAGGAGACTTGTGGCCCAACTGATCACACTTAAAGCAAGTGAAATCTCTCTGACACCTCTCCTAGAACCTAAACTTGGTACTGGACAAGTGGACCTCAATTGTGCTCCTTGGGATTACTGTGGGGAAGGACCCCTCTGCCTCTTATTGTCTCCTTGAACATCCTGACTCCTTATGGAGCCCCTCATCCGTTCCTCCTCTATCTACATCACGGTCTCAAGATGAGTTGCTGCCTCTATAAGGTGTCTATAATCTGTAATCATTGACCCAGCCACTTTGAACATAAGCCCGGTCCTCAACCTCTTCTCGAACTCTAAACAACGACGCTCCTCAATCGCCACGAGTTTCGGTGCAAATCTTAACAGACTAGTAAATGCGGCCTCAAATGTGGCCACCGGTGTGTTCAACTGCTTGAGCTGAGAAAAATGATCCCTCAACTTCTCCCTAACAGTGGGAGGCAAAAACTTGTCCTAGAGGCGTCAACGAAAGCCTCCCAAGTCACTCCATTGCTCCCTCACGCATACTTCCACCATTGACCTGTATCTCTCTTCAGTTGAAAGGATGCCAAGATCACCCTCAAACCTCCATCTTCGATGCCGAGCATCTTAAACATCTTTACCATCTTCTCTAGCCACTCATCCACCTTTAGTGGCTCATTGGGATCGCCCAAAAACTTGTCCAAATTCGATCAAAAAAACTCTCGCTTCAAGAATGATGGCCATACCTTAACTAATTGGGCCTGGACTTGATTCTTAACCCTGAGAATGTTCATAGATTCCCACAATGCTCTGGCCATTTCGCGGCTAAGGCATCCATAGCTTGTTGACCAACTGGTTTGGCTACATTTGTCTGACCAACCCCTTCTTCTTGCGCCAGAATCTCATTCAGTAGAGGCACCTCATGCCTTCTAGGCCTACCACACATGCCACCACTATGTCCACGTCCGAACATCCTAATGAAGGTAACAAAAAGATTAGCACATTTACAAATGTGCTAAAGCTAACTCACTCACGTCCTAATGCAGTAAACAACAGTAATTCACTCCGCGTAAGCACGTAGTCACATAAACACATACGAATTTCCTTCCTAGATACCAACCATCTCGCGGCGTTGCCAGAGTTCCAATTAGAAACAGTAGTGATCAAAAGCTCTTTTAATAGGACTACTAGAAACCCGTAGACCCAATCAATATCCTAGGAATTAAATCTCATACCCATATAATTATATAAGCATGTTATCACATAGCATACCATGCATACTAATGTCTCTATCAAACGAAACAAACCCATTGTAGTAATAACCACTTCCTACGTATCCAAAGTATTCAAACCTAGTATGATTTGATACCAAGTTGTAACGCCCTGAGATAAATGCAATATACCATCCAAAACGATAAATAAATAACATTATGAATCAGAGTATAATGTCCTTTTATTACATGAGATTCGATTGTACAAAAGGGTGACACGTGCGATATACAGTCATAAATAGAACATCTTAAATCTATAGGATGTGTTACCAAACAGTAATACTGTAATAAAAGCTAAACATGTAATCATATGTCCTAAAGGCTTACATCTTTCCAAGTCAAGACTTGGGTACATCAAAGTGAGTCATAAGCTCAATACAAATAAAGCTCTAGGCTTGTACAAAAGTTAAATACAAAAAAAAAAACAAAACTGAGCCTTCAGCTCCACGATCCTCCTAAGCTAAGTCCTTGGTGAAGGCATATCACCAGCACCTGAAAATGGTTTTTCCCAAATAGGGTGAGCCAAAGTCCAGTAGAAATAATCTAGTACAATATATGAATCTTAACAAAGATATAAGTGTGATGTGCAAATATAATGTCCGTGATAAAATCATTTATAACTCTTTTGCAAAATCATACTACATGGAACTTATATCTCGATCAATTTTATCTCCATTCATGAGTCATTTCCATTTTATTCAGACAACCAAACTGAGAATGCAACTTAGTGGGTCTCTAACCAATACAGCCATCATACAAACACTTCTATTTGCCATTTTACGGATATTTCGTCTACAGGAATCGGCACCCATGTATACTCATAATTTTTAGGACTTTCACCCTGGACACTCTGACTAACTTAATTCAATGGAGTACATCCCCTTTCTTCTCCCAAATATGGAGTACAACCATTTTCTTCTTCCAAACATCATACATTTACAATGTATTAAAGATGTGACAACACTCAATGCAAATGGATGAGAAATTAGTTTCAATTCACCTAATTCTCATACATTTTCTACAACAATCATAACTATCCTCCACCAATAGTCCAAAACAGATATTTCTAAACAGATATATAATTTTCAAGACAGATAAATTATCCAAATTTCAAAGTGTAAGTGGTAATACATAACCAACTCCACCACCCATATTAACATCCATCTAATTTCACATTTTTAATACCAAATCCATTTAATTTATACAAAATAAATATTTGAGACATTTTAGGACAAACTCCTTTTCCTTTCAAAATCCAACCCAAGTATCAAAATCAACAATTTTATTACAACACAACCTCATATTCATTCCCATAACCATTTCCAAGACATCCATTTGTAAACCCCCCTTTTGATTTTAAACCAAAACCCTAAGTTTTTTCAAAATCTTCCAAAATCAAAATATTGTTTATACAAAATAAATAGCTAAGCTAAAAACCATAGAAGAGTGTAGAAAATCACTACCTCAAAGCTAGAAGACGAGCAAAGCAAAGCAAGGAAGAAACTCGGGTGAAGCAGAAACCTAACTTTATTCGGATAAAAACGAAGCTTTAGGCGAGCTCTACCTTTTTAACAAAGGGACTAGGGTGGAGAAATGGGTAGAACTTGGTGTATTTGTAGAGAGAGAGCAAGTTCTAGAGAGAGAAGCTCTAGATTTAGGGTTTTGAAGTGTTTTACGGAGAGAGAGAGAGAGAGAGAGAGAGATGAAAAAGTGATGTAAAAAGTGATCTTCACGGATTGATATACGCACAGTCCGCTAGAACGCAAGAAGTGATGCTCGAGCGTCCAGACACAAAAATGATTTCCACTCGAGTGCAAGAAATGATGCTTAAGCGTAGAAACACACTTCCAGTAGTTTTGCAAACAGAAGACCATCACTCAAGTGCAAGAATTTCCGCTCGAGTGCACGACCACTCGAGCGTAGGAAACGTCACTCAAGCATAGAATACACTATCCCAGTAGTTTTGTAGGCCTTTAAAAGTACTGAGAGTTCACAAAGTCCACTTGAGTGTAAGAAGTGACGCTCGAGCGTAAGAGTAAAATTCTGAACAACAAGGTTTTTGAAAAATAATGTACCAACCTATCCCAAACACAACTAACACATCTCAATAGCCAAACTCAAGGAGGGAAAAGAGGAATAAGACAAGAACAACCTATAGACACCCCATTTTTGACGGCCCTTACAACTTAGATGTCATCGCATGCACACTCGATGATGAGTTTATTTGCTTGTTAAGTGCTCGAAGCCCTCAGTGGAATGCCAGAGCTTTGAGCCTTTCAAACCCTGCACCCTTGCTTCCTCATTCTTGGACCAGACCTTGGTTTTTCAAGCTGACTCTTGGTATATTCGGCCCACCTTTTTGGGCCTTGCCATCACTTTTTGGTTACTACCATCGATGTGGCTCATCGCCACCATGATGGCCAGCCACCAGTTTCTTTTGCAGATATTTTGTGCTAGCTGTGCCAGCTGTTTGCATAGGTGCATGCATCTGCACCCACGTGTAGGGCTGGATATTCTTGAGGGAAATTCATGTTTTCCATATATAGGAGGCCTCCTTCTCATGTTTTAAGGTTAGAAAAATTTTAGAACAAAATTTTTCTTCTCTCTCTAGCAAATTCCTACACTTTTGCTTACAAATCTTCAACCTTTGCCTATACACTCTTAACCAAACCTCCTCATCTTTGAACTGAGGTATTCTTGAGCCTTGTTGGAGCTCTAAAGGATGTGTTTGCTTGGTTTTGTTGCTTGGAATTGGTTTTTCTTTTCAAAGGTATAAGGCTTTGCCTATTTGCTTGCTTTGTCTACTCCTTTTCTTGCCATTATAAAACTGTTTTTGGGCTATAAAAACTCTATGTTTTTGGGCTAAAACTTGGGTTCTAAGGCCATTAAAGATTGAGAGGTGGTTCACCCTTCTTTGTACCTTGTTGAAGGCTTTCACCCTTGTGTTTTCCATCCTTTTACTATCTATTTTTGTGCTTTTAAACACAGATTTTCAGGTTATTTCAGTAGCTAAAATCATGTTTTGAAGTCCAAATTTGGAGGGGTTAGCCTCCCTTCCTTGTGTCTTGCTTACTAGCCTAACTTGTGCCATATTTTTTCTTATTAATCTAGCTTTTGTTAGCTTAAATCCAGCACATTTTAGGACTGTTTTAAACCTGCTTTAGCACTATTTTTGGTTGATAGTTGCATTTGAGCTTTGTTTTGCATGCTTATAGTGTAATTGTCCTCATAAGTTTGGTGTTCTAGGCCTTAGACACCATATTGTTTGAGTTGATTGCATTTATTTATGGCTTTCCATACTTGTGATCACACTTAATCACCTCTGCAACCTCCCTCCTTTCTTGGCTTTTGTTTTGCTTTGAAAGTGGTTCAAACAACTTGTTTGTTTAGAGCATGAGATTGAGGTGTCATGCTTAATAGTTTAATCCCTTAGAGGCTTCATTACCAATGGTATGATGTCTCTTTCATGCCTAAGACAACTCTTGGTTTGAGCCCTCTTTCCATTAGAGGACTTAAACTCACCATTGGACTCAATGAATTAAAGGATGGTTGGTAATTAAAATGGAATAATTAAAATTAAGGCTAAAATGATACAAGATAATAACTTGATTTTGTGTTCAATCGGACGTTAATTGAACACATAAAAGCTTGAGACATTTCATACTCATTAGTGATGAAATGGTTCAAGTTTTCAAGGTCACAATTTCCCTTGATCAATTCATGAAAGGGAGGGGGTTAGAGTCTTATTTTGTTGCATTCATTGAACTTGCACACTTTGGTTCATGAGCCATCATGCAATGAAATTGCTTGAGTTGATAGTTTGTGAACCAAGCTTGCTACTCCTTTGATTTGTTCATGAAAAGGAGGCGTAAGTTGTGCAAACAAACCCTTGAAAACACCATGTGCATGCTTTGTTTGTTCTCTGTTACAGCAAGGTGAACTGGGCAGCAGTGGCCAGCAGGCCACCTTTGACGGCCGGTTGGCCATCACTAGTGGCCGGCAAGCTATCACTGCTGGCCAACCGATCATCAATGTAAAATTTAGCAGTGTGTTCTTCAAGCAGAGCAGAGTTATTCTGGAAGTGGGCAACAGTGTTAGTGTTCTATTGTGCAATGAAGGCCTTCTGGAAACAAAACAGTGGATTTTCGGGGTGGAAACCGAGCATACGCATGAACATTCCTCGCTTCCCGAGGCAGAGAAGTTAGCTTAGTACTTAATTGTTTAGCTTACTTACTTCTTTTAATTGCACTTGTGTTATAATTATATAATTAGTTAAAGTAGTTAGCTAGTTGTGATGTTGTAATCATTAGTTAACTAGAATAGTTAGTTAATTCATATATTGTTATAATAATTAGTTAAATAGCTTAGCTAGTTTATTCATTTTGTTTTGTAATAGTTAATTAATTAGCTTAGCTTTAGTTAGTTAATCAGCTAGTTTATTCATTCGGACTCTTCTTCGTGAGAGCACAATGTAATAACGTGTATGTCTTCAAACCCCACGTCTTCTCCCTTTTATTTACTAGCTTACGATGGTTAGTTTAGGGACATCATGTTTTGTTTAGCATACTTCATTTTTACATCCATTTGTAGACTCGACTTTCTTTGCGCGCCCCCCCTTTCGGAGAGGGCGCGAATTGGTCTTATTACTATTCAGACTCCTGTCACGGTTCTTAATCTAATCTCACAAAGTGCAATGTGAGACTGATAACCACTAAAGAGTCCAAATCTAGCAATTGGTTTTGGAAAATCAATTTTGAATGAAAAAGCGCCAAACATGGACTACTTTGCAAGATTATAACGTCGCCACCTAAATATTTTATTTTTAGGAAATTTAGGAAACCTTGACTCATGCCAAAGGCCACGTCTCCATCATCACCAAAGTTGCCTCGGCTCGGGAACTTAGGTACGAGAGGGAAAAGTCCTGAAATGAGCACCCCCGTTCGCCCGATCAAAGGATCGACCTCTACTAAGCATGATATGTTGTTTTATAAACACATGTGTTCTTATTCTAGTTATTAATCTAACTTACTATGTGATGCGCATAGCATACAAGTATAGACCAAATCATAAGAATTGGGACAAAACAATTCGTGTTTGTTTTTCAAAAATGGTTTGAAAATGCCACCCTCACGGTGGGCTAAAGTGCGGTTTTGCCACCCTCAAAGTGGGCTTAAAAACATGATTTTTCCACTTCGCAAAGTGGGCTTAAAACTCACATTTGATGAATTATCTCAATTCAAATAATGAAGCCTTCATCCACAGGCATTTATGCAGTTAATCACTTAAGCAAATAGCCTTGTGGCAAGCATGCTATCATGGCAACACTCACACTCGTGCAAGTATGCTAAAGTGTAAAAGCTTACCGAGTACTCCAAGCCAAAACAGAAAACTAGTTAGAAATATGCATGATCCTAACTATGTTTAAGATGCCTAATGCAACACATGTAAAATGCAATTAAATAGGCTGATGGCATATGAATGCAACTTGATAACATGCTTTGAAACACGTATTTAAGTAAGTGTATTGAAATACAATGCACTTTGAATGATGCGCCGAGCCCGGTGCATGCAAGACAAATGAATGATGCACGCATGCAAAGCATAAGGTATGCTAATCAAAACATGCCCTAATCTAACCATCGTAAGTAGTCAAATAAAAGGGAGAAAGACGTGGGGTTGGAAAACATGCACACACGCACGCACACTTATTACAACATCATGCCCTCGCGAAGGAGGGTCCGAATGAATAAGCTAAGCTAATCTAAGTTAAACTAATCAAACTAATCTAATTAAACTAATTAGACTAATTATTACAAACCAATAAAGAAATAGCTAAACTAAGCTACTTAATTATTACAACACTTTAACTAATTAAAAAATTAATTAAATTACAAAACCATGCTAACTAACAAGTAATGCATCAAACTACGCTGCCTCGACAAGTTGAAGAGGTTGAACATGCATGCCTCGGTTGCTACCTCGAAACAACTTCAGGTTTGCTCTTGAGAGGCTCTGTTTGCAAGGTGTCTCCAAGAACTTTTTGCTGAACCTTACCAATCCACTGCTGAGGAATGCACCAGTGGCCTGCCGACCATGAGAAGCTACTGCTGAGCCATGCTGGCCAAGGATGATGCACTGCTGGCCACCAATGAAGCACTGCCGGCCACTAGTGTGCTGAATCACCATTCTACAACAGAGATCAAACCAGAGGAAAAGAGAGGGTCTCCCAAGGGTATGTGTGTACTATGCCACTCCTTATCATCTCAAAACATCAAAGGAGAGGTACTATTAGATCCAAAACTATCAATCAAGCATTCACAATGCATGATGGCCAAAGATCTAACTTATGCACATTCAATAAATGCAAGACAAACAAGACTTTAGGACCATCACCTTATCATGGATAATCAAAGGCAATGGAGACAAAGGAGATTGACTCATTTTCATCACTTTGAGTATGAAATGAACCAATCTTCCTTGTGTTCAATATAACGTCCGATTGAACATAATGCAATGCACACATAACATGCTTATTGTGGCATGTTTTACTTGATTCAATTCTTGTTTACACATTTTACATTACCGAGCCATTCATTAACCGATTAAGTCCAATGTGAAAAGTCCTCTAATTAGAAGGATGGCCTAAGCCACAAGTGCCTTGAGCATGAAAAAAGTCTCATGTTGTTGGCTAGTAGAAACCCTCAAGAGCGGATTAAAACCATTAGGCATGAATGCCTCAATTTCATGTTCAAGCCAACAAGAGGGCCAAGACCACTTTCAAAAGCAAATTCAAAAGTGAAGAACAAAGAGAGGTTGCAGAATTTTCAGTGCTGAAATGGCATGAAAAGTAGTGCTATAACATGCAAGCAACACATGTACAACATGTTAGGGGCCAAAGCATTAGAGCTAGTAAATGACACAACACTAGAGGTATGCAATACAATGCTTAAATGACCAAACTAGCTTAAAATAGAGCTACATCATGCCGAAACAGTGGCCTAATCATGCTGAAACTTAGGCACAAAAGGCAAGAAAAACATGCTCGCATGTTGGCTCACAAACAAGACACAAAGCACAACTCTCAAAAGCAAGGAAAGAGTGGAATATGTGAGAGTGTGACAAAGATATATGCTCTGAAATTACATGTTAAAAGATGCCATGGCATGCAATCATCTCAAGCAAAACATGCTTAAACCCTTAAAACAATGAGCTAGTGAAGGCCATTACACTATAGCTATACAATACAAGGCCCCAAAGGCACAAACACTTTAAAATAGTCCTAAAACAATTTAAAAGAAGTTCTAAAACATGCTTGGAGTAAGCTAAAAAATGCTAAAATGAAAGGCTAACACATAGAACAAGCTAGACCCTTAATCACAATTGCACTACAAGCATACAAAGCAAGACTCAAAGGACCAAACCAGCACAAAACAGTCCTAAAACATGCCAAATCAGAGGCAAAAATATGCTGGAAATATGCTACGATAAGCTAGAAAAACATGCTCACATGTTAGGCTATCTACTCATGCAAACAAGACACAAGGAGGGGAGGCTAACCCCTCTTATTTTGGACCTCAAAACATGGTTTTGGTCACTGAAAAATCTCTGAGTTTTAGTGGTTAAAAGGCCAAAAGAGTTGGTTTGAAAAGTGATGAAAGATGGCACAAAAAGCTTCACAAGCTAAAGTGCCAAAAGAAGAGACAACCCCCTAACTCACAAAGGCTCAAACTACGATTTTTAGGACTAAAAAATAGAGGTTTTTACAGTTGAAAACCAGCCTTGAAATGGTGGAAAAAGATGGCAAAGCAAGTGTTTAAAACAAGCTTAAAGGGAGAGAGTTATACCTCTTGAAGCCAAGCACACTTTAGGCCACAAAACCAAGTCAAAATCACCTTAAGGAGCTCCAAGAAGACCTTGTAGAACCTCAGCTCAAAGATCAACAACTTTGATCAAGGATCTATAGGCAAAGGGATAGTGTATCTACACTTGTATGCACTCATGCACAAAGGTTCAAGAGAGAGAGAAATGTAGAGAGAGAGAGTTGTAGGGAGAGAGGCTCCCAAAACTCTTCCTAAAAATGTTCTAACCCTCAAAACCATAGAGAAGCCTCTCTCTATATATAGCAAAATGCAAGCCTTGGTCGAAAATATCTCAAGAGAGACAGCTGGAACAACTGGAGCAAAAATATCTGCCAAAAACTGACTTTTTGCATCAATGGCTGGCATTTCATCATTGTTGGTCGGCACTTCATCATTGTTGGCTGGCAAGGAACACTCTTGGACGGTAGGGGGTCGGCATAGGCCATTCATGGCTGGCACATGGCCAGAAAATCCCATTTATGGCCAGCATCCTCCACCTCTAGTTGGCCAGAAAAATTTGCCTTTTGGGCCCAACTTCAAATGGGAATATCTCCTTCATCTGGACACCTTTGCAGGTCATTCTTGAGCCTAAAATGAAGCCCTAGAAGTATTATTTCCAATGGTGGTAGCCTCACTTCAAAATTCCAAGTGTACAAAAATTTATGCCTCTTTTAGTGAAGACTGCTCAATTTTGATCCTACCCGGATTTATGCCGAACTTCTCCCAAACTAGTTTTCTTTTCTCCTCTCCTCTTTTCTTTAAATCCAAACCCCTAAATAAGGTGTTTTGAAAGATTTTTCAGAGATTTCACCTCTCTTTCATTCATTTCCACTTTTGTCCTTGCTCGATTTACCGAAAAACACAACATTTAACAAAATGCGAGCCTTGGAACATCGTAGAAACTTCTTTCAAAAATATTTTGAAAGAGAGGGTTTTAAGGTCTCAAAATCATTTTATTTAAAAGGTCTTGGCCCAAAAAGGGGTGTGAAGTTGGGATTTGACTCTCTCATTGCCGAAGAAATTGAACCTTTACACTGCACAACTTTCATCACCAAGTAAACAATAAGTAACGCCCAAGTCTTAAGAGCGGTCAAAAATGGGGTGTCTACACCAATTGTATTGTATGCACCAAGGCTCGGTTCATCATTCTAACTGCATTGTTAGTTTAATATTTTTTTGAATAGGTGCTTAGACCGCATGCTATCAAATTGTTTCATATGTCATGTTAAGTAGCCGAGCCTATTTAGATTGCATATTGCATGCGTTGCATTAGTCATATTGCATAATTAGGAATCATGCATTTTTCTAACTCATTTCTTTTTTGGCTTGTAGTACTAGGTAAGCCTTTACTCACTTTAGCATTTTGCATATGTGCGATTGTTGCCATGTTTAGCATGCTTGCCATGAGGCTAAGTACTTAAATGATAAATTGCTTGAATGCCTATGGATGAAGGATATTTGCTTGAATTGGAATAATTTGAGCAATGTTAATATGTGATAACTTTTTCAAGTGGTATATATTTCGAAACAATTTTCAAAACAAACATGAAATCGAAATGTTCCAATTCTTACAAATTTAGTCTATACTTGTGTGTGCGTGCATCATATAGTAAAGCTAGCCTAATAACTGGAACAAGAGCATATAATGTACATAAGATTCATATCATGACTAGTAGAGGCTGATCTTTGATTGGGCAAGCGGGGGTGCTCAAATTTATTCATGACCTTCCCCTCTCATATCTAAGTTCCCGAGCCGAGACAATCTTGGTATGACGGACACGTGGCCTTTAGCATGAGTCATGGGTTTTCTAGATTTCCTAAAAATATTTAAGTGGCGACTTTGTATCTGGCAAAGCAGTCTATTTTTGGCAATTTGATTCAAAATTGATTTTCTAAAAGATTTGTCGGATTTGGACTCTTTGGTGTTTATCTATTTCATATTGCACTTGTGGGATCAGATTCAGAACCGCGGAAGTCCGATACTGTAGGACTTATTTCAACTTCCGAAAGGGGGCGCGGAAAAGTTGAGCTACACAACCACACAAAACCAAGAAACTCGAATCCAGAATATCACATGGGTTGGGTCTAAAACCAGAATCACTATAATATAACAATAACATCATTCATAAAGGCTCCTCATGTTAAACATCATTTGTAACATTTATGCTTCCACAATAACAACAGCAAGCTCAAGCTTTTCAATTTCTTCAATTTCTCATTCTCTCATGAAATCTCTTTATTTGATATAACTATAGAATTTTCTCCATCATTTACTCACATGGTAAATTATCAAGCATCAATTTGCCAATTTCACAACTTTTTCCAAAATTCCTAAATTCTAGGGTTTTCATCAAAAACAACTTTTTTGTTTAATTTTCGAAAAAGATTTTTCCAAAACAACACCCACACCTTATAACATACTCATATTCTCAAGAGTTTTGGGAAAAATAAATGAAATCAACTCCATTCATCATCTAGGGTTCCACAACCTAAATTCATTACTTAAAACAAGATAAAATACTCAAAACATGTATAAACTTGCAAAAGTGTATATATAACTCAAAGATTATCTCTACCTCAAGCTTTGGAGATGAAGAGGATGAAACCCTAGAAATCAAAGTCGACAAAAACACGATCCAATCGGTTATAAACATAGCCCTTGCCACCCTCTTCGATTTCGTGTAAAAAGCCCTCCTAAATTCTTGGTAGATCTTGAAAAATCTTAGAGAGAAGATAGAAATTTGATACGTTTGTAGAGAGAAAGATGAGCAAAGATGAATATATAGAGAGAGAAAGGGAGCTGAAAAAGTGGTCAAAATACATTTTGGCATCAGTTTTGAGAAAAAAAGGCACAAAAATCAAGACAGATGTGTCGAATTCTGCTTGAATTCCACACGAGCGGAATTTCAAACCCGCACGAGTGGAAATTTTTCCCTTCATGGGCAGATTACTCCAGAGAGCTTTCCAAAAATCCACCCAAAATTTGCTCGAACGGGACCCAAAATCCACTCAAGCTGTCATGACCCAAACCCCCCTATGGATTAGAGTCATAACTAGCCAGTAATCATGATTACCTATGGCCTTAGTCAGAAATCAAACCATATTTAATAATAAGGGGCCAAACTACAGAAGCATCACATACAAGAATTGTCCAACAAGCTGTGCATACGTGGTTTAATCAAAATTTCCTCATATACATGAAATAACTCACACTATCCAATATTTACGTTATGTATGTACTACGTATATCCAGGATCATTTTATAGTTTCAGCACCAAGTTCCAAGGTTATGCACAACGTTGGTCATACCTGACTATAAGAGAACAAAAACAAAAGTAAAGCCTCTGCATGAGGTGACCTTGGTTGATCTGACAAAACTTGGTTTCTCATCGTTCACTGGGGCTACGGTTGGCCGTCTCCCTACTCACCTACATACATATAAATACAGAGTGAGCTAATGCCCAATGGATAATACCAGAATAAAGAGGTTAATGAATGAGTTTCGTTCACAATGAGTCATACTTATAAATTAAACATTTGAACTACTATTCCTATTCACATACAAATTTGTAGATCACAACAAAGCAAAACGACCTCGGGTCCAACTCAATATAAAACAAAACGACCTTAGGTCCATCTATACAAAACGACCTTGGGTCCAATACTCATTCGTAGACCAACTTTAGGTCTAATGGATCCATGTACCAAGGACCATCGGTCCTTCATATCATATTACTAAATGACCTTAGGTCCACCATTCTTATATTTATAATTATGCGCATATGATCGTGATCATATCCATACTCATATTCAAAGCGACCTTTGGTCCAATCAATTCTTTATTCAAAACGACCTTTGGTCCAATTTGTATATAAGATGACCTTTAGTCTATCTTGTTAAGCATTTCAAATGGCCTTGGGCCCAATCCGTGTCCTCATCAAACATACCAAACGACCTTAGACCCACCTCATACTCATATATCAATCTCCTCACATACTTAACTACGAATCAAGTGAATAGAATACTCATTCATAGTACAAAGTCATAGAGTCAGAAATTTACCACGTAGGTAACATTTAGAAAACAATGCATACATAAAAATATTTTTACTAAGATATTACTCACAGTGTTCTGGTGCTTAATTCGTCCTCGCGCTTAACCCTGCATAATTCATAACACATAGGGTCATAACACAATTCATTTCGTTCTTTAATTTGCTTAATGTTCTTAGGCTTCTTCCATGCTCTTTAATTCATTTAATGTACACATTGCATGCCTAAGAGTGCTTAGAAGTGAAAAATAATGGAAAACGAAACATAAAATGTCTTTTCAAAATTTCTAAAACAGGGCCCTCCGCTCGAGCACAGCTTCCTTCGCTCGAGCGGGGATTCAAAAATAAGAAAGATCACTCGAGCATAACTTTCGTCGCTCGAGCGGTCTACAAAAGTACTGGTTGCATGAATTTCCCACTCAATGGGCGCTCGAACGGAAGACAAAGTAAAAAGGGTTCTCACTCGAGTGCCACTTTGGTCACTCGAGCGATCTGTAAGATTTTGTAAAACTTTTGGGAGCTTGATTTCCAAGCTCGAGCGACACTTTCCTCGCTCGAGTGGACAGATCGAATTCTGGGTTTTCTAGAACTTTGTTTGAAGCTCAAGACTTGATTCCAAAGGTTCAAAATTTACATTTTTAGTACAAAAACATAGAAAAACATTATATAACATGTGAACATAGGCAATTTGAGTCTAACTTGCCCAAAATCATGGTCCAAATCCCAAATCATCTCACATTCTTCTTGACAACTTCATAACACAAGCTATCAAACTTCATATCTTCAAGGATGATGCATGCATGTAAAATATAGACTCCAATTTCATGCCAAATGATACAAATGATGATCAAAATCTTGAGATCTAATAAAATTATGCATGCATATATAATTTGACACTCAATTCTACATATTCAACATGCCTCATGCCAATTTATACAAGTTCATGAAAATTGTTTCATGCATGGATATATATATTGCCTTCAATTTCATCATATATTGCTTTCAATTTCATCATACACTATTGAAATCTTGTTTTTGATCACCAATTCTCTTGAGTTCACATAATTTTAAGCTTAAATTCATGGATTAGAGGTTGGTTGCTCACCTAGAGGCTTCAATCCTCTCAAATATAGCTAAATCTTGAGTTAATTCACTTAGTTCTCCAATTCCTTTGCACAATCTTCAATGTTGGCCTCTTTCTCTCTCTAAATTCGGCTCACTCTCTCTCTCTAGGGTGCCAATTTTCAGATTTTGAGCTCATGTAATGAGCTTAAGCACATTTAGCTTCTATATATATATATATATATATATTCCCATAATCAACCTTAATTAGAGCTAATTTAATTGTGCTCAAATTAATCAATTTAATCTAATTAATTCGATCCAAATAAACTTTCAATTAAATTTCACCATAAGCTCTAAAAATTATGCTAATCACAATAATATGGCCAATTTTGGTTTCTGTTGGCTCTACGGCCTTCAATTAAATTTTTGTAGTAGAAAATCAAACAGATTTTCCTATAGTGAATAGATATAACAAATGCCCATAATCATATAATTAGCACTGAAAATCATATCAAGCTCATAATTATAAGTATAATTAAGATTAATTAACATAACACAGAGTAGGGTTGTCACACAAGCAGTTCCCAAAATCCGCTCCAGCGGTTTTCTATCTAGAAAACTCTGAAAATTTTGAAACACCCTGTAAGGATCTGCGTAAGCAGTTTTCAATTCCGCACGAGCGGTTTCGCTCAAAAATTCAGAAGGTGATTTTGCAAACCAAGGCAAGTTCCAATGCCCAAAACTCAAAGTTTGCAACCCGAAAAGTTACGAGAGGTTACGTAAGAGTAGAAACAACCACTACAAGAAATCTAGGCTATTGTGACAAAATTTAGTGACGAAATTTTTTTTTGTCTTAAAATTTAACCCAAAGATGACGAAATATTAATTTTGTCGTTTGTTTTAATTTTTCTCAAAAGTATAGGAGACGAAAACAAAATTTCGTCTGCAAAAATGAGGCGCCAATTTCATTTGCATTGGCGCGAATTATATTAGCTCATTGGAGACGAACATTTTTGTCACAAAAAAAATTTTTTTTTTGTGACGAACGTAATTCGTCGCCAATAAATTCCATACCTATTAAACGATGTCGTTGCATATTTCCATTTATTAGGCGACAAATATATTTTTGTCTGGAAGGATAAGTAATGGAAGGCAAAATATTTAAATCACCTATAAACACTCCATCATGCATAATGTCATTTCATCTTCCTATTAAATAGGCGACAAATATATTTTTGTCTCGAAGAATAAGTTGTGGAAGACGAAAATATTTCACAAGAATAAATTCTAATTGATTGCGTGATTTAATATATTTTTCGTCTCATAAGGTTAAGTTGTGGAAGACAAAAATATTTCTTCACCAATAATAAATTCTTTGTTCTGGTATTTAAGGATACAAAAATATTTTATCACTAATCATTTGTGAGAAAAAATACAGAGAAACAAATAATAAAAAATTTGAAATTTTCAAAATTAATAGAAAACATTACCTTATTTAGTATAGAGTTTTCAATAATTAATTTTTAAAAATTGGTGATAAAATTTATTTTCGTTTTAGAACGTATCCGAACCATGACCAAATATTACTTTTGTCGTTTCTTTTAATTCTTCTCAAAACTATAGGAGACGAAAAAATAAATTCGTCAGGAAAAAAAGAGGCGCCAATTATTTTAGCTCAATGGAGACGAACATTTTTGTCACAAAATTTAAAGATTTTTGCGACAAAAGGAATTCGTCACCAATAAATTCCAAACTTATAAGACGATGTCGTTTCATTTTCTTATGTATTTGGTGACAAATATATTTTTTGTCTGGGAATGATAAGTTATGGGAGACGAAAATATTTGGTCACCAATAAACTCTTCATGGTCATTTTATCTTTCTGTTCATTAGGCGACAAATATATTTTTGTCTTGGAAGGATATGTTTTGGGAGATGAAAATATTCCGTCACTAATAAATTCTCCATGTGTCGTGTTGCATTTTGATTGATTGCGCGACGAATATATTTTCGTCTCATAAGGTTAAGTTGAAGGAGACGAAAATATTTCATCACCAATAAATTCTCCATCCCCACACAACGTTGTTTTTGTATTTTTGTTGATTAGGCAACGAACATATGAGTTTGAGACGAAAATATTTTATCACTAATTATTTCTCTTTATTAAAATGTCGTCAGAAACTAAGAGGCGCTTTCACCTTAATCACTTACTTTCACACACACACAAATACTAAAATCGTGACCCGAAAAGACACCCTCTACAAACCCTCATTTTTCTCTCGCACTTGAGTCTCTCCTCTCACAAGTATTGAAGCTGTGACTTGAGAAAACAATCTGTATAAACCATTTCTTCTATTTCGCACTGAAGCTCCTCTATTCTCTCTCTCATTTAAGCCGTTTGTGCATGCAAACATTATTATCTAAGAAGACATTTTGTGCAAAGCTACTATTCTCTCACAGTAAACCCCTCTCCATAAAAAGAAAAAAATAATAATAATAATTAAACAAGAAAACAAAATATAAGAAATCTAGGCTATTATGACAAAATTTGGTAACGAAATTTTTTTTTTTTTTTGGTATTAAAATTTAACCCAAAGATGACAAAATATTAATTTTGTCGTTTGTTTTAATTTTTCTCAAACGTATAGGAGACGAAAAAAAATTTCGTCTCCAAAATTCAAGTACCAATTTCATTTGCATTGGCGCAAATTATTTTAGCTCATTGAAGACGAACATTTTTTGTCACAAAATATATATACTTTTTGTGACAAACGTAATTCGTCACCAATAAATTCCCTACCTATTAAATGATGTTGTTGCATATTTCCATTTATTAGGCAACAAATATGTTTTTGTCTAGGAATGATAAGTTATGGAAGACGAAAATATTTCGTCACCAATAAACACTCCATCATGCAAACGATGCCGTTTCATCTTTATATTAAATGGGCGACAAATATATTTTTGTCTCGGAAGAATAAGTTGTGGGAGACGAAAATATTTCGTCACTAATAAATTTTTATTGATTGCGCGACGAATATATTTTTTATCTCATAAGGTTATGTTGTGAAAGACAAAAATATTTCATCACTAATAATAAATTCTCTGTTCTTGTATTTAAGGAGAAAAAAATATTTTGTCACTAATTATTTCTCTTTATTAATATGCTATGGTTTTGTGTTTCGGAGCACTGAAACCGTGACCCCAAGAGACACACTCTGACCCTTATCACTCATTTCATGTGCACGGACACTCAAGTCGTGACCCAAGAAGACACTTCCTGCAAACCCTCATTTCTCTCTCGTACTTGAGCCTACTCCTCTCTCACAAGTATTGAAGTCGTGAAGTAAGAAGACCCAAGAAGACACTTCCTGCAATCTATATTTTTTTAGTGAACATTTTTTAATATTATATATATATATATATATATATTTACTTTTTAAATCCCTTTAATTTAGATGAGAGCAAATTGTAGCAGTTGTCCTGGTACTTTGGTCCTTGTGTCATGTAAATGGTATGTGCCATATCTATATCTATATCTATATCTATATCTATCTATACTATATATTAAGCAATAGGGGATTTTTAACTCATAGGGCTTATGAGAGCTCCAATATCCTAATCCTCATTTTCTAATTTTTTGATTTTTTTCCTTTAAAAAAAAACTCAGCATTTATTAAATTCTCTAAAATCTTTTTGACTTCATTTTCAATGCTTGATTGGAAGAAAACCTATAGGCTAATGTGAACTCTACTATTGAATGTTTTAATTAAAGCCTATGCACACCAAATTTATTAATTGAGTCCCCCATCATCAAATGAAAAATTTTGACATATTATAAGAGTATTATGAATGTTTTAATTCAGTTTTGGTAGCGGGTGGTGGTAGCGAGTGGTGGATGGTAGTGGCGAGCGGTGGTGGCGAGTGGTGGTGGCGAGTGGGTGGCAGGTGGGTGGTGGTGGCAGGTGGGTGGTGAGTGGTGGTGGGGGGTGGGTGGTGGGTGGTGGTGGCGGAAGACGGTGGTGGAAAATTATGGCGGGTGGTGGCTAGTGTTGGGTGGTAAAAAAAAAAAATTCAAAACTCGAAACGGAAACACATTTTTTGAGTTTACATTTTTTGGCCAAATTTATAAACTGAGACCACTGATTTATAAATCAAAAATTTACCACACAAATGCACACAGATATTTACAGACAGAATACAAACATATACACAGATATATATGGTATCTATACAGGTATATACGACACAGACATATACGGACCTATACACAACCATTGAGCCACACCGCTAAACCCAAGCCACACCTGTGACCCATTTGTTTTAGATGTGTTTTATATAAATTGATAAATATTTGATAAAAAAAAGAATACAAAAAAATTTCGAGTTCTTCATCTCTCTTTTCTTCTCTAAAACAAACACACCAATATCAAATATCCACCGTCCATTCCTCACCACGTCACCGATCCGTGCCGTCTCAATCTGACGGCCACCAATTTCACTCTTTCATCATCCCTCCTCAAAATTGTAATGATTTATAGATTTGACTTTAAATTTTCAAATTCAAATTTTTTTCATTCTATTCTAAATTCAATTTTTTTTTTAAAATCAAAAAGTTAACTTTTTAAATATAATCAAATGAAATTTTAATATATATATATATGTTTGACACAAATATACTTGTTTTGAATGGAGTTTTTTTAATGGTTATTTATTAATTTTTTGACAATTTCTACAAGCTTACAATTTCAACTAAATTTTGGTTAAAACAGATAATTATAAATAATTTTTTGTTTGGTATGTGTGTTGAAACAAGTTTTTTTTTTGACAATTTTAAAATTTTTTTTTTTTTAGCGTGTATATTTGCTGTTTCAGAAAAAGAGAAACTGATTTTTATTACAGAAATAGAGGGGACATCCCCGATTACAGAGACTCTAAAAAAAACACAATATATATATATATATATATAAAAGAGAAAAGAAATGGTATGGTCAAAGAATTTTTTAGGGGAAGAGAAAGCAAAGAGAGGTTGGAATATGCATGATGATATTTTTGGCGGGGGAAGATTTTGTGATTTTTGATGGTGGAAATTGATTTATTTAAGAATTTATATACATGTTGTTCGAACGGTCAAAAAAAAAAAAAAAAACAAACAAACAAACAAACAAACAAAGGGAATCCAAGGGTTGCACTATCTCTCTCTTCAGAATGATTGGTATAACAAACAAACAAATGTCATTCTAATTAACTAAATGAATTAACTAAACTAATTAATAACCAACAATTAGCCCAGAAATAGCAGAATGATCAATTGGAGCACCATTCTCACGTGATTCAACTAGATGTTTTTGACAGAGCAATCCACTTGGTTCTCATTCCAAAAGCTACTATACACCACTCAACAAAATAATTCACTAAACAATTTATATTATAAAACCAAAATATATCCATCAAACAAATTTAATAATAATCCATTAAGTATAACAAAAAGACCATCACAACTAATCCCAAAATTAACTATATATCAGTCCACAAAAAAAATCAACACTTGATCTTGATTTACAAGTAGAACTAGTATCAGTCCACCAAAAAGAAAAGAAAAAAATTCAACAATAAATGTCAGCAAAAATCAATCTGCAAAAAAGAATAAAAAAATAAAACCATTAATCTATTATCAATTACACCTAAACTCATATATAAATGCAAGAAATACCCTAAATTCCAGTCAAAAATTAGCACAAAAATGATCTTATCAAAACCCAACAACCCTAATACAAGAATTAGAGTAACAAACAAACAGAGGATTCTAACTAGTCTCTCAAAGTATTATGCTAGTTATGCCATAGTTATGTAAAACAAAAAGGGCAAAGCAAAACTAATTTTATTGAAGTCAGGGGATGACATCCCTGATTACAGAGGCAACAACAGCAGCAACAACAACAACAAAAAAAAAAAAAAGAAGGATCTTGTTTTGGATAACAGCCACATGCTGACTTCACTTACTCGACTCTCCCGTCGAGCCCTTCCTTTTTTTGTCGCTTCGGGAGACCTTTGAAGGCTCTGCCTCAATACGTGCAGGACCGCCGGGGGATTTGACTCCCTGCTGGTTGACCTTTGAAGGCTCTGCCTCAGTATGTGCAGGACCGCCGAGGGATATGACTCCCTGCTGGTTGTCAAAGGTGAAGTACGAAGGTGCTCCGAGTCGGGTCATGACGGTGATCTTTCGCTTCAACTCTTTGTTCTCTGCCTTTAGGGCGCAAATCTTCGCCGCGATCTTTGTACATGCTCTGGAGCAGAGAAAGTTGGGAGTTTAGCTTTTGTACTTCAATGGTTCTATTCTGTAACCGGTGAGATAATTTGGTAACCGCAATCACGGTTTCCATGCAAGAGCTTAGTGTGAAGTGGTTGGCCTCAATATCAGATTGAGCAGCCATGATTTGCTCCACTGATATCATAGGAAAGCTAGGAAGAATGGGAACAGGGGCACTCGGTCCAGGAAGGTTAGAAAGAATGGAAACAGGGGCATTCGGTCCAGGAAGGTTAGGAAGGATAGGAGTAGGGACACTTGGTCCAGAGGAACTCGGATCATTGAGGTCCGGAAAGAGAGTGACGGGGCAAGATGAGGCCATGTGTGGTGAGAGATGTAAAGAGCAAAAAAGGAGAGTCAGAAAGAAGATGAGGCCATGTGTGGTGAGTGATGAAGAGGGAGATGGAAGAGAGTGATGAGGAAGAAAGGGAAATGAGGGGATAAGTAGAAAAGGAAAAAAATTCTGATTCAGAATAACACAGAAGAGAAGAAGACAAGATGGAGAGAGAGTCGAGGCGAGCGGTAATCGATGAAGTTTGTTTTTGTCGGCCAATCGACGCAAAAGCAAACCACGTGTCAGACGCAGTTTTTGAAGGAATACATATATGTATATATATTGTATATTTATGTATTATATACATTTATTCAACTAATCGTGTCACAAGAGTGACTTGGTTAAGTGGTCTGGTTCGGCGTCTAAGGATGGAGAGGTTGAGCCCGAGGTTAAGGGTTCGAACACCGCAACGAGTAATTCTTCTATTTTGTTTTGTTTTGATTTTATGTATATGTGTCTTATATATATATTCGTTTGAATATCTGATCACAAGAGTAGCTTGGCTTAGTGGTTTAGCTTAGTGGTTTGGGCTGTGGCCCGAGCTTGAAGTCAGGGGTTCGAAACCCCATATCTCTGTATTCGTATCTTATTTTTCTTTTTGCGTGTTTTGCTTAAATGAGGCGCCAATAGTTCATTAATATTAAATTTTTAATTAATCTTATTTATTATTTAAAAAAATAAATTAGCAAATAGTTCATATATTTATATATATAATTTTGTTTTGGTTGCTCAAGTTATTTGGTGGTTCTGCCCAAATCCCCTCAAATTTAATTTGAATTTTTGAATTTCTGCATACGTTCTCACTATGATAAAATTGCATCCTTTATTAAAAAATTATACCACACTCCTTTATTAATTTGAAATCTAAAACTAAATAGAGCCTAAAATAGTTGGAGGGAGATTTCAAATTTTGGAGTGATTAAAAATAGAATTAGTGCCTAAAATATTTAGTGGCCAATTGTTATTAATTATTCTACTGCTCTCCCAGTCCTCTCCCATTTCACTCTCTCATCATCCCCTCCTCTCTCTCTTTCTCAGTCCTGTCTCTCATCATCTCTCTTCTCTCTCTCTTTCTCTCACTGCCCACCACTGTCGCACACGAGCACCCACCTCCTCACCGGCGACAGTACAACCCATCTCCCACCAGCGACGGAGAACAGTAGCTACTTTGATTTGTCTCTCCTCTAGCGCACACCAGGTATTTTCGGCCTCTTCCTCTCTCTCTCTCTCTATATATATATCTTCACCCAATTTCTAGGGTTATATATTTGCTTTTTTGTTTCTTTAATTTCGAATAATGCTTATCAATTCTAAGAATCATTATTCAATCCTGATAGAGTGGTCGTGTATGTGATGTTGATTCATAAAATTTCGAATAATTTGATCAATTTGCAGTTTAATTTGATGTTTTCATTGTGTTCTGAATGTGAAATGATATTCGAGTTCGTTTATTGGTTAATTGAACTTTAATTGATATGATTTGGAGGGTTTAGGGCAAAATTAGGTTATTGATATATCAACTCAATTCAAATTGAAAGTTAATTTGTGAATTTGATCGATCGTTTAGGGGCAAAATTAGGTTATTGATATATCAACTCTGAATTCAAATTGAAAGTCAATGAGTGAAAGGATATATAACTTCATCTAATAGTTTACAAAATTCTCTTTATAGAACTCTCTCACCATAAGTTTTCCCATTATCAACTTTTTCTGTACCTACTTTCTCTCTATGTTTTATTTTCTTAGTTTGGTTTTATCATTGTAAGATCAGATGAAATTTTCAATAATTGCAACCTTAGTTAGCAGTGAACTGCCAAAGCTGTCATTTAACTTAAAATATACCAGCAGAGAAGGGATTGGGTCTAGGGTTCAATTTTTACTATTTAGTATTTACTACTAACAAAAAGAAAAGAAGGCTGTAGTGGATTAATTGATAGAGCATCGGGAAGAATTTTCATCTGCCTTACTCTCTGTTGTTTTTTATTTTTATTTTGTATCAATTACATATTATCATTTCATCAAAAACTAGTTGTCAAAAGAGTATGAGACAAATAATGATATAGGAAATGATATAGATGATCTTATGCCAGCAAGTAAAAAATTGCATAATGAAGTAATTCAAAAATAAATGTATGAATTAGATTCCTTCTAGTTGTAGTTCACATCGCATTAGATATAAATTTACACCATCCCTTCATTTTTAAGGGGTTTTATTATTATTATTATTTGATTTATTTTATTTTATTTTATTTTATTTGATTTGTAGGTTTTCTTAGGGCTAGTTGATCACGAGAAGGAATCAATTTAGTCTAGAGCAAGGAACACACCAATATAAGGTCATGTGAGATTAGAAAACAGTATGTTGCTCACATATATGCTTGAGCTTGACTTAGAAAATACTCAATGTATAGCCAAGAAAGGAATTAAATGACCTAGTAGATACAAAGATGATATATAAACCTGTGGGCTTGAGGATGTCCAATGGCAACAACAATGCATGTGAACAAAATTTTATATACATGTCATTTTTGTAAATTGATGAGTTATTAATGTTTTTAATCTTTTGTATAATTAATTAATTACTAAAGCTTTTAATTTATTTTTTTGCAGATTGGATTGGGGTGGCATTTTTGATGTGCAACAATGATGTAATTTGCATGAATGTTCATTTTTGTACTTCCTTCGATTCCCATCCAAGTTTTTTCACAACACTTTCTCTGTTTTATAGCTTTCGTTTTCTTGGCAAATCTTTCTCTCTCACATAAATTCTAATACTTGTCCTTGTTCAATTCAACAAATAAATGCCAACAATTGTCCTTGATCTTCCTTACAGGACTTGAATACCAATCCACACTTAACCATGAAATTTGCTAATTGTTTCTATTACTTCAAGGATAGAACTAGAATTAGGGAACAAAGATCAACCCCAATATTGAAAAAACCAGAGCAAATCCAAATCCAATTGATGTGCATGTATGCTAACACACACACACACACACACACACACACACAAACAGAGAGAGGACAATATTGCAGCTGTGGGTAGGTCATGGGAGTAAGGCAGCAGAAGAGAAACACTTTTTTGACAGCCACCTAGCTCCTTTTTACAGAATTGAACAGGTGTTATTATTTTGCTTACTGCTGCTATTTTTTCTTGTTTCTTATCTTGTGCAGTTCTTCTAAAATTTGTTTTGTTAACATTTGTGTTAGCTGGGAAAGATCCATCTTCCCTTTCTATTATTTATGTACCTTCTTTTAACAGTTTCCTATGATTATCATGTTTGAGCATAACACTCCAGTTAATGAGGTTGTTAATACCTTATTGTTTATTTTTCATACATTTTATTGAACAAGTCCTATTCAATTTATTGAGGTTGAATGGAGGGTTCTTGTTTAGTTGGTTTCTCATATCTTTCAATTTTCATTTCAGCCAAAATTGGCTTGTTATGACACTCCACTCCAGTGATATTATTGTTTTTTGTTGTTGTCATTGTGACCATCATCAGCTAAGTAGAGATGAAACATCTTTATGAACTTTGAAAAGCCAGACCATGGGAAGCAATTGATGCAATTTGTGTCGTTATCATCATCATCATTGAGCTTATTTTCCCATTTTTTTGGGAAAATAAGCATCTATAGATTGTTCACTAGGCCTAGAGAAACTTGAGTTTGTAACTAGGTCGGTCTATTTTTATGTGGTCTTCTAATTATTCAAAATCCATAGAAATTGTTAGTAGCTAAGCATGTCCTAATCAGGAATAGTAACAGACAACTACAAAATCAATCTGAATAGGCTGAAAATATTCTAGGAAATTTGAACAACTGTTTCAATTGTTAATTGTTAGATGTGTTGCGCTTGACTGACCCCTTCCAAAAAAATGTGTTGTTCTTTTCCTACATGGTGAGTAATTAGGTTGTTAAACATCCAGGAGTAGTATTGGTGTCTAGGGGCTTGATTGCTCAGCTAGTTGTCTCTAAGGAATTTGGCTGGATAACTTTTTTGATTAAGTTGCAGTTTTATTATGCCAGGTAGTTGTCTCAATATGATGTACATGTTTATAGGATTTAATTGATTTTTGCAAAGATACAGGTTTGCAATCCAGTGTTGCTGCCACTAGAAACACCACTATTAAACTAATTGGTGCTTTACATATATGTTGGTCCAGGTAACTTGTAATTTGGTTTGTGAAAACTAGGGATATGTTGAGTTAAGGATAAGAATTCTAAGATGCACCTGTTGTTGTAGACATCAAGGGATTTCTTTCAGATGTCAAACTTGCTCTTCTAAGTGCACTTGAAGCTGAGTGTGAAATAAATCCAGTGTGAAATAAATGGGACTTGCAGTTGAGAAGTCTAGCAAGGTTGTTTGCTCTAAACCTAAATTTTCTTCTAACTTCGTATTCTATTGTCCTTTAAATTTGACTTTAATATTGGGAAGTTGTTTCTTGCAGTATCTTGTTAGATGTTTTGAAATGCCTTGGTGACAATAAAAACATATGAGAGAAAGCACTCGACTACTTTAGATGCTTGGCTTGTCATTGCTCATCTCGACAAAATGGTTGGGTTCCAATTTCTCTATTTCGTTTATTTTTTTAATTAATTTTATTTATTTATCATGCTTCTCTGATAAATTTTCCAATTTTGTTTCTTTATTAGGTGCCTTACATCACTACTGCTTTGATGGATGCGAAGCTTGGCACGAAAGGGCGCAAGGATCTTTTTGATTGGCTATCAAGGCAACTTAGTGGATTAAGCAATTTTCCGATGTCAGAATCTGAATTATGTATTGTTTCAAATTGTTATGCTAGATGGATGTGACTTGTGAATGAAAACTTAGAATAGTTGTATTGTGTCGAATGTTAATGAATTATGTATTGTGTCAAATGTCAAATGTTAATCATAAGTATACCCTCAATGTGTGACGAATTTTTTTTGACATTGTTTCATCATTTTTAATGATGAATTTGTTTTTATCTCTATTGGTAGCTTTTTTGACAAAAAATTTTCGTCTTTGTTTATATTAAACGTGACAAAATTATTTCGTCTCTATTTCTTATATTTATGAGAAAATATTTTTGTCTCTAATTTATTCCTTTAATGACAAAATATTTTGTCGCTAATTACTTACAAGTATGTTCCCAACAGAGTGTATTAGAGTCAAAAAAATTCGTCACAAATTTATCATTTTTAATGATGAATTTGATTTTGTCTCTATTGGTAGCTTCTTTGACAAAAAAATTTTCGTCTTCATTTATATTAAACGTGACAAAATTATTTCGTTTCTATTTCTTATATTTATGACAAAATACTTTTGTCTCTAATTTCTTTCTTTAATGACAAAATATTTTGTCGCTAATTACTTACAAGTATGTTCCCAACAGAGTGTTTTGGAGATAAAAAAATTCGTTATCATTTTTAATGATGAATTTGTTTTGTCTCTATTGGCAGCTTCTTTGACAAAAAAATTTCGTCTTCGTTTATATTAAACGTGACAAAATTATTTCGTCTCTATTTGTTATATTTATGACAAAAACTTTTGTCTCTAATTTCTTCTTTTAATGACAAAATATTTTGTCGCTAATTAATATGTTCCCAACAGAGCATATTGGAGACAAAAAAATTCGTCACAAATTTGTCATTTTCAATGACGAAATTGTTTTTTCGTCTCTGAGACCCTTTAGCGACGAGGCTTTGGCAACAAAACGGGTGACAAAAAATTTTCATCGTAATTAGTTTGGGTGACGAAATATATACATTTTGGGACAAATTTGTTTCATCTTTAAATCCCAAATTTGTTGTAGTGAACTTTTCAACAACTCAAAACGATGAACAAAACACCGAACGAATTACATACTACTCCACTAGACAATACCATTCAAGCCCGAAACCTGGGACATCACAAGTTAATTCTAGAAAATAAAAAAATCTGACAATAAAATTTTTATAATTTTTAGAACTATAAAAAACAATATGTATTGTATGTAAATGTCATCATACTCAAATAGTTTGAGAAGGGACCAACCCCCACCCTAGAAAAGGGAACTCTGTTGAAGAAATGGTCTGCAAGGCACAAGAGTGTTCAAATGGTCAAAAACCCTTACCTCTAATAGTAGATGTATTTATGCTATTTTAAAAAGTATGTTAACATGCTTTATTAGATGTTTCTTTACTTAGATTTTTCTCTCTTCATTTTCTACTCCTAAATTACCATTAAATTATCTATTTATTTCTTGAATTATCGATTGAATTTACTAAATTTCTAAAGTACGTAAATTAAAATATATTTAGTCCCAGAAAGAATTACAAAAATAAAATATAAACACATAAGTATTATAAATTAGTATAAGATACGTTAGGATTTTTTTCTAGAAAAATCTTAAATTTCTACTTTATCTTTAGAAAATATTTTGTTTCATTGTGTGTTTAAATTAGTATCGGAGTCTGGTTTGTCAATCATGCTAATAAAATTGTATGAGTATTAGATATACTAAAAAAAATAAAATTAGATAATTTAAATAAGAATGCTTCACAACCAAAAAAAAAAAATTACATTAATTAAGTTATAAAAAGAACTTAGCAAAAAAAATTAAACACAATCATTTAAATTTTATAAACGAATTTTGACATATATATACTATACAAAGACAAGCAGATAGCCATTGTAAAAGATAAGTAAGAAAATATTATAGATAATTACCCTTACTCTTATAAAAAAAAATTCACCAGAAGAACTTAAGCTAACTTTTTAAAGAAATAATAAAAATTTAAGATTTTTTTGAAATAAAACTTTAACTAAATATGATCTTTTACTAATTTATAATACTTATGAGCTTATATTTCATTTTTATAATATTATTAAGATTAAATAGGTTTGAATTAAATATTTTAGGGACTTAACAGATTCAATTGATAGTTTAGGGGCTAAATAGACGTTGATTTACATACTTTAGTGATTTTAGTAGACTTAATTGATAGTTCAGGAACTAAGTAACCAGCTTGACAATATTTTTATGGGTAGAAAGTGTAATAAATCATTTTTTTATTTGTTTCTTTACTTAGTTTTATTTTGATATTTTAATACTAATTTTTTATTAGTAATAATAATTAGATTTGAATGGTTCCGATTTGATCTGATAACTTGTAAGAGAAGGTGAACTAAGTCTTTGAGGTATTGGTGTAGTGCCTGCTAAAGACCTCTAATGCTTTCATTAGATGTGAGAACTTAGAGAGAGAGAGAGATAGAGAGTTTAGGGTTTATAGTTGTAACGCCCCCAAAATAATTACAATAAACCAACTCCAAACACTAGTACAATGTGATATAAATAAAATAAGAAGCTTTTATTAATCAGAGTTAATATACAAAAGGTGACACAGGCAATATTTATTCATAAATCGTTCATCCTGAATTTACAGCATGTGTTACACGATATAATAAAGATTGAAAGCTACACAAATATTCATATGCCCTAAAGGCTTACATCTTTTCAAGATCGTGCTTGGTTAAAACAAAATGAGTCATAAGCTCAATACAAATAAAGCCCTAGGCTCAAAAGTAAAAACAATTAAATAGAAATTGAGCCTTCAGCTCCACAGTCCTCCCAAGCTAAGTCCTTGGCAGAGACATATCATCAGCACTTGAAAATGATTTTTCCCAAGTAAAGTGAGCCAAAGTCCAGTAAAAATAATCTAACACAATATATAAATCTTAACAAAGATATAAGTATGATATGCATATACAATGCCCACAATACAATCATTCATATTGTTACAAGATCATAATATGTCAAGTTTTATATCTCAATCCATTTTATCTCAATTCATTTCAAGTCAATTCATTTCACCCCAACTCATGAGTTGAATTCATTGTTATCTAGACAACCCAACTGAGGCTACAACTCTGTGGTTCTCTAATCAATACAACCATCAACCATTACATAAACACTTCAATTTGTCATTTTACGAAAATTTCATTTGCAGGCATCAGCACCCATGTATATATGCGCAGTTTTAGGGACTTTCACCTTGGACACACAGGTCAACTTAATTCAATAGAGTTCATCCCCCTTCTTCTCCCAAATACGGAGTACATCCCCTTTCACCTCATAACATGATACATATACAATGTATTAAAATTCAGTCATATTCAATGACAACCATTAAGAGATTAGTTTCAATTCACCTAATCCTCATGCAATTTCCACAACAATCATAGCTATCCTCCATCGATAGCCCAAAATAGATATTTCTAAACAGATATACAATTTCCAAGATAGATAAATTATCCAAATTTCCATAGGTGAAAGATAATACACATTCAACTCCACCATTTATATAAACATTCATCTAACTTTATATTCCCATTACCAATTTCATTATTTATACAAAATAATTGTTTGAAAATTTTTAGGGCAAAACTCATTTTTCTTCCAAATCTAACCCATGTGCCAAAATCAACCAATTTAACGCAATACATCCTTATATCTACATCCACAACCATTTTCAATACTTTCATTTGAAAACTCCTCTTTTGATTTTAAACAAAAATCCTAGGTTTGTCTAAAATCCTTCAAATCCCAACATTTGATTTACACAACAACAAATAACTAAGTTAAAAATCATAGGAGAGTGTAGAAAGTCCTTACCTCAAAGTTAGAAGTCGGGCAAAGCAAGGAAGAAACTTCAAAGATGCTCAAACACAACTCTATTTGGAAAGAAATGCAACCCTTAAGAAAGTCCCTACCTCAAAGTTAGAAGTCGGGCAAAGTAAGGAAGAAACTTCAAAGATGCTCAAACACAACTCTATTCGGATAGAAATGCAACCCTTGAGACGCTCTACCTTTTTATCAAAGAGAGTAGGGTAGAGAAACCACTAGATCTTGATGAAAGTGTAGAGAGAAGGTAGGTTTTAGAGAGAGAAGGACCCAATCTAGGGTTTTGAGAGAAAAAAAAGTGAAAAAGTGATGTAAAAAGGTGTTGCTGCGAACTGATATACGCACAGTCCGCTCGAGCACAAGAAATGACGCTCGAGTGTTAGACACAATAAGTTGTTTCACTCGAGCGCAAAAAGTGACGCTCGAGCACAAAATGCATACTCCTAGTAGTTTTCTAAACAGAAGACCGTCGCTCGAGCGCAAGAATGGCCGATTAAGCGCATACCCGCTTGAGCGTAGAAAACGCTGCTCGAGCATAAAATACATTCTCCTAGTAGTTTTACAAGCTTGCAAAAGTACTAAGAGTTCACAAAGCCCACTCGAGCGCAAGAAGTGCCGCTCGAGTAGAGGAGCAAAATCCTGGGCAACAAAAATTTGAAAATCAAGCAACCAACCTATTCCAAACATGCTCGATACAACCTAATAGCCAAACTCAAGTAAGAATAAGGGGAAAAAGATATGAACAACATTTAGAAACTATAAAGCCCGAATCCGGAATACAAAATGGGTCAGGTCTAAACCAGAATCGCTATGACCTTTCCCCCTTGGGGAATTTCATCCCCGAAATTCCAAATCAAGTTTTGAAACTATGCTTAAACGAATACAATAATGATCATCGATCAATTCCATCATCATGACCCATTCTCTAGTCACCTATTCTCATCAACAAGATAAACCATTTCTTAGTATTGAATATACAATTTATATTTTCCAAAACATATGCAATTTTCACATTAAACCCATGTTTCCAAAACATATACAACATGTACAATGTTTTCATATCCTCAAAACATATACAATGCTTTCATATTTCATTAACATGACAAAATTTCATTGCATGTTCAAACATCAACAAATAGGTCTGGATACTTCTCACGGACTTCCAACTCATGTTCCCAAGTTGCTTCCTCAACCCCATGATGTTTCCACAATACCTTAACCAAGGGAATTGGCTTGCCTCGCAAGACTTAGTCTGGAGTATCTAAGACTCTCACCGGTCTCTCCTTATACAAGGCATCATTATCTACTTCTAAGTCCGTCCAATCCAACACGTGTGATGGATCCGACTCATACTTCCGAAGCAGGCTAATTTGAAATACATTATGAACCTCGGAAAGTTGTGGCGGCAAGGCCAAACAATAAGTTACCTCCCCAATCTGCTCAAAGATCTCAAAAGGCCCAATGAATCAAGGGGACAACTTCCAACTCTTTCCAAACCTCATTAAACCTTTCCTAGGTGATATCTTCAAAAAGACATGATTTTTTACCTCAAAAGACAAAGGTCTCCTCCTACGATCAGCATAACTTTTCTAGCGACTCTAGGCTGTAACCAACCTCTTACGGATAAGTGCAACTTTCTCCATTGTTTTCCAGACTAACTTTGGACCCAACATAGGTGCATTACCCACCTTGGCCCAACACACAGGGGATTTACACGGTCGACCATACAAGGGCTCAAATGGTGCCATGCCAATTTTGATTAGAAGCTATTGTTATAGATAAACTCCACTGAGGGCAAGTGTCTCTTCCACGACCCCTTAAAGTCAAGAACACATCCCCAAAGCATATCGTCAAGGATCTAAATAGTACGCTCGGACTACCCGTCAGTCTGAAGATGATACGCAGTGCTAAAAGTCAATCTCGTGCCCAAGGCACTCTGTAGGCTCTGCCACAACCGAGCCGTAAAACGTGGATCTCTATCCGAAACAATTGTTACTGGGACCTCGTGCAACCTCACTATGTCCCTAATGTAAAGGTCGGCAAGATAATTTACCGAGTCAGTCATACGTATGGGGATAAAGTGCGCTGACTTGGTCAATTGGTCAACTACCACCTAAATTGCATCACTACCCAGTTGAGTCCTCAAAAGGCCTAAAACAAAATCTATCATGACATGCTCCCACTTCCATTCGACCATAGGCAATGGTTGCAACAAACCTGCTGGCCTCTGATGTTCGACCTTCACTTGCTGACAAGTAAGGCATCTTGACACAAACGCTACCACATCTTTCTTCATTCCCCTCTAACAAAACTGGCAGCTAAGGTCGTGATACATCTTTGTGCCTCCCGGATACACCGTAAGGTGTAAATGGTGAAACTCTTGAATGACTTCCTCTCGGCAACAAAAAGGCGATCATGATATCTAACACTTAAGTCAGAGTACATATTCAAGCCCTTCTCTACATTTTCACTGGAGATTTTCTCTCGAAGGGATTCTACTTCAAGGTCACCCCTCTATGCTTCTATCACTCGGTTCTGAAGTGTAGGTTGTACAACTATTGAAAACAAGGCCGCAGACTCAACGAACTCGCCAAGATGCAAGTCGAACGCTCCAATAGCACCCAACATCTCCCATTCCCGGATGGCAATACAAGCTACACAACTAATGGATTTCCTACTCAAGGCGTCGACCACAACATTGGCCTTTCCCGGATGATAATGTAAGTCAAAATCAAAATCCTCTATAAATTTCATCCACCTCCTCTGCCTTAGATTCAAGTCTTTCTATGTAAATAGATATTTCAGACTCTTGTGATTAGAAAACACCTCAAACTTCTCACCATATAGGTAATGCCTCCAAATCTCTAAGGCAAAGATCACTGCTGCTAACTCTAGGTCATGGGTACGGTAGTTTTTCTCATGTGTTATCAACTGCCACGAGCCATAGGCTACTACATTTCCCTCTTGCATCAAAACACAATCCAAGCCTTCTTGTGAGGCATCACAATACACCGAATAACCCAAACCCCTCTCCAGAATAATCAAAACTGAGACAATGGTAAGCCTAACCTTAAGCTCTTGAAAAGACTTCTCACAGGCCTCATTCCACACAAATTTAATCCCTTTCCTCGTCAGTCTAGTCAACGATGAAACTAATCTAGAGAAATTCTTCACAAATCTATAATAGTACCCGGCCAACCCCAAGAAACTACGGATCTCAAAAGCATTCTTAGGTGGTTCCCAATCTTACACTGCCTCTATCTTGGATGAATCTACAGTCACCCCTTCCCTGGATACCACGTGGCCTAAGAACTTAACCTCTCTCAGTTAGAATTCACATTTCCTAAATTTAGCATACAGTTTGTGGGCTCTAAGCAACTCAAGCACCACTCGCAAGTGTTCTTTGTGTTCCTTCTCATAGGGTGAGTAAATCAAGATGTCGTCCACAAAGACGACCACTAAACGGTCTAGGAACTCATGGAAGATCTGGTTCATCAAATCCATAAACACAACTGGTGCATTGATTAGCCCAAAGGGCATCACTAGAAACTCGTAATGGCCATACTACGTACAGAATGCAGTTTTCGGGACTCTGTATGCTCTGATACGCGCAATTTTTGAGACTTTCACCCTGGACACATAGGCCAACTTAATTCAATAGAGTCTATCCTCGTTCTTCTCCCAAACATGGAGTACATCCCCTTTGTCCTCTCAAACATGATACATATACAATGTATTAAAACATTGTCATATTAAATGACAACTGATAAGAGGTTAGTTTCAATGCACCTAATCCTCATGCAATTTCTACAACAATCATAACTATCCTCCATTAATAGCTCAAAATAAATATTTCTAAGCAGATATACAATTTTCAAGACAGATAAATTATCCAAATTTTCATAGGTGAGAGATAACACACATCCAACTCCACCATTTATATGAACATTCATCTAATTTCATATTCCCATTACCAATTTCATTATTTATACAAAATAATTGTTTGAAACATTTTAGGGGAAAAACTCCATTTTCTTTCAAATCTAACCCATGTGACAAAATCAACTAATTTAACACAATACATCCTCATATCTACATCAACAACCATTTTCAATGCCTTCATTTGAAAACCCATCTTTTGATTTTAAACCAAAATTCTAGGTTTATCTAAAATCCTCCAAATCCCAATATTTGATTTACACAACAACAAATAACTAAGTTAAAAATCATAGGAGAGTGTAAAAAGTTCCTACCTCAAAGTTAGAAGTCGGGCAAAGCAAGAAGGAAACTTCAAAGATGCTTAAACACAACTCTATTCGGATAAAAATACAGCCCTTAAGACGCTCTACTTTTTTATCAAAGAGAGTAGGGTAGAGAAACCACTAGATATTGATGAAAGTGTAGAGAGAAGGTAGGTTTTAGAGAGAGAAGGCCCCGATCTAGGGTTTTGAGAGAAAAAGATATGAAAAAGTGATGTAAAGAAGTGCTGCTGTGAACTGATATACGCACGGTCCGCTCGAGCTCAAGAAGTGACGCTCGAGTATCAAACACAATACGTTGTTCTGTTCGAGTGCAAAAGTAACGCTCGAACGCAGAACTCCTAGTAGTTTTGCATACAAAAGCAAGGTTTTAAAAATCGAACCGGTGAGCTAACAGGAAAAAGGATCGAGTGGACAGATGGATGGCTCGAGCGCAAGAATGGCCAATCGAGCGCCTACTAGAGCGTTGGAAACGCCGCTTGAGCGTAGAATACACTCTGTCAGTAGTTTTGCAGGCCTGTAAAAGTACTGTTCACAAAGTCCGCTCGAGCGCAAGAAGTGCCGCTCGAGCGGAGGAGCAAAATCCTGCGCAATAAAAGGTTTGAAAATCAAGCAACTAATCTATTTCAACCATGCTCGATACAACCCAATAGCCAAATTCAAGTAAGAATAAGGGAGAAAAGACATGAACAACATTCATAAACCATAAAGCCCGAATTTGGAATACAAAAATGGGCCAGATCTAAACCAAAATCACTATAGTTTATAGTCCATATCTTGACCTTTTATAGAAGATCTTTGTCTTGGGCCACTAGTGTTGGTGGGTTTCAATTTCATTGAGCTGTGGGTCTTATGAGTTGAACTGTCAAACCAAGTCCTCACTAACTGTATATGTATTAGTGGCCCCATTTCGAGTGATGCTATAGTCGAAAGAAGTAAATTAAAATTATTTATCGAGCCCTAAATTGATTTGCACATCTTAGTTATGTATGTATCAATTAGTAAAAGAAATCTTTATTGAAACAAGAAGAAAAGGGAAATTATATTTCAGTGGAGGTTTGAATAATTATTCTTAGACTAGTAATAAACAATATAAATATTAAAGAATAAAACTATAATTTTTTTCTTATTTTTATTTTTAAAATTTTCTCTAGTAGGTAATTTCTTCAAGGGAAAAAAAAAACGCTACAAATTCTAAGTCTTAACTAACGCGACTGTTTTGTTATTAGAAAAATCTTTTCTCTCATCTTTTTCCTCCCCATTTCATATTCAGTAACATAATTTTTACTTTTAAAAATGTTTTAAGAAAATCTCAAGAATTTCTATCTATATGGTGTTGTTGTATACTAAACGCGATTTGCTAGAAATCCTTAGCAAACTCTTATGAGTGCAGGCAAATTCTACCTTAAAGAAAATGTTCAACGTGCCTCAAAGTTGTACATTCTATTTCTAAATACGTGAATTCATCCCCCTTCTCTCCTCCCAAAAAAACTAGTGATTCCAAATTGAGTTGTGCCACGGTAAACCTTTCAGCTATCAAATTTAGAATTCCAACTATACCTATAACATATTAAGGCCTCATTTAGGAATTGATTATTTTTGTTGATTTTTTTATAAAAATGTGTGCAGAAAATAAAAAGAATAATGTAACAATTTATAGTATTTTTTTTTTAAACTATAAACCCAATCTTCTAAACAAAACCTGAGTACTAGCAGACCCATAGGCCCACCATCAAAAGCTCACAAAACCACCTAGATGTAATTGAAGTTGCCCACACTGAAAAAAACTTAACCCATGTGAGGTGAGCCCACACAATGCCTATATGGAAACAAAATCAAGATAATAAAACAATACTTTGCAACGCAACTTGCCAACTCGCCAAATTGTTCTAACATACATGCATCAAATGAGTTTTGAGCCATACAAGTGGCTCATTTTCATTGGACCGAATTGGTGGCTTAACCTCATTAGACAAAATGAGTGGCAAATTAGCCTATGTAAAGGGATGTAATCTTCAACTTCAAGGGATGAAGTATGTCTAAACTATTCTATTTACTTATTCAATTTGATTTATATATATGCTATCTAACTTGATAGTTGGAGTGGCCACTGGCAGGCAACCGCTAGTTAGGAGGCACTAACTATTTATTCTTTTTGCAGATTCAGAACAATGTCACTCAATTCTTTGTTAATCTCTCGATTAATATGTGGGATAATTTTTACCTCCACAATTAGCGTCATCTGTGAGAACGAAGGAGAGTAACTAAAAACATGACAAAACACCGTTTTAAATTTCCGCCAACTTTGAGTATAATGATAATAATTTGTTTGCAAAATAATATTTGCATGCATTTATATGTTTATGCACAAAATTTCATAAAATTTTTTTATGACTTGTTCGGTTCAAGAATAAGATATTGTGGTTAAAACTCATGACTGGGTTTGCTCGCTCTCTCAAAATATTGTTGGCTACGGGAACCGACGAAGTTAGGACCATGCGTTATTACATTTTTGTTTTTGATCGGCTATTATGCGGCTTAAAAATAGACACACACACACATATATATATATATATATATATACAATCTATCTTGATAACTTGACCTGGAGCACTTTAATTACAAAAAGTGGACTTTGATATTTTCCTAACAATCATACTAATAAAGATGAACTCTTTGGTTGCTGCTAACTCTCTTTTTCTTATAGTTATAGCTTTATATGCATAAAGCTATGAACTTTGTACAGAATTTTTGATGAGAAAGTTTGAAGATGTCTTGGTACACCAAAAATTGGGTCAATTTTATTGCTCGGCAAAGGAGCTCGTTGGAACCAGTTAATTGCAACCCTCAACTCCAAGAAGTTGATGGGCACCAAGGGGATAGCCGAGCTTCAGACATGGCCGTAAAAACCGAGGTAAAGACACTAGTGTTTCAACCGCCAGCCAAATCATATCAGAAAGCTGCCGACGAGTTTACCGAAAGACAAGCTCTTGGCTTCCTTTACTGGTTGTGATAAGCCAAAGACAAAGAGAAGTTGTCGAAGAAGTGTTTCAGTTAAGCCAAGGAAGTCGCCGATTTACCGACCAAGAGGTTTCGACAAGCCAAAGATGAAGGGGATTTACCAACAAGCTACATTGAGGAAAGCATTTCATCTTCTTGCACTCCCCATTTCTTTAAAATATTTTTCTAGTTGTTCAAAAGTTTGTGTTGCTTGATGAAGGAGCATAATCTTGATCGGCATCACCAGCTCAATGTTTCAATTACGTCCCAATGTCGCCGACCATCAAAGAAGCTTCCAACCTTGAAATATGTCACCCCCGAGCTAGTAGAGGGAATGTCCACTGCTAAGGCCGGAGAACAACTCGATCGGTGGCATCCGATCATGACTTCTTTAGCTAACCACATGATTGGTTGAAGCTAAATAAGGGAAGCCTCTCTTTTGATGAATCTTTTCTCTCTCTAATATGGAAGTATGCAAATATGTGAATTATGAGTGTGAACTTTGAAGGAAATTTTTTTGCTGATCTTGTTAAGAACATCACATTCATAGAAGTCAAAATTTGAGATTAACGAAGAATTCGACATCCAACCAAGGTGAAGATGGACTACTTGTTCAACATCCCAATGCAAAGCCGAACAGTTAACCCAAGGCGAATAATGAACTATGCATATAGAGCAAGACATCTCTAAGAGACGACCAACATATATTCCGAAATCGAAGATTGGCGTATTGATCAACCTTAGCACTCTATATGTTCGGCATCAAATGGACAACCAGATTTTTGGTGACTTAAACTTGTGAAAGATGACGGGTTATGCACATCACAATGACCTTTATCTAGCTTGTGTCAACAAGAACGAAATCAAACTGTTATACACATCAGATCGGCAACAATGATCCATGTTCGACCGACAAAAGCAAACATGCAAACTCTTGAATCGTCGACTCCTACCAACTAATATGTTGATCCAACACTTTTCCATAAGAAGAGTTCTAACTGACCATATCTCCAGAACAAATATCTCCACCAGTGACGAGCCGAACAAGGGAAGCTTGCTATTCCTCTTTTATTATTTTATATATGCACATACGTGCAATTAAATTATTGAATTACTTAGTATTTATTTGGGTAACTTGGTTAGCTAGGAATGATTAAAGAACAAATTGCTACTCATAAAACTCATGATTTGATCTTAACTTTTCTCTCACTAGAATGTTGGTCGGCAAAATCCGAAACAAAGCTTCCATTTTCCGAGAGACTTATTTTCTTCATGCTTTCTATGTACACATGCACATATTTACATGTACAAACCTGCTTAATTATTTTATTAATAGTTAATGTACAGGGTAGAAATATTCGTCACTGTCCGTACTCCTTATATCCAAGCCTCTTGTAACATCGCTTAACCTGAGAACAAAAAGACTGTGAGCTGCCTAGCAGTGTGCTGCCAGATAAACCCTTCGACGATCAAGTAAGCACACTTAGAGAATAAGAGAGAAGACAGAGCACTTTCTAGAGAGAGAGAGAGAGAGAGAGAGAGAGAGTATATCAAAAATAGCTTACCTCTAACAATTGCATGCTCTTCCTTTTCAAGGCTGACCATGTAGCCTTAGAGATTGTGGGCGCACTACTTCTGCTGTCCTTCTCTAGACAGGCGTGTAGCTTGATTTTTTCGTATCCCCTTTCGGAAGTTCAAAATAAGCCTTACAGTTCGAACCTCCGCAGTTCTAAATCTAATCTCACAAGTGCAATGTGAAATTGATAAACACCAAAGAGTCCAAATATGGCAAATCTTTTGAAAAATCGATTTTGAATCAAATTGCCAAAAATGGACCGCTTTGCCAGATACAGAGTTACCACCTAAATATTTTATATTGGAAAAATTTAGGAAACCCATGACTCGTGCCAAAGGCCACGTGTCCGTCATCACCATGATTATCTCGGTATGGGAACTTAGGTACGAAAAGGAAAGGTCATGGATTGAGCACTCCCGCCCGCCCGATCAAAGATCGGCCTCTATTAATCTGATATGATTTTTATCAACATCATATGCTCTTGTTCTGGTATATTAGGCTAGCATTTACAATGTGATGTGCACACACAAGGTATAGACTAGTTTGCTCGAATTGGAACAATTCAATTTCATGTTTTCTTTCAAAAAAAGGGTTTGAATTTGGCATTTAACAAAGTGGGCTTAAAATTTACGAATTTGCCACTTAACAAAATAGGCTTAAAATTTACAAATTTGTCACTTAACAAAGTGGGTTTTAAATGTACATTCATTGAATCATTCCAATTCAAGTGACAAGCCTTCATCCACAAGCATTCAAACAGTTTATTAATTAAGTATTTAGCCTCATGGCAAGTATGCTAGTCATGGTAGTCACTTACACTCATGCAAGTATGCTGAAGTACTAAAAACTCACCTAGTACTCCAAGTCAAAAAAGAAACAAAGTTAGAAAAATGTATGTTCCTAACTTATGCAATATGTCTAATGCAACACATGCGATATGCAACTAAAATAGGCTCGGCTACTTTACATGGCATATGAAACAATGAAATAGTATGCAGTTTAAGCATGTATTCAAAGAAATATTGAAACGTCAATACAGTTAGAATGATGAACTAAGCCTCGGTACATGTAATATAAATGGATGCAAGCATGAGTTATGCTAATCAAAAAACGTGATGTCCCTAATCTAACCATCATAAGCAGTTAAATAAAAGAGAGAAAGACATGGGGTTGGAAGACATACACATTATTACAACATTTGATCCCTCACGCAGGAGGGTGCGAATCAATGTCTGAAAGTCCAAACTAACTAACTATTACAAAACTGGGCGAATGAATAATAACTAACTTAACTAAGCTAATTAACTACTTTATTACAACAAATTACAACAATATTAATTACAATAAGATTAATTTACAATTATGATAATTATAACACTAATGGAACAATTAATCGCATTCGACAAAGGCGTAAGTGAAGATAGATGAAGGTTGCATGCATAGTGCTTGAGAGCTACTTTGTCTGTCCAAGCCAACTCTGTTTCACCTTCAACCATTGTCTCTGTTTTTTGTAAAATTGCATAGCTGGCCATACACTAAGGGCCTGATGTGCATCACTGATGGCCGGCCTGGCCTACAAATGGCCGACCGTGCATCAATTTGGTGTAAAACTCTATTTTTGTGTTCTGAGGTGAATCAGTGCAGATAGAGTGTCCTCAACCTCTGTTTGTCCATTTCTTCCTTCTTTGTCATGGGAAAGCCTCGAGAGAAGGTTGAAATTGATTCCAAAACCATCAATGAGCAAAGGATTGCTTGATGATCTCGGATGCAATTTTAGACAAAAAGTTAAATCCAATGCAAAGAATAAGACCATTCCTCTCTCTTGTCATGGAATGAGCTTAAAGAGGGAGGTTACAACGCTTCAAGAATTATCAAAATGCCATAGATTAGCATGTGACACAATAAACTTGGCATAACGTCTGACCAAGTCTAGGCAATTCCAACCATTTTCTTTATATGGGTTGTTCCAAGTTTTAATCCAATTTTATGAAGCCTTGTCATTTTTAGTCCATTTGTCCACGGTGATATTAAAGTCCTCTAAACAAGAAGTAATGTCAAACGAGAGATTCTTCTAAAGCATAAGAGAAAGATTATACCATTGGCAATGAATCTTTGAAAAAATTAAGCCATTAAGTAAGAATCTTTCTTACATGTTTTGAACAATCTCAATAGATCGGTTAAAATCATTCTCAAGCATGAAAGTGATGGATGGTGGATTGATTGTTAAACTTAGACTCTTAAACATGGAAATGAATAAAAGAAAGCTTGAAATAACATGCAACAAGTTATGTATGCTAACTTATAAGACATCAAATAAACTAAACAAAGCATGAATCAATTTAAAAGGCTTGGACAGCCCTAAAACAGCCCTTGACATGTAAAAAACAGAGGCTAAACATGCATGAAAATAACTTAAAAAGCTAAACAATAAAGAAAGGAATGATGGCTAGTAAGTAAGAGAAAGGAAGAGTGGCTAACCCCTTCACTTTTGAAACCTCAAAACATGATTTTTAGACTTTTGAAAACTGTGAAAATCAGTGTAAATATCTAAGAAAAATAGTGGAAAATGAAGGATTTGAGCTATAGGTAAAGGTGTAGAAAGAGCAAGCTCTCTCTACTCTTTTGGTAGCTCTTCAAACCCAACCTTAAATACTTCAAATAGACTCAAAACAATACAAAACAGCAAGAATTATAAAGCAAGTGTAAGAAATGAAAGCAAGAGAGAAGATAACAAGCTTATACCTTTCAAGGGGTAAGCTTCTTGTTGATGACCCAAACTTAGTTTCAACTCACTCTCAAGCTTGAATTATGCTTCTCCAAGATCAATTAAGACTCTAAGGTGGTGAGACAAGGTTGTATATGGAGTATAAAGATAATACAAAGAAGCTAGGTTAGCTCAAAGATTGCTTGCCAAGGAAGAGAGAGGAGCTTTCAAGGTGTAAATAGACTCTTCAAATTTTGTTCAACCCTCAAAACAATCACATAGCTTCATTTTTATAGAATTCAAGCTCAAAAGGTGATAAATATCTTCAAAAATGGACAGCTGGCGGGCTCTCTCCCAGAATAGTATTTTTTGCTACCAAGAGCTGGTCGGCCATTCATAGCCACGGTCGGCCATCACTGATGCACGGTCGGGCTTTGATGCCCTTCCCTGTTTTTTTATTCAAACTCAACTTAGAGTGGAAAAAGGTCCCAAAATGAAACTCACAAGTTCAAACAAGGTAAATGTTGAATATTTGAGGTTATTTCAAGAACCTGATTAAATCCGAATCGCTGCGAATTTGAAGCACACAATTCAAATTTCATCATCGAGTGTATCAAACGAAGCACCTAAGTCTTGCGGCAGTCAAAAATGGGGCGTCTACAAGGCGGTTGTGCTCTCCTCTACATTTCTTACATGTGTAGAGACCGAAACCTCCAAACAATGTTTATCGAACCGCCAAACAGTATTGACGTATACCAGGAGTGCATTCCCCTTTTCTTATCATTAGTCCATGTGGCAAATTTAACCAAGCTATTACTTGGTGAGACATACACATTATGATGGATAACCACTGCCGAGCAAAACTAAACCGGTCCAACAGAACCAACCAGACGCGGGACGTGCCATTTGGCATCTCAGCCTCACCTAGCGATCTCACAAGTCATTTCAGTCCCCAAACCAGTCCGAACTGCCTATAGCTCGGCCCAACGTATCCATGCGGACTTAACCAAATATTCGATTCTGCGTGATCCTAACTCAACTAAACGTTTGCATGCTTCCATATTCCAAGCGACCCTCAGTCTAGCTGAACGTAATAGGCAGGAGCGTTGTGTTGGTACAGTTCAGCCAGACACAGAATCTCTGGCCCTCACATGACCTAACACCATATTTCATGCTGTCGTATCTCAGTCCACTTGTTCGGCACAAGTCTCTCTCTCAATTGCCCCTTAATCCCATCCGAGCTGAATGTGGGTGGGATTACTCATTCGACCGAGCAATCTATTTAGGTCGGTCGTTGAGACTTGTGCTGGATATCTTGTCATCCATCAATGAGCCATATTGACAACCCATCACATTGATGCCACGTGGTTTGTCCCCAGAGGCTACGTGCAGTATCTTGTCCCCATTATGCCAAAAATTTGAAAAGTTGTCGCCTCTTGGGTTTCCTTCCATATATATATGCCAAGGGGCCACATTACTGTTCATCCTCTCTGTGCGAAAACCCTAAGCTTCAGACCCTCTAGCTTCTGTCACCCTTGTTGTCACTTCCATCATTTTCGTTCGAGTTGTTTTCACCATTTTCTGTTCTCATAAACGCCACAGCAAGGGTCGTAGTCAATTTGGCCTTGATTTGGCATCCAAACTCGTAAGTTTCCCTCACTTTCATATCTCCTTCACTGTTGTTCTTCATGTTCTTCGAACTTTCTTCACGTAGGGCTATTACCACCCTGCCCGTGTCCCTTCTTTGGGGTAAAACTGGTAGATATTCGTAGAAATTAGGCAAACTGGAACCAAAAACATAAATGGGGTCCCCGTGCCCCTTATTTCTTTTAATTTCAGTATATAGCCTTGAGTTTAGGATAAGCTAATTGACTTCAGGCAAAATTGAGCTAAATCCCAATCTTAGATCCACAAATAGGATAGGCCGGGCAGGCGGTTCGTGCTCCTCTCAAGTGACTGTGACCACGCTATAAGCTCATAAGAATATCTAGCTGAGATAAGCGCTGAGCAGTTGGGATGAAGGCCCAAAACCGACCTATTGCCTTAGGTCTACCACCGAACTGAAAATACCGAGTTCAGACTAGGAGGTACTAAAACTTTTGTGGCCGAGCTAGGCATATTTTGATAGCCGCGCACTTATTTTTTAATAATACAGAAATGAGGATCAACTAAGCACACCTCATCACCACTATCGGTGAGGCTCAAAGACTGAGCAAATAATCACATGAGCTACATAATTTTCCCGAGCTACTGAAGGTTAGAAAGGGCCGAGCAAAACTCATAGAGGGCAATCCGGACAAAGAGTTGAACGACGATGACTTTTGTGGGTGTCTGGAAATTATGAAGACACCGAAGTGCCCATACCGGGCTGGTACATACATAAAAATTTCGAGAGCGCTGGTGAGCAATATAATGCGGTTTAACTTTTTGAATTTGATTTGTCTTTTCTAATCTAACCCTTTGTTTCGTTTCTGCATATTACAAACTCTTGGTAGACGATTATTCCCGCACCAACCAAGAGGCCATAAGGGTCGCTCTGCGGCATCCGGTCGAGGAACAAAAGGCGCAAAAACTGCTTGGTTTTGGACCGAGTTATTGGCATATAGCACTACGCAAGAGCAGGGTCACCGATTTTCTTCATGCTCTCTCTCCAGAATCGAGTCCCAATCTCCCGCTGATTAGACTTGTGCCTCTAACAGCCGAGCAAGAAATGGCCAAAATTTGAGCCATCAAGTCAATGATCACAGGAGAGTCGATCGATTCCCATTAATCGAGATAGGCTGCCAAACAGTCGCGATAGTCATGCAATCGGCCCTTCTAGCTTTAGCTAGCGGGCAAGGTGCTGGCCGGTCAAAAAAGAGGCCAATGTGCACACAGACCGAGCAATGCTTGGTTGACGAAGATTCAGCCAAGCTGTCATCGGCTGATCAGAGAGAGCAGACTGATCAACCACTTGCCGAGCAATCCACTCGATCCACTGCCCCTCCAGTGTGGTCACCTGAGCTGCAGTACAAGGGCCGAGTAGTGACAGTAGTAGATTCAGTATATGCAGATAAGGACCATTCACTAGGCTTCAACATGACCAAGGGTTTACTTGTCCTCGTGGAGATGAAGATGCATAAGGAATTGCCCGACTTGAAAGTCCTTCGGTCGGCGGCAAAGTCAATTGTTCTGGTAAGCAATCAAGTTGCTTTATTTGAAGTTATTGCTCGGCTTCCACTAATAACTTCTGCCATACTGCAGGCTGCGTAGAAAAATTACCTTGCTCATGAACACATAATCTTTGTCTGACAGAGTCTATGGGAGGCCATCGCGGATAATAAAGTAAAAATGATTGAGCTGGAGAAATTAAAAGCTGCTCATGGGTCAGTGTTGGCCGAGCGGGAGCTCTTGCCTGAGAAGCTTATGAAGGCCAATGAGGAGAAGGAGAAGACCGTAGAAGTGAAAAAGGAACGGTATCTGGCCGAGCTGCGCAAGCTCCGCGCCGCTCATAAGGCTGAGCTGGAAAAAAAAAGTTGATGATACCGAAGATCGAGGCTACGTCAAAAGGAAAAATGTGTATGAACGGCAGGTGAAGGGAGGAGGGGTCAGGGGTCAGAATCAAATGTCTTCAACAACCCTCCGCCTACCTTCATTCCTTCATACATGTAAGCGTATGCTTCGGCCATGTAGAAAAAGTTGATCGAAGCGGCATGTGGGGCTGGAGCTGAAGAAGAGCTCGCTCAACAGGTAGCAAACATAGCCACACTACCGGCCATTTCGGAAGAGGTGTCGCCAAGCAATAATCAAGACAGGCGAGATCTTTGACCACGAACTTTGGATTTTGGAGTTGAGACCGCGCAACAAGTTGATGATGAGGAAGTGGCCGACCCATAAGACATGGTGAACATAGATTAGGACCTCCCCTTTTTTTTTTTGGTAACTGGGCTATGGAGGACCCCACCTTTTGTAACTAAACTTCATCATGAATGAAAAGCACAAGACTTTTTTGCTCATGTTACGCATTTGTCATTTTGCTTTCTTCAATTCTTTGTTTGAATGATTGTGATTATTGCTTTCAATGCTGCCAAGATAAAAACTGCTTGGTTTAACTGTGTCGAGCTAAACTTACACGTAGTCAAGATGAAAATCTACTCGCAGTGCTCCATGGTGTAATGATTTTTGTTATGCTGAGCTAATTATGCTCGAACAACTTTGCAAATACGTATAAATGTAAAATACCTTTTCAAAATTGGGAAAGCATACATCTCGCGAACAAATCTTTCCTCAGCTCGGTATAAGGAAAGAATAATCCATAAACTAGGCAAAGCGAAAACTATTTTGCAGGCGAGCAAATCCGGCTCGAAGTAACGAGCAAACTTAGCTCAGTATCATAACAAAAGTCATTCATAACACTAACTTTCTCCCCGACGAGAAAAATCTACTTGGGGTAGCAAGCGAAGTTAGCTCGGTTTCCAACCTTAAGTTGGACAAAACACCAACGGGTGAGCAAAGTTAGCTCAGTATAAGCAGTCACAGTTGGGGAAAACACCAACTGTTTGAGTAGCAGGCAAAGTCATAAGAACTTTTTGTATGGCAAGCCATTGAAACTGAAGGTGAAATGCCCTTAGTATCCAGCAACTCAAATACAATACTTCTAATATATGGAAAAAAAATGATACATAGACAAATCACAGGGTTCTTTTCATTATGCGTTAAACATTACTTACAATGCCAATAGGCTAAATTCGAATACAAAGGAAGAAAGATTATATGTCAGAAGTAAAACAGTTTGTGATTGGCCGCATTCCATGGTCTAGGGATAGCTTTGCTATCCAAGTCCTCCAGCTGGTATACCCCTTTGCCAACAAGGCTGGTTATCTTATATGGCCCCTCCCAATTTGCTCATAACTTGCCCTCTCCAAGGACCACTATGTTGCCCATCACCTTCCTCAAGTCCTAGTCTCCAACCTTGAATAGCCTTGGATGCATGGTCTTGTTGTATTTCTTGGAAAGCTCTTGTTGGTAGGCTGCAATGTGAATTAGCGCCCGTTTCCTTCTTTCTTGACTAGGTCGATTCGAGGCTATAGCTTCTTTGTTTAAGTCTGGCTCAAAATTTTCGATCGGATGGTTGGCATCCGATTTTCAATGGTATGAATGCCTCTATGCCATAAGCAAATAGAGTTTCCCGTCGGCGTCTGGTGTAATGCGGTATGCCTAGAGCACATTGGGGAGTTCCTCAACCCACCTCCCTTTGGCCTTCTCTAGTCGCTTCTTCAGCCCATCCAAGATAGTCTTATTTAAGGCTTCAGCTTAACCATTTAATTGAGGGTAGGCCGGTGCAGAGTTGTAAAACTTTATCTTCAACTCCTCGCAAAATCTACGGAAAAGTTTCCCGTCAAATTGTGTGCCATTATTCGAAATGAGGGCCTTTTGGATGTCGAAGCGAGTGATGACATTCTGCCAGACAAACTTCTTTACATCTTTTCCTTGATAGTGGCCAATAGCTCGACCTCTACCCACTTGGTAGTTAGTAGCAGCGATGAAAAATTTGTGGTTGCCCAGAGCGGTTAGAAGTGGTCCTACAATGTCCAACCCCCAAAGCACAAATGGCTAAAGACTTGTCAAGGGGAGCAACTCTCTGGCCAGCTAGTGGATTTGGTGAGCAAATTTTTGACATTTTTTGCACTTGCAAACGTATTTTTGCGCGTCAGCCTACATGCGTGGCCACCAATAGCCTTGAGAGATGGCTCGGTATGCCAGCGATCTGCCCCCAATATGGCTGTCACACATGCCTTCATGAATTTCAAAAAGGAAAGCGTCAACCTTCTTGGGGTGGACATATTTAAGGTACGGCCTGGTGAAGGACTTTTTGTACAAGGCCCCAGATAGAGAGAGCCAAAACTGCTCTAACTTGGCCCTGATCTTGTTGGATTCCTTCTTGTCGATGGACAGGATTCGATCTTTTAGGAAGATGGTGATGGGATCCATCTAAGACGGTCCCAGGTCGGCGCAAAACACTTCAGATGCTTCCTGTTCCTCAATGCTCAGCCGAGGTAAGAACTTAATCATCAAAAGATTGGAAAAAGTGGTCTGTATAGACGCCAAGCTGGCTAGTTTGTCCGCCTTACTATTCTCTTCGCGACCTATCTATTCCATTCTTATCGCGACGAACTTCTTAATCTCAGCACGCACCAATGCTTAATACTTAGCCATCCTTTCATCCTTGGCCTCATATTTCCCTTTGACCTGATTGACTACCAGTTTAGAGTCGCTGAATACCATAAGCTCTGATGCCTTCATTCGTAGAGTGCTTTTTAGGCCGGCGAGGAGGGCTTCATTTTCCGCCTCATTGTTGGACGCTGGAAATCCAAGCATGATAGCATGCTCAATGGTTAGCCCATCAAATGAGGTTAATACCATTCCCAGCACGGCGCCATGTCTATTAGAGGCTCCATCGACAAAGAGTTTCCACATCTCGCTGATGAATAATTTCCAGCAGTCGGAGGGGTTTTGAGAGTTTTTCAAATCCAAAGCACTAGTCAGTTTTGTCGTGACTTATTACATCTTGCACTCATTTGGTCAGTTAGTAGGTCGGCCTACTCGTGTTCTGCTAGCCCGATACTATCTTTCCATTTTACTGCTTGTTCCTCACCCATTTTTGTGTAGACAAAACCGTGGGCTATGCCAAATCCGCACTAGCCAAATCAATAGGACAAACGGGGCGAGTGCTAGAGGCAAATTCTGCCACAAAGTCGGCAAGGGCTTGAGCTTTAATAGTTGTGCACGGCTGAAACTTGATGTCATATTGCCCTAGCCCTATAGCCCACTTCAAAATTCTACTAGCAAAATTCCCCTTCTCAAAAAGCACCTTAAGCCGGAATTCAGTTAGGACTACTATCGTGTGGGCATGGAAATAATGCGCCAATTTTTTGAAGGCCATCATAAGGGCTAGGGCCAATTTTTCAAGCGGTAAATATCTTGATTAATTGGTGAAAGTGTCTTATTAGCGTAAAAGATAGGGAGGTGTTGAATCCCTCGGGGCGGAGAATGAACTCACCGCATGCTAAGCGCCAAGTATAGATAGAGCTCTTCACCTAGCCGTGGTGTGACCAGGATTGGGGCAGAAGAGAGATATGTCTTCAGGTCTGCCAAAGCGCGGTTGCATTTTGCATCCCAGAAAAACTTGGCTTTCAAAGTGTTAAGGGCCTGCAACAATCTGATGACCAGCTAATAAATCTGTTCAGCACGGCTGCCATTCCAGCAAGATATTGCACATCCTTTGTGGAATTTGGTCATTCCAGCTCTTGGATTGGCCTAATCTATGAAGGGTCGGCCTCAATTTCTCAGTTGGTAAGTAGAAAGCCCAAAAATTTTCCAGTTCCCACTTCAAAAATAACTTGTTGTGTTTGAGGATGACAAACATTTCAGCTAGGTCGGTGAGGTACTGAGACTTGTCTTTGGTCTTCACCACTATATTGTCAATGTAAGCCTCTATAGTGCGGCCCAACAGAGGGGCAAACATTTTGGTCACCATTCTTTGAAAGGTTGCCTCGGCGTTCTTGAGGCCAAAGGGCATGACCTTGTAATAGTACAAGCCTCTAGGCGTGGTGAAGGATGTGATCTCTCTGTCTGGCTTGTACATGGCTATTTGGTAGTAGCCGCGATATGCATCTAGGAAGCTAAACCTTTGGTGACCAGTGGTAAGGTCCACCAGCTGGTCAATCCTCGGGAGTGGAAAGCTATCCTTTGGGCAAGCACGGTTGACCGTTTTGTAATTGACGCACACTCGCCATTTTCTATTCTCCTTCAACACCACCACCGTGTTAGAGATCCATCTGGGGTATTACACCTCTTCTATCACCCCAACTTCCAGCAAGTTTTTGAGCTTCTCCGCCACCACCTCAGCATAGTGTAAGGCTGAGCGCTAAGTTCCCTAAATGACCAGTCGTGCGTTGGGAAAGACATTCAACTGGTGGCAAATGAAGCTAAAGTCGATGCCAAGCATATCGTAAGGCATCCACGCAAAGGCTTTGATGTTGGAAACCAAAAAATTTACATAATCTAGCTGCTCGGAGCTGGACAAAGATGATCCCAAGAGAAAGAACTTGTTCGGATCATTCTCATCAATGCAAACTTCCACTAAATCTTCAATTAATTTCTCTTCGGCTTTTCTTCCCACATCATCCAGGACTTCCTTTCCTTCTAGCCCTTCTATCATTTGGACAAAGCCTTTGGCAGCTCGGCTGCCATTTACTGCGATGAAGCATTGCTTTGACATCACTTGGTCCCCTCAAACCTCTTCGATCTGCCCGGCTGGAGCAGGAAAGCACATAACCTGGTGATAAGTCAACGCTATTGCTTATATGGCGTGCAACCAGCCTCTTCTCAAGATCAGGTTGTAGGTCAATGCGACCTTCAGCACCCAAAACTCCACTTGCTTCGTGACTAACCCAATCTTGACCGGCAATATGATCTTTCCGATCGGCCATTCCGGTTAAGAGTTGAAGCTGACCAAAGAAGATGTTGTTGGAGCCAAGTTTTTGTCCTCCAACTTCATCTACTTGAATGCATCGTAGTACATGATCTCGACCAAACTCCCCTGGTCGATTAGTATTCTTTTGATGTCGAAGTCCATGACGCAAAGTGTCACAACTAAGGCATCATTGTGAGGTGTTTGGATTCTTTCCAAATTCTTGCTTAAAATGGTCAAGATGTCTTTTATCTCAATCTTTCCCTTCTTCACAGCGGGCTGAACAGAGAGCACTTCCCTCATGTGCTCCGCCTTCTTAATCATCCCCCTGAGCTTGCATACCCGAGCCGATTCAATGATTCCATGAATGTTGTTGATAACTCCTTGAGGTGCTGCATCCAGGATAGCTAGCCCATTTGGCTTGGCTTGTCCTTGTGGAGTGGCCCTCATGCCTCCGTCTATGTACCGGTGTAAGTGCCCTGCTGTGACTAGTTCTTCCAAATACTATTTTAATGGCACACAGTCCTCCGTTCGATGCCCCCTTTCTTCATGGAAGGTGCAACGGTATCTTGAATTAAATCCTCTTTGTACATCTCCCAGTTTTGCTGGCCATCGGACATATGGCTCGCCCCTAATCTCGCTGAGGATGCAATAAATTGGGACTTTGAAGACCGTTGTGATTCTGGTCCATGCCTTCAACTTTCTCTTAGTGTCCTCTTCGTTGCGTGGGGCATTAGCCTGGTCATTCCTGTGGCCTTTATTTTTGTCATTGCAACCACACGTTTGTCCGTGGCAATCGGATTTACCTTATCGGCTAGGGTGGCGGCGGCCTCTTCTTCAACTCGGATGTGCTCGTTGATTCGCTCCATCAATGATTACATGGTTGTGGGCTTGTGCATTGTGAACGAGTCTCGCAATCTATGTCCGGTTAGCAAGCCTCGCTTGTATTGGGCAATTGCCAGATTAGTGGGACAATCTAGAATCTCGTTGTAGGTCTCCTAATACTTGGCATTGTATGCCTTTAAAGAACTACCCGATTCCATCTTGATACCTAGGAGGTGATCAATCTCCTTTAGTGTTCTAGTGGTGGTCTTAAACCTAGTGACAAAGGCTTCCGCTAGCTGCTGCCACCCCTCAATACTCTCCTCCGAGTGCCTTTCAAACCACTTCAAGCCAAGTTCTCCCAAACTTGTTGGGAATATGAGACATATTAAGGCGTCATTGCGCCGGTGGCCAGCCATTACTTGCCGGTAATGACTAACATGCATGTATGAATCCGTCTTGCCGTCCTGCAATGTGAACTTAGATTGGTGGAATCCAGAAGGGAGTGGTGTGCTCTCGATCTCTGGAGACAGTGGAGTAGCGGTAAGTCTTGCCAACTCTTTGTCCATCGATGTTGGAGCCACCACTCTAGGCACCGGTATGGCCACCTCTTCACTGCAACGGATTTGGGGGCTCAGCCTTTGTAACACCGGCACTCTTTGGGCCCCTCTGCGGCATGCTCACTCCTCCAACACATCCCTCAGGTCCTCCGAACGGGCAAAGTAAGAGTATCTCGATGTCGTCGACGAACGCAAGGGACGGTAGCTGCTGTCGCGCATGTAGGACCTCTCCATCGATGGGTCAGAATTGCCAACTCCGTAGCTTCTGGTGATGGAGAAAGAGGGTGTCCCTTGTTGGTGATGACTGTCAGAGCGACGGGGTTGGGTGCACTCACTGTGATCGCCTACTCTAACAACACCATTCCCTTTGATTTGTCGCTTCAACGTCTTCATTTCAGCCGCCTTCTTCCGAATGAGGGCGTTCTAGTCTTTGAGTTGGTGCTCCAGACGCTAAGCATGCGATTCTCCTTGCCGTCGTTGACCCTCAGGACTTTTTGAATGGTCAATGCTTCTTGCGCGTTTGTCTTACGAGTCCTTGGGCTGCCCTCTAGAGAAGGTCTCCAAGCCAGCCATGGGTGGAATGGTAGGAGGGCCATCTCTTCTCTAGACGGACAGTAGTGTTTCGTCATTGTTTGCCATGGAAAATGGTTGAAAAAGCTTAGAGAGCAAGGTTTGTGTGTCAATGACTTTCCTAAGCAGGCCAATTATGCGAGGAAAAAATATTCCTTGCTCTTCATACTCCTTGTATCCAAGCCTTGTATAACATCACTTAACTTGAGTACAGAAAGACGGTGAGCTGCCCAGCGGTGTGCTGTCGGATAAACCCTCCGACGATCAAGTAAGCACACTTAGAGAAGAAGAGAGAAGGCAGAGCACTTTCTAGAAAGAGAGAGTATATCAAAAATAGCTTACCTTCAACGGTTGCATGCTTCTCTTTTGCAAGGCTAGCCATGCAGCCTCAAAGATTGTGGGCGCACTACCTCTGCTGTCCTTCTCTGGACATGCAGTTGTGCTCCCCTCTACATTTCTTACACGTGTAGAGACCAAAACCTCCAAATAGTGTTTGTCGAACCGCCAAACGGTATTAACGCATACCAGTAGTGAATTCCCCTCTTCTTATCATCGATCCATGTGGCATATTGAACCGAGCTATTACTTGGTAAGACATAAACATTATGATGGATAACCACTGCCAAGCAAAACTAAACCGGTCCATCAGAACTGACTAGACGCAGGGCACGCCATTCGGCATCTCGGCCTCACTTAGTGATCTCACGGGTCATTTCAGTCCCCACATCAGTCCGAACCACCTATAGCTCAGCCTAACGCATCCGTGCGGACCTAACCAAATATTCAGTTCCGCGTAATCCTAACTTGGCTAAACAACTACGTGCCTCTATATTCTAGGTGACCCTCAGCCCAGCCGAACATAATAGGCCGAAGTGCTGTGTTAGTGAAGTTAGACCAGACACAGGGTCTCTGGCTCTCGCATGACCCAACACCATATTTCGTGCTGCTGTATCTCGGTCCACTTGTTCAGTACAAATCTCCCTCTCAGTTGGTCATGCAAGGAATAACTTACAAATTACTTAGTAATTAATTGATTTCTTTTCTTAGAAGCGTTCTCAACAATCTTTAAATTTTGCTTTAACTCTTTAACAACATCAAGCAAACCCCATGGAAGGGTTGCTGATCAAATGTCTTGGCAAGCCAAATACAAAGAAAATTTTCCGATCAAGCATCTTAGTGAACCAAACTACCAAGAATTACCTACCAAGAATTACCAACCAAGAGGTTCCAATAAGCCAAAGAATAAGAGTTGCCGACCAATGTGTTTCAACAAGCCAAAAAGTTGCCGGTCCACAAGTTTTGGCAAACTAAAGAGCATGAAGAGTTGCCAACCAATGTGTTTTAGCAAGTCAAAGAGTTGCCAACCCACCTATCTCAACCGCAAATTTTATCATGATTATGGAGCACCTTAATTCTCTGCGTCATCGACAAACTAAAATCAACCAAGCTCCATCGTGAGCTTCTCTACCACCATTGTCGTTGACTGCCACCACAAGCAACAGCTAACTCTATTACCACCTAGAAGTGCCTTTTAGAGCATGCCATATGTAAAGAAAAAGAAAGATGATGGAAAAGAAATAAATAAATTTGGAGATAATTCTTAAAATGTTCAAAGATGGTTTCTGGAAAATTTTCGGAATGCCGAAACCACCCATTTTAGGGAGGAGCAAGAAGGTAAGGTGGCGTAGTATGAAGTACAAAAAAATGTGAAGACATTAGCAAAAGAACGAAGTAAAATCATTAAGAATCGAGAAAGTTATGGAGTTCGAAAGATTACTCGAAGCAAAAATGGAAATATGGAAAAAATATATATATAATAAGGGTTCCCCGCTGCTGTGAGGAAAAAGAAGTTGGATTCTATTCAATGTTTCTCAGCCTTTGGTGCTATGGTGCATCATAGTGCATCCAGGTTACTCGAGAGGTCTGATGACTTCAGGGATGACCACCCTTTAGTTTTCCAATGTGTACAATTCATTTTTGCAATCCGATTCTATAAATTCTAAGTCCAAGATAATGATCGACAACTAACAAATTTGGAAGCATCAAGTGTAAGATCATCGGTGAGATCGTGTTCGATCAACATAAAATTTCAGCATAATGATCACGGAGCTAGGATGGACATATCCAGCGACCAGAATCATAAACCATAATTAACAAACCATCACAAGAAAGAGTTGCTCGAGAATACTTCCAGTCACGACTTTGTTAATTAACAAAATGTGATCCATAGAACTTCATCATGAAAAGCTCAAAATTTTTGTCATAGGTGACCATCTTCTTCATGTCCCAGCTCGGCAGTATGACTCATAGATGAATGTTAAAATCATTTAGCAAACTTTTTCAAATGTAAGGATTGTTCAAAAATCCAGTAACTCAGTCGAACCTCATTTGAAGTGCCAAGCATTATCTCATGTGCTCTCATGAAGCAAAAACAACAATCCAAAGCAGACATTTTGGGCCGACACTCAACTAGCCTGGCAAACTCCCTCATGCCCAGCTCCTTTGGAGAAATAACTTTGGATCTCATTATATGTACCAACAATAACTCAGGGATAGAGGACCTGAGTCCCATGAAATCTCAACGAACAACTTACAACTCTTAAAATCTCTCAAAGAATGGTGCTGAACTTGTTGCAACCATGGTCAGATCTTATGGGTTTAAATTGTACCCGATCACTGCCATTTTGGGGTTCAACGACAGTCTCTCAGCCATCATTTATCAAATTCAACAAGTTGGACTATGTCCGCAACATCTAGCTTTAGTAAATATAACTACCGAAGTCGATCTATGTCAAACAAAAATCAGACATGGCGCATCCAAATAGATGGCTAATCTTTCAATTTCAAAAATCAAAATGCTGAAGCAATTGTTCACATCACCCAACAAAGATCTCACATTTAAGAAGTTATTCGACAAGATTTCCTTCGCAAAGAACAAAGGCTGTTTAGCATCGCAATTGCGTCCAAAGTAGATTATATTGAGAACATAAAATTTTGTTGGGCATACAAAATTCCAAGCTAAAGACCCATGCATAAAGGTTTAGACACAAGCATTCAATTCAGTCTTAATTAAGATAAAGAACTCTGAACCGCAACAGCATCACTAGAGATATGAAGCAAGGCTATCTCAAGGAGAGTCATCCATAAGAAATAGTAGGAGCATGATCTGAGCAATACCTCTTGCCTAATGAAATTATTGGCAATAACCTACCTGGTCTAGTTGAGTTAATAAAGAAGTGGGCTCTCACTAGCCTAGCCTTTATTTCAATGCACCACGTGCCAAAATCTAAGAAGTAATAGAATACCTTAGCTATCAAAAAGTTCTATGATTACATCAACACTAGGTAACGAAGATCAAGAGCTTGAGAATAACATGGTGTACACAAATCTAAGCACGAATATTGACTAGAAAGAATGAACTCTATATGTCAAAAATAAGCTTTGCCAAGATAAAGCTAAGGCTGCCAAACTTAAACATCTAAAGCTCGTCCTGATACAATTCGTCGAAGTCATCACACCATGAAAAAAGTAATTGTGTCATGGCATAGTTCACCATTTTCTTGTATTTAGTACAACTCACCATTTGCATACACTTAGCAAAGTCTGCCATATGCCCTAGTGTTCTTGAACTTGGGGGCAAAAGGCCAGGCTAGTGTCACGAACTAATAAATTTTGATGATGCCCCTTACTAGAAAGCGCTAGCAGATTGTGAAGATTGCTAGAAGCCTCCAGAACTCCCTAGAGAATGGCTACAAGGGGAGAGGCTGAAATAAAATACTCTAGAATTCTCTAGAACAATCAAGAGCATGGCAGAACGTGTACATAAGTCTAGAAACTTGTACATAGTCCTTGTATATTCTAGAATAGGTTCTTTAAGAGGATGAGGGAAGGATCTAAAATCCTCTCCATCTATGTAGATCTAGAATCCTTTTAGAATAGTCCATAAGATAGAGTTAGAGGATGTGTCTAGAACACTCTACATCCTTATAGTTCTAGAACATTCTTTGTAGCCTATAAAAAGGGGAGGGCCTCATTTGCCCAAACCATCCAGAGAGTGACTCAAGAGTTGTAAAGCATTCCAAGCAATACAAAGCTAGCATTCTCCAAGAGCTCTCTCTAAGTTTCTCTAAGTGTGTGTAATCTTCTCCTAGCTCTCTTCCAAAGAAGGCTTACTTAGGTGCAAGCAAGGCATATATAAGCATCTAAGGCATGCGGTTGGCTTGGAAAAACCAAGGCCGTGGCGGTTGGTATCAAAGCCAAGATTCTGAGGCGTCGTGACTAAGGAAGGAAGAGCATCATGTCAAGTAATCCACCAGAGGAGAAGCTGCGAGAGGAGTATTGCTAACTTGGGCAAGAAGGCCAAAGACAAGTCGCGTGACATTGTGAGTGCCATCAAGACCCGTGTGGTCAAGGTGGAAGTAGCCATGGCCGATGTCAAGGAGCGGCTAGATCGGTTGCAACAAAGGATGGAGCAACTCGATGGCAATGCGCAAAGCCAAGTCGATGAATTGCTTGAGTCCGTGCGGGACACCATCCGAACCAACTCTAAGACACAAAAGCAAGAAAGCTATGACTTTCAAGAACGGATCCTGAAGGCTATCTCTCAACTCCAAGACCAAGTCCAAGAGCTGAAGAAAGGCTTGGAGGAGACACGGGCGGATTAGGCTATGTGCAAACGAGCTGTGGCTAGTGGTGGCATTGCCACTAATGCGGGATTCACTCCAAGGCTTGAGGCTCCAAAGCCTAAGGAGTTTGATGGCAAAAAGGATACTAAAGAGCTAGACGACTACATTTGGCACTTAGAGAGGTACTTCGAAGCCTTGAACTTAAATGATGAAATGGCTAAGGTACACACTGTTTCTCTCTACCTCACTAAGTTAGCTGGGATTTGGTGGCATCGTAAGCATTCCGAAATTGAGAAAGGCACTTGCACTATCTCTTCATGGAAAGAATTTAAGAATGAACTAATGAGACAATTCTATCCTGAAAATGTGGCACATAAAGCTCGACTAAAGATGAGGGAGTTGAAGCACACCCGCTCTATCCAGGACTATGTCCAAGAATTCTCCAGGTTAATGGTTCAAATTCCTAATCTGAGTGATGATGACTTGCTTTTCAACTTCACAGTTGGTCTTAAGCAGTGGGCACAATTGGAGCTACAACAAAGAGGAGTCAAAGACATTTCCACTGCACTGACCGTGGTCGAAACATTGGTGGAGTATACAAAACCAGAATCTTCTAACTCAAAGTCCACCAATGATGGTCAAGGCAAGGGTGGGAGAGCAAAGTGGGCCAAAAAGTTTAAGGAATATAAAGTTCCAAGGAACAAAGAAGACGGAGGCAAGCCACCATCGGGCAAAGATTGAAAGAAAAATGCCAAGAAAGACATCAAGCCCAAGGACATCTGCTTCATCTGTGATGGGCCACATTGGGCGCGGGATTGTCCTAAGAGAAATAACCTTAGTGCAATGCTTGAGAAGCAAGAGATGGAAGAGCAAGCTTACATGGGGTGTCTACAACTACTCAATGCTCTCAAAGCCAACCTGGTGCCAACAAATAACAAAGACCGATCCTTGATGTATGTGAATGCCAACATCAATGGGAAGGCTACTCAAGTCATGGTAGACATGGGGGCATCACACAACTTCATCAAGGATAAAAGAAGCCAAGTGGTTGGGCCTTAAGGTCGACAAGGGTCAAGGTTGGCTCAAGATGGTAAATGCAGAAGCCAAGCCACTTAACGGCGTAGCTCGTGGGGTGGAGCTACACTTGGGCACTTGGCATGGAAATGTGGACTTCTTTGTAGCACAGATGGATAATTTAACATTGTGCTAGGCATGGAGTTTCTGCAACAATTCAATGTAGTGCCACTACCGCACTACAACTCCATATGCATTCTTGAGGGTGGTCTATGCATGGTCTCCACAGTGGCCAAGACAAGTTCAGACAAGAAAGTATTCTCCGCAATGCAAGTCAAAAAGGGCTTCAAGAAGAGAGAGACCACCTATCTAGCTGTCCTCTAAGGTGAAGGGAGAGAGAAGGAAGACATTTCAACGAGGCCTCCAAAAAAGATTGTCAAGGTGCTAAAAGAATACAAAGATATCATGCTGCCCGAGTTGCCTAAAAGACTTCCACCTAGGAGGGAGGTGGACCACAAGATTGAGATGGAGCCAGGCGCCAAGCAACAAGCAATGGCACCGTACCGAATGTCCCCACCAGAGTTGGAGGAACTAAGGAAACAACTGAAAGACTTACTAGATGCGGGCTTCATCCAACCATCAAAGGCACCATATAAAGCACCGATATTGTGTCAGAAAAAGCACAATAAATCAATGCGGCCATGCATCAACTACCGAGCTCCAAACAAGAATGGCGCAGTGGAAGCGTGGTTGGCAAATGAAAATAGGCACCACCAAGGTTTAAAGTTGGTGGCTTGGTCATGGTCAAACAATTACACCAATAACTCAAGTCTCAACAAAAGGTCGTCAAGGGTTGATGCTTGAAGATATGAAGGGCCATTCCTATCACAAAGAGGGTAGGAAATGGTAACCTATCAAATCTGACTACCTCAGGCGCTTAACACTCATCCGATCTTCCACGTGAGCAACTAGAAACTCTATCATGCCGACCTAGAGGACTATAGCCAAGGAGAATCATCACGCAGCGCACCGGCGACAAAAAGTAACCTTCTATGACAAGGAGCAAAATACATGATGGCTGATTATGTCATTCGGCGACAAAGGGTTCCTCCTTGTACAGAATACTTGGTCAAGAGAAAAAGAACTATCAGAAAGCGAAGCTAATGCTTTGTAGCAATTCTAAGAGCAAACACAAAGATTTCGCAAGGAATGCGCGACGAGGCGTCATCGCATTAGGTGGAGAAGAATGCCACAGTTGATAAATTTTGATGCTACCCTTACTAGAAAGCGCTAACAGATTGTGAAGATTGCTAGAAGCCTCTAGAACTCCCTAGAGAATGGTTACAAGAGGAGAGGCTAAAATAGAATACTCTAGAATTCTCTAGAGCAATCAAGAGCATGGTAGAACTTGTACATAAGTCTAGAAGCTTGTACATAATCCTTGTATATTCTAGAATAGGTTCTTTGAGAGGATGAGGGAAGAATCTAGAATCCTCTCCATCCATGTAGATCTAGAATACTTCTAGAATAGTCCATAAGATAAAGTTGGAGGAAGTGTCTAGAACACTCTCCATCCTTATAGTTCTAGAACATTCTTTGTAGCCTATAAAAAGGAGAAGGCCTCATTTGTCCAAACCATCCAGAGAGTGACTCAAGAGTTGTAAAGCATTCCAAGCAATACAAAGCTAGCATTCTCTAAGAGCTCTCTCTAAGTTTCTCTAAGTGTGTGCAATCTTCTTCTAATGCTCTTCCAAAGAAGGCTTACTTAGGTGCAAGCAAGGCGTGTATAAGCATCTAAGGCATACGGTTGGCTTGGAAAAACCAAGGTAGTGACACTAGGCACACATAAATTGAGTAAGCCTTAGTCATTTGAATATCAAAAAATAAGCCCTAGTCTTACTAGGCATCGAAAATTGAGTAAGCCTTAGCCGAGCTAAGCATCGAAAAATGAGTAAGCCTTGCAGAGCTAAGCAACAGAGATTGAGTAAGCCCTCGTCTTACTAGGCATCGGAAAATGAGTAAGCCCTAGTCTTACTATGCATCGGAAATTGAGTAAGCCTTAACTGAGCTAAGCATCGAAAAATGAGTAAGCCTTATCCAAGCTAAGCGTCAGAAATTGAGTAAGCCCTAGTCTTACTAGGCATCGGAAATTAAGTAAGCCCTAGTCTTACTAGACATCGAAAATTGAGTAAGCCTTGGCCGAGCTAAGCATCAGAAAATGAGTAAGCCTTAGCTGAGCTAAGTATCAGAAATTGAGTAGGCCCCAGTCTTACTAGGCATTGGAAAATACGTAAGCCCTAGTCTTACTAGGCATCGAAAATTGAGTAAGCCTTAGTCGAGCTAAGCATCAAAAATTGAGTAAGCCGTAGCCAAGCTAAGCATCAGAAATTGAGTAAGCCCTAGTCTTACAAGGCATCGAAAATTGAGTAAGCCCTAGTCTTACTAGGCACCAGAAATTGAGTAAGCCTTAGTCGAGCTAAGCATCGGAAAATTAGTAAGCCCTAGTCTTACTAGGCATTAGAAATTGAATAAGCTTTAGCTGAGCTAAGCATCAGAAATTGAGTAAGCTTTAGCCGAGTTATGCATCAAAAATTGTGTAAGCCTTAGTTGAGTTAAGCATCAAAAATTGAGTAAGCCTTAGCCACGCTAAGCATCAAAAAATGAGTAAGCCTTGGTCTTACTAGGCATCAAACACTAAAGTCCTAGCCAAGCTAGACATATTGAGCAATATTATCAAACACTAGGATCAAAGGAGCATGCTTCGCTCTCATAGAAAACCATCAACTAGTACAAAAGTTAATCTCTCTGACACATTCCATGCTTTTACAATATCAAGGGTGATGGGAAACCAAACAGCACATCAAAACCAACTGTCAAACAAAAGCAATCTTGCCAAAAGCAAGGAAAGACCTACGAAGGTCTACTCACAAAGCCTGCTTAAAGGTAGTAGTTCGACGACTAGGTTGTCAGTTTATCTTGCCTAGGGCAAGGAAAAACCTATGAGTATCTACTATTAAAGTCTACTTAAGGGTAGCAGGTTACGACTAGGTCATCATTTTATCTAGCAGGAATAAAAGACCTATGATGGTCAACATAATTGTCAAAAGCAGTAGATTGGCAAAACAAGAAAGATAACATACGTAAAATAAGTGACCGCATTAGAATGATTTCAATATCAAAGGTATCACACAAAAAGATCAGAGGGTATGTGAAAAATATTCACATTCTGCAAGATAAAGGCAAATAAAGCCAATTTATGACAAGTACATGATAGAAAACTACTTTGATTATAGAAGTAACAAAGTTACAAGAGTCTACCAGAGATAAGAAAAGTTTTCACTTCTTCTCACTTGATTGGTGAAGCGAAAACTTGGAGGCAATTGTGGATGGATAAAACTTAACCCATGTGAGGTGTGCCCACACAATGCCTACATGGAAATAGAATCATGATAATAAAATAATACCTTGAAATGCAACTGACCTACCCGCCAAGTTGTTCTAGCATATATGCATCAGATGAATTTTGGGCTATACAAGTAGCTCATTTTCATTGGTCCAAATTGGTAGGGTTACCTCATTGGACAAAATGAGTGGCGAGTGAACCCAGATAAAGGGATGTAATCTTCAACTCCAAGGAGGAGGTATGCCTAAACTATTCTATTTACTTATTTAGTTTGATTTAGATATATGCTAACTAACTTGATTATTTGAGTGCCCTTGACCGGAACCGTGGTCATGAACACCTGCTTATTTATTCTTTTTGCAGATTCGGAACAGTGCGACTCAATTCTTTGTTAATCTCTTGATTAATATATGTGGTATAATTTTTACCTCCACAATCCATATCTTGACCTTTTATAGAAGATCTTTGTCTTGGGCCACTAGTGGTGGTAGGTTTCAATTTCACTGAGTTGTGGGTTTTATGAGTTAATCTGTCAAACCAGGTCCTCACTAATTGTATATATATTAGTAGCCCCATTTCGAGTGATGCTATAGTCGAAAAAAGTGAATTAAAATTATTTATCGAGCCGTAATTGACTTGCACATCTTAGTTATGTATGTATCAATTAGTAAAAGAAATATTTTTTGAAGCAAGAAGAAAGAGGAAATCATATTTCAGTGAAGGTTTGAATAATTATTCTTAGATTAGTAATAAACAATATAAATATTAAAAATAAAATTATAATTTTTTCATGTTTTTATTTTTAAAAATTTCTCTACTAGGTAATTTCCCCAGAGAGAACTTACAAATTCAAAGTCTTATCCGACACAACTTTTTGGTTATTACAAAAATGTTCTCTCTCATCTTTTTCCTCCCCATTTCATATTCAGTAACATAATTTTTATTTTTAAAAATGTTCTAAGAAAATCTCAAGAATTGCTATCTATGTGGCATTGTTGTATATTGAAGGCAATTTGTTAGGAATCCTTAGCAAACTCTTATGAGTGTACGCAAATTTTATCTTAAAGAAAACGTTCAACGGGCCTCAAACTTGTATATTCTGTTTCTAAATACGTGAATTCATCCTCCTCCCCTCCTCCCAAAAAAAAAACAGTGATTCCAAATCGAGTTGTGCCGTGGTAAATCTTTCAGCTATCAAATTTAGAACTCCAAGTATGCTTATAACATATTAAGCCCTCATTCAGGAATTGATTATTTTTGTTAATTTTTATAAAAATGTGTACAGAAAATAAAAAAAATAATATAATAATTTATAATGATTTTTTTTATACTATAAACCCAACCTTCCAAATGAAATCTGAGTACTAGCAGACCTATAGGCTCACCATCAAAAGCTCACCAAACCACCTAGATGTAATTGAATTGCCTACACACACACACCACCACCACAACAACAACAGCAGCGGCGGCGGCAGCAGCAGCAGCAGCAGCAGAGAGAGAACCCTCAAATAACTCATAACAAAATTATGAGCAAAGGAAAGTAAAATAATAATAAGGTTTATTTTATTTTTTACAAAAAGAAATTGCAATTGTGTTGAAATTAAAATATTTTATGAATAATTTTATTTAGTAGAGATTAGTTCTATGAAATTTAAATTCTGAATTTATTTTTTATAATCTCATCATATATTTCGTACTTTTAACTATTCATCGGACATGAAGTGAAAATGGCACGATACAATAATACAAAAACTAATAGATTCAGTGGTATTGAAATAATTATAATACTAACTCGAAATAACATGATATTATATTCATTTATAGTTGAAATTCTCTAAATTTTGTTAAAATATGAAGGTCTAGGCGATCTCTTTTGCAGTTCCTCATAAGGGGCCCTAATTAGACCCCCAAAAAAAAAAAAAATGTGTAGTTCTTGTCTTAGATGGTAATTTATTTGAGAGATACAATGATAATAAAAAGAATTTGAAAAAAATAATATGAACTAAAATAATTAGTGTGGGTAAATAGAACCGCCCTTAGATATTTAAAAAAAAAAAAAAAAACTTCTTACAAAACTAAAAAATAAAAAAATTAGAAAGAAAAAAAAAACAGCCACCCCAATCCAAAGAAGATATTGATTGGTCATGCGGTATCATCACGTGGCTCTACATGTGCTTTGATTGGTAGAGATGATAGGATTCACCATTTTGTCTCTAGTGATGGAAAACATAGAAGGACATGAAAAATTTTTATTAGCCAAAACATAGTCACGTGTGTCCGTGTGCTAACTAATAATTTTTTGCCACGTGTGCCAAGTAATAATTTTTAGTGGAATAATTTAACAGTGAAGTGGAGAAAATATTATAAAAATATAGAAAATACAAACAATTTTGTGATGGGGTAAATGTAAAAAGCCTTACACCCTTCCATCTTTGCGTAATTTTGTTTTCGGCCGAACAATTGATAACTAATTCCTCCTTAATTTTTTCAGTACTGATTGATAACTTGAATTTAAGTTTGTTTGAAATCGTTCGAATTTTGATTTGTTGGTCGTCCGGCCAATTATCTAACTTGTTGTTTGAAAATAAGGTAAAAGCCGCGATCGATAAGGATAACAACTACGATAGACAAATATTTCATTGATCGTCTGCAAAATCGTCTAGGCGATCGACTAACAAGTACACACTCAAACTTTCAGACAAAGGAGTGTTTTAAAAAGATAATTAAAAATTAATTTTTAATTTTTTTAATTCTTTTGTAAAAAAAAATAATTAAAAATTTAAAAATAACTTTAAACTATCAAATTTAAACTGTCAGTTATTTTTTTTTATTTTTTCCCCAGCCCCACCCAAAAGGGGGTTGATCACTTCACGGGCAATGGTAGTAGCTTCCAGTTAAAAAGTCACACATTTTCTCTTTCTTTCTGTGTTCTGTCTCTGTCTAGAAAAAGAAAAGAAAAGTCACAAACAACCATTCACCGCCACCCACCTCCCGCGGAACGACCAAAGAAATGTCAAAAAAGCTGCTCAATCGCAGCCCCCTTCCGACATCAATTTAGCTACTCCTCCGGTCAATTCGCCGACAATTCTCTCAACTTCTGAGTTTTTATTTATTTATTTATCTATTTATTTTGTTTTTGGGAATTTGGGTATCTATGGAGTCAGCGAGCTCTGCTTCTTCAGCAGCTGATGGGAATATCAGAGGAGTCCCAACCCACGGCGGACGGTATGTGCAGTACAATGTGTGCAGTAACCTCTTCGAAGTTTCAGAAAGTATGTCCCTCCGATTCGTCCTGTGGGTCGTGGTGCTTACGGCATCGTTTGGTAAGGACTTGAATTGGGTTCGACTTCTTTAGCTGTTTTCTTATTCGTAGTTATGTAATTGATTGTGTAGATGTGTTAGTTTTGATGTTTATGTTCGTGTGAAGATTCAGATTGCTCTAATTAGGCTAGAATTTAAGTGGGTTTTTAGATATATCTGAAGAATAGTAGTTCGTTGCGTAGTAATTTTAATTTTGTTTTATTTTTTTCTAGATCATGTTTTGCTGAGATTCAGAGCCATTCAATATCTTTCATTTTTTTTTTAAGCTTTGAGAATGTGATTACTGAAGTTGGATCACATATTTTATTTTATTATTATTATTTTTTTTATATAGAACTTTAGGGTTTATTTGTATGAGGAGAATCAGGAGAAGTCCTGGAGAGTCGAAAGTAACGGGACCTAACACTAAGGAAACTTGACAATGGAGGGAGGAGGTTCAAGCGTTAGTAAAGACTTGTGTTACCAGAAAATCCTAATACTCTAACAAATTACGTATTGGTATCCATGTTCCGAAGTATGATACATTTTTGTTACAAAACAGTAAATTTAGTGATTTGTAGCAATTTCAAAAGTTTTTTTCAATATATTTTCTTAAATAATATTACCTTAGGAGAAAAAAAAAATCAAATATATGAATCAAAATCTAAGGTGAATTAAGTTTTGACAAAACAAAAAATCAAAAATGGGTCATAATTTTCATAGAAATGATTTGTTACATGAAAAAAAAATATATATATATATATTATTAGACGCCTAATAGTTAAAAGAAAATTACTTTACAAGTATCTTAAATTCTTAAGTGTAATATATATATATATATAAGTCTACTCTTATTGTATCATATTTTAGAGTATGTGGCGTACCAAGTTCATGTCTCAGCTCCCATTCTCGTTCCATGTACCAGAACGATACACGTTCTAGGTAACATAGGTAAAGACGAAAAAATACTGCTTTAAAAAGTGACAGAATGATAGAACTAAAGAAAATCTTAAGAGCTATAGATTGGCTAATGAGAAGGTCAAAAAAGTAGTCAGAGAGGCTAAGTTGAAAGTCTATGATGACTTATACACTAGACTAAATAATAAAGAGGGAGAGAAGAGAATATACAAACTTGCTAAGATGAGAGAGAGAGAGAGAAACAAAAGATTTTAATAAGTTAAGTGCATCAAGAGTGAGAACTTTAAAGTATTGGTAAAGGATGAAGAGATTAAGGAGATGTGGAAAAACTATTTTGAGAAGTTGTTAAATGAGGAACATAGAGGAAGGTCAAAAGAAGAGGAAGTAGCCAGTAATAAGGAAAATCAAGACTATAGGTTCTATCGTAGGATTAGGAATTTTAAAGTGGAGATTGTACTTTAAAAAGATGAAATCGAATAAAACTTTAGGACCAGATGATATTTCTATTGAAGCTTGGAAATATTTGGATAAAAAAGGATTGCTTGGTTGAGTAGGTCATTTAGTAAGATTTTGTTGACTAGGAAAATGCTAGAGGAGTGAAAGAAGGGTATTTTAGTGCCAATCTATAAGAATAAAGGAAATGTTCAGAATTGCAACAACTGTAGAGGAATCAAGCTGATGTGTCATATAATAAAAGTGTGGGAGAGAGTGATGGAACATCGATTACGAGATAAAACAGAGGTGTTAGAACATCAATTTGGATTTATGCTCAATAGGTTAACAATGGAAGCGATCTATCTTTTGAGGAGATTAATAGAAAAGTATAGATAAAAAAAAGAGACATTCATATGGTTTTTATCGATCTTGAGAAAGTATATAATAGAATGCCTCGAGATATAATCTGGTGAGTGTTAGAGAATAAAGGGGTGACAAAAGGGTACATTATACATTGATATTATTAGTGACATGTATGAAAGTATGATGAACACTATTAGATGCCCTGCTAGAGAGACATGTGAATTTTCAATTACTATAAGGTTACATCAAGAATTAACCTTAAGTCCTTATCTTTTTGCTTTAGTTATGAATGAGTTGACGGAAAATATTCAGGATGTGCCATGGTGTATGCTCTTTGCAGGTGATATCGTGTTAGTGGATGAGACTGGAGAATGAGTTAACACTAAGTTGGAGAGGTGGAGGAACACTTGGATATAAAGGATTTAGGATAAACAAAAGCGAAGGCAGTATATGGAGTATAATTTTAGTAATAGCAACAATGGAAGTAGAGGAGAAGTGTAGATTGAAAACCAAGAACTACCTGAGAGTGAATATTTTTTTTATTTAGGATCGATTATCACAATGGTAGGGGAGATTGTAGAGGATGTGGTCCACAGAATGAAGGCAAGGTGGCTTAAGTGGAGGAGTGTGTCGGGGTACTCTATGACAAATGAATATCCATTAGACTAAAAGGAAAGTTCTATATAACGGCTATTAGACCAACAATGTTGTATGAGGCAAGCGTTGGGTGACTAAGAAACAACATGCGAGATAAAATGAGTATTCTTTGAGATGAAAATGTTAAAGGTGGATATGTGACAAGACTAGAAAAGATAGAATTAGAAATGAGTTTATTCGTAATGGGTAGGAGTAGTGCCAATAGAAGATAAGTTGAGAGAGAGTAGATTGAGATGGTTTGGTCATAAACAACGGAGGCCAATGGATGTAGCAGTGAAAATATGTGATACAGTGACGGTTAATGAAAGTATTAGGAGAAGCGGCAAACCTAGATTGACGTGGGCGAGTGTAGTAAATAGAGATATGAATCTCCTTAATTTGACTAACCAAATAGCTGTCGATAGAGTTGAGTGGGGAAGAAGGATTCCTGTAGTCGACCCCATTTGATGGGACTTAAGGTTTGGTTTGGTTAACTTTAGGCTTTATTTCAATCTTCAATATCTAGTTTTATGCAATCATGTAACTGGGTTTAGTTGCTTTTGGTCGGGCTATTTTTGGAACTCTAAGGGGAAATGAGAAGAATAGGGAAATGAAATTACTACTGGCCACAAATATATATATTTTTTTAACTTGATTAATTATTTATTTTTAGGATTTTGTTAATGTGCGTCCTTAGGACACTTGTTAAGAAGCTTTAATGACTCGTACATATTGCATGAAATCGTACAATCTTTTGGAGATTTCTTAACACGTGCATTAAGAGCACACGTTGACAAGATCCTAGTTTGTTTGTTTGTATGTTCTTTTAAAATTTTATGGGTAACCAAAGGGAAAAATTGAATTTCTTAAGAAATGCCTATTTGTTTCCTTCTCATTTTTTTCCAACCTAATCAAACAAGGACAAGGAATTTAGATTCTCCCATTTCATTTCCCGTGAAAAAGTCAAGATCCAAACAAGTATTTGTGTGTCGGAAATGGAATACAATATTTATTTTATTGAATTAATGTTGATAACTTACTTTTTTGTGCTGACTGGAAATCAATAAGAGAAAGTGATAGTATTTGACTGGGTTGACCTCTATTCATTTTAGTGATTAATGATGCTTGAGCTCCTTCCTTGTGTGGCAAATATGACTTGGGCTTGCTTAATCTTTAACTCATGCTGAATTGCATGTTTGCTATGTGGGCAGTACGTTTTATTGTGCCCTAATTTTTTATTTTTGTTTAATCTATTTGTCATTCTATGTTGACACCATTATTTGACAATAGAATAGATTATCTCATTTCATTTTTCTGATATTCCCTTTCCACATTCATTTTTTTTTTTTTTTTCTCTTGACAAATTCTAGGTTGGAATGAGCAATAGTGTTTCGGAAATGAAACACAACATTTACTTCCTTGAACTAATGTTGATAACTTGAGATTCTCTTCTCTAATTTTCACTATTTGGTGATTCATTTTCACTTGTTAGAGATTGGGGGTTGACAATTTCTACAAATAGGGACACACCTATCCATATGGGATATACTAGTGCATGTATATATTTCACTATTAGTAACATTAAAACTACATTTGCCCTAGTTTCTGTAGTATAACATGTTTCCTTGCGCATCCAAAAGTTATGCTTCTCTGGACATGAAGCCTTTTTAGATATCATTAAACAGTAGTTAGTATGAAGTGTCCATTAAAGTCTCACACTCACCAGCTCATTGTGTGTAGGATTATCAATTTCACATGTAAGATTGTGGAGCTTTTGGAGTCTATTGGGTTTACATACTGGCTTTGAGGCAGTGTCCGTCAATTTGACTTATTTTTCTTTGTTTTACAAAAAATGTGAAGGAAAACTCTTGACTTTTTAATTTGCTTCAGTGCTGCTGTGAACTCAGAGACACGTGAGGAAGTTGCAATTAAGAAGATTGGTAATGCATTTGACAATAGAATAGATGCCAAAAAGGACACTAAGAGAAATTAAGCTTCTTAGCCACATGGATCATGAAAATGTAAGTCCTATTACCTTTATAACTACTAGGATTGTCTACTTGGTCTCGTGCATCTTTTATTTGTTCTGTTTGTAGTGATTTATGAATTGGGTTCCTTTTCGCTTCAGATATTTATGTGCAGTGACATAATTGTGCTTAGCCTTAATAAATAGATTTTCATTTTCTTTTACTGCTAGCTTTTCTAGTTCTCCTCTTTCTAGGTTTAAGCAACACATCTATAGATGTAACGTTCATTCTAGCAGAAAAATTTCAAGGGAGCTGTCATGATTTTAGGATAGATGTAGACTGTAGTCCACCAGTTATAACTTGATTTAAGGGGGCAAGTATATACTCTGGTTTTGCATGTGCAAGGTGTTGGAGGAATTAGTGGATCATCTGTTAATTCACCATAAAAGTGGCTAGTGAGATGTGGTACCCTTGCTGCTGTATCATTTTGTGTTAACTGCATTACTGCCAAATATGGTGCTGGATTTGTCCTTTTTTTTTTTTCTTTTTTTTTTTAATTTGTTTTTATGAGCAAATTAGGAACAGAGTTGGAGATATAACTGTCATATAAATTGAAAAGTATACATATGTATTTTGTGTCTTTACATAATGAGGTTAGGTCATGGGGAGGATTAATCAATCTCTTGATTTTGTGGATAGTATGGATTCTCGTGGAAAGTTTTTGCATTCAGTACCTCTTGTATACTCGTGCAACACCCACACCCTGTGTTGCTTCTTTGTTGAAGGCCTTCTACTTATCAAGCAATAAATGTATTGGACTAGTTCTTTCCCAAATCATAGTTACTAGGACATTTTGTTTGAGAGAAGAAACATGCTTCTGGAGAAGTGTGGAAGCACACTTCCGACATGGGTATGATACAATTTTGGAAAACATATTCAATATGAGCCAGAAACTGAAGGGAAACTCTAAAGAAACTAAGGAGAAACTTGGAAGGAACTTTTGGAAACTGCTTAGAAACCCTGCAGAAACTACTCCAAAGAAACTAAAAAATATGATGCATTTTTATTTGTTTCCTATTTGCTTCCTACAGTAATCACGACCACATCCACAAGTGATTGTCCTTAGTATACATAAGTATTTTGTGTCTTTACATAATGAGGTTAGGTCATGGGGAGGATTAATCAATCTCTTGATTTTGTGGATAGTATGGATTCTCGTGGCAAGTTTTTGCTTTCAGTACCTCTTGTATACTCGTGCAACACCCACACCCTGTGTTGCTTCTTTGTTGAAGGCCTTCTACTTATCAAGCAATAAATGTATTGGACTAGTTCTTTCCCAAATCATAGTTACTAGGACATTTTGTTTGAGAGAAGAAACATGCTTCTGGAGAAGTGTGGAAGCACACTTCCGACATGGGTATGATACAATTTTGGAAAACATATTCAATATGAGCCAGAAACTGAAGGGAAACTCTAAAGAAACTAAGGAGAAACTTGGAAGGAACTTTTTGGAAACTGCTTAGAAACCCTGCAGAAACTACTCCAAAGAAACTAAAATATATGATGCATTTTTATTTGTTTCCTATTTGCTTCCTACAGTAATCCACGACCACATCCACAAGTGATTGTCCTTAGTTTTCTTATTGTTTCTCCCTAAGTTTCAATTAAGCATGTGATATGTTATAATTTAAAATATTCAAAAGTTTCTTGCTAGGATTCCTATTAGGTTTTACATTTCAATTCTTAATTGTTTTGCTACTTCCTGTTTTTCATATATTTCTTGGCCACGTTTCTAGCTTTCGCATCTCATATCATTTTCTGTTTCTGCTTTCCTATTTTGGTACTATTGAAGCTTGTAGGGATTAACCAGCTTAGGGTTTGATAAGATATCATCCCCTATTTATATAAATGAAGATTAGGGTTTGTAACAATTACAAGATGAGCCCTGAAGGCATAGAATAATTACAAACCAATAACTCAGATAATAATATAATATGCTAACACTCCCCCTCAAGTTGGTGCGAAGATATCTCTCATGTCCAGCTTGCCTAATATGCCATGAAATGGTTTATTCCCAACCCCCTTGGTGAGAATGTCAGCAAGTTGTTCATCAGACTGGACAAAAGGAGTACAAATGGTACCACTAGTGAGTTTCTCTTTAATGAAGTGGCGATCAATCTCAACATGTTTTGTCCTGTCATGTTGAACTAGATTGTGAGCGATGTTGATGGCGGCCTTATTATCACAATATAACCGCATGGAGTCCGTCTAATCAATACCTAGATCACTCAACAATAACTTGATCCATAAAAGTTCACACACACCTTATGCCATAGCTCTAAACTCAGCTTCTGCACTTGACCTGGCAACCACATTCTGTTTCTTACTCCTCCAAGTAACTAGGTTGCCTCCAACAAAGGTGCAATCCCCTGAAGTCAATCTCCTATCAGTTACTGATCCAGCCCAGTCAGCATTGTATAGGCTTCCACACGAAGATGATCCTACTTTGAAAAATAAAGACCCTTACCAGGAGCAGACTTCGAGTACCTCAAGATTCTCATGACAGTCTCAAAGTGAATCTGATGAGGAGCATGCATAAACTGACTAACCACACTGAAAACAACAGCAATATCAGGACGGGAGTGAGATAGGTAAATGAGCTTACTCACTAATCCCTGATAGCTCCCCCTATCAACAGCTTCTCCTCCTTCATCATCCCCCAATTTCTGATTGGGTTCCAGTGGAGTGGCACATGCCTTGCAGCCAAGCACCCCAGTTTCCTTCAACAGGTCAAGCATATATTTTCTCTATGAGATAAATATCCCATCCTTAGAACGAACAACTTCAATTCCCAGAAAATACTTCAAGCTTCCCATGTCTTTGATTTCAAACTCACTAGCTAAATATTTCTTCAACAGAGGTATTTCCCCACTATTATTGCCCGTAAGAACTATGTCATCTACATAAACAATAAGTACTGTAGTCTTACTACGTGAGGAATGTTTCACAGACAAGGTGTGATCTGCCTGACTCTGTTTGAAGTCATATTTAAACATAGCCTGAGTGAATCTCTCAAACCAAACCCTTGGAGACTGTTTAAGACCATATAATGACTTTCGAAGCTTGCATACTTTGCCTTCTGTCTGATGATTCTCAAAACTAGGAGAAATGTCCATATATACCTCTTCTTCGAGGTCACTATGGAGAAAGGCATTCTTGACATCAAATTGATAAAGCGGCCAATCTAGATTAGCTGCTAGAGAGAGAAATACTCTGACTGAATTCATCTTAGCCACGGGTGCGAAAGTCTCCTGATAATCAATGACATATGTCTGAGTAAACTCTTTTGTCACAAGTCTTGCCTTGTAACGCTCAATAGACCCATCTGCTTTGTGTTTCACAGTATATACCCATTTACATCCCACAGGTCGTTTGTCCGTAGGTAACTCAGTCAATTCTCAAGTGTCATTCTTCCTAAGTGCTTTCATTTTCTCAATCATGGCTAGTTTCCACTCAGAGGTAGCAAGAGCATCCTGAAAATGGTTAGGAATGCTAACAGAGGAAATATTGGACACAAACGCTCTATATGAGGATGACAAATGAGAGTAGGACACAAAATGTGAGATAGGATGTTGAGTACAAGATCTCACACCCTTTCTCTTAGCAATAGGAACATCAAGATCAATAAACTCAAGAGATTCAAAGCTACCTAGACTCTCATCAGAAGCAGGAGATGGCAGTGGAGGAGCAGAAGTGGTCCCTTGTATCCAGTTAACTTGTTGTCTGTCTATGTCCCGGACATAAACATGTCCATCCTTATCCTTGGTGACATTGGGTTCTATAGTCCCAATAGAAGAGGGTGGTGCATGAACAACTGGTTCCACCATAGGAAGCACAGTAGAAGAGGGTGGTGCAAGAACAACTGGGTCCACCATAAGAAGCACAGGACTCACTTCACACCAAGGCTACCCCGGAAATGAGGACGGTGACACTAGAGAGGACAAGAAATTGGACTGGGACTCAAAGAAAGGAACATCCATAGACACAAACAACTTACGAGAAGAAGGGTGGTAACATTTATACCCCTTTTGAGTAGGAGAGTAACCAAGGAAAACACACTTGAGGGAGCGAGGGTCCAACTTACCACGAAAAGAAGAGTGATTATGAACAAAACAGAAACAACCAAATATTTTGGGAGGAATAGAAAACAAGGACTGGGAACCTAGGAGGACGTGAAGAGGAGCTTGTTTTTGCAAGACCTGGATAAGGAGACGATTAATAAGATGGGCAGCGGTAAGAACAGCGTCGCCCCAATAGGGCCGAGGCACACTCATAGAAAAACACATGCACCGAGCCATGTCAAGAAGATGCCGATTCTTGCGTTCTGCCACCCCATTTTGTTAAGGGGTATTGGTGCAAGAGGTCTGATGAATAATGCCATGAGTAGAAAAATATTGTCCTAACCCATAATCTATGTATTTCCCGCCATCATCAGAACAAAATAGTTTGACAGTGGCCCCAAACTGAGTACAAATCATCTAATGAAGATTGCGAAACACAAAGAATACCTCACTCTTATCTTTCATGAGATACACCCAAGTAGCACGAGAAAAATCATCAATAAATGTAACAAACCATCGATGACCTTTCACAAACATAACACGAGAGGGACCCCAAACATCAGAATGTATTAATGAAAAAGGAACTAAACTTTTATTCAAACTGGGAGTAAAAGAAGCTCTGTGTTGTTTTCCAAATTGACAAGACTCACAAAGAAAGTCAGACACATGATGATTTGCGAAACCAGATGGAAATAAATACTTAAGTAAAGAAAAGAAAGGATGCCCAAGACGCCGATGTCATAGCCATAAATCAGCGGGGGTAGTAGAAGACGTGGTGGAAGAATAAGCAAGTTTGTCCGGTTGATCCAGGAAGTAGAGACCATTTTCTGCACTACCACTGCCAATCGTCCTCCTCGTGACAAGGTCCTAAAAAAGACAATGATCGGAAAAACGTCACTACAATTCAAATCTTGGGTAAGACGACTCAAGGATAACAGATTAACAGAAAAATTGGGAACATGGAGAACAGAAGATTGATGTATGGTAGGAGTGACTTGGACTAAACCTTTTCCAGAAATGGAAGAAACAGTACCATCCGCAATCCTAACTTTGTCCTGACCTGAAGCGGGCTTATAGGCAGAGAAAAGATCAGAGGAGCTAGACATATGATCTGAGGCACCAGAATCAATAATCCAAGGCAAAGACTTATGACACAAGAAAACATAAGGAGAAGAGGCTAAGTTACCTGAGCGGGCAAAGGACGAGGAAGTTGTACTGAGAGCAGTAGAAGACCGGCGATCCAACAATTGGCGCGAAGCATCCTCCAGCTCAGCATCAGAAGCTTGGCCAACAGAAGCAAAATTAGAATCAAGTGAATCAACGGAACTAAACTGATGAGCCCAGGAATAGGAACTACGTCCTCTAGACTGGCCTAACCGACCTCCTCGAGAACCAGACCGATCACCTCGACCCCTGGATGGAGTCCCATGAAGCTTCCAACACGTCTCACGAGTATGCCGCGGCTTCTTGCAATAATCACAGAATACAGACTCCTTAGCAGCAGACGGAAGGATGGGATTCAGGCTGAGGCCATCTTGAGGAGTAGGCGATGTCTGAGGCGGTCGGTGAGGCAGGGGACATCATAGCAGACCAGCGACTCTCTTCCTTCTGTACATAAGCAAATGTCTCCTGAAGTGAAGGATCAGTGTCTATACCCAGAACTCGACCCCTAACTGGATCATACTCTATATTGAGGCCTGCCAGAAATTTAAAGACCCGTTCATGTGCGATGAACTTCTTGTACCCGACAGAATCAGCAGGGCAAACAGGCTTATAGTCTTGCAGGTGGTCAAGGCGTTTCCAACCGTTGGTGAGGAAAGTAAAATACTGCAGATCAGTCTGCTCCCCCTAAAGTGAGCTCTCAATAGAGCGGCGCAACTCAAAGGCCTGTGAGAAATTTCCTTTGTGGGAATAGGTAGCAGCCACAGCATTCCAAACATCCTGGATAATCTCCATAGACAAGTAGCCCTCACCAATTTCAGGAACCATCGAATGAATAAGCCAACCCATAATCAAAGAGTTGGTAATCTCCCATTGGTCATAACCCGAGTCAGTGGTACTGTGTGCCTGTATCGTGCCATCAACATACCCCATCTTCTCTCTGCTCTTCAAAAATATAGTCAAACTTGGAGACCATGCTAGATAGTTCTGACCATTAAATAGAGAGGTGGTAATTTTCAAACTATGGTTGGGGTTCTCAGTCATGGTAGTAAGTATAATGGGACTCTCACTCCTCGATGTTTGAGAAGTAGGGGGACACCTTTGGAAGAATCGCCATGGATACTATACTCTTGAACTCATAACAAAACTAGTGGCAATCACAAACACGGAAGGTGGTGGTGAAAGAAACAGCATAATGACCACTATAAAGGCATAACAAAATTAAGAAACCATAAAGATTTTTTTTTGTATTTATTTATTTATTTATATATGTTTATACGACATAATGGGATGAGATCTGGTACGACATATACCAAATAGAGATGAGAGTATACGAGAGAAGGAGATCGTACGCAAACCAGCGAAGATGAAGGAGATCGGCGAAATGAGAAGAACGACAAATCGGCAATTTGAGAAGAACGACGAGGTGAGGAAGACGAAGCAGAGATCGACGAAGGCAGATCAATCGATCGACAGAGGAGGTCGACTGAGAGACGAAGGCGAGAGAGGAAGTCGACTGAGTGACGATCGACTAAGAGACGAAGGCGACAGAGGAAGGCGGTAGTGGCGAAGAGGCGAAGATCGAAGACCAACCCAGGTAAGTTTCGAACCCTAGAGTGTCGTTGGTGCCGAAATCCTAGAGGTCCTGCTCTGATTTGTAGGGATTAACCAGCTTAGGGTTTGATAGGATATCATCCCCTATTTATATAAATGAAGATTAGGGTTTGTAACAATTACAAGAGGAGACAATTACAAGATGAGCCCTGAGGGCATAGAATAATTACAAACCAATAACTCAGATAATAATATAATATGCTAACAACAATGTCTGAATCTATTGAACTATAATAATAGAGCTAGACTTAATGGGCAAGCATCTATTTTGCAAAAAATATTCAGAACCCTACCTGCAAATGTTTTAAATTTTACAGCCATTACGCAATTTTTAAGATTAGCTAATGGTGAGAATTTGCCTGTGTTACTTAAGCTAAATACTGTGCACCATTCATGTGTAATCTTCATGCAATGGAAACAGGGCTGTTGTAGAAATTTTGTTTGGTAAGTAGTTGCTTATTTTGATTTCCTCCATCCCAAAATTACACATCTGACTTGAGCTGAATACCATGCACAATTGATGAGTAATCTTGACTATGAGGAAATATTGCTGCTACAGAAATGCTCCTATATGTTGGTGCTGCTTATATCTGATGATAGTATTCTACAAGAGCTTCTTAAAGATCATGGAGCTGCAGCATCCTACTTTCTTTTTGTTGTTGTTCCATTATATTCTTCCCATTAAAAAAATAGGAAAAAAAAGCAAATAAATAAATAATAAAAGAGCCTTGCTGTGGTGGTAAAATGAATTTCTGGAATATATACATTTGTGTTTATATCAAAACTTGTATATGCAAAAGACGAATCCATATGCTCTCATGTTTGTCTGATGTACTAGGTATTATGTACTCTGAGATGAAGTTTTTATTTATTTATTTTATTTTGAATCATTTACAATATCATAGAATTATAATTTATGTGAATCCGTTTGTTTGGATGAAAAATATTTTTTGAAAATGTTTTCCATATTTTCTGGTGTTTGGTACAATAGAAAACGAAAGTCAACGGAAAACATTTTCCGTGGTCAACAGAAAACAAGCCTATATGGTAGGGGTGTTCACGGGTCGGTTCAGCTTGGGTGTACCCTGAGCCTGCCGGCCAAACCGACCATATCGGTTTTGCAAACTTGTCACTTGCTGCCGACCGAGAATACATTCAAAATTGACCGTGACTCACCATTCGAATTGGCGTTCAGTTCAGTGAAAGTAAATGGAGTGAAAATAAGACAGATCTGAGGGTATAAAGATAGATCTTAAAAACTTGTCACTTGCTGCCGACCGAGAATACATTTGAAATCGACCGCGACTCACCATTCGAATTGGCAGTCAGTTCAGTCGGTGAAAGTAAATGGTGTGAAAAGAAGACAGATCTGAGGGTATAAAGATAGATCTTAAAATATTAAACATGAAAACAGATCTGAGAGTATAGAGACCCAACTTCACTTCAATCTGAACATCATCTCATAGATTTGAGCATCGTTATCATCGTCGATTAACACCATTGCTGCCAGCAGAGGGAGATTAAGAGAAGAAAGAAGGGTTTTGCATGAGAGAGACTAGGAGGGAGACGGGGTTTCTCAGAGATGGTGAAATACGCAGCGAGAGGAAGACAATGATGAGAGTCTGAGAGAGACGAATCGAACAAGCGAGAAAGGAGAGGGTTGAAAGAAGAGAAGGGGGAGACTAGAGGGTTAGAAAGAGAAAGGATAAGAATGAAATTCAAAATAACAACAAAAAAAAAAAATGTCCGTCTTGGAAGGGAATAAGACACTGTGAAAGGCTAAGGGTTAAAGAGAAAAAGGGGGTTGAAAGACATTGAGAGAAGAAAAGGGGGAGACCAGAGGGTTAGAGAGAAAGGCTAAGAACGGAATTCAAAATATAATAATAAAAAAAAAAAGTCTATCTTGGGAAGAGAATAAGACACTGGATTAGAAATGGTCAGATTAATTGGAGGTGACAAGACTTCTTGTCTTGGAAAGGTAACAATGACGATGGATAAAAATAATATTGAAAATATATAAAATCTTGAAAAGATAAAAAGCCTTTATCATTTATGAAAGGTTCCAGAACTTTTCATGTCTTCTTCAAAGATATAAATGCGGTCGGTTCGGATCAATCAGGTTTTTGTCTACCAAATCCGTTGCCGACCGAAATCTAGAAAAAACACAAGATTTCAACTGAAGCCGACCGCACAAGCTTTCGAAACCGCCCGTAGTGGGTCAGGCTAGGCTGTTTGGGTCAGTTTTTTCGGGTGGTTTGGATCCTTGAACAACCCTACTATATGGCCAGAAAATGTTTTCGATTTTTAATAGGCGGAAATTGTTTTCTGGACTGAAGTTTTACCAATGTCACTACACTATCACCACCACCACCACCACCACCACCACCACCACCATCACCACAGCCACTACCGTCATCACCGTCGCTATCACCACTGTTGCCATGCCACCACCTTCATTCCACCGCCACCACCACCAAACATAGAAAAATGATTTTTCCAGAAAACATTTTCTGGAAAAAAAATTCCGTAGAAAATGTTTTCCGCCCAAATAAACGGAAGAAGACTATTTCCCCATCCAAATTGAGCATGCTGCTCTTACCTTGCTCGGTAACAGCTGGTCTGAACATCATATGAAGGTGATATATGTACAGAATACACACATTTCAAATACAAGGAATCAAACTTCAATTATTTCAACTTTTAGGCTGTCTGATTGCCAAAGTGCATTTCGAGAATAAGCTAGCATATTTTGGGTGAATACTGAAAGCAGTCATCTAATTATTTAACTTTAATGCTTTCATCATTTAAATGAGATTTTTGATTTAGAAGCTCAAAAAATTCTGTAACCCTACCCATAAAGCACCGAGTCAATCACTTTGTACTGTAATTGTATAAAAAAGGTATTTTGTCTGGCTTAAAGGCCTAGTACATGGGAACTACTTACTATGCGCAACTTGGTCTCTCCTCCCCTGTCACTTTTGGTGCATTTTTGTGATCAAGTAGTGTTAATTAAGTTATGCAGAAATTTGCAGGCTATCAGCTGTTTGTAAGTTAGTGAGTGCACATAGTCAATATGAAATCTTTATATCAGTTTAGAGATGTTAATTGCATCTGTAAAACACATACATGGAAAGATTTCCGATGATTGGAAAATATGGCAACTTTCGTTTGTTTGTCAAAGAGTTTCTTCCTTGTTTCCAAAAATAGAAGATAGCTTTGATAAAAGGTCTAGCTTGTTCTTAACATCTCAAAATAATCCAAACCGAGGCTAGAGCCACTTTTGATTTTGAAATTTTTTTGTTTATTATGGGATTCATTCCTCAACTAAGGTAATTTAATAGATTGCATAGCTATCTGAACGTCACAAAATTTGTCTGTTTGGTTTGATTTTTCAAAAATTGTTTTTAAATGAGTTTTCGTTTATTTTTAGTGATTTTTTTTAAAAATATTTTAATCAATTCTTTGTACATTTTAGATGCACCTAATTAAGATGCATCTAAAAAGTAAAACAAATTGACTAAAATATTTATAAAATTAAAAAAAAAAAAAAACTAAAAATAGAAGAAAATTCGAACAAAAATCTTTTTGCATTTTTGTTTGTTTTAAGTGAATTTTTTTCATATTTTTTTTACATTTTAGATGCATCTAATCTTGATGTATCTACCCCCAAAAAAAAAATTGACTAAAATATGAAAAAAATTTAGTAAAGACAAACAAAAACCCGTTTAAAAATAGTTTTTGAGAATTGTAACCAAACAAAGCTTTTAAATTATAATTCTAGAGTTCTCATCTACAGCTAAATCCATTCTAGGGCCCCTTCTAGTCCGGTTGCATTAATTGAATCAATAATTAGGATAAGCACATAATTTTAAGATTTTATGAACATAGATATGAAATATACTTCGAATTCATTGCTTATGGATTATAAATGCTTTTCATTATTAAAAAAACTAAATGTAGAGCTAATTTAATGCATATTTTTAGGAGAATTTTCATTTATCGAGATATCTTCAGTTTGTAAATTGCTTTCAGTTTCCTTGCATGGACTTATGTTGCTGTTCACCGTGATTATCTTAATTTCTTTAAAAGCTTAAAATATTACGTTTGCTATTCTGTTGCAATCATAGGCATATTGCTCAATTTTTGCTGTACTTCAGGTCATTGCAATCAAAGATATTATACGGCCTCCACTAAAGGAGAACTTCAATGATGTCTACATTGTTTATGAATTACTGGACACCGATCTTCATCAGATAATTCGCTCCAACCAACCATTGAATGATGATCATTGTCGGGTTTGGTTCTACTTTCTTGTAGCATAGAATAAGACATTACATTTTTTGCATCTAGAATGAGGTATTTAAGATGCTCATAGCCTACTGAATAAATTATGATGCTTTACTTGACCAAAAGCAGGATTCAAAGTCTAGCAACTCTTTCATAGGTTGACTTCAACTTCATTGGTACAGTTTTTATTATTGCGGCCTATGATTATCCAGATCATCTTCTTTTTTTTTTGTTGATAAATAAATGGGCAAATTTTATTGAGAAAGCATCAAGATGATGCAATGAATACAGAATAACCCAAAAGAAAAACCAACTCCTACAACCCAATCACATCATCCAAAAAATCTAAAAAAGCAAACAAATCATCTTTTGTCAGCTGCATTCTGTATCTTGCACCTTGCATGTATAATTTTAATTTTATGTCTTTTCTCTTTAGCCTGACAAAGATAAAGAACTGTAGATGTGACAACTACAAGAAGTGATGTAAATATCTAATTGATACTGCAACCTACTATTCATTTTAGCAAATGATGTTAATCAACCATCACTGTTTTGGTATAACTTAGATTGAAATCTGTATTTTCGCTGAAGTACATCATGATTAGTGTAGACAATTTTATAGTAGTGCCCATGACTACCCTTGGTAGGCAAATGATGTTAATCAACCATCACTGTCTTGGTATAACCTAGATTGAAATATCTATTTTCGCTGAAGTACATCAATGATTAGTGTAGACAATTTTACAGTGGTGCAAGGATCTTGCAGTTCCTGTCCATAACTACCCTTGGTAGGATATATGAAGTGGTTGGAAGTTTCATATTCAGCTTGCTGATATTATTTCCAATAGCAGACATTATATACAGATTCTGGAAATGAGCTCTTTGTCAAGGGTTATGTTAGTTTTTTTATTCATCAGGGTGATATTAGGTTTATTAGCTGTGATATAAAACATCTACCATTTCATGTGGCTCTCAGTGATTTCCATATTAAAAAGGACAAGGAAAACAAAAAAAAAAAGCACCCTCATGATGTATAAATCTGAAGCCATGGCACCTAATAGGGATATTCAATAATTTTTCTTTTTCTTTTTTTTTTTTTTTTGGATGAGGTTATTTACTGTCGATGAATCAATTGAATAACCATTTTTTGAAGTATATAACCTGAAGAAACTCGTGATAAATTCTGGAAATCAGAGAAGAGGGTCAAAGTGGTAGTTTCTGTCAAAGATCAGCTACAGGAAACAAATCTGTCAATTTGAGTAGGGTACGACTGAAAATATAAATTAATAAGGTTTCCCAGGGTTTATTAGGAATGCATTAGAACATCTTTTCTCGAAGAACAAATTTGCAGCAATTCTTTATCTTGGGATGTGTTTTCATGTAAGTGTGTTCGGGTGTTGTGATTTGTTGCATTTCCTTCCACAGTTTGCTATCTTCCTCCATGTGATCTACCCAATTGAAATACAATTTTTTTTTAATTGCATTTACTCAGGAATTTGATAAGCAATATACAATCCATCTGTGCCAATATGACTTCTATTAGATCAGATTGCATTGTGCATTTAATTGATTCATCAATACTACTTATGCAGTACTTTCTGTATCAAATATTACGAGGACTCAAGTATGTTCATTCTGCAAATGTCTTGCATCGTGATCTGAAACCCAGCAATTTGCTTCTCAATGCAAATTGTGACCTAAAGATTGGAGACTTTGGGCTTGCAAGGACAACATCTGAAACAGATTTCATGACTGAGTATGTTGTTACTCGCTGGTACCGGGCACCAGAATTGCTTCTTAATTGTTCAGAGTACACTGCAGCAATCGATATTTGGTCAGTAGGTTGCATACTTGGTGAAATTATGACCAGACAACCCCTGTTTCCTGGCAAAGATTATGTTCATCAGCTTAGGCTTATCACCGAGGTATGACATTTAAATTATGCAAGTGAATTATCCCGGATCATCTTTGCTGCATGTTTTCTAATTTGTATATTAGAGATGATGCATCATAATCATTATTATCGGCATGAGATTACAATACCGTTGCACTCACCACCGTTAATGTAACCTTTTAGTCATTGGTTGAGGTGCCATATTAGCTTGAGTCCTGTTTTTCATCCTGGGTATATTTCAGCTATTGCTATTGCTTTCTTGATCCTATGCATACTACTTACCAGTTAGCTGATAGTAATAGTCAACGAAGTTCTGTGTTTCTCACTTAAAGCAATTCGTATTTGTGTTGTGTGTACTGTCTACTTAGCATTGGATATTCTGAATCTGCTGAATGGTTTGATTTTGTTTGAGAGCTCGGTTCATATGGTTAAGGGGTACATCAAGGCTTTACCTGTTATTAGATAACACGTAACACTTCATTCTGTTGATGATGAAGGTAATCCTTGGGCACCACTTGAACTAGGAACCCTAAGGATTAGGCGGGAAAGGGTCAGTAAATTGAAAAAAAAATACTGTTCTCTTGAAAATGATTGAATGCCTCTATTAGTTTTTTATTTTTTAGTTTTTTTTTTTTTTTTTAAATTTTTTTGGTTGTCTTGAAGTATGGAAAATTGAAATTTGGATATGTATTCATAGATTTTGCATTAATTAGATATTTTCTCATTCTTTTCTCCCTTCATAGAAAGAAATGTAATTCTGGCAAAAAAAAAAAAAAAATTGGTTTATTTGCCTGCTCATGTCGAGGTTTTTATCCACTAAATGGTCAAGGCATTGTACTCATCAAAGAAAAATGATCAAGGCATTGCTGTATTTCTCTTTAAAATATGCATGAACTCGAGTATGACAAGTGTGCATTGTCTTCTTTTTGTTTCCAATAGCTTATAGGTTCTCCTGATGATGCGAGTCTTGGATTTCTCCGAAGTGATAATGCTCGAAGATATGTTAGACAGCTTCCACAATACCCACGACAACAATTCTCTGCTAGATTTCCTAATATGTCTCCTGGAGCTGCGGATTTACTGGAGAAAATGCTTGTCTTTGATCCTAACAAGCGCATTACAGGTATAATGTGATTTAAATTGCTTCCTAGTAGGGGAAAGAGTTAGGCATAAGTTTACTTTTGCATTACCCCGCTTCCCCCAACAGATTAAAGAAAAACATAAACCCCCCCCCCCTCCCAAAAAAAAAAAAAGGGAATCTTTGGATTGTTGTTTGTGGAATCATGAGAGATGATAACAAAATGTGGTGTGTTTTTGTTAAAATTTGGGAATAAATCAAAAGTTGAGTTTCAGATAAGCAGTAAACACGGATCTGATACGAGATACGGATCGCGATTCGACAAAACCTAAAAGAGTAGGATATGGATATGACTAGGATCGTTTATAAAAAATATATTTAAAAAAATTATTGGTAGTGAGTTACGAAGCCTAAGAATGTTGAGAGACCACATTGTAATTTTATAATGCAAAACACTAACTTTTAAGAATTAGGTATTAATTTAAGATAGTAACTTGTTTATTTTTAAATTTTCAATAGGTATTACAAATATTTCATTTTAATATTAAGTTTAATATGTTTGTATTATAATAATAAAACAATTCACAACTCGTGCCTATACTTTTCCCTTTGGTACTACTACTAGTAAAAATATTGTATTCAAGTGTACTTATTTATTTATTAATTTTTAATTTTACTATTGTTATATTCCGTTGTTAATCCTTACTTTCTATGTAATTATAGAGGATATACATGAAACAATAAGAATACATCAATTTAACAAATTTTATTACTTTAACTCTCACTAAATTCTTCTTTTCAAATAACTAAATAAAGTATTAGAAGTAATATGTGACTTAGTGTATCAAATACTTCAAAATTGAGTATCTGTTACTCCAAAATTAATGAAAAAATAATTAAGAAGTATCGGATACTTTTAATTAGTATCTGATACGTATCCGCGAGTATCAAGGAGTATCGGTATCTCTTTTTTTGAAGTATCCGTGCATCATATCTCACTTCTAAAGCTTTCTAAACAAAGTCATTGGTAAAGGATTTAAGATGTGGAAATAGATTTTTGAGAGTCAATGATATGAGCTAATGGGCCTTGTTTGGTACAACTGTGAGAACAAATTATAAATAATAGGTTTTGAGCAGAAATTTTTAACATGTTTTATACAGTGGTTGGATTATAAATTTAAGTTGCAGAGTAGTGTTTGACTAAATAAGTTGCAAAGTGTTTGTTGTGTAATTATCCTTTTTGTCCTCATTAGCATTAAGAGGTTCAAGAGGAGGAGATACAAGGGGTGGGCTTCTTATATTGTAACATGATGGTAATATTGAGAAAGAGGATGGATAATTAAGTATATTTTTCAATTAAAAACAGTTTCCCACCTAAGTGGAAAGCTGAGAAGCAACCCCTAGCAAATTTTTTAAAATCACCTTATTTGGCCTCAAAGCTGAAATAAGCCAAGTTTAAGCTGTTGTACCATAAGCTACTTCAAACATGTTATTTCAGCTTAACTAAAACAAAGTTAAAAGTTTCAGCTTTTAAGCTGCAACAAACAGCCCTTATCTTTTTCATTGATCATCAACTTCACTCCTCTGGTTGTTTGCAGTTGAAGGGGCTCTGTGCCACCCATACCTAGCACCACTGCATGATATCAATGAGGAGCCTGTTTGCCCTAGGCCTTTCAGTTTTGATTTTGAGCAGCCATCATTCACTGAAGAGAATATCAAGGAGCTCATATGGCGGGAATCGGTAAGATTCAATCCTGACCCTCCGATTAGTCACTAAGCACAATGTGTGATTATGTGGTGTATAATACAGTTTAGATATTGGCCATGAATCCCTATTATACTGTATTAAAACCCATAAAAAACTCTCAAGGGTAAAAATAAATGTAGGGGAGATGTTGGGGTTTACCCAAAAGGGGAAGTTTTTCTTCTTCTGTTTTTCCGGTGGTGGAGTGGAGCAGGTGATAAAGGAAGAGTATCTCGGGGCTTGAACCCTGGTGTTGAGTTTGGCGAACCCTTAACTTTTCCATTGCACTAATGACCCTTGCTCAAGAAAAGTTGAGTTGAGTTCTGTTTTCTTATCCTCTTTTCAAATGCTCCTAAGCCATTGAACTGTGCAAATGGGAGGTGATCTGAACCATCATCTAGACTATTTTAGTTTGGGAAAATTCGATTCATTTTCAATTTATTAGGGATCTTTTTAATTGTTTTTCTTTTAGTGTACTTGTTTTGAGGAACTTAAAAATAAAATAAAAAAAGAATGTTTGATTAAATTTTGAAAAAATTCAAAATAAGTTGAAAATAAGCCATTTTTTTAACCATAATGTTTGGTCTATAACTCATCTTTGGTCTATAACCATAATAAAAGAGTAGGTTCTAATTGGTTTAGTTTTAGAATTTATTTTAAAAAAATAATAATAATAATTTGGTGAAAGTAAATACTAAAAAGATATTTTTGAATTTTAAAAAATTATTTTTGCACAAATTTTAAAAAAAAATGAAATAATTAGAGTTTTTTAATTTTTATTATTATTTTATCAATTTAATGTTTAGTATTAAAAAAAAAAAAAGATTTTGAAAACAAAACGAATCAGACTTCAATTTTAAACAGAAAGATCAGATGGTAGTTGTTGAATCATATTTGGATTTTCATGGGGATCCTGTTGTGAGTTCTCATGGAGACTCATTTCGAATCTTTTATAATTAGTTCATATTATAAGATTTGTTGATCATATTATTTATATAAAAAATTAAGTTAATTAGATATTTGTAAGTTCATGATCGGATTTTAATTGTTTTTAAAAAATTATAAAAATAATGTTAATCGTTTGTTTTTAAGAAAATAAATGTTCTCTTATTATAAGGTTTCTTATGTCCAATTGATTTTTTGAATAGATGATGTACTCAATAAACTTTATAATATAAGCAGTTCAAATTATCAACAAAAAAAAAAAAATCAGAATGGGGCTTCACCGGACTCATAGTATATTGTTCTGGAGTTACAGTAGCATCCCCATTTTTGATTTGGACGGTGTTTGGAACATAAATTTAGAGTGAGAGTCATAAAAGGAAAATAAAAAAGAAAAAAAAAATTATTTCATTAAAAAAAATTTCTTCATAAATCTTTGGGCAAATTACAAACACCCCCTTCGAGGTTTGGTGAAAATACAAATCCTCCCTTAAGGTTTGAGAAATTATAAATTGCCCCCTGAGGGTCAAATTTTCATAACAAATTAGGGAAAATTATGGGGGAATCTGTATGAAAATAAAAACCTCAAGGGGCAATTTGTTATGGAAATATAAACCTCAGGGGGCGGGATGTAATTTCTTAAACCTCAGGGAGGAATTTGTATTTTCACCAAACCTCGAGGGGGGTCTTTGTAATTTGCCCTAAATCTTTCAAGTTGGAAAGAAAACTTAAAGCAAAATATGCATATCACTAAGAAGATGGATTTTCAATTTACATTTATCACAAATATTTAGAGAAAATACAATAAGTCTCACAAGTTTAACATCCTTATATTGACTTTTTTAAAGTTTTTAATTAACATAATACTTAGCCATATTTTCATCAAAAATTTATAAGTCAAATAGAAAAATGAAGATGGCAGACATTTACTCTCAAATTATATTACTTCATTTATTTATGTATTTTTACGTCATCTGCATCGAATCATGTCCCTTTAGCCTTACTAAAACAAAAGTTAGTGTAATTATAACAAAATTGTGATATTTGTTTTATTTTTCCAAACTTGTGATGTATAAATATTTTCATCGTAACATTATTGTCGATTTTTTTTCACTCTCCTTATAAAATGTATGAACAAAATCACTCTTTATTAACTATCTCTACCATTTTATTTTATTATTTGATGGGTTAGTTTAATTATTAACATTAATACGCATGAGTAATGATACCTATTATATTAATATTGAGTTAATAAGTAAAATATTAAGGATAATAAGATATAAATATAGAATTGTAAAAGAAAATTATAATTAAATAGTATTTTCACAAAATAATTATAAATTTATTGAAAATTTAAAATTTTAATTATTATAAAATTTATCACTTTTTCTTTATCAGAAAAACAAAACAAAAAAACATATGGGAGTGTTTATTTCATGGGATTGAGATGTTAGATTAGATTTCATGTCTAATAAATTTATAAATCTATCATTTCATTAGTTTAATAAAGATCAAACCAATAATTAAATATATATCATTTATATCAAAAATTATAATCCATTGTATTACAATATGCACTTATTCAATCGGTCTAAACAATATCATTGGAATAATGCCCAAGAAGCAGTTGTAGAGAGAGAGGTCATGCATGATGTTGAAAGTTGAAATCACCTGACCTAAGCGATTGCGTATGGCCCATGGAATTTGCAATTGCACATTAATGTCTGTGTACTTTTGAATAACACGACCATGCACATGCACACACTAGCTACATGGGAAAAGGAAATGAGAGCTTTTCAAAAAATTATAAAATATTTTTGAAGTATCATATATTCATATTTTTTAATCAGTCATTATTTATTATGTTCTTTTATATTTTTCAATCACTTAATATAATATTGTTGGCTTTTCGACTTTCGAATGTTATTTTTATAATTATGAGCGTGCCAGTAAGGATCAATTAGTCCTTATAAAATGTTAATTGCCAACCACTTATTAGACGATTGTGTTTTAGTTCTTTCAGCTTCAATGAAGAAGACTTTTATTGGTGACTTTGTTTAAGAGAATTAAGCAAATAATGATTAAATGAAGAACAGTTGTACCATTTCATTAAGTAAAAAATGAAAGACTTACAATGATCCAATTCAGCCTCGTAAAGATTTACAGTAACAATCTACTTAAAACTATTCCTATGAACGAAGTGCAGTGCAAGAATTTTAAAGTACATAAATGTAAAGAACGGAAAATGTAAAAACTAGAAAGGAAATAAATTAGATAAAACTGGTTTTCTAGATCTAAGTCTGGGGCTTTTTCTGGAGCCTTCTCTGCTATTTATACTTCTCAAGGACAACCATCGAACTGCACTTCTAACCGTCGAACTGCTCCTCCATGATCGCTGATCATGTTGCCTTATAATTAGCTCCACTATACCAATACCTGCAGTTAGGCTTCCCTCTTGATTTTGAATTTGAATGTGAGTAACCGTTGAAGCCACATCACTTTGCATCTCTTTGCTGATCCAGTGCTATGCAGATCTTGTAAGAACCAATACTAACTGCCACGTGTACGATAACGATCGAAAACTTGAATAGTCTTTCCGTATTGCCCTTATTCTGTCACGTGTTGAACTGTAATTGGTTTATACAAAATATGTAGCCAACAAATACTTTACCTATTTATTTTCTTCATCAATTCCAATACTGTAGAATACCACGTATTTATATTCCAGAATTACTGAATAATTACCCGAGCTTCTCACACATTTTCTTAATACAGACATATTATTTTTTTAATTTTTTAATTATATTTTTGTTTCCGAAACAAAAATAAATTTAAAATCTAATATCACCATCTCTCAATAAACACTAAGGTCACGTTTGTTTTCAGAGGTAGAATGGAGGGGATTGATAGTGAGGGGATTAATAGTGAGAGGATTGATAGTGAGACGATTAAGTAAAATTGTGTTTGTTTTAATGATAGTTGTTAGTATAAGGATTGTTAAATTATTTTTATATAAAAAAAATTTAAATAATAAAAAAATACAAAAACATTAAACATTAATGTTTTTAAAAAAATGCCCAACATGTAAAAAATTTTAAAAAAATAAAAATAAAATAAAAAATTTCAGAAAAAAATAAAATAAATAAAATAATGATTTTACTTAACAAAAAATTAAACATTAATGTTAAAAAAAATGTCTGACATGTTAAAAATAAAATAATAAATAAATAAAAATAAAAAAATTCTAGTCTTTCGGACTATTTTTTTAATACCAAGTCTTGGAGGCCCAACCGAATCTCATCTGCAAGGTCTATCCTAAGCCCTTCGGCTTAACAGTCCCTTCCTTAACTCTGTAAACAAACAGCACATTAAATAGGGCCCACAACTATCCTAATCTCAATCCCCCTCTCATACTCCAAAACAAACGGGGCCTAATAGCCACCGTTACGACTGACTTCCTTCTCTACCGCTCCACAACCAGCTCTCTTTACAACTATCCTCTTCCTAACTACCTTCACCACCATTATCGACTCTTCTTTAGCCCAGCCTCCTTTCCTCCTCATTCGACTCATTCTCCCCCTCACGCCCTTTCACAGCCTTCTTCTTATTCTTCTTCTAGGGTTTCAAGATGAGGTAGAGTTGGGTGGGACTGCGATGATGAGGAGAGGGGGCAACAACACATTATTCATGCTTTTTTTTGTTTTTAGTTAATTTTTTTAATATTTTAAATAAATTTTTTACTTTTTAAATACACATAACTTTAAATGTACCTAAACATGAGTAATTATTCAATAATTTCAGAGTATAGACACATGATATTCTATATCATTATGATTGGCAGAGAGGGTGGGTAGGTAAAGTATTGTGTTGGGTGATTGGGGAACATGAGAGGAGCATATTGAATGATAATTGATTAAAGAGTACTAACACGTGGTACTCCGGAAATATTAAATAATTTTTCCCTAAACATACTGAATTTTTGTATCTTTTATATTTGATGAATTTTTTAAATATTTTTTTTTATATAAATATTATATTTTTTTAAGTGTATGTAAGTTAGGTAGGTGTATTTAAAAATAACATAAAAAAATCTTTAAAAATTAAAATTTTTGACTAAAAATAAAAGAATAAAAAAATCAATTTTTTAAAAAGTTAGAACAAAACAAAGTAATTATTATTCAATCAACAATTTTAATTTATATTGAGATCACAGTATAATTGAAAAAATTGGAGACCAAGATTTTTCATCTGAAAATAGAAGAAAAACTTTGTTAGAATTGTTTTCTTATTACCCACATCATTCGTTCCACACAAACTAACAGTTCATTTATTTGCCTTTAAACACCCAAATCTCACTTACCATTTTTGAGATACTCAACAAACTCAACAACATACTGATCATGCAGTTTTCGATCCCTGAAAATCGCAGCAGCTTTCTCTACGTGAGTCCTCATTTCGTCTTGTTCATTTATTTACCTTTAAAGGCCCAAATCTCACTTACCATTTTTGATATACTCAACAGCATACTGATCATGCAGCTTTCGATCCCTGAAAATCGCAGCAGTTTTCTCTACGTGAGTCCTCATTTCGTCTTCTTCCTTGGAAGCCATAGCTTTTCTCAGACACAGAGCTATGTCATTCATTCCCACTAAACGACCCATCTTCACCTCTCTCCACTCCAATCGCCAAACCTTTCTCCACCAACAACCTCGCATTTGATGGTTGATCAATCACGATTGGCAACACAACCATACAATGCCCAAATTGCAAGAACCCAGCATGAAACAACGAGCCTCCCATCGACGTATGTGCCAGAATCTCGATCTGCTGTGCCCATCTGATGCAGACTCTTCCTCTGCCAGTAACGGAAGCAAAACAAAGGTAACGAGTGGTGACAAATGGGGAGGGAGTTTGGGAAGTCTGAGAATGCTTTTGGGGGTTGAGATGAAGGACACGTGAATACCGGCTTTGGCTAAGGCCACGGAGAGCTCATAAAATGGCATGAAGTGGCCGAATGCGAGAAACAGAACAAGCACTGCGTGAATGTCTCCATTTTTTCCGTCGATCGGAGGCTCGTTGTTTCATGCTGGGTGGGGTTCGATGATTGAAACATTACAATTTGGGCATTGTATGGTTGTGTTGCCATTCCTGATTGAATGCAAGGTTGTTGGTGGAGAAAGGTTTGGCGATTGAAGTGGAGAGAGTTGAAAATGGGTTGTTTAGTGGGAATGACATAGCTCTGTGTCTGAGAAAAGCTATTGTTTCCAAGGAAGGAGACGAAATGAGGGCTCAGGTGAAAAAAGCCTCCACAATCTTTGCTGACCAGAAGTTGCAGGATCTCAACGTTGCTGGGTTTGTTGAGTATCTGCAAAAAAGAAGTGCTAGTTGATAAACCTCCCCTACAATCAGTGCCGGCCTGAGATTCATGACACCTTAGGCAGACTTTGAAAGTGGAGCGTTCGTACATATATTTTTTTATAAAAAAAGTTATGGATAAAATAATAAATTGTCAATAAATTTTTATTATTTTGTAGCTGCAAAAAATTTTCTTGCAAAAAATTTTCTTTCATATATAATCATTAAAATTTATTTTCATATATTAAAATACGAAAAAATCATTATAAAGATTCAAAAAATATAAAATAGGGATAATCAACACAAACAACATAATTCACTTATATCTAATAACAAAATGATTATGTTATTGTAATATAATATTTGATAACACTCATAACCCACACAAATCACAATCCACTAATTATTTGATAACAAAACACAAATTATTTAAAAAAAAATTAGGAAAAAAAACTAAGGCAAAATTATTCAATTAAATTATGATAAAGAGATGACAAAAAAATTAGGGCAAACAAAATTAAGGAAAAGAAATTAAGGTAAAATTATTCAATTAAAATATGATAAAGAGATAGGGTAAAAAAATTAAGATAAAATAATTTATTTTATTAAAATCTTGACATTAGACTCTATTTGGACTCATTGGAGCATCTCTAACATTGTATCTTTTTTTTTTTTTACCAAATTTGAGTAAAAACTCCATTTAATATCACGCGCTCCAACGAAAAATTTTGAACTTTCATCAAAACACCAGTCGACCAGGTGGACGACCAGGCGTATGTCTGGCTAGTCAATCGGCCAGCATAATTTTATTACAAATTTTTGCAAGGAGGTAGTCATTCAAGGGGACAACCAGTCGATCGTCTAGTGGTGAAAATGACCTGTAGTTTCAAAGGCTATGAACATTGATTTGATAAAAGACACATCCACTTTCAATTTGATGAAAGATTTGAGAAATCCTAAATTTGATGCAACATTTGGTGCTGGGTTATAGCAACAAAAGGTGGGTTTTTTTCATCAAATTTAAATTTAATGAAACATTTTGGGTTGGAGATGGTCTTATATGAGGGATTCTATTTGAACCAAAAATATATCTCAGTATGCCTAATTTTAATTCTTATTATATTCTAATATGAATTTACTAATAAGAACAACACATATTAAACCCTAATATATATATATATATATATATTTCTCATGGTACACCTTAATCAGTTATTCCTACTCAAATCTTTGTATCTTCTTCCCCAAGATATCAAAGTTATTTCTTTTTATTATTATTAGTCTTCTTCTACTTCATTCTCCCTCCAAAACTCCAATCCACCCTATCAAAACTCATCATTATCATCAACATCATTGTTTTTTTATTATTTTGAAATCTTAAACCCTAGAAGAAAGTTTGAACAAAATCAAATAATGGATGAGAGTAATAATTAAAATAATTTTTTGACGCGACCCATCAAAAACGAGGTAAGTATTCATATAAAAGGGTTTCACAATTTTTATAAAGCACTATCAATTATTTTCTATATCATTTTTTTGACAAAAATTAAATGACCTAATAGTTAGACTAATAATAACATATTATTGGGGTTGTTCTTATTTTATAATTTAAATAGTACATTATTTGAGAACTACTATTTCTTATTAATGTCTAATGCTTATGTGCTTATAAGTTTAATTTTTACTTTTCCACGAGTATTCTTGTGGATAATTTATAATGTAAAAGTTTTTTTTTTTTTTTGTATTGAAAAGTTTTATAATGCTTATGTAAAAGTTTGGTATTTTCTATATTTATAATACTTATGTGTTTATAAGTTTGGTTTTTTTCTGTATTTGATAATTATTCTCAATTTTATTCACACTGCATATAAATTGTATGAACATCTAACTATCTCCACAATTTTATTGTATCATTTGAGGTGTCAAGAAAAATTACAATTTAGTGATCTCTTCAATAATTACAAATTCATAAAAAAAAAGTCAAGACTTTTATCCAGTGGCGGAGTTAGAAAATTAAATAAGATGGGGTACTTATTAATTATAATATTGAATTTTTTTACAAAAATATTTCACATAAATTTTTATGATTGACTTTAAGAAAGATCAAAAAAATAATATTATTTGTAACTAATGTATCATGGACAATACAAAAAAAGTTTTGATTCCTAAAATAAATTATATAATGCTAAAGTAAATTTTTTATATAAAATTTGAGTAAAAATTCAATATAATGATAATACCACGTCATCATTAATATGTGATATCATTAACCAATAATAAAGAAACGCATGGAGGGTGAATCTCATATGTCAAATGTAACTAACAATTCAATAAATTATATTTCTTCATATTAAGATTAATTATGGTTGTATGCCAATAATAATAGACATCACAATTACATTAAAAAAAAATTATAAATTTTTCTTAGATAATAATATAACTTATCGTAATATTTTAATTTTCAATCAAAACAATCATTATTATTCTCATAATTTTAAAAACATTTCACTCTAAAAAATATTTTTATAATTTTAAAAAAATATTTTCTTTATATTTGGTGTTAAAAAAATAAAAATAAAAAGCAGCCCAAAACCCAAGGGGGCACGTGACCCCCTGGCTCCTCTCTAGCTCCGCCCTGCTATTATTATTAATATTTAAAAATTTATTACTAATTTAAATTTTAAAATATATATACACTAAATTGTAATTTCTCTCCAATCATAAAGGGGTCCATTCACTATGTTTGATTTCAATTTTCTAAATTTAATTTTTTTTAAATTGAGTTTTTTATTTTTCTTATTTTTTTATTTTTCGTGAATATTTTTAAAATTTTAAGTAATTTTTTTTTACTTTTTTAAATGCATCTTACTTAAATGTATCTAAAAAAGTAAAATATTTTAAAAAATCAATAAATACACAAAAATATAAAAATATATTGAATTCTCGTATTTTTTTTTATATATTTTTGATATTTAGTGCATTTTTTTTAAAAAAAAATCACAATACTTTTTAAGTATATTTATATTAAGTGTATCTAAAAAAAAATTTAATTATTTAAAATATTTAAAAAATTCAATAAAAAATTTTAAAAAAATTAATTTTTTTTAAAAAAGTGAATCCTAGATTGAGTCAATCACGAGGATAATGCCCGAGAAGCCGTTAAGGTCATGCATGATGTTGAAAATTGAAATCACCTGATTTGAGAGTTTGCGCATGGCCATGGAATTTGCAATTGCACATCAATGTGAACTTTTGAATAGGGTCTAGCTCTTCTACAATTCAGAAACGAACTGGATGGTACTGTTAAGCCATGATGAACCTACCTTTGGGCTTAACTTAATAATTTAAATCGTTCAATGTACTTGTTAATCGAATATCGATAGTCACTTGATTACTTTATAGTTGTGTCTGTAATTTATTTTTAAAATCATAATTACCATTAAAACAAATGCAATCTAATTAAATGGCCGTCGATTGATTTTTTACAAAAATGATATATTCAATAAGCTCTACATATTGCACAGTTTGAATAATCAAAATGAACCCAAAATTAAGTCCATCACAAACCAACCATTCACACACAGCGTACATGGGAAAGGGAAAGGGTGCTTCTCACCCATTTTCTTAATAAAAACGTACTATTACTTTTTTTATTTTAATTATAATTTTGTTTCTCAAATAAATAATTAATTTTTTAATAAAATTTTATAATTTAATCTCTCAGTACATACCATCATCTCTCACTAAAGCACCACTAGCCATCACATACCATCATCTCTCACTAAAGCACCACTAGCCACCGCTATTGCTACAACTTCTTTTTCCTCCTCTACCCTTCCCCAATTCCCTCTCTTTATAGCTATCATCCTCTTCCATGCTTCCACTTCTATTGGCTCCACTTCCCTTCCTATCCCTTTTCTTATCCTCCTTTTCACCATCCCTTCACGACCTTCTTTTTATTCTTCTTCTAGGGTTTCAGGATGTGTCATAGTTGGAAAGGGGATTGGTAAAAGGCTATGTAGCACGGACACGTCTCCTAAGGCAACATTTGGGTGTCGGACACAAACACGCATCAGACACGCGGTGGACACATGTCCGACACTGTACCCAACGTGTCCCTTTTTTTTTTTTTTTAATTTTTGCAGCCGAACACTCGTTTGGACACTGTTGGACACACTATGGACACGTTATGGACAGAGAGGGAGAGAAACCCTAACCTATTGCAGACAGAGAGAATGAGAGAAACCCTAACCTGTTGCAGACACACAGAGAAAGAGAGAGAGAGAGAGAGAGAGGGTGAAGAACCTGTTGAAATGGAGCCTTAGATCAGGTATGTTCTTCGATTCTTCAAATCTCTTCTTCGATCTTCTTCTTTTCTTCTGTTTTTCTTCATTTTTCTTCTTCTTTCTTCGTTTCGTCTGTGTCGTCTTCCTCGTTTGTGTCGTCTCCCTCTTTGCTCTCTCTCTCACTATGGTGTTTCAACGCCCTCGTTTGACCATCGATCGCTATATACACTATACACTAATAATATATATACATATATACTAATTATATACTAATAATATATATACATATATATATATTTATATACTAATAATAATAGTATATATATTATATACTAGATATATATTTGAACAAAAATCTTTTTTTTCTTTTTTTTTTTCTTTTCCTATTTTCTATTTTTTAGATATTATTATTTGTTTAAATAAATTATTTTTATTTATAAGAAAATTTTAATTTGTGAATAATATTTGATATTAAAATAAATAAATAATATTTATATTTTTTAATTTTACATATAATAAATAAATAAAATTATATATATTGAACGTGTTCCCAGCGTGTCGTGTCTCATATTTTTTAAAAATTTACGTTTTTTCGTGTCCGTGTCGTGTCCCGTATCCGTATCCGTGCATCATAGGTAAAAGGGTAACAAGGCAAGTGGTGGTGGCCAATAGTGGTTAGAGTTAGGGTTTGAAAGTTGAATAAGATGAGAGTATCTTGGTAACATTTAAAAATTGATTATGTAAATTAAGGTGTGAACTAAGTAAATGACGTGTACAGAGAGAAAAAGTAAAGTTAAAAAAACAAGTACTACTTATATTTAACTTCTTTTTCTCTCGTAAATTACTCAAATGATTTCATGATGTAAGCACAAAAGAGGACCTATATGAATGTGACTTGGGTTGTGAGGGATTTCGTTACGTTATTTTGTTTGTTTTATCTCATTCTTGGAATGACTTCATTTGTTTTATCTCATTCTTAGGACTCCATTTGGTTTTGGGGTTGGATGTGCTACATATTTCTTTTTGTTTTTAATACACTAAACCTTAAAATTTGTGCTTTAAATTAAGAATCAAACATTTTTTTAGTTGAAGGAGTATAGTGATACTGAGTGATAATTTAAGAGAGTAATGTCTGATTTACTCTTATAATTAAAGGGGTATTTTCATCATTAAGATCTGAATTGAAAATAATTAATAAATGAAGGGGTTAAATATTACAATTTTTAGTTCAACGGGATAAAATGATATGAGACTGTCACAACTCAAACCCGTTCCTAAAAGTTTGGTTCATGACCGGCTCGTACATAGGCCTCAAACAGAATTTAAAATAATATTTAAACACATACGGGGCCTTAAGTGGAAGCAATATCAATAAAAGACAACATCCATTGAGCTTGTGCATACATGATGATTTAATTAGATTCAAGCATTTAAATACATTCCCAGAGTTACACACACAATCACAGAATTTATATAAATCACACACACACTTACATAAGACTTAATAATTTATATAACTCCCAACACAAATTAAGGCCTCAACACGGAGGCATACCCCAAGCGGGTTGGCAGGCAGGTAAACCCCAATACAATTCTAGTGTCAATTTCTGATGGCTCACTTACATAAATATACATAAAAATGGAGTGAGTAAGACTCAGTGAATAATAGCAATGTAAGATGGTGAGTTAAACGGGTATAGGCTTAAAGAATGTAAACATGCATATCAAACCATATACAGATCTTATTCATAATCATATTTTAAAATGGCCTCAGACCCACATGTAACACGAGCAATGACAAGCCCATATATAATCTGAGTGGTCAGAAGCCCGGATATGATATCTGAGGGCAGAAGCCGGATATATCTGAGAATGGTTGTAAACCCAAATATAAAGACGTAACATTGTAAGCCCGGATATAAAAGCAGAAGCGGCTGAGCCCGGATATATCTGAATCAGCTGTAAGCCTAGATATATCTGGTCGGTAGCCCGGATATATCTGAAGCGACTTTAAGCGAGCGTGATCTGAGCGGCTTTAAGTCCGGATGTGATCTGGTCGGCTTTAAGCCCACAGATAATACAGAACGGCTTTAGGCCCAACATATTATGTAGAGCGGCCTCAGGCTTAATAGATTATTCAGAGCGGCCTCAGGCCCAAATATCAACATATTGGCCTCGGGCCCATCATTAGCAAAATAGAATGATTCCAGATACACAAAGATATCATTGTTCCATAATACACATATGTTCCATTTGTTCATCATGAATTCAGATAGTTAACTTGCAGATAACAGAACGTCGGTATTAACTATTAACAGTAAGCAAAACGTATTGCTACAGTACTATTACTCAATAGTGCACAAAGATTTTTCCATGGTTTATTACAAGTCGACATAGTTGTCTTGCGGATAACAGAACATCAATAATAACTATTAACAGAAGGCAAATGTATCACTGCATTAATAGGGACAGAACAATTCATATCATAACGGCCTCAGGCCCACGTCTGTTACTAGGGACATAACGACCTTAGGTCCATATCAATGCCATTATTCAAGCATATCCATTAATTGAATCAAAGCACAATATCAATAGAATAGACTATTCACAAATGACAATACATAAATCATAATCACAGGAAGTAAGTGAAACATATCGTTACACTACTATTACTCACAGTGATCGGCTCCCGGTAGTAATGGGATGATGTCCTCGTCTCGACCTAAAAGCACAATGCACAACACATAATATGAGATTATAATCGATCATTTACTTATTCTCTTTAACCATTTAATCAATTAGCCATGGTTGTACCAAGCTCATTATGCCTCAATAAGTTATAATCCATGTCTCAGAAAATAGGAAGAATCGATGAAAAATGGTTTAAGCGAAGAAATGGTACAAAATCGGTAGACAGAAAGTGAGCAACTCTCACTAATTTGGGCATATCTATTTCTGTACTTAGAATTTGGGGGTGAGACCTCCATCATTGGAAACTAGACATTCGGGGCTTGATTTTAGGCTCAAGAATCACTCAAAACGGAGTCCAAATGCAAAAGATATGCTTGTTCAAAGTTGGCTGGACAGAGTTGTCCCTCGTCGCAGGGAATTGTGCCGCGACGTCAGGAATTGTGCGCACATGCGGACAAGGTGCTTTTTAGCGAGAATCAATTTTGAAATTTGGACATGGGCTGCCGCACGTGCAGCTCTAGGCCAGTTTGGCTATCCGAAAATGTTATGAGCTCTAACACTTGATTTTTCCATTTTTAAGCTTGGTTTCAAACTCAAATCACCAGAAAACATGTAAAATTGCCCCCAAACATGATAAACTAACATCAACCAAATGTAATTCCATTTTACATAAACCAATTTTGCCATAATGTTCAAGATCAATGCTTAAGCTTTCATGATCTTCAAGGTTCTCAAAACACAACCCACTAATACTGTCACGACCCAAACCCAGCCCTATGGGTTTACATCAGAATCGCGATGTCAAGAGATTACCAAAGGCTCTTTGAACGATATCTGATCAAAGCAGTCTGAGGGCTGGCGGAAGCCAAAACAGTAATTAACTAGTGTCCATTGAGCGGTGAAAATCTGTATGCCCAAAAACATTTTTATGCATTCATACAGTTCAGAACAGTTCAGTCTATACAATCATATCTGATCGGTCGATCGAGGATCGAATCCTCGATACTTATCACGATGCAGTCTATACAAAAGTGCAATACAGTGAGGAGACCGATGGGGGACACAAAAACACCCCAAGCCATAGCATGGCAACTCGGAACCTCGCAGTGAGACACATAGGCTGGCTTGACAAAACTGGGGACCAATCCACGCTCCTAGCTCCGGTCTAGCTACTGAGAACCTACATATATATATAAACAGTGAGCTAAAACCCAGTGAATAACATAATGCGTAAAGGGGTTATGAATGAATGTCCTTACAGTAATGGAATCAGTTCATTAAACAGTATTTCAGTCTTTCAGTATTTCAATCAATCAGTCATATGTGGTACATCCATTAGCCTATAAACAGTAGGTCCAAAAGGACCGGGTCTTAACAGACCCAACAGTAATGATGGCCATCAGTCAATAACAGTATGGTTCCACAAGGGAACCGACAGAGCTCTGTAACAGTAACAGTCAATGCTAAGGATGCCACAATACAGTTCAGAATACAGGACATACATTCATTCAGTAAACAATATCAGTTCAATAAACAGTTCAGTTCAGTATTCAAAAGATAAACATTTTGAACATATCTTTACACAATTGTTACTCACAGAGATTGGGCTAATAGCAGCTAGAGCGCGTCCCCGAGAGCCAACCCTAAACAGTTAACAAATTGAACACACTCTAAGTTTAACAGTTGGGGAAGTACAATAATTAACTTCCTAATATGCCTCGGTGTGTTCTACATCTAGATCCTCACTAAGATATCTTAAACTAGGCCTAAGAATGCCTAGGATGAAATGAGGATGCAAAGATGCGCGTAGAAAACAATTTCAAAATTTTCAGTGAAACAAGGTCCCCACTCGAGCGCACGTTTCCGCTTCGGCGACATGCACACAAAGGGTCATTCGCCGTCAACTTCCCGCCGGCGGTGATGAACAATGCAAAAATACTGGATGCACGATTTTCCCGCTCGAGCGTGAAAAACTCCGCTCGAGCGGACTGTAAAACATGCCAAACAAAATACTGGGAGCTTGTTTTCCCCGCTCGAGCGGCACCTACCCGCCGGCGGACGACCATCTGGAAAATCCAGATTCGACCTCCAAGCTCCAAACCAAGTTTCTCAACTCAAATCTCACCCTCTTGGGCCCAAATTCTGGAAAATACATCCCAAAGCAATGTATAACAAGTTTCAAAAGCCAATTTATGAATTCAAGCCCCAAAGGTGAGTCAATTAAATCCAAAATTCAAACTCATTTTCAAGAATCATTTAAAACATGCAATACATGAGTTTTAAACCAAATTCAATCTTCAAATCTTGCTCTAAAGAGCTCCAATCTTTCAAAACAACTTGAAAACATGGGCTAATATATGAACATGAGCATGCATGTGACAATTAGCCAAGAATTCAACTTCAAAATCACCAATTCAAACATGCATGCAACAATGGAGGTCCAATTCAACAATTATGAACTAAGTCATGGCCTAGCTCTCTAATTGGGCATGAACCATGCAAAATGAGGCTCAAAGACAACAAGAAGACAATGAATTCACTTACCTAAATCTCAATTCAAGGTAAGGAAGCTAGATTATGCCAAGTGATACACCAATTCCAAGCAAATTCCTACAAGATGAGCTAAATCTCCCTCAATTCTCTCCTTCTCACTCTAAATTCGGTGGAGGCAAGGAAATGGCTGAGGAAAGCTTTGATCAACATGTAATAAGGCTCAACTAATATTAAACAAAGGTCCACTATAGGTGGCAAGGGTGTAAATAAGCCTAAGTTGCAATATATCAATATTTAATCTAATTTAGTCATTCCTAACCAATTTTCAGATAAATATACCATTAAATCATAAAAATTACACTTATTACAAAACACTAAACGGTTCTTCGTTCGGCCGCCGATAAGGCCTTCAATTAGCAGTTCAAACATATAATTTCAAACAGATAATCAATCAATTAAACAGATGCAACATGCAATTCAATAGATAAACTATTCGATTTCAGTTTCGATTTCAATCAGTCCATTCAGTACTTCAGTTAATTCAATTATCAGTCATTATCGGTTCGGTTTAGCAATAGTCAGTATATACTTCAGTGGTTATTCGGTAATCAGTACGAGGGTTGTTACGAATACATTTGATTCTTGCATGATCTTATTCTTTAGACAATTCTAAAGTTCATTTCATGTGGTATCATAAGGTTGAGTCTCAATCATAACTAAAATCATAGAATCCAAAGTCTCACTTCTTAAATTGAGTTCAATAAAATACCTACATAGAACCCTAACTCAAATGGGTTCAAATCTTCCCATATTATCATGATTTTCATGAAATTGATACTTTAAACATAAGGATTCAAGATAAATTATCATACCTTAATTCAATCTTTGTCTTTCTCTTAGTTCTCTTTAATTTTCCCAAATTTCCATGGTTAATCTCCTTCCTCTCTCTTCAATCTCTTAAGGTTTGTCTTCAAGCTTCCATGAGTGGTGAGCTCTCTCTCTCCTTTGCCCTCTCTTCTCTCGGTTCTCTCTTCCCCAGATATTTTGTTTGACTTCAAAAATGATAAGTTCACAACTCACTTAGCATATCCATATATATATATATATATATAACAAACACATAAGCTTTTCACAATAGAGAGGGCCAAACATGCTCTTACGAATCGCGTAAAATCAATTTTCAATTAAACTTCCCAGATGACTTTAAAAATTATGCTGATCATAAATATGTCCTCTGTTCCGGTTTTTGAAGCCTCGAAGTCCTTCAATTTGCAGTACAAAGTTAACTACCCAAACATACATTAACGAATCAAACGAATTAAATTTCTAATTAATTTTTCCAAGTAGCTCTAAAAATTTCCATTAACATACCCAAGTACTCAATTTTGATTTCTAAACCCGTAAAATTCGATAATTTCAATTTTAAAGCCGTGACTCAACAGATAATTCCTCAATTTGAACAGATATCATTAAATTAAAATACATTAACCCACAAGGACTTAAAAGTAATTTCGAATACGAATTTTGGGATCGTTACAGAGACAACAGTTTAAGAGGTAAAATATAATTTGCTATTTTTTCTTCATAAGTTTAATTTTATGAAACTGATCTCAATTGAATAAAAGTTTTCCCAACAATATTTGATTTCAACTCAATTTTATTTTCTTTATTTACAACAACTATATGTTGTTATTATTTTATTTTATTTTTTACTAGATTAACTTAAATAATAAACAAAACTACATTATCTTCAATTAAAAATAAAAACAAATCTTATATTAGCTTTCAAATATTATTTTACATGTTTTTTAATAAGTTGGATAGAGTTGCATAACGCTGGATTTGGTTAGGGAATTTGAAAAGTAATTTGAAAAAAAGAAAGAAAAAAAAGTGTAAAACTAAATGAAATATAAATATATTTTATTCATATTTCACCTACAATTTCCTTTTTCCGTTTCCCTTTCCAAATCTCTTCTAAAAAATCCCAACCAAACATAGCGTAAGAGATTCAAATATGTCGTAGCAGCTATTAGCAAAAATAATATTAAAATATCTAACTAATTCTTCATTAAATGAGTCATACATGTCAACTTTGTGTTATGCAAATTCGGCACAAACCTAAATTGTTTAATATTTATGTTATTACATCGTATCATACACATATTTGTGTCAAAAAATAATCAATTTTAACCCACCAACTTCCTGTACAAGCCATGCCGAAAATTCTCATCATTAAAAGTATGTGCTATCGAATCAAGGCCCTACATGAGTTGAATGGATTACCAGAGAGGAAGCAGAGGGAAACCATGAGCCAGCATTTTCCGGTGCTTAACCGAGCAAAAATGCCAGCTGGGAAAAAGAAGCTTTCCTAAATCCACAAAAAAATTCCATTATTGATGAGGCACAACAAATTAAACAACCAGATTTTCACAAGGCAGAAATATTTGGCAGCATCAGGCAAAAGACCACTAAAATATATATGATACCAAAGAACAAGAGGAGACATTATACAAAACTAAAATGCAAATTCAACATTGCAAACATTACAAACTTTTAATATTATACAATTAACATTGCATAAATGCACAAATATATATTTATATACAACACATTACAAATAATTTCATCAACCAGGAGACAGAAGAGCACACACCTAAACCCACCCATGTGTATGGTGTATATGCAAGGAGGGAATTTACCTTCATCAGATTCACCTCACAACTCGCCCTTCTACATTGTCCGCCTCTCGCATCGGATCAGGTACACCACCATCCACTCTAAGGTTACAAAGTAAAGCATCACGTCCAGTTAGAACGATTCGAAAGAAGCCATCCACTTGCTTCGCAAGAAGATCTAGTCCTTGCGAAAGCATATCTGCCCTTTTCCCTAAATCCGATGTACAATTTTGAAGGGCTTCTACTTCAATTGGACCCACCCCATCCTGTATTGTGGGGTACAGTTTCTTGACACTCGTGTCAACTGCTTCAAGCTCTTTCAATACTGTAACCCTTCCACTAGAAAATATATTTCGAATCTCCCCGTTTACATAAGTCTGCACATCAACAAAAGATTCTGCCCACAAGCAGGACTCTAGAACCTGTAAATCCACTAGCCTATTTGCAGAACCCGAGAAGGCAGCAGCAAAGATGCTACAGACAAACACGGTTACGACCTTAACTCCATACATGGCTCGCATCAAGACTTTCCCTTTGGCCGACTTTTTTACCTTAGGCAGGTTAAGTGTCTCTGTAAGATTGTCTAAGATGCCAAAACAATTCTCAAGTCTGCGATTCTTCGAACTAATGTGATGCCTCCAGCCATCAAGTGAAGAGCAAGCCTTTACAAACTGGTTTGAAGGGGAGGCATCCAAGTTGTGCAAGGCGCAGTGAAGCAAGACATGGCCCTGGTTGAGCCGTGAGAGCTCAGAACTAAAAGCAATGCAAATATCAAGCAGCTTCACGGTATTGTCCAAGTACAAATCAATCCATTTATCATCCCAATCACATACAGGGAGTTCAAGCTTTGTAATAATGCTTTTTATGTCAGTATGAGTTTGACAAAGCAACTCCATTGCCAATGTCATCCATGATAAGCTGAGGACTTCCTCCCTATCTTTTGGCTTAAGTTTCCTAAATCTCTCTGCCAAAGCATCCTCAAAATTGTTCAATAACTCAAGAAGCCTTGGAGATAGATAGGAACCCTTAGGTAGCATCATTTTGAATGGATTAGCAAATGGGAAGAAAGGTCGATGTGGATCCTGTGGACGACTCATTTCAATATACAATCTGCAGAGAAATTTAAAATGAAAGTCAGAGAACGTAATAGAAAAACTTTTGTTGGGGGGAAAAAAACATTTTTGGGATGAAGAGTAGATTATTGTGATTTTTTTAGTTGGTTTTCAGGGGCAATTACCTTGAACCAAATTTTGGTTTTTGTTTTGAATAGGTTTTTGAGATACATATGATATAGTTTTCCTTTGTACACGAATTGCACATTCTCGGTGCCCCTTAAATAATAATCCTTTACTTATCAAAAACAAAAGATTTTGCCCAACCTTCAAATACTCAGCCATATTTGTATTAAAAAATATGATTGCAATGCAACTATACTATACAGTATCTCCAATAAAAAAACAATTCCAAAATCCTTCTATCTAGACTAAACTCTAGTGAAGCAAACTTCCGAAATCACTTTTATAATATATATACATATATTAGTTTAGTTTAGTTTACACACACAAACAAAATGGCCTATTGCATTCTCTAAGCAATTCTGAGTATAACCCACTCATTATTATTGAGTCCAATGCAGCCATGAGCCATCACGCCAAATAACAGGAAAAACTCATGGCATCACTTAAAATCCTAAACTAAGATATACATGAACTGTGGTTAGTTTATTACATAATATCTAAAGTTCCTGTTAGGTCACCAAACCAAACATTACTCCACCAGGGGGGAAAGAAATAACAAAAAAAGAAGAAACTAACACCATACATTTTCAGCATTAGGATGGTCCCTATAACCCTCCTCTATCTAGTTGTTAACAAAACATAGTAAAAGAAAGGATTCTAATCTTTACAACCAAATAAGTTTGAGTCAAGTTGAATTGTTCCTCTTTCCAAAACAAAAACAATAGTGAATAAAAAACCCTCAAATAATTCATTTCCTATACAATCAACGAAGTGCAGATAATATTCAACAAATTTAAGAACACAAGAACCATCTCATATATATATATATATATATATTTTACATTTATTTATCAAAGTTCAAGCGTTTTCTTCATAAACTTGTTGAAAATCTACAATACAAGCATAAATCACCACAATACACACAGATCTAGACATAATCAGATAAATCTCAATGAATTAAACACTAAATAACCAACAATTCAAAAAATAAAGCAATCAACATATCAAAACACTCGCCAAATCGCTAGATCTTCGAATCAAAAACCAAGATTGAAATCCAAACCCTAACTCTCCATGTTCCGCAAAACCTAACACTAGATAATCAGACAAATCTGAACAAATTTAACACTAATTAACAAAAAAATAAAAATAAAACAATCAAAATATCAAAACACTCACCAAATCGCTAGATCGACAGAATCAATAACTCCGAAACAAAATTTCAAAAACGTACCGATTTTTAGAAACAGAGTCAAGAATGAAATACAAACCCTAATTCTTGATGTTCCCACAAAACCTAACGATAGCGAGAGTACCTGAATCGGTATTCGCAGAGATTCCAGAACGCTCGAAGAAAGTCACAAAAGGACGCGTGGATAGAGATTAAGATAAGATTCTCTGTGTGCCGCTCCTTTGAAATCGTCGCAAACGGTTTTTAAGCTGAAGAAGAAAGAAGAAATGTCATTTGGTGACCGTTGAACAAATACATGACTCATGACTCTGACACGTGGTACTACATTAATGGGTAGTCCTTGTACTATAGACCGTTAGGCCAAGTTTGGCTAAACAAAATAAGTGCACTTATTTTATTTTTTTATTTTTTTTGGGTCACATTAATCAATATCTCTTCTCTATTTTTTCTACACATAATACAATAAAAGTCAAAAAGTGCACTTATTTAGTCTTTCCAAACTTAGCCTTAGTATTCACTAGGTTTGTTTTCAATTTTCTTATTTTATATATATATATATATATTTTTTTTTTTATTGAATTTTTTTAATATTTTAAATAATTTTTTTAAATTTTTAGATACACCTACCATAAATACACTTAAAAAATTCATTGAATATCAAAATTATAAAAAAAATACTAAAATTCAGTATATTTTTCATATTTTTATATATTTATTAATTTTTTAAAATATTTTAGTTTTTAGATATATAACTAAGTAAGGTGCATCTAAAAAAATATTTAAAATCTTAAAAAAATTCACTAAAAACAAAATACAAAAAATAAAAAATTCAGTTTTCAAAAAATTGAATTTAGAAAAATGAAACTAAACACAATAATTTTTTCCTATTTTTGTTCTCATAAAAAATAAATAAAGGTAAATTACATTCAATTTTTTTTAAAAAAAAATTGTCTTACAATCTTAATATCATTATACTGATGTTTTTATAAATCCGATTAAACTAATGCAAATTATGAGTAGAAATTAAAATAAACAAAGATAAATATATATTTTAGCAAAATTTTAAAAAAAAAATTATACTTTTATTGATATAATTAACTAATTAATGATTAAAAAATAATTTTATTATTGCATGAAGAGATTAATATAATTATATATATATGTTCAAATCTTAAGAGTGGTGAGTATAATTTATATTAAAATTAAATTTATAAAATAAAAAAAATAGAAAAAAAAAATGATGAATACTCTCATAAGTCTAAAGAGGAGAGGGGAACTCTTTTTAGGCCATTTCCAACCGTGTACCAAATTCATCACCAAAATCAAATTCGATGAAAAGTAACTTATTTTCTTACTCCAACAATTTCATCAAATACGTATCAAATCAAGAATATCCAAAATGTTTCACTAAATTAAGAACGTCTAAGACATTTTAGCATTTCATTGTTCAAGACCGTTGTTTTTAGGCACTGAACAACCCCCAAACGATCAACCGGACGTCCGGCCAGATGTCCACTAGGTCATCCACTTAGTTGAAAATTTTCCACAAAAATAGGTGACACTGCTCCAAATTGCCAAATTAAGTATAAAGAACCATTTCTTATATAATTTTGTTGCTGTAAATCTTGAGACTACAATGAAGATTTGATTAGGTTTTTTGGTTTTGTTTTTGTGAGTATGATAGTTCAAACCAAACAAGGTGTGACAATTAGTAATAGACAGAAACCGATTCAAGATTATGATTTTAGGAGGGCTATTCTATAGTTTAAAAAATTAAGAGATTACTCTATATAATTTTGAAATTATCTAAAAACAATTTGAGGGTGCAAATTTCTATAATTTTAAATTATTTTAAAATTTTTAATCTAATATATGATATTTTTAAAATTTTTGAAGGTGCAGCACCCGTAGATCCATCATTAGTAACAGAGAGTAAGAACACATAAGTCCAAAGACTACTCGCAGGAAATAGAATAACAAATCATGCAAATTTTTCTAGTGGGTCTGCAAATTCTTTTTTCTGGTTGAATCGAATTTTAGTTATTTAGATCCTTCTCTTGTGCTCCAAAGTATTGGACTAGATCAAAGGACTCACCGTAATGGTTTTATAATCTTACATATTTACTTTTACTGTAATTAAAAGAACTGTATCAGTTTTTCCATTCGCATAGCATCTTGCTTGCTCATGCACATTCAGCGAATTGATGTTAATACACGGTAGGCCCATCGTTTTTCATGTTTGAATGAAAATTTCCTTAAAAACAAAAATATAAGGATGTGCTCTGTTCGTCTTTTTTAAATAAAAAATAAAAATTTGAGCACCTCATTTCAACATATGTTTTTGACACCCTCATTCTGAACCTTTTGGTTTTACTACTCATCTAGGTTCTGAATTTATCCGTCTACAGTGGAGTTATTGTAGTTGTAGCTTGGATTGTTCAATATCTTTTATATGTGCTGATAGAGTTTCTAATTTAGATATGACTTTACGCTGAAAAACTCAAGGGATGATTGATTTGATTTGGAATGCTCTTTCTAACTATTGCAGTTATGAGATTGTTGCTATAGCTCCATTCTCTCACCGTTTGGCATTTGATTATCTGTCTTTAGACATCCAGTACCTACGGTGTAAAGTCAACTTTCAAGCACTGGTTTGTTATTGTGATCTTGAATTGTTGAATGGAAACTCAATTGTTGTGAAAATTTTGCACTAATGGGTCGACCGGCCGGTCGTCTGCCCAGTCAATCGATGGTTTGATGAAAAGTCAAATTCTTCCGTTGGGGCAAGCAATATTAAAGAAATTGTTGCTATAGCTCCATTCTCTCACCGTTTGGCTTTTGATAACCTATCTTCAGATATTCAGTACCTACGGTGTAAAGTCAACTTTCAAGCACTAGTTTGTTGTTGTGATCTTGAATTGTTGAATAGAAACTCAACTGTTGTGAAAATTTGGCACTGACTGGTCAACCGACCGGTCGTCTGCCCAGTCGATCGGTGGTTTGATGAAAGCCAAATTTTTCCGTTGGAGCAGGCAATATCAAAGAGAGTTTTTACTCAAATTTGGTTAAAAAAAAGTAATGTACCTTGGAGATGGCCTTAGGACAAAAAAATGCTAAAAAGGGTCATAATAATTGTTATTAGTGTTGAAAAAATGTATAAAAGGTGTATCAGAGTGTGAATGCCACTTTTCAAAAAAATGCAGAAGAAAAATTTTAAAATTCCTTCCTTTTAGCAAAAAAAATAAAATAAAATAAATAACTTACATAAAAAAATAATTGAGAATAAAATTTTAAATCATAAATTTGAAAGTATAATATATATATATATATATATGTATGATAATATAATGGGTCTCAATCCATAAATCCATTTATGGACTTTTTTGTTTGGGTCCGTAAGGGCAATTGCATAATTTGTTTGGGTCCATAAGGACAGACATATAGCATTGTTTATTTGTCCAACTTGTGGCTTGTTTATCTGTCCAAATTATGTGACAAATAAATTAAAATAATTGGAACAAATAAGTTAAAATAATTTGAACACATAAATTATGACGTGTATATCTGTACAAATTATGAGACAAATGAGTTAAAATTATTTGGTCAGATAGAAATTGACATCTTTATCTGTCCAAATTATTGAACAAATAAGTTAAAATAATTTGGACAAATAAGTAAAAAAATACTAAGACACATAGTCAAAAATACTAGGGCAAATAAGACAAAATTAGAACATATATATTAATTAATTTAAACAGATTGATTAAAAACATTATTAGAAGAGTGAGCCTGGCTTAGTGTTAAAGCTACGCTTTGGTGACCTGTGGTCACAGGTTCAAGTTAAGGAAACAGCCTCTCTATTTGCGAGGATAAGACTGCGTACATCAACTCTTCCTCAAATCCCGCTTAAGCGGTAGTTTCGTACACTAGATATGCCCTTTAGATTAAAAATATTAAAATAATTTTGACAAATAGATTAAAAGTATAAAAATATTAGCATACTTATGTTAAAATAATTTGGACAAATTGGTTAAAAATATATTCAAACACATATATTAAAATAATTTAGACAGATAAGTTTAAAATATTGAGAAAAATAGCTTAAAATAATTTGGATGGATGGGTTAAAAAATGAACAAATATGTTTAATAATTTGGATAGATAGGTGTAAAAATAATATGAATAAATAGGCTAAAAAAATTAAATAAATATATTAAAAAATTGTGAAACATAAGTTAAAATAATTTAGATTGATGGGTTCAAAGAATTGAAAAGAGAGATAAAATTTATTGGTAATGTTACATGTATCTATTATTATATTAACTAGTGTACCAACACCAGTTATGATATTATTATTAATTCTACTCATTATACAAATTACAAATACCAAAAATCTCTTAATTATGTCACATCATCAATTAGTACACTAGTTAGTACACTAATTGATGTATATAATATTATTCTTTATCGATAGATAGTATTTATGAAACTAAATTTATTGAACCCTTAGAGCATCTGTATCAACCAATTAAACTCATTTTTTGGCTAAATTAATGATACCATTCATAAAAAATGGACTACATCAGTCTCGCTACTGTTCATTGCTAATATACAAGTGTTACAGTACATCGCTACAACAAGCGAGGTATTGTTCATCGCTAGTTGTGTGTTACCGAACGTTCACTCGGAAGTCTAACCAGACAGCGGTCAACGACAAATTTATTTTTTTTATTTTTTATTTTTTACATTCCCTCCAGTTTTACCTTTTGTAAAACCTAAGAATTGTCTGGTTCATAACTCATCAATTTAATTATAAAAAACACATAAATAAATAACAAATATTTTAATAGGATTAAGTTAAGATAGAGAATTTGATGCAATAGAATGACTAACTAAAATAGAAAATTAGCTTTTTAAGTTATAATTTAATTAAAATTTTGAAGACCTTATACTACTTGTGCGTACCGGATTCCGCACTAGATGAAAGTGGATCAGGGCTCTGCGCACAGTTGGACCATCCAGGGACTGGGGCTCCTGCAACAAGAAGCACCGTTAGAGCTGCCCGGCCGGGATTGGCCGGATAACCCCTCCGGCGTGGTAATCAGTGATCGGTGCAGGAGTATAGAGTCGAATGGGTATGTATGTGTGGTGTAGATTGGGGTTGTTCAGTTACTTTCAATGTGAAGTTCCTGTTATACATATAGTGTTTCTTACTTGCTTCTCAAGGTGAGTTCATGGAGTATAGGTGCTGCCAGGTGTCCTCTCAACAACGCTCCACGTGGTGGACCACTTGATAGTTGCCATTCATTGTATATTCTCATTGTAAGCATGCTTATAACAAACCACATTCCCTTGGCTTAACAACTTCCGTGATTTTAGGCGTGGGGGACCAGCTGAGGTGGTATCCTGCACATGCTTGCATTCACAGATCCCACGTTTCTTTGCGAGGCTTCTCCAGTTCGGTACTTACGTTCTTCAATTCGGTACTGGTGTACATTGGCTCGGCCTTTTCCAGGCTCATTTACAGAGATGGGCTGGGTACTTATCTGTTCGGCCCACACTCGTCTGCATCGGCCCAGACCGGCCTTCTGGTGGTGACCTTTCCATCATGAAGTTAGGCCCAAGTGCTAGAGGACTTGGGCGTACTATTGATCACGAAGCTGGGCTCAATTGATCAGTCCATATACTCATCTGACCCACTTGGATTTGGGCTTTGTCAAATTGGGCCGTCCCAAGGCTTGGACCTGACCCATTTTACATTCGGCCCCTTCACTACTCTTAGCACATGAACTTTTTACCAATAAATATCCTTATGTTCCCAATAAAACTACCCCGTCTTCAACGACAATATGAATTTATTAAAGAATTTTCCTATATAATGTCTGAAGTGTAATAAATTAAAAATCAAATCTCCTCCAACAACTTTCGTTTTACTTTCTTCACAATCAAAAACGGTTTTTTTTTTTTTTTTAATCTTTTTGTCTTTGCAATGTTTTAAATAAGTATATTTTTTGATTTTTTATAAAAAAAAATATATATATATGAAAAAATAGGTAGGAGATGTTGATTGATCTAATCTAAATAAAAAAAAAATGCTAGAGATACCAACAATCTTATTAACACACTCACAAGATGATGTTGGTCCTATATTAAGTGATGATTAATCTTATTAAAATTTGTGAGTGCTATTAAGATTGTTAAGTGCCGTTTGGTAACATTTACGTTTTGAGTTTTCTGTTTATATTTATAAAAATTTTAAAAAACTCAAATAAAAACTTGTTTGGTAAATTTTTAATTTATAAATCAGTGGTCTTAGTTTATAAATTTGGCCAAAAAATGTAAACTCAAAAAATGTGTTTCTATTTTGAGTTTTGAGTTTTTTTTTTTTTTTTACCACCCAACACTAGCCACCACCAGCCACCATTTTCCACCACTGTCTTCTGCCACCACCACCCACCACCACTACCTACCACCGCCACCCACCACCCACCTGTCACCCACTCGCCACCACCACCAATCCCTCGCTGCCACCACCACCACCACCCTTCACTTGCCATCCACCCGCCACTACTACCACCCCACCGCCATCCACCCGCCACCACCCACCATCCGCCACTACCATCCACCGCCTCCACCACTACTCACCACCCACTTGCCACCACCATCCACCACCACCACCCACCCACCACCACCACCACCATCACCCACCACACCCACTCACCACCACCACCATCCACCACCCACCACCACCACCACCTACTCCCCACCCACCACCCACCACCACCACCCGCCACCTACCCACCACCACCACCCGCCACCTACCCACCACCACCCACCATCACCCGCCATCCGCCACCCACCTGCTACCACCACCCACCACCCGGCACCACCACCCATCACCACCACCACTACCACCCATTCACATTACCCACCACCCGCCACCATCACCCACCCACCCACCACCACCACCACCTACCATCACCACCCACCCGCTACCACCACCTACCATCACCCGCCATCCGCCACCCACCGCCACCACCACCCACCATCCACCACCTACCTACCACCACCACCCACCACCCGCCACCATTTCCCATCCACCAACCACCACCAACCGCCACCACCACCCACCCGCTACCGCCCACCATCACCCGCCATCCCCTACCTACCTGCCACGACCACCCACCACCCGCACCACCACCACCACCCATTCATTACCACCCACCACCACATCACATCCACCCGCCATCTACTCACTACCACCACCCGCCACCACCCATCACCACTGCCATCCGCCACCCACCGCCACCACCACCCGCCACCACCATCACCGCCCACTGCTACCACCCACCACCCGCCACTGCTACTCCACCTACCCACCCGCCACTACCACCCACCCATCTGCCACCACCCACCACCACAAGTCATCCGCCACCCACTTGCCACCACCCACCACCTGCCACCACCACCACCACAACCACTCACTTGCTACCACTCATCACCCGCCACCGTCACCCACCCACCCACCACCACCCGCTGCCCATCACTCACCGTTACCACTTTCTACCACCGTCTTCCGCCGCCACTTACCACAACTTGCCATTTCTCACTCTTTTTTATATTTTTAAAATTTTTTAAACATTTTGTCAATTACCAAACGCGTTTGTAGTTTATGTTTTTTTAAAAATAAACAAAAAATAAACAAAAATTAGTTTATAAAATTTTTATAAATATAAACGGAAAACGTAAACGTTACCAAACAGACCCTTAGTAAATGTGTAACTATCCCTAACATTATTGCCCAAATAAGTGCACTTATGCACAAAAAAAATATATATATACAATCTCTCTCTATTTTCTAATTGGAAAAAAAATATTAAGTGATAAAAATACAAAATTTATTTTGATAATCTAATATATATTATTTATACCTTCATCATCTTAAAATTATTTTTGTACTTTTTTATCTTTATATCATCCTTTTTTTTCCGCCTCCGTCGTACCAAACATGCAGTGCGTACTATTCTCGTGAAGCCGAGCGCATTGGATTAGATGTCCGCATGAACAGACCCGTATGAGCACAAATTAACGCAGTGTGTGTTGGGGAACAAATAAAAACAACCATGTTTGTAATTTGAATTTTTATGATCTGAGTCGTTGGGATGACTCAAAATAATTCGTGTGTTTAGTTTGAATTTTTTGGATTAAATTTTTTAAAAATTGAATTTTTTGGTTTTTGTGTTTTTTTTAATCAATATTTTTTAAATTTTAAGTTTTTTTTTTTTTTTTTTTTTTAGATGTACCTCATTTAAAAATATCTAAAAAGTAAACAATTCGTAAAAAAATATTTTAAAAAATTAACAAATACCAAAAAATATGAAAAACATACTAAATTTTCGTTTTTTTTTTTTTTTTTGTATTTTTGGTATTTATTGAATTTTTAAAAGATTTTTTCACAAAAATTATACTTTTTATGTGTATTTATGTTAAGTGTGTCTAAAAATTTTAAAAATTTGCTTAAAATATTTTTTTAAAAATTAGTAAAAACAAAAAAAATGGAAAACAAGTATGTAAAAAATTCTGAAAACTGTTTTCAGAAAAATGAAACCAAACCAGCTGAGTATTTTTTTGAGTATAAAATAACGTTATTTTGATATATTTAAACTATTTAAATTATAAAAATTCTAACCACTAAACCTTTTTGAGATATTTACCGATAAATCTCATCCCACAAACAATTGCACCAATTAGTCCCAATGTTGTTTCTATTATTCTTAGGACTTTTCTTAAGTGTGCAACTTACACCTTACACTTACGCCTTTTGTGTTTGCTGTCCTGTTTCATGTTTACGCCATAACAGGACCCTTGTTCTTAATAGTCATATTAGTTGGGAAATATATCTCATTTGATCATGTTTCCTTTGTTTGCTAGTATTTAGTGGTTAATTATACCCTTTCATTTGTTGGTGGACGATTTTTGTGGGATTACGTGTGCACTTTTTGATATTCAAATATTTCAGTATAGACGTTATCATTGTGACGTTGCTCCAATTAGTTCCAATTTTTTTTTTTTATTAATTTGTTAAGTCCTATTAATGGAGAATTTCTTTTCGTATGGTCCTATTTTTAATTTTGGTAATATTTTAGTAGATAGTTATACCATTTTATTAATGTGATAGGTATGATGTAATACTCTAATGTAACATGTATAAATGTGACACTCCAAAAAATTAAAAACTCCTTAATGTACTTGTTGGCTTTTTGGCTTTTCGAAGGGTATATTTGTAAATGCGAGCGTGCCAGCAAGGATCAATCAGTCCTTACAGAAATTATAATTGCCAATCAATTATCAGGCGACTATGTTTTAGTTCTTTCAGCCTCAATGAAGAGGACTTTTACTAGTGGCTTGACTTTAGGAGAAATTAAGAGAAATAACAATTAATATGAAGAACAATTGAAGTATTTCATTAACATAAATACTTACAATAGTCCAAATTCAGCCTCGAGGAGGTTTACAGCAACAGTCTACTTGAATCTACTTGAAAACTACTCCTATGAATTGAAGTACAATGCAGGTATTTAAAGAACAAGTATTTAAAGTACAGGAAAGGTAAAACTGGAAAGGAAAATATGAAGTTAAACTGGTTTATATGATCTGAGTCCGGGCCTGTTTTCTGTGGACTTCCTTGCTATTTTTACTTGTTAAAGATGACCTTCGAATCATTGAGAGCCGACCGCTTCCTCCATGATCGCTGATCATGTTGCCTTAGAAATAGTTCCACTATGCCATCACTTGCAGTTGAACTTCCCTCCTGTATTTGAATTTGAATATAGGTAACCGTTAAAGCCACGTTACCTTGTATCTCATTACTGATCTAGTACTACTCAGACTACTTGAAAACCAATATTTATTGCCACGTGTATGATTGGGATTGAAGATTAAAATCATCTTCCCATAATACCCTCATTCTGCCACGTGTCGAATTGTAATTGGCTTTTACAAAATATGTAGCCAACATTACCCCCCGCACTAATATACCCAATACTTGGAGATATTAGTGGATCAAAAGCTTTTCCCGCACTTTTTTGGAATGTGCATAGAATCTATCTTCAGGAAACACAACCGTCACCTATTTTGGTGATCATTTGCATTAACTCTTAACTTTGTTGAACGTTCCAATACCTTCAGCATTCGAACGGATTATGACTCAATCACCTTCTCACTCTATTGATCGAGCATACGAAGAGCCATTGAGTAATGTCGTTTCCCCTCGAAAGAATCTCCACGCATTTATTAGCTACCTTTACCCGCCTTTCTATATTCAGGTTATGGAGGCTTTCGCAGATTATCAACCTTTGGACTACGAACACATTGCCCTCAATCCTTTGGTTTACAATCTTGTTGATACAAGAAGTTCTTCCTCTAAACTCCCCTCGCACCTTGAACGAACTACTCTCAAGCCTTTGCTTCAACAAATTGCAAATATGGAATTGGGAAGTTCTTCTTCTCAAACTTCTGCTTGGGATGAAGCTACAACTTCTTCATCTTCTGGGGTTTCTGGATGGACGAACTGGTCAGCACCTGAGTCCTGGGATCTAAGGGAACGAATCAATCACCATTTTATTGAGTTCACTGACCCTTTAGACTTTCCTTCTTACGCTCGAAGCTCGGTGGTCTATCCTTATGTGCCCATTGACCTTCGACGCAGTTTAGAAGAGAATTTGCTTGTGGCCTGGTACACATCCTCTATGCCCACAAGGATCATGCACACTGCCCGGTATCTGGAAGAATCACAAGGATATACCCCTTCATTCTTAGCCAAGAAAGCGAAGATTTGCTCTTCTGACTGGCTTGGCTACATTAATGCCTTTGTTCCTTCCATTCCTGTGTCATCTCTCCTAACTGAAACATCCACTTCTTCTTCTCCATCTTCTGGAATAGAAGCATCCACACCTTCTTCATCCTCTGGAATAGAAGCATCCACACATTCTCTATCTTCTGAAGCAGAACCATCTACTCCTTCTCCTCCTCCCACTCTTCCCTGGACAGAGAAATTAAGGCTTGCCCTTCCTATGGACAAAATCTTTCCTCCTTACAAACCTCCATCATCCCCAACTCCATCTGAGCGGAAACAAGCCCAACTTCTGCTTGCAGCTTTTTCTCATTTGCCCTTCAATGTTCTTGAGGATGACATTCCTCTCAAGAACTTTCGATGGGCTTGTGATATTCTGACTAGGGGCCATATCCTTAATCCCATTGCCCAAGCAGAACTTCACATGTTCCTGGATCAACTTCCAGTACTCCTCCATTGGCATCGAAATTCCAAAGTCACCATTCAATCTTTGGATCAACTTTCATCTCTTCGAATTCATGCCCAGTACGAAGCAGAAAACTTCATCGAAGACTTTGATGACTTCACAAATAAAAATTCTGCGTATTGGGATGATTTAGTTATAGATGAGTCGGAACAAAAATTGAGGGAAGAGGCTTTCGAAACAAAGGCTGAAGAGCTCTACTATGAAGTAAGAGCACATCAACTTATGCAGCCAGCATTAGAGGAGATAGAAGATATAATAAAGAAAGAACAAATATTCATTGATCATTGTTGGACAAAATTCCATGATCTTGTAATTTATTCTATTCCTTATTTTTATGAGCTTGAATTTGTACCCAAATAGAATTACTTAATGTAATTGTCTTGGCTTCAATACAAGCAAAGTCTTTTTGTATTTGACATTGTTTGACTCTGTCTCCTTTTGTCTTCAAAAGCTAATTCAAAGCCTTGAATTAAATAATCTCATCCTTTGAATCTGGACTCACTTATCTTCAATGAAACACTAAAAGGAACCAATATGTCTTTTTCCAATTTATGGAGCAAAAATTGACAATTTTGGTTAATATTATCTTAAATTAATGCTTCGAAGTTAACAACCTTACTTTTCAAAGCTAATTATAACCAACATATGGTTATAGTTAATATAGTCAGTCATTTTTAAATTGACCATTCTTACTTCGAAAAGCATCTTATGCTGTCTTAATTCAATGGACAATCTTCTCTTGCAAAAACCAATGATTGGTTTTGATGTTCTTTAGAGAATCCTAAGTACCAATACTCCAGCATCTTAGCGTCTTCAAACATGAAGTATACTTGATCGGATTAGATTTCGCCGTTTTATTTGATTTCTTGAGCCAAAATTGGCTTTCGGCCAAATATCTTTCTTCGTCGACGCCAACATTCAGAATGTGTTCTTCCCTCCAAAACTATCAATATTGGAAGAGTCTCCTCATATTCGTACTTTTAGTACATAACGATTTACGCAATATATTTTTCAGACACAAAACCTTTTAAAAGCCCTTTGCTTTGTACTCAAATCACTTGCTCTTTTGACACACAAACCCTACCGATCTCCGTTAAACCCTCTTCCTTATTACTCGCTATCAATGGATCCTTCCTCACTAAAAGTGTTTATGGCGATCGATCGATCCTACCATGGCTTTGAAGCGATGTATCGATGAAGAAATCACCAAACTATCATCCGTGAGTCAAGCCACATAGATGGACGCCTTTTCGTGCCTCGTCATAGCAACAAACAGAATACGCCCTGGCCCTATTTTTCGAAGCTCTGCTCAACTCGCAGCCTATATCCTCGCTGAGGACCATTTTCTTTACGAAGAAGGGCTTGATTGGGGAAACGGAGGTGAATCGTCCTCACCGCTGTTGGTCGACAATGAGGATCGAATGGAAAGAATGGTATGACAGAGTTGTACCATGCGAGAAGATGACCTGAAGAGCTCAGATCCTCGATGCCCTTCGTCTTTCCAGTTCATCATTCCCGAGGACCCTTTCTTGATACTGCCGCCTTATGTTTCGAATATGGCTTTTAATTTCTTCCAATTTCGTGCGGCATGATGGCCCCACCGTTCTTGATATTTGCCATCTCTTAGGGCTTTCCCCATGGTTCTCCATTTACTCCCAACTACCTGCACCTTCCTATTAAGTTTTCTTCCATCCTTAAGCTCCTCTTATAGTGACTTCAGAAGTCCTAAAATAAAATGGAAGGTCCTGTGAGGGACAGAGAGCTATTTTCCTTCATTTTATATTGGTTATGCAAATTCCTCTTTTGCACCTCATCTCAGAGGATTATGCCTGAGTTTGCTCTTCTCGCGAAGACACTTGTCTTGAAAAAACATATAGCTCTTGCTCCTTATCTTTTAGGTCATGTCTACAGAGTCTGCTCCCAATTTTGTGAAAAACCTCTTGATGCTAACCAAGGAGGTCCCCTCTGGGTGCTTCAACTTTGGCTCTTCGCCTATTTCACTGACCTACACCCCAAATGTCTAAAATTCCTTGTTCAGGATCCTAGTACTTATGGGGAAAAGTATGCTAGGATTGCCCTTTACCTCTTCGCTTACTACTTTACCTTCTTTTATCAACTCCCCATTTCTTCATCCGCCTCTTTCTTCTCATTCTTTGAAGCCAATAAAGGACCAACCCGGTCCGTAAGCTTTCTGGCCGATAAAGAATGCTCCACTTCTCCTCACAAAGACATGTGGGCCTCTATACTACTACCAAGGAATTGTTTATTGGTAGTTTAAACCCTCGAGCCTACAAATGCATATCCGAGGTGTACGCCTTCTCAATTTGCGCACAATTTGGACTCACTCAAGGGATACCAGCCTCTTTGCGCCTCGAATGTCCATCTTATCGCGAGATTTGAGAATATCCAAATCTAGACTAGAGACGCAATTCTCAAACCATCAAAGAGTTGAATGAGTTCCAATTTGTCCCCTTTCTTCCGTATGGCTCAGTCTTGAAAAGATTCCAGAACTGGTGGACAGTCAATATGGAAGTGCGCCTATCTGAACATCCCCATGACTTGCTGGTAGGATTGGGAGTGCCTTCAAAGGCTAAGTCAGCGACATCTAGGGACATTCCCCCTCTTCATGAGGCTGCCACAACTAATCCTAGAACTTCATCCCCTCCGGCTAGAGTTACTAGAGCTGCTTCGAAGAAGGGTAAATATTTTCAGACTTCTCCTTTTCCTTTCTTTTGAATCTTTTGTTCATTCCCTTTACACTTTTGTTCTTTGGTGCAGGGCCCCCACACGAAGAATCTCCCAAGAGAGCTAAAACTTTAGCTGTTCTCAAAAAGAGACAACAACAACAAAAACAAAAAAGGAAGCTAGTCCTCCCTCCTGAGGAATCCGAATCCTTGGGAGAAGAAGAGGTTGAGCAAGAGCCAGAAGTGTCCTTGCAGAGAACAAAGAGACAAAAGGTAGTTGCCTCCCTTCCTGATACAATTAAGCATCCTTCTTTCGAAGCACCCACTATAGTAATGGAGAAAGCACTTACCTCTGAAAAATCTGAAACCCAAATTGAAGAGAGGGAGATTGAAAAAGAACCAGTAGTATCACTGCCAAGGAGGAAGAGAAAGAAGATGACTGTTTCTGCTGCTGACTTGGTGGAAGATCCGATTCATGAAGCCGCCTAAGCAAAGAGAACAGAACATACCAAAGCAATAATCTATTTTGAGAGGGCTGAGAAGAAACGGCAAAGAATAGCCGAGAGATGAAGTCTGCTGCAGATGTGTTACAAAGAGAACCTGCTCGAAGACAACAAATTGTCGAACATTATTCTCTTCGTAGCTCTCCCATCAGTATCAACATTTCTGAAACAAGTAATTTCTTTCATACTGATGTTTTTCCTTCGCCGCCTTTTAAATATTTGAAGTTTGACATTGCTTTACATTTCTTCCTTCGCAAGAATAACCAACCGCGCTTATCTTTCCCATGGGGCCTCTTCCAGTTTCAGTTGAAGTTGACCAGATGCAAAACGTGAAGACTATTCAAATACAACTTCCACTTCCTAAGCCTACGCTTCCTGTACCTTCTTTGGGTCCCAACATTCCTGCATCTCTCCTTCTTGGCCTAGAACCATACCTTCCTTTCCTGACTTTCAATCTACCTCAGTCCATTCCTTCTTCGAGCCTTGCTCTTCCTTCTTCCAAGAATATTCCAGCTGTTACTCCAATCCCAGTGGCAGTTGATTCTTCCACAGAGGGTGCTAGTAGTTCTCCAATTCATGGTTCATCACCTATGCCTATTTCCAGCCCCTCTTCACTTGATTCATTAGTGGCTAAGACCATAGAGGCTGCCAAAGATGCTCCATCCATTTCTCCCATCCCCATGCAATCCTTTGGGCCTTTCACCACCACACTCTCTGGACCCTTCATGTCTATGGATGAGGTAGACATCTTTGAAGGAAGACTTGCTAGTCTTTTCGACGTACCTTCTACCACCCCAACATTTAGTCTTGGTCGTTCTAACCATTAGTCTTGGCCGACTCCTTGCTAGAGATTTTTGAGAATTCTTCCTTCAAAGAAGAAACCTTCGTGCCTTCAATAGACATAGACACATGTCTAGAATCGCTAATTTCCTTTTCAAGGATTCCTTTGAGGCTCTACAAAGGCCTACTATCGTAAATGGGTTCCTTCATGTTGTAACATTGCCGAAAGCAGCGGCATGAATGTTTCAAGTCATCTATCTCAGCAGCAGCCCACCGCCGATTTTTATCTCAATATTTGTCATCGCTAAGGTCATGGATGAGAAACTAACTAGGGACCGTAGTTTTGTTTCTCAAGTGCATACCAAGTATCGTAACTCAAGGAACAACATTCCTCTGCTTCCAAGTTTCAATCCAACTGCTAGAGAAGAAGGCCCAATCGAGGAGGAATTAGTCGAAGAACCCGCCTTGGTTCGAATCGACACCAAATTGCGATCACTAACCAAGAACTGGCCGATCGGAAAAGGACATGGTCAGCAGTTTATCAAACTGCTCCCATCACTTAGTAATAGGAAATCATTGTACAAAAACAATTAAGACATTGTAATGATTTCGGCCAATGTGGCATAATGTATTTAATTCTTTATAAAAGAACAAATTTTGTCCATCCTTTGAGTAGTCTCATGTTTTTGTATTCAATGTTTATTCTATTCCTTGTGTTTCCCAAATGGTTGGAAAATAAGGCTTCAAATATCTACCATTAATCTTTTGGGATGTACATAACCATTCAAATTTCTTAAATGGTATGCCTCAAAAGGCAAAACTCTATGAACTTGATATGGTCCTTCCCAGCTTAGGTGACCATTTGCCAAACTTATGGCTTTTAATCCCTATTGGGAGTATTGTTTTCCATACCAAATCACCTTCATCAAAGCCAATATGCTTGACTTTCTTGTTATAATTCTTGGCTGCTTTCTTCTTTTGAAAAAGAATGCTATTTAACGCCAAAATCCTCGCTTCATCTATGTCTTCTAATTCCAAGCATATGCTTTGATGATATTGCTCGATTCTAATTGATCTTGACATCTTACCTCGAGATTTAACATTAATTTCCACAGGTAACACTGCATCATGCCCGTATACTAAGGCATAAGGGGTGACTCCTGTGCTCGACCTTGGGGAAGTTCTGTAAGCCCATAAAACATCCAGCAATAGGGTATGCCAATCCCTAGGATTATCTTCCACCACCTTTTGTATTCCTTTTTTCAAGGATTTATTGGATGATTCAGCTTGACCATTGGCTTGTGCATAATAGGGAGTGGAATTAATAAGGCTAATCCCAAATTTTGCCACAAAGGACTTTACCATTTTCCCATCAAACACAGCCCATTATCAACTTATGGTTTGTGGAATGCCAAACCTATGGATCGATCTTTAATGAACCCAATGACCTCTGTCGGTCTCTGACCTTTATATGGTTTGGCTTCGACCCATTTAGTGACGTGAGTCGAGTCACTAGAATGAAACAATGATGTTTCAAGAAGGTGGGTGAATTTTACCCATCATGTCCATGGCCCATCCTCCGAATGGCCAAGGCTTCACCATCGCATGTAGGTCGTTATGGGCACATGTCTTATTGTGCCATGTTTTTGGCATGCTGCAACCCTTGCATATTCTATGCAATCTTTAAGAATAGTTGGCCAATAATAGGAATGCCTTCAAGCAACCATCTCATCTTTACACCAGTCGATGAGCACCACAAATGCCTTCATGAACCTCACCATAGTCATAATGCTTCTTTTGGGCCTCAACATTCCAATAATAAGACATCTCCTCCCCTTTTGTATAGAGCATTACCATATATCATGTATTGCATAGATCGCAATTTGATTTTTCTCAGCCTTCAAGATGGACCACCAAGCATCGCATTATTGATGCCTCAATCCTCGCTCTTGTAAGTCATTATAATTGACTTCCAAGATCACATTCCTTTATTCAAAGGTTGTATTAATCTCGATATGTTGTTTGGCTTATATCCCTTTGGGTATTATCCTTCTCTTGAAGTTCAAACTTTTGAGCCACATCATTAGCTCTAATGTTCAAGAATCTTGGAACATAGGTTACATTTGCTATTTGAAACTGAGAAAGCAGATGTAATGCAACAACATAATATGGTAGGATGCTTATGCTTTGACACTTGAAAATCCCTTTTACTTGGTTAACCACCAATTGAGAGTCCCCAAATATGTCAACTGCATGTACTTGTAATCCAATAAGGATTTCTAGTCCCACTATTAAGGCTTCATATTCAGCCTGGTTATTGGAACAACTAGCTTCATCCACTCAAACCATGCGTGGTTTCTAACCCTTGTGGAGACTTAATCACGATACCAATCCCAATTAATCCATTGGCCTTCGATCCATCGAACCACATTTGCCATGGTTCAACACTAGCCATACCAAGTTCCATTACCTCTTGGCTCTCGCTTGAGATGGATGATCCGCCAAAAATTGGCTAATACTTGCCCTTTTATCGCCTTTGAGGGACATATTCTAAATGAAATTCGATAAGGCTAATATCCACTTGCCAATTCTTCCCTCAACATAGGTCTAGATAACATGTATTTAACCAAATCAGAGTTGCAATTACCAAGACAACAGAGGTAAAAGATAATATCTTAATTTCATTGCAAAAAATACAAAGCAAGACACACTTTTCAACAAATTAATATTTACATTCACAAGAATTTAAAACCTACTAAGGTAATAAAATTTTGTTCCTTGCCTTCTTCATTGTCTTGGGCCAAGAAAGCTCCCTAATGAATCTTCGCCGCTTATGTATAACTTCAAGGGCTTATTTCCTTTTGGTGGCATCAAGATCGAGGGTTGGCCAAGTAGGCTTTGATACCTTCGAAGCAATTTGATGCTCACGTCCACACAAATTCCTCTTCATCTTTCAAATTTTAACAAGGAAGAGAATACTTTAGTTTTCCTCACAGTTGTTAGAAATAAACCTTCAAGAAAGTTAACCTGCCCAAGGAACCTTTGTAATTCTTTCTTACTTGATGGAGGCCTAGCTTCGATGATGGCTTTGGCTTTATTCTAATCAATCTGTATTCCTTTCTTGTGCACTACATAACCCAAGAAATTTTCAGATGACACACCAAAAGCACATTTAAGAGGGTTGAGTTTCAACTTGAACTTCCTCATTCTTTCGAAGTCGCTTCTAAATGAAGCAAATGCTTCTCCATGGACTGGGATTTCACCACGATGTCATCAATATAACATTCTAGATACCCTCCAATAAGGTCATGAAAGATAGTGTTCATAGCCCTCTGATACGTAGCCCCAAAGATTCTTCGCACTAAATGGCATCTTAACCCATTCGGTGCCAATATTCCTGTGACATCTCAATGTCGCCTTGTGGATGTCTTCCTCTCGCAATGCATATTTGATTATAACCAGAGTGGCCATCCATCATTGATAAAACTTGATGCCCTCACGAACCGCCCACCAACAGATCCACTATAGGCATAGGGTACTCATCTTTAGGAGTTGCTAGATTTAAATTTCAAATCGATGCATACCCTCATTTTGCCATTTTTCTTAACTACAGCACAATATTAGATAGCCATTCAACATACCGTCATTCTAATAAAGTCCGCTTTAAGTAGTCTAAGAATTTCTTCCTTGACCTTCAATTACGCCTGACTCATCCTTCTTGGTTTCGCCAGTATGGCTTGAAATTAGGCTTCAAAGGGAGCCTATGTTCCACCAATGATCTATCCAACTCGTAGTTCATTATAGGACCATGCAAAACAATCTTTGTATTTCTTTAAAACAACCAATAACCGGTCTCTGCCAGAGCATTCAAACAAGTACTTATATAAGTGGGTCAGCACGTAACCTTCCCTAAATTCACTTCTTCTAAGGGGTCCTGCCCGAGAATTCATTGAAGCTTTCTCTTTGGTTTCTTCGACCTTTGAAGCAACCTTTTCACCTTGTTCGCTTCCTAGGTTCTTTATCTCGACATCTCGCTTTCTTCCTCATAGACAAAATATGTCCATAAGGCGTCTTCTTCTTGTATCTCCTGGACTTTTGTTTCAATGTCCAATGCACAATATTTCCCAAAGGTCAAACTTCTGACCTGTTGTTGCTCTTGTTTACAGGCAATTATCATGGCTTCTCTTGTTTCGCATTTCTTCGACTATTGCTTTTACATCCAATGATGAGAATTTAATCAAAGCCAATGACTTGGCTTCTTGTTCTTCTCTTCTTTGCCTACAACCAGGCATCATTGTCATCTTTCACGATAACCTCTTCATCAGCACTTTGTTGGACTAAGTGCTTCAGATGTGTCACTTCCTCATCAGCCGCCACTTCGGCTGAGCCATCAGCTTTCCTCAATATAATCGAGTGGGGTTACTCCTCAATATGCACTTGGCCTCGCAAAGTCTCGCACAAAGCTATGAAGGGTTGAGGATCCGTGATCAATCTCCTCTCGCTCTCCATTGCCCAAGGTCATCATGATCTTCTGATGCAAAGAGGAAGGTACACATTTGTTGGTGTGAATCCAATCTCTTCCAAGTAAGGCATTATATTTAGCATTGCTGTCGATCACGAAGAATGTTGTCATACAATCCCTGGTTCCCACACTCAAATTAATATGCAGAATACCTTGGGCCATCGCTTATCTCCAAAGAAAGCCAAAGAATGGTTGTAATCGTTGGGATCAACTCGATTCTTCTTCCCTAATTTCTTCAAAGAAGATTTCAGAATAAATTAACCGCTGCCCCATTGTCTACTAGGACTCGTTTAATCAGATCCCATCAAAGAAAGCCTTAATGTACAAAGGCTTGACATGTTGGGTCATGGAATTCGAGGGTATTCAAAAGGATATGAGAGGTTGATGCTCACCTCCTCCTCGCTTTCACACTCGGCCCATTGAATAGCCATTTCAGGAGCATCATGTACCATACTCACTTGTGATTCCTCGCTAGAAACAGGAATTGGATCCATGTCTTGGTCCTCCTGATCCTCATTTTCAGCCTGAAATTCATGAGGTAGTATGTGTACCATGTTGACTGATTGTAACAACCCCATCACGATAAGGATTAGTACTTGATTAATTAAGAGGGTTTGAAATTTAATTGTCACAGATTATAATTTATTTGGGATTTATGAGAATTGTGAATCGACTCAGATATGATTTTAACGAAGGTATATTTTGGAATTAGTAATTAAGGGTCCAAATGGCTTAAGGAAGTGAAATTGAGAAGTTAATCAATTTAATCCTAATTACGGACCCATTTGGGAGTTTAATTAAATATTCGATTCAGTTTAGTGAAATTGAGATTCGATTAATTAGGTCCTAATTGAAGTTAATTAAATTATGAAAGATTGAGGATCGTGATTATTGCTAATTAAATTTAATTTTGGTGTGCCCAATTTGAATATATAATTTAATTGACGGAAACTTGGAGTCTTATCAGAAATTGAAGACCTATATGATTTAAGAAATCAAAATTGATGATGGCAATAAGTTCGATTTAATATTTGGAGCCTTTTGGGAGTCCGATTAAAAAAGAAAAAAAAAAAAAATCTGATTCGGATCGGTAAATTTAAATATATTTAATTAGGCTCTAATGGAAGTTAATTAAATTAATTAAATTATGAGAGATTTACGACTCGTTATAATTAATTTAATTATGTGTTAATCAATATTTATTAGATTAAGTGTTGCCTAATTAAGTTAATTTTAATCACAAGTTGAATGGTGTTAAATTTGAGGGTGTATGTGGGTGTGTGTGTGTAGAGAAATTTAGGTGGGTGTATTGAGGAATCTGATGGTGTGTGTGTGTGTGCATGTGAGGGTGATGTACTGGAATCAAACAAAAGAGTGCACGTGTGTTGTGACTCACCAAGAGGTGTAGGGTGTGTTTGTATATGTGTGTCAGTGAATCTTTGAAAGTTCATTGTGGTTCAAAAACATTCTGTAAAAGAGAGAGAGAGACAGAGAGAGAGAGAGAGAGAGAGAGAGAGAGATAGTGCCGAGAGAGAGAGAGAGAGTTCAATCCTCTGAACTTGTGGAAATGTTGAAGGAAATTTAAGAAAGGGGAATTGGAAGATTACAAAGAAATGATCAAATTAAAGATTGAAGGTAAGGATTTCAACTTTGATTTTGTAGGATCTTGGTATTACACTTGAATTAAAGAGGAGTTTGGGTTCAATTTCATATGATTTGGAAGAAATTAGAGAAACAAAGATGATGGAATTAAATTAGATTCATGGTTATGGAATAAATTAGAAACTAATTATTGTTAGGTGGATGTTGATTATCTTACATGAAGTTGGGCCTTAATTCCACATGCATGTAATTTGGAGGAATTAAAGAATAAATAGGGGTTTTGATTTTAATTATATTGACCCATGCATGTTGGAGTTTTAAGTTTTAGATTTAAATCATGTGTAAAAAGACTTATGAGATTAAATTTGGGTTTGCATGTGGATGATTAAGAAATTGATGTTGAAATTAAATATTTGAAGTTTAACATTACATGCATTGTAAATTTTCAAGATTTTATAATTTAATTCATATTTTAAAGTGAGATCAATTTGTGATATAAATTAAGAAGTCAAATTATAAATTGAGCTTGATAAAGAAAAATTAGTTGGATTTGCTAAGTGTTGTATACATGCATCATGGATTTTGAGAAATTAAGGTAAACAATCTCATGTTTTGAAGAGGAGAAGGAAGAAATTTTATAAGAAAAAATTAAGTTTATGGAAAATTGGGGGTTAATCCTAAAGTTAGACAAGTTCTTGATTTTACTATGAAAGATAGGAATTGGTTTAATTTCAACTTAAAAGTTTTATTCAAATTAAAGAGTATGAGTTTATAGAAAAATTAAGCATTGATTTAATTTCGAATACAGAAAATTAATTAGTTTTGATCTTAATGTCCTACATGCAAATGCTTTCTTAAGAATCATATAACTTCAATTTCATGTACATTAAAAGGAATTAGTAAAATGGTATAGAAATTAAATTAGATTCAAATCATAGAAGTTAATTTGAAAATAACCATTTTGGGTTTGAAATTATTGTCCTATATGAAATCGAAGTTTCAATCACACATGCATCATTAATTTTTTAAGAGTTTTGGGAGTCTAATCCATGTTCTAAAATTGTGGATTTAATGGGGAGAAAATGAATTAAAACTAAAATTGGCAATTGGGACATGATTTTGAATGAATGTTTTCTAACTGAAAGTGTTTACTAAATTATTCAATGGTTCTCCATTTTGTGTACTAAAAATACATGTTTTGAGACTTTAAATACCAAATTTGAACTCTAATTTCAATTTTAGAATTTCTGAAATTTCGTTGTTCGCTCGAGCGAGGGGAGTCTCGCTCGAGGGGGGAAATCAAGCTCCCAGTAGTTTTTCAATTTATTCGCTCGAGCGACCAAAGTGGCGCTCGAGCGAAGACCCCATTTTCAGCACATTTTGAAAAGTTGCATTTAGTTCATATTTTTATCCTCATCTCTTTCCAAAACATTCTGGACATGATTTATGACTCAATAAAGATTAATAAGCTACTAATCAACATAGATTAGTGAGTTAAGGAATGAATCATTGATCTTGTAGTAATTATTTAAGAAGCTAAGTAAATGATCAACCTATTTGGAAAGAGGGACTTAGTAACAAAAGAATATGTGAAATAAGAACCCAGTTTACTTAATTGAGAAAGAATAAATGTAGTAGAATCTCAGACTACTTGGGCAGAAAAGACAGGAAAGTCAAGTTTGATCAAGGAAATAACATTGTATTTCTATGTGTATATGTTATGTGATTGTGTAGGTCGCGCGCCATTGTCTGCCTGGTTTATCTGATATGTCCAGTCTGTCTGATTTGCTTCTGCAGCCATCTGTGAGTAATAACTTTGTAAAGTTATGTTCAATGTTATGTATTTTCAGTATACTATGATACGAAATGATTGATTCTTTGAAAAGCTATGATATGTTGGAAATGAATGAATGATTGTCCAAGATTCTGAAAGTTAATCGTGGCATCCTTAGCACTACATGATATGCGTCCCTTTATGGGTCATCAGGTCCCTTTATGGGTCATCAGGTCCCTATATGGGTCATCAGGTCCCTTTATGGGTCATCAGGTCCCTTTATGGGTCATCAGATTTGGTAACGCTATTGGATGTACCACGTATGATTATGTGAAAAACTGAATATGGAAATGATTATGAGCAAGTACATGAATCTATTCTCGATACTTAATATGAACATGACTATGTTGATGATTTGAAATCAATGAGCATAAGACTACATTTCGATAAGATCATGTTTCGATATAAACTCGATTTTCTAACTCGTGATGGACATCATTCATTAAAACCCTTTACTCATATTATTCACCGGGCTTTAGCTCATCAGATATTTATTTATGTAGGTGATCGTGCACGTGACTGTGCTTAGAGACTTCGCCTAGAATCTTTTTGTCACCAAATTTATGTGCCTCCCGTGGAGGTTCCGGATATGTCAAGTATCTATTGCTATGTGACTTAAAGTTTAAGTTTTATTTTAGTGTATTTTGTGAATAGGGTGCATAGATGTATATAAAAAGTTTAAAATTTTTCTGTCTCATATAAGTCTGCACAGCTCAATGGACGTTGTATATTCTTATTTGCTTCCGCAGCCCTTAATATTATGTTAATTTGTTCAGAGGCCGTAGGTAATTCTCAGATTACTGGCCGGTTACGGTGCCAAACCTATAGGGGCGGGTTTGGGTCGTGACATTGATACAGGGAGAAATGAGCCAAACTGGATGGCTGGTTGTACCTTCTTCCTCTCTTGGCTACCTTGCTCAGTGTCTTCAGCAGCGTCCTCCATGCTGCATTCTGGTATTTCATTGATGACTGATCCCTTCGAAGGATCCTTCTCAATTGATTCTTCAGTCAGAAATGTTTGTTCAGCCATGAAGGCTTCGAACATTTCTTCTTCTGCCATTTCCTTCTTTTGGCCCATGCCAATCTCTTCTTCCACTTCACTATCACTTTCCATTAGAGCCTTCTCCAAATTCCGCCAAACTAGACTTCTCCCTGGCCTTTAATTCAGAATGAACTTGAGCCAATTGTTCTCTGCTACAAACCACTTTACTTTGTAGCGTCGGTTTTGGAGCATGGTCTGACTTTGAAGCTTTCTTTTCTTCTGTCTTGACATGTGAAGAACTCTCTCCACTCTTTTTCAGATCTTGCTGGTACTGGGTGTACCTACGCTGAATTTTCCTTCTTTGTGATTCGAAATAACGGAACCATATTTGGTTCCTTCGCTTTTGGGTGCTTCAAGAATACCTGCTATTGGGAGCCACCAAAGGAGGCTTGACCATTCTCGCCTGGATTCCAACATCTCTCGGCAGTAATTCCCTAGGTTTGTTTTGCATTACAAACCAACTGAACCTGTACCCAAGAGCTTATCGATTCAGATGTTGAACCACCCTTTTTCCACCTTCGGCCATCTTCAAACCGGCCGTGAAGGCAAGTGCTTGGTTCTCGTCTCATGTTTCGAGCTTGATTCGCCTTTGTTGGAGATGGCCATTTTCTCGTGGTGAGGTTGATCTAGGGCCAATCTCGCTTTAGTCCCATAACTCAACTCCTCTCAAATCTTCTTTCGTATCGTTTGCTCTCCATTCTATAGTAGTTAAGGGCCTAGACTCATACAAGGGCCTTTTGCCTTTAACATTTATTCGTCAACCGCAGTTCAACCACCACCGTCGCCGCCATCACTAGCCGCACGACCTTTTGTTGTAAGCGGTTGATCTAGGACGCCTCAACATCCTTATAGTATTGCTTCCCATCAATTGGAAGCCCTTCAACCATTTGTAGCTTAGTCTACATCTAGGACACATCCTCTGACATACCGCTTCCAAGGAATCGCTATCCAAGATTTCTTCATCGTATGTTCCTTCCGATGCGAGAAACCTTGTCCAAGAATCGGCGGGCTTCGTCTCCTTCTTGGCAATGTTCGTTGGCAATATGCATTTGCACATTGACCTCTTCCAGCCTCAGAGAGACAGATTCAAAGTTTGGTACAACCACGTTAGCCGCGCTTCTCCAACTTCGAAACGGGTTATCACAATTCCTATGGCTTTCTATTTTGGTTGGGAACTTTATTTCTTTCCTGATTTGCTCTTGGATCCGCCTCAAAAACAATGCGCTTTTAGTTGAGTGAGACCAAGAATTATGCCATTTACAAGATACTTTTCCTTTAAGTTCATCAAGAGAAGGCGCTTTTACCCTTTTGGTAACTTAAGGAAATTGGCTGCAAGCAAATGATCAAAAATGTCATCTGCTTTTGTTAAATCGAAAGAATACTTTCTGTGAAAGTCTTTCTTTTTAAATTGTTGGTCGATAGTTGTATCCTTATGAATTAATGCTTCACAGACACGCGTTCTTTGCCTACAATCTCGCCGATCAATCTCACAATTGGGATCACTATAGTATGTCTTATATGAAGCATTATTTCGATCTTGTTCTTCTTCTAGTAATGTTTCATAGCGAGACACCTTATAGGTTAATTCGACCAAATCCCTGAATTCAGTTGAATCAAACTTCTTTCGAAGCCTGAACTCTAAACCGCTTTTGAGCCAATCGCATAAATTCTAGCTCGAAGGATGACTCTACATTTATTTCGAGCCCTTTTAACCGCAATGAATTGAGTAGCCTTTTCTTCGTGCCTTTGACTCAATCTTGCCAACCGCCATGGACACCTCTCGCCCGATTGAAAAATTGGGCATGAAATCCCTCTTCCATTTGTTGCCAAGTTTGAATGAAGCCAGGTGTAAGGTTGATATACCATACACACGCTCCCCCAGTTAGAGAGTTTGGAAATAATCTCAAATTTATGTAGTCATGATTAGTGAATTCACAACACCGAAAGCAAATAATCTAGCAATATGCTATACCGCTGATTGATTTCCGCCCATAGAATAGAGTGAAATCTATTCAACCCTCTTGGGTATTCATGTACTCTATCCACCCACTGGGTATGGTTTTCAGATACAGAGTCTCGACCCCCGAGCCATTGGTCCACACATCTCCCTAACAATATCAGCAATTTGGTCCCTAGGGACCATATTTTGGGCTTACTGAACCACTACTGGAGGAGCAAACACAGGGTTTGGTGGACAAACTTGTGCTTGTGGTCCTCTTGGTCTATACAGTGGTACATTTGGGACTGGTTGCCCTTGTTGTGCAAGTTGTCATTGGTATGGGTAACCCTTTGAGCCTGTCTCCGAAAGGACCTGGAAAGGTGTTGAATAGGCATTGTGTCCTTCCATTTGTAGGCAAACCTTCCAACCCCCTGTATAAATTCAATAAGGGATTATTATAACCCCGGTGCCTGTATGGCTTCAACATGGATTTGCCACCATTCTTATGCCGCTTGTACTTAACCGCATCTACCAACTTGTGTGGCTTCACTGTTGAGTACTGAGGCATTCTGGCCTATTACAGGCCTTGAAATGGGTTCATACCAAGACTGAGGCGATGATCTTTCATAGTTCTGAGTACTAGTCTGACCATTAATTTGTCCATTAACTTGCATAGGCTGTTTTTCTCTAGCCAATCTTTGCTGAGGGACATTTAAAATTTCCTCTGTATGTCTTGTATTTGTTGGTTGGTGGTTGTTCATTCGATCCAAAAAGGATGTTGCCCACCTTTCCATTGTATTCATTAGCTGTTGTCCCATAGCATCTACCAAGCCATCCCATGGATTTGTTGGCTGAAAAGATGGAATAGTGGATGGTCCAATTCCTTGGTTTCGTCCAATATTATGAACATAGGGTTCTTGTCCAAAAGTACTGGTCTGTTCGACCAAAGGTTCTGATAACATAGGAGTCTCCAGAGGGTGTGTTACCACATTCTCCTCTGGATTAGGTATTTCTACCTCTCCTTCTACGCCCTCTTCCAAGCGTTCATTTTCTCCTTGTCGTCTTCGCTCAGCCATTTTAATTAGTCCCACGGGCGCCAAAAATATATGTTGGCTTTTTGGCTTTTCAAGGGTATATTTGTAAATGCGAGCGCAAAGAAGGATCAATCACCTTACAGAAATTATAATTGCCAATCAATTATCAAAGCGACTATGTTTTAGTTCTTTCAAATTTCAATGAAGAGGACTTTTACTAGTGACATGACTTTAGGAGAAATTAAGAGAAATAACAATTAATATGAAGAACAATTGAAGTATTTCATTAACATAAATACTTACTATAATCCAAATTCAAATTTCGAGGAGGTTTACAAAGAATAGTCTACTTGAATCTACTTGAAAACTACTCCTATGAATTGAAGTACAATGCGTATTTAAAGAACAAGTATTTAAAGTACAGAAAGGTAAACCGAAAGGAAAATATGAAGTTAAACCGGTTTATATGATCCGAGTCCCGCCTCTTTCTCGAACTTCCTTGCTATTTATACTTGTTAGAGATGACCTTCGAATCAGATTTCGAGCCGCCGAATCGCTTCCTCCATGATCACGATCATGTTGTTTTAGAAATAGTTCCACTATGCCATCACTTGCAGTTGAACTTCCCTCCTGTATTAGAATTTGAATATAGGTAACCGTTGAAGCCACGCCACCTTGCATCTCATTACTGGTCTTGTACTACTCAGACTACTTGAAAACCAATATTTATTGCCACGTGTATGATTGGGATTGAAGATTAAAATCATCTTCCCATAATACCCTCATTCTGCCACGTGTCGAATTGTAATTGGCTTTTACAAAATATGTAGCCAACAGTACTTTTCCTAAATGTGACAATATGGCGCGTATGATATGACACTCCAAAACGTTTACTCCAAAAAAATAAATAAATAAACTATTTAGTATATTTTTTCCTAATGTGATAACGTGATGGGTATGATGTGATACCTCAAAAAAAATTTTAAAAAAAAATTAGTGTACTTTTCTCTAATATGACAACGTGACAGGTATGATGTGACACTTCAAAAAAATAAAAACTCTTTATTGTACTTTTTTCAAACGTGATAACATGACGAGTATGATATGTGTAACAACCCTCGTCACTGTTTACCGATTAACTACCGAATATTGCTAAACTGAGACTGATTATGATAAGTAATGGAACTGATTGAAATATTGAACTAACCGACTGAAATCTGAAACTGATTGATTGACTGTATCTGTTTAAATGCATTTCTATCTGTTTGACTGTTTGATTATCTGTTCATATTTTTATGTTAAACTGCAAATTGAAGGCCTTGTCGGCAGCCGAATCTGAAATTGATTGATGTTCTGTGTTAATTAGATTTTATGTGATTTTAATGGTATATTTATCTGAAAAGTGATTAGGGATGATTAAATTAGATTAAATATTGATAGATTGCAAGTATTGGGCTTATTTACCATTAGACCATTGAGTGGGCCATTATACCAAATGTTGAGGGACTTAGTCTTGCATTGCTCAAAACATTTTCTTCAACCATTTTCTTGTCATAGCTGACCAAGAGAGAGAGTGAGGGAGAGAATTGACTTGTTCTTGGGTAAATTGCTTGAAGACTTGGAGATTTTAGAAAATAATTGTAAATTGAGCTCCTACACCTTAATTGAAGACTTAGGTAAGAAATTCAACCTCTGATTGTTGTGTTTAAGCTTGTTCTTGCATGATTCATGAGCCTCTAGTGATCTAAGTCAAGATTGAGTCAAATAATGTTGAATTGGAGCTCATTCCATACATGCATGTCGGTATTGTTGAGTTTTAAGTTGATTTCATGGATAATCGTTGCATGCATATACAAGTTCTAGCTAAGGTTCATGATACCATCATGTTCTTGAATGATTTGGCTCATTAGAGCATGTATTGAAGCTTCGAATTGATTTAAAACTCATGCATGTCATGTTTGGATCATATTCATGAAATTGGGTTTGTAAATGGATTTAATTGAAACACCATTGGGCTTTGATTTATCAAATTGATCTTTAAAACATGTACTACTATGAGTTTTGAGGTGTTTTTTGGAAAATGGGCCCAAAGAAATCGATTTTGATGCATTTAAACTTGTTTTGAGCTTTGAAGTTCAAATCTGGAGATTTCAGATTTTGGACTCCGCCGAGGGAAAGTGGCGCCGAGCGAAATTGCAGACTCCCAAAGATTTTGCAATCGCTTTTGATGTTTGCTCGAGTGGATAATTGACGCCGAAGTGACTCGTGCCTTACGCCCGAGCGGCTATCGAGAGCCCAATCGAGCGTGATTTTTGAGCATCTAGTACTTTTGATCATAAAGACGCCGAAGCGGAAGTGACGCCGAGGGAACGTTGTCTCGAGAAGAGTAATACATGCTCGAAGCGACCTCGTTTCACCGAAAATTTCAAAAATGTTTTCTGAATACATCTTTGTATCCTCATCCCATCCTAGGCATCCTTAGGCCTAGTTTAAGACATCTTAATAAGGATATAGATATAGAACACACCGAGGCAATTAGGGATTAAACTATTTTTATGCTTCCCAACTGTGTAGCTTAGTGTGTGTTCATTCTGTATTGTTTAGGGTTGGCATTTCGAGGAGACGCTCTAGCCTCATCAGAGCCCGTAACTCGTGAGTAACAATTGTGTAAAGATATGTTCAAAATGATTATCTTCAATATCGAACTGCATCGCTTCAACTAATACTGTTAACTGAATGAGTGTATGTCCTATGTTCGAATCAGACAGCATCCTTAGCAACCATCATATCGTTATCAAGCATAGAGATCTCTGCCGGTTCCTCGCTGAAACCACTATCGCTTATCGATTTATGGCCATCATTGACTGCTCGGTCTTTTAAGACCTACACATCGTTATGCTAATGGATGTACCACATATGATCACATCGCATCAACAACCGAAATCGATCGAAATGAACTGCTTACCATCAGAAGGACATTCATTCTAAACCCCTTTACGCTTTTATGTTATTCATCGGGCTTTAGCTCATCGCTTCATATATATATATATATAGGTGAACAGCACTGCATCGAGCTAGAGCGCCGGGTAGACTCCCAGTTTTGTCCAGCCAACCACTGTGCCTCACTGCGAGGTTCCGAGCCTGTCTAGCTAAGGCTATGGGGTGTTTTAGTTTTTTCCCCCCTCCCCCTTCTGTTCTGTTTTGTAATGACTATATAAATTGACTGTTACTGCACTGTCTAATGGGGATTAGGTCCCTGTTTTGTATGATTGTAAATATTGTGCATACCGTTCTGTACTGTATATATGTATATGTATGAAAAATCTTTTTGCATACTGCATCACACTCATTGATATTGTTTATTTATCAGTATTTCCGCCATGCCCTCAGATCATATACTCGCCTTATCATAAGGTGTCTTCGTAATCTCGACATCGCCGACATTACGCTAAACCCATAGGGGCGGGTTTGGGTCGTGACAATATGATACTCTAAAAAAAAATTAAAAAAAATTTAGTGTATTTTTTTTAAACGTGACATATGACACTCCAACTTAATGAATATGATGTGACACTCAAAAAAAATTAAAAACAAACGTAACCTAGATTCAAATATTATATATCTTAGATACAGCAACTCAATCGTTGTGTGTGGTATGTGGAATCAACACACCAAACCCAAAACCCATAAAAAGCCTTAGCACACTTTTCTATTATGTGGCAGCCAACACACACGCCAAACAAGGCACTTTTGAAGCATTTGCCCATTCAACAAACTTCAACTGCGACACGTCACCCACACGTACACCAACCAGTCCTGCTACACAAAAAATAAAACGAACCTCACAAGATCCAATCACGGCCACGCAATTGGCACGCTGTTAAATAGTCCCACCAGTGGTATTTGTGTCTTTCCACAACGGAAAGAACCAACAGGCCAACAAAATTTTTAAGGGACCAAATGGGATACAGTTTCAACTTTTAGGATTTACAGGTAACTTTCCCAATATTTTTCAAATAAAAAAAGCATTTTGTCCATTAGATTACTTGCGTTGCTAGCAAAAATTCATCAAGCCAATCGAAATAATTGGGCTGTTTGATTGTTATGATAGAGTAGATCAACGGTAGACAAGAATCGAGGTAGTGAGATTCTTTTTGAATATTCCAAGTACCTATGTTAGTCAAACACGTCTTCAAATGCTTTTTCATATATATATATATATATAAATACTAGTGAAAGGGCCGCGTGCAAGGCACGCTAACTAATGTCTAGGTAGTGCCCATTATATTTGTGTATTTAAATGAGTTTTGAGCTATTGCATAAAACACACAAAATTAGCAACTCCATCATGAATACAACAAGACCGACTCAACAATACAAAATTTTTAACAAATACTATTACTTATACCAAAAAAAATAAAAAATAAAACCTATTACAAGATCTATTTTCCCAACAAAATTGTCATTCCTAAAAATATGATGTAATAAAAATAAAGCAATTGTTTTCTCTATTTGACAAATGAACAAGTACTCAATCATTCTTAATGGCAGGACTTGAAATCCCTCATCAATTGTGAATCCACTTTTACTTGGTATATTATGAGTAAGATGAGCCAAACCATGCTTGTATGTAATGCTGTGAGACCTACCACCACCATCTCCTCCATGAACTGAATTTTCTATTAAATCCTCAGCCAGAGTTGCTCTGCATTATATTTGTTAGAAAGAAATATCAAGTTTTCATAATTTAGCATTTCAAATCAAATACTACCTTTTAGCTCCCATCAACTCCTTCAATCTAAATGTATACCAAATAGATCAGGATCATGTGAATAATCCAACATGATTTGTTTGCAAAACTTTTATCCTACTCGCTTAAAGCATAAAAAAATAATTTAACAACAATAAATAGAAAGGTTATCAACCCTTCTTATTTAATAGTTTAATGGGGGGGAAAAAAAAAAAGCAATACAAAGGTAGATCATAATAATTATTATTATTAGACATCCTTATTTGCATGGATTGGAGATAAGATAAGTAGCTAATCATCTGCTTGAAAAGAAGGAAATAGAGAACATACCTACAAGCAAATTCTTATGAGGGTTAGACTCAAATCATTGTGTTTTATGCAGTTCAAACACAGAGCATGCATGCAAATTAACCCATTCAAAATTCAAAGAGAAAATTAATCAGCAAGATGGTGCAAATTGAATAGCGAGGGAATTTCACATCTAAAAGCTAGACCAAACCCACAAGCTTAGTTTTTTGAGCCTTTCATATTTGATAAATAGCTTTTGGTAATAAGGTCTAGTTTGCTATTAGATGTTTCTAGCAACTTGCATTCGCTAAATTGGATCACAGATGGATCACAGATGGTCATTCCACAACATCAGTTCTAGATTAACAAGAAGCAGAAACAAAATTGGATTCTATCTTTAAAAAAAAAAAAAATCATCATTGGAGCATAGTAGTGTTTTCTTTAATATTTGAAATAGATTTTGAGTGCATGAATGCAAGTGATGTTTTGGGTTAGGTTCATGATCACACTGGACTACAAAGTACTGGTACAATAATTCCAACGATCTAATTAATCAGTTGGAACCTTCGTCTGAAAATAGATCTTACAACGTGAGAAAGGAGTTTTTTTCTATCCAATGGAAATTTTTTGACAAGTTGCAACTCTTCAGGGAAAATTTGAGTCCAAAGTTGGAGGATGGCAAGAATATTAATTTCTGGCAGGACAAATGGCTTGATGAGAGTCTAGTTGCAGATTTTTCCAACTTTCAGATATTAAGGATGGAAATGTGGCTAATCTTCTCCTCATAGGTGATCATGATGGTTCTTTGCAACTTAATTTTAGAAGAGCTTTTTTTGTATAGGAAGAAGACGACTTTTCAAACCTGTTACCTTAAGGTGGTGTTTGGAGCATGGATTTGGGTAAGGATTTGAAAAAGGAAAAGGAAAGAGAAAAGGAAAAGGAAAAGGTGGGTGAAATGTAACTATATTTCATTCACATTTTACCTACATTTTTCGCTTTTCTTTTCCAAGTCTCTATCCAAATTCATGATCCAAACACAATCTAAGTGATAGGTGTTTGGTCTTGAAACAAGATTATGGGTGTGCTCAAGATCAGAAGAATCTTTCAAACATTGAGTTTTTTGGTCGAAAAGAAGGAGTTGGGAATTTTTCAAAGATCAATTGTCACCGGTGTTTTGTTTGCAACATTTGCTACTTGCTTTATTTGGCTTTGTTTTGGTTCTTGTTTGGTACTACTCCCAATTTTGATTGGAATTTGTTCCCCTTTTTTGTTGGTTTAGCCTTGGCCTTTTGTCTCTACTGATGTATTCATTTGTACACCTTGTACCTTTCTTCGACATCAATATATTTTATTTTTGCCGATCAAAAAAAAAAATCTAGAAACTGCATAAGCCTCTTTTGCACTTCTAGTATCAGGATGAAGGACAAGAAATAAATCTCACATTATTAATTTACTTTTATTAAAAACAAAGAAAAAGAAATATGAAATAAAAATGAAATGAAACAATAAAAGTGAAAATGCTTGTTAGCAAGAACAACACTCCCACTCAAACTGACAAAAGCAACAAAAGCCACCATGTAATGCAAAGAATGTACATTCCAATAAGAGGTCTCTCATTAAATAAACAACCATGCAAAGTATTCAATGTCAAATGAAGTGAGCATCAAATGTTGAATCATTTATCATAGAGAAGGTTCTGGCCCATTTTTTGCTCTTGTACTGATGTATTGTCCAATTGGGTGAGTTGGGCTTTTATAGAAAGATTGAAGTTTTAGAATTGTCTATCCTAATGTCTACTGTTTATTGGATTCCTGTTTATCATTTCTAAAAAAATATTATTTCTTCTTCAGTAATCAAAAAATAAAAAATAAAATAAAAAGAATGTAATGTCAAAAGGGTGTTGTAAGCTTTGCAACCAAAAAGCAATTGGCACTAATGATTTACACAGTTAATTTGATCATGTGTTAGATTGGTAAGCAACCTAAAGTATCTTGGGTGGACGATGCTACTTTAAATACATTTTTCGCTAATGTTGTTAATCAAAAGAAAAGGGAAGGAGAATGGAACATTATACTTTGACTAAGCATCAACCAACATACTGTAGTTTAGGTATAAATGAAACATTATAAAGTTTGATTTAGGAGGTAAGATTTAAAAAATAGAAAAGAAAGAAACACAAACACCCCTTGAAAAATTGATATTCATGAGTAACTAAAATCAATAAAATAAGTTCTTAACTAATACTACATGACACCTAATCTTCCAGATTACAAACACCCATAAGTCATGATTAAACAAGGAAATAAAAAGCTAAGCCAGAGATAAGCAAAATTAAATTTTGATAAAATAAAAAATCCAACCAAAATGCTTTTAAGTAATTAGGCCAATTCACAAATTTTCCAAAATAATTGCATCAAATCAAATCAAAATGCAAAAGGAAGAAAGAAATTAGCTCACAAAATATTGATGCAAGCAGCTTCCTCTGAGGTGATTTTGATGGTGCATCTTCTAGATATAGAAATTTTTTTCCTGCAATATATGCAAGTGAATTTCAAAATGAATATATATATATATATATATATTCTCATAATTTATTACAATGATTACAAGTGAATTTCAAAATGAATATATATATATATATATATTCTCATAATTTATTACAATGATTACATAATAACGCATTATCTACACTATATACATACATTTTTTCATTTTTTATTTGTAAATTCTTAAGTAATCCTCGTGTCTCTCTCTCTCTCTATAGACACAAACAGTCACTGATGGGTTGAAACACTACATAAATAGATAAAACACATATGTAGTGAAAAACATTAAGGTGTTAGAAAACAATTTGAGCTAAACGATGGCAATGGTGAGGAGTTTTCCCTCAGTGATGTAGTAAAAAAATGAGCGATGAAAGACTTGATAGAGGGAGAAGTGGAAGAGGTTATTGATGTGTTGGGATGTGAATCATTTGGGACCCTGATGGAAACATTATGCAAAATCAACAACAAAAATTGAGAAACTGAAATTTGAGTTCTAAATAGAAACCCATTAAGTCATCAAATCAAATAAATTGCTCAATTAACATAAGTGGATGAAAAGAAACAAAGCCAAAGACAAAGTGAACAACCACCGTTCGTTTACATGTCATATGATCTACCAATCAATAAAATCTAATTAGTTTTATACAAAATAACTTAAAATCAGCAACCAACGAAAGAAATATATCAAGCACGATAATAACACAAAAAATAAAATCATAGATACGTATGAAGATTTATACATATCAATATACAACTCTAAACATTACCTTCACATCATGAGTATTATAAATATCTACAAACTAATATGAATAAATTTAACAATATATAAAAAGGTCGAACTAGAGAAACAACAATTAACATAACAACATAACATGAATATAATTTTTGCTTACAACAACCTTACACTAAGAAAAACAACAAAGAGCATCTCCAAATTTTACCCTTTACCCATATAAGATTAAATTTCGAATAAATACAATATTAACCCTAAAGAAAGCCGAACACCAATGTCAAACCAAACTTGGACTTAACCTTTGTTAATTTATCGCTTGGGAGAAAAAATAAAATAAAAACTAAACTTAAAAAATAAAGAACAAAAAAAGGAAAAAATCAAAAAAAGAACAAGAAAAAAATCAAAACATACAAAATAAATGAAAAAAACCAACAAAAATGAAGAAAATCAAACACCATTTTCCCCTATAAACAAATAATAATCATAATAATAATAATAGAACAAAATGATATACTTTACCTAAAGATATAAAGATGAAGAAATCCTAATTTATTAGGTAGGATCCTAAAAAAACAGTACACGTATTTTTATTTATTTATTTATTTTTCTATTTCCCTTGCATCATATTTAGTCGATTTAGGTATAAAACATCATATTATTCAATTGGGATTATGATTTGAGGCCCAAAAAAAAGGGTAAAATTAGGGTTTGGTCCTTGCAATTTTTTTTGCAACTCTCAAAAACTATTCCGAAAAAACTATTTTCACAAGAAGAGAAAAACAATGAACAGGGAAGAAAAAAAAAATTATAAACAAAAATCAGATATTGTATGTATGAAAACCTAACTTCTGAAAAATGAACCTGAACTATGGGAGAGGGGAGTGTGAGAACACTGGCAAGAGGGAGAAGTGCAAGAGCTCGTTTGCTGCTTAGCTGCCGCGGGCGGATGTCGACGGTGGCGGTAGTCACCGGTGGTCTTCCTCCTGTCTCCTTCGATTTCTTCTCTCTCTCTCTTCTCTAGGCAACACCAGCATGATTTGTGTTTTGTTGGTTTTGTTTTTAGGCTTTATTATAAGTAAAGACCAAGGGGCAAAACAGACATTTCAACACATGAGAGGTTACTATCCATTCTAGGCAAAAACACTGTTCACTTTACATTGGTGCTTTATATATATTGTATAGATATATACTAACATATCACAAGTGTTATGCACGGAATTAGATTTAAAAATTTATTTATGATTATGTCAAATATATTTTTAAATTATTAGTATAAGATATACGTAATTTTGAAAAAAAAAAAAATATTGATGCTTTATAATTGAAGTAATAAAAATAAAAATTTATTACGTTTGTTCAAAATTTACTGAATAAATAAGATATATTATAACTGAAATCTAAAAGGTTGTAGGTCTTTTATCAACATTCTTGCATTATCAACATGATAGTTAATATTATAATTGATAAACAACACATATATTATGTATTTATAAAATATTATAAAGTAAAAATGTTATACTTACATATTATTATTATTTTTTTTTACCTTGTAAAAGATATATGCATTTTTCAGACCAATCTAAATTTAAAACAAAGTTCACGCACGGTGCACAATCTAATTGACATAGTATTATTGGTACAGGTATGATAAATGCATAGGCATAGTTTTGACATGACGCAATATAATATTTAATTATTCTAACGCCATTATTCTATAAAATTTTAGAATTATAACATTGTGTTTGAAAAGGTAAGAATAAGTTATTTATAATAAATTTTATAATTTCTTACCTTTGATATCATATTCTTCAAATATGATGATTGACATCGCAAGATAAACTCTGCCTGTTTATCTTGAACAGTGAGATTTATTGAACCAATACTGTCTTTGACCACAATGTTAACATTATATCTAATAAATAAATAAATAAATTTGTTGAAATAAAATATTGTACCTAATAAAAAATTAAAACACTTGTTAAGTTTGAATTATTATTTTACATAGCAAATATTTATCTAAAGAAAATTACCTCGTTATAATATCAGTATCATCATGTATGCAAAGGATTTACAAACAATGTGACCATAATGACATTTAACTTTTTGATAGCAATGTAATTTTTAATAAAATTACAGGAAAGGCTTGAAAATTGTGTGTAATTTCCTAATTACAGGTATTTTTTATCCTTTTTTTTTCCATGATTGTAACATGTTATTTTTAATAAAAATTATATGTGTTTTAGATATTTTTTAATATACAAATTATTTTTTACAGATAATTTTTTCTCTTTTTTTTCCCAATTGCAACCTCGTTATTTTTAATAAGAATTATATTTGTTTTAGATATTTTTTTAATATACAAATTATTTTTTTTAGATTTTTTATAAAAAATAATTTAACAATCCCATCATTCACTTTAGTATAGGGGAGAAAGTGAAAATGGTTTGGTAATAAGTATGAGAGAAGTTAAAGAAGCTTGTGAGTTTGAAGAAGTCAATAAATGCTAATGTTTTTTTTTTTAAATCAAAAAATTAAAAAAAAAATTTATGTGTTTCAGATATTTTTTTAATATACAAATTATTTTTTACAGTGTAATTTTTTTCTCTTTTTTTTTGCAATTGCAACCTGTTATTTTTTAATAAGAATTTATATTTATTTTAGATATTTTTTTAATATACAAATTATTTTTTTTAGATTTTTTATAAAAATAATTTAAAAATCCCATCATTAACTTTAGTGTATGGGAGAAGTCGAAAATGGTTTGGTAATAAGTATGACGGAAGTTAAAGAGGTATGTGAGTTTGAAGAAGTCAATAAATGGTAATGTTCTTTTTTTAAATTAAAAAATTAGAAAATTAGGATTGAGATATTGAAACTCATACAAAGCTTATGAGTTAGAAGAGTAATGTTAGATATCATGAAAAATATATCATGAAATACATCATGAAAATTTTTCATCCCTTGATTAGTCTTGATTAGTGTGTGGTGTTTTATTGTATGGATAATCCAAAGGTTGAGAATCTTTCATGATAATATTCATGATATATTTTTCATGATCCCTAGCATTACTGGAGTTAGAAATCTCCTTTTCCATATATAATATACTAGCCTATCATCCGTGCTATGCACGGGATAATTATAGATATTTATATTTATTTTCATTTTTTTTAATATATAAATTAAATACATGGGATTTGACCGAGGAGTTTGAAAGAATTTAATAAATGTTTATTTATTTATTTAAGAGGCATTTACACAATAATTACATGGGTCTCTTGAGGATGCAAAAAGTAAGAAAATTAGGATTTCATTTATTATGCTATTCATTTAATAAGTGTAATTATTATAAATTAAGTGTTTATTGTAATCAATAGTGTAATTATTACAATCTTTGAACCAATCACCAATCACCAAGTCAATTTTAAAAAAAAAACTATTAAAAAATTAGGAAATTAGGATTTTTAATATATAAATTAAATACATGGGGTTTGACAAGAGTTTGAAAGAATTTAATAAGTGTTTATTTATTTATTTAAGAGGCATTTACACAATAATTACATGGGTCTCTTGGGGATGCAAAAAGTCGAAATTAGGATTTCATTTATCGCGTTATTCATTTAATAAGTGTAATTATTATAAATTAAGTGTTTATTGTAATCAATAGTGTAATTATTACAATCTTTGAACCAATCACCAATCACTAAGTCAATTTTTTTTAAAAAATATTAAAAAATCGAGAAATTAAGATTGATATATTGAGCTTCCACAAGGCTTGGGTTTTAAAAGACCCTTTTCCTTAATATATAGATATTAAGATATCACCGCATATGCACGGGTTGTGTTTCATCACTTTGTCTTTTTTTTTTCTTTTTTATACTATATTAAAATTTAATATTTTGATATTAATCATATGTGTTGGACTTTTCAAGAAATTTATATGTGATGGGCTTTTCAAGGAATTTTTTTCATGCTTGTTCTTAATGTATTAAAATGTTATTAAGAGGAATAATAATCATATGTAGGATTTTTCAATGAATTCATATGTACTTCACAATAATTTCTATATATGTGAATTAGGATTTTTAAGTGTCTTGTCTTTTTAAATGTCATTTTTTTTTAATATTATATTAAAGTGTAATATTTTGATAATAATCATATGTGTTGGACTTTTGAAGGAATTTTTTTATGATTGTTCTTAATGTGTTAAAGTGTTATTATGAGGGATAATAATCGATGTGTTGGACTTTTCAAGGAATTCATATGTGTTGGACTTTTCAAAGAATTTTTTTTATACTTGAGGGTTTGGAGAAGTTAATAAATGCTAAGATTTTTTTTTAAAAATAAAAAATCAAGAAATTTAGATTGGGATATTGAAGCTCCCACATTACTTGGGGTGTTAGAAACCCCATTTTCTTAATATATATTAGCATATCACCCGTGCTATACACGGATTGTGTTTACAATTATCTATATATGTGAATTGTGATTTTTAAATTTTTTTTTAAATGTCTTCTTTTTTCCCTTTTTTTATATTATACTAAAGTTTAATATTTTGATAATAATCATATGTATTGGACTTTTCAAGGAATTAAATATCTTTTTTTTTATTATATTATATTAAAGTTTAATATTTTGATAATAATCATATGTGTTGGACTTTTCAATAAATTTTTTTTATACTTGTTCTTAATGTATTAAAGTATTATTATGAGAGATAATAATCATATGTATTGAGACTTTTTAAGGAATTTAAGTCTTTCAAAGGTAAGACCTGAGAGTTGGGTGAAGTTAATAAATGCTAAAAAAATTTTTAAATCAAAAATCAAGAAATTTAGATTGGGAGATTGGAGTTCCACAAGACTTGGGGTTAAAAATCCCATTTTACTTAATATATAGTATAGATATATAGTATAGATTTTGATAGATATACATAAAAAAAATACATAATTATATTATTAAATCATAATTCAAATTTAGATGTTATATCTTTTTTAGATCTATAGCTAAATTCTTATCTTTTTTTTTTTTTTTGTGTAACCATAGTGTATAAGAGAAATTGAAAAGAGTGTTGCAATAATTATGAGAGAAGTCAAAAGGGATTGTGAGTTTGGAGAAGTCAATAAATGCTGAGGTTGGGTTGGAAAAAGTCAATAAATGCTGAGATTTTTTTTTTTAAATCAAAAAATTAGAAAATTAGGATTAGGAGATTGGAGCTCCCACAGGCCTTGGGGTTAAAAACCTCATTTTACTTAATATATAGTATAGATTTTGATAGATATACATAAAAAAAAAATACATAACTATATTATTAAATCATAATTCAAATTTAGATGTTATATCTTTTTGAGATCTATAGCTAAATTCTTATCTTTTTATTTTTATTTTTGTGTGTAACCATAGTGTATGGGAGAAATTGAAAAGGGTGTTGCAATAATTATGAGAGAAGTCAAAAGGGATTGTGAGTTGGGAGAAGTCAATAAATGCTGAGGTTGGGTTGGGAGAAGTCAATAAATGTTAAGGTTTTTTTTTTTTTTAAAATCAAAAAATTAGAAAATTGGGATTAGGAGATTGGAGCTCCCACAGGTCTTGGGGTTAAAAACCCTTTTTTGCTTAATATATAGAAGATATAGATATAGATACTAGCATATCACCCGTGCTATGTACGGATTGTGTTTACAATTATCTATATATGTGAATTGTGATGTGTTGGAACTTTTCAAGGAATTTATATGTGTTGAACTTCAAAGAATTTTTTTTTATGCTTGTTCTTAATGCATTAAAGTGTTATTATAAGGGTAAAACTTGGGAGTTGTGAGAAGTTAATAAATGCTAAGATTTTTTTTTTTTTAAATCAAAAAATCAAAAAATTTAGATTGGGAAATTGAAGCTCCCACAAGGTTTGGGGTAAAAAACCCCTTTTGCTTAATATATAGTATTAGATATCACCGTATATGCACGGATAATTATAAATATTTATATTTGTTTTAGATTTTTTTTAATATATAAATTATGTTTTTAAGATTTTTTATAAAAATAATAACCATAGTGTATGAGAGAAGTTGAAAAGGGTATTGCAAAGAATTATACACAGATTGTATCTATAATTATTTGTATGAGGGGATTAAATGTTGATCGTGATTTTGACCAAATTAATAAATGCAGCATGTGAAAAGACATGTGGATTGAAAAAGTTAATAAATGCTGATCAGGAAATTTTGACCAAATTAATAAATGCTGAGTTTTTTTTTAATAAAAAATTTAAAAAATTTAGATTGAAATATTGAAACTCCCACAGGTCTTGGGGTTAAAAACCCCATTTTACTTAATATATAGTATAGATATACATATAGATAGATAGATGTAGATATAGATATAGATATAGATATAGATAATATAATATAGATATATAGATGTGTTGAAATTTTCAAGAAATTTTGTTTATGCTGATCTTTAATGCATTAAAGTTTAATTATGAGAGGGTTTTGACTAAATCTCCCAAAAGGCATGGGGATTGAAAGAAATTAACAAACGCTGAATTTTTTTTTTAAAATAAAAAAATTAGAAAATTTAGATTAGAATATTAGAGCTCTCACAAGGCTTGTAGGTTAAAAATTCTATTTTCCTTAGATAATTGTGTTTACAATTATCTATATATGTGAATTGCGATTTTTAAATGTCTTCTTTTTTTTTTTTTTTAATGTCTTCTTTTTTTTCCTTTTTTATATTATATTAAAGTTTAATATTTTGATAATAATCATATGTGTTAGATTTTTTAAAGAATTAAATGTCTTTTTTTATTATATTATATTAAAATTTAATATTTTGATAATAATCATATGTGTTAGATTTTTTAAAGAATTAAATGTCTTTTTTTTATTATATTATATTAAAGTTTAATATTTTGATAATAATCATACGTGTTGGACTTTTTAAGAAATTTTTTTTTTATGCTTATTCTTAATGCATTAAAGTGATATTATGAGGGATAATAATTATATGTGTTGGGACTTTTCAAAAAATTCATATGTGTTGGATTTTAAAGAATTTTTTTTATAGTTGTTTTTAATGCATTAAAGTGTTATTATGAGGGTAAGACTTGGGGATTGGATGAACTTAATAAATGCTAAGTTTTTTTTTTAAAAAATAAAAAAAAATCAGAAAATTTAGATTGGGAGATTGGAGCTCCCACAAGGCTTGAGGTTAAAAACTCCCTTTTGCTTAATATATAGTATAGATAGATAGGTTATGATTTTTAAATGTTTTTTTTTTTAATTTTTTAAATGTCTTATTTTTTTCCTTTTTTATATTATATTAAAGTTTATTATTTTAATAATAATTATATGCGTTGCATTTTTTAAGGAATTAAATATCTTTTATTATTATATTATATTAAAGTTTAATATTTTGATAATAATCATATGTGTTGGACTTTTCAAGAATTTTTTTTATGCTTGTTCTTAATGCATTAAAGTGTTATTATGAGGGTAAAACTTGGGAGTTGTGAGAAGTTAATAAATGCTAAGATTTTTTTTTTTTTAAAAATCAAAAAATCAGGAAATTTAGATTGGGAGATTGGAGCTCCCACAAGGTTTGGGGTTAAAAACCCCTTTTGCTTAATATATAGTATAGATTGTGATTTTTAAATGTCTTCTTTTTTTTCCTTTTTTTATATTATATTAAAGTTTAATATTTTGATAATAATCATATGTGTTAAACTTTTCAAGGAATTAAATGTCTTTTTTTATTATTATATTATATTAAAGTTTAATATTTTGATAATAATGATATGTGTTGGTCTTTTAAAAAAAAAATTTATGCTTGTTCTCAATGCATTAAAGTGTTATTATGAGGGATAATAATCATATGTGTTAGGACTTTTTAAGAAATTTATATGAGTTGGATTTCAAAGATTTTTTTTTTTGTACTTGTTCTTTGTATTAAAGTGTTATTATGATGGTAAAACTTGGGAGTTGGGAGAAGTTAATAAATGTTATGATTTTTTTTTTTAATCAAAAAATCAGAAAATTTAGATTGGGAGATTGGAGCTCCCACAAGATTTGGGGTTAAAAATCCCCTTTTGCTTAATATATAATATAGATATAGATATAGATACTAGCATATCACCTGTGCTATGCACGGATTGTGTTTACAATTATCTATATATGTGAATTGTGATGTGTTGGAACTTTTCAAGGAATTCATATGTGTTGAATTCAAAGAATTTTTTTTATGCTTGTTTTTAATGCATTAAAGTGTTATTATTAGTGTAAAACTTAGGAGTTGTGAGAAATTAATAAATGCTAAGATTTTTTTTTTAAAATCAAAAAATCAGAAAATTTAGATTGGGAGATTGGAGCTCCCACAAGGCTTGGGGTTAAAAATCCCTTTTGCTTAATATATAGTATAGATATTAGTTTATCACCCGTGCTATGCACGGATAATTATAGATATTTATATTTATTTTAATTTTTTTAATATATAAATTATGTTTTTAAGATTTTTATAAAAATAATTTAACAATCTTATCACTAACCATAGTATACAGAGAAATTAAAAAGGTTACCGAATCAAGAGATTATGTAACGGTTTGTATCTATAATTATTTATATGGGGATTTTAAATGCTAATCGTGATTTTGACCAAATCAATAAATGCAGCATGTAGATTGAAAAAGTTAATAAATGCTAATTATGGTATTTTGACCAAATCAATAAATATTGGGGTTTTTTTTAAATAAAAATTTAGAAAATTAAGATTGAGAGATTGAACTCCCACAAGGTCAGTTCAAAACCCCTTTTATTAATATATTTACAATTATCTATATATAGTGTACAAGAGAAATTAAAAACATTATCAAAGAACTATACATGTGTCAGATCTATAATTATTTGTATAAGGAGATTTTAAATGCTAATAATAGATTTTGACCAAATTAATAAATGCAGCATGTGGATTAGAAAAGTTAATAAATGTTGATCGTGATTTTGGCCAAATCAATAAATACGAGATTTTTTTTAAATAAAAATTTAGAAAATTAAGATTGAGATATTGAGCTCCCATAAGGCTTGGGGTTTAGAAACCCCCTTTTTCCTAATATATTTATTACAATTATCTATATATGTGAATTGCAATTTTTAAACGTCTTTTTTTTTTATTATTTTAAATGTCTTTTTTTTTCCTTTTTTATATTATATTAAAATTTAATATTTTAATAATAATCACATGTGTTGAACTTTTCAAGGAATTAAATGTCTTCTTTTTTTTTTATTATATTATATTAAAGTTTAATATTTTGATAATAATCATATGTGTTAGACTTTTTAAGAAATTTTTTTTATGCTTGTTCTTAATGCATTAAAGTGTTATTATGAGGGATAATAATCATATGTGTTGGGACTTTTCAAGAAATTCATATATGTTGGATTTCAAAGAATTTTTTTTATACTTGTTCTTAATGCATTAAAGTGTTATTATGAGGGTAAAACTTGGGGGTTGGGAGAAGTTAATAAATGCTAAGTTTTTTTTTTTTTTTTAAATCAAAAAATCAAGAAATTTAGATTGGGAGATTAGTGCTCGCACAAAGGTTGTGGTTAAAAACCCAATTTTGCTTATTACATAGTATAGACTAGCATATCACCCATGCTATGCACGGGATAATTTTAGATATTTATATTTGTTTGAGATTTTTTTTTTAGTATGTAAATTATGTTTTTTAAGATTTTTTATAAAAATAATTTAACAATCTTATCAAAAACCATAGTGTATGAGAGAAGTTGAAAAGGGTACCTCAGTAACTATACACGAATTGTATCTATAATTATTTGTATGAGTGGATTTTAAATGTTAATCAGGAGATTTTGACCAAATTAATAAATACAGGCATGTGGAAAGACATGTGGATTGAAAAAAGCTAATAAATGCTAATCAGGGAATTTGACCAACTCAATAAATGCTGAGTTTTTTTTTTCTTAAATAAAAAATTTTAAAAATTTAGATTGAGATATTGAAACTCCCACAAGCCTTGGAAGTTAAAAACCTCATTTTAGTTAATATATAGTATATAGATAGATATAGATAGATACATATACATAGCAATGATAGGGATTCAAATATTTTATTAATATTTTTATTAAATATTTCATATAAGTGTAAACTTTATATCACTCACGTGAGGTAGGTCTCACACCTATATATAAGTAAAATATTTAATAAAAATATTAATAAATATTTAAGGTCTTTAGCATTATATATATATGTTTTTTTTTTATTTTTTTTTTTTTTGTAATAACTTTTCCGGTTGGATAAACATCCAGCTGATCCGCCCAACTCATTTTAAATCGACAACTTTAGATTTGGTTTGATAACATATTATCTTAATAATTTTTAAATTTTTAGTTAAAATATGAGAGAAAAAATTAGACAAATTATATTAGTAGTCTTATAGTTTGGTTCTTGATTTTTAATTATGATATATTTGACTCTAAATTTTATACCAAATAAAGACAATTAAAGATACATTACTCACTTTCAAGGGCAAAGTTGTCAATTTGATAAAATATAAACTAATTTGACAAAATGAATGTCAAAAATATTTTTTTAATTTTTAAAAATTATTTTACTCACTAAAGATAAAATTATGTAAAATTGAAAAATCTTTTACACATTTTTTTTTTAACCAAATTAATTTTTATTATATGTTTAGATAATGATCATATGATGGGTGGGTATCTTTATTTTCATTAAATTAGTTTCTATGTTTTTAAAAGTCAAATATGACGATAACTTTGATATTATTATTAAACTAATTCATTAAATCAAAAAAATTTAAGACTAAAAACATTTCATATATTAAATATATCGATTACACATTAAAAGCCCAACAACCACCCATTACATGATTATCATCCAAACACATGATAAAAATTAATTTGATAAAATAAATAAATAAATACGTTAAAGATTTATCAATTTTATATAATTTTATCTTTGGTGATAGAAATAATTTTAAAAATTCTAAAATATTTTTTGACATTTATTTTATCAAATCTTTATATTTTATCAAATTGATGACTTTGTCCTTCAAATTGAGCAATGATCTTCAATTGTCCTTATTTGGATCAAGATTTAAAATTCAAGGTCAAATGTGTCACAATTGAAAAGTCATGGACTAAAGTGACACGAGCCGCAAACTATATGAACTATTTGTAATTTGCCCAAAAAAATTAGTATTTTAGAATAATTTTTTGATTTTTTACTAAAAAAATATATTAAAAAGAGAGAATTTATTTTTATTTTTTTTAATATAAATTATAAATATTTTAATTTTTTTAATAATTTTTTAAGTAATACATGCTAGATGAGGCTAATGTAACAAGTAAATGGATATGCGTGTAATAATTTTAAAAGGATCGTATTTCAGTTGAATGTCAGTATAGAAGTTTCAATTCGTAAATACTAGCCTAATAATTAGAATTTTTTCATAAATATTAATATATTATTTATATAGAATAATATTTGGTAGCCTGAAACTAACTAACTCGAAACCCAAAACGACATTGTTTTGGATTTCTTTTTTTTTCTTTTTTTTCATTTTCTTGCTTTTGAATACAGAGGAAAGATAAGCAATGAGAGAGAGGAGAGGAGAGAAGAGAAGAGGAAGAGAGAAGAAGGGGAAAAGATGGAGATGGTGAAGGCTTCGACGGTGATGATGATGATCGCCAACGGGTATCGCCAATCGCCACTCTACTTTTTTTCTTTTTCCTTTTTTTTTTTCCCTAGTGGATCTGGATCTGAAAATGGAGGAAAAATTTTTTGTTGGCTGATGATGATGTTGTTGGTTTTTTTTTATTTTTATTTTTTTCTAATGGATCTAGATCTGAAGATGAGGGGAAAAAAAGATTGTTGGCCATTGATGATATGTTGATGATGACAATGATGATGATGTTGATGAAGATGTTGTTGTTGATAATGATGATATGTTCAACTGCAGCTGCTCCCTCTTCTCTTTTCTTCTTCTTCTTCTTCTTCTTCATCTTCATCTTCAAAACAGTGACAAAGAAAGAAGGAAAAATAAATAAATAAATTTCAAAACGACGTCGCTTTGGAATCGGGACAAATTCGAGTTTGGAAATTTCAACTACGATCGTAATCAGATTTATATATTATACTATTCATTTGTTTAATAAATAATAATATTAAAACTTGAAATAAAAGCTTTTCACTTTTTAGAAATGTTGAACCTCACATCTTCTCATTAGTTAAAAAAATTAAATTTGTAACATAGGATTTGTTTAGTAAAAAATTAAAACTTTTTTTTTTGGTGGTAAAATTAAGATTTGTTCAATTTACTGACCCAATCTGCATCCATTCACTAATTTACCTAACTTGCTCAATCAATTTCAAAATCACAGATGTATATGAGATTTTCTCAACCTAAATTCCATTTGATAGGGTGGCGGATGATCTGCAATGCGTCCGGCCACAAGCACCCCTAATAACTTGTAGTTGTGATATATTATTAAATTTCAAATTAATGATATATAATTGTTAAGTTAATTTAAAATTTTAAAATATTGTTCATATTTTTTCAATTTAAAAAAAATGGTAATGTAAATATTTCATAATATTTTATTTTGAAATATATTTTTCATTTATTTATGTAATGGATATGATTTGAATCCATAGAAAATAGAGAGAAAAATAGAACAAAGTGCTTTCTTATCGCACTCTATAACTAGAACAAAACACCACTCAGGATCAAGGATGGAACCGGATTCCATCGCTGGGGCCAGTAGGAAGGTATTAAGATGGTTTCTGCATGAGGGAAGGTCCGATTGAGACATATTTAAAAAAAAAATCTACCGTTTAAATAACTCAATTAAAAAATAATTATTACAATATTGATTAAGCTCATATCCCTTCACATGTGCTCAATCAAAAATGGTGGAAGAGGATAATTATGGCTGTATTTAGATCATAAATTTGAATAATGGCAGGAAATAAAAATGTGAGAAAAATGGAGTTAAAATTTAACTTATATTTTATTCATATTTCTCACATTTTGTCCATTATTTTCACAAATCTTTACTTAAATTTCAAATCTAATCTTAATGTAAAGAGAAAAATAAAGAGAGGAATGAAAATATAAAGAGCATGACATGAAAAAGAGAGGGCCATGTATCAAAAATGGTTTTACTTGTTATTAAATTGCACTATATCTATAAGGAGTATGGCGGGGGGGGGGAGGGCCACCCTTAATCCATGAGTTATTCTATTCCTGCCTGTGATATAAACCAAAGAAAAATGATCTGAACCCCATAGGGGGTCACCCCCACGACCTCCACTAGCGTGTGATTGGCCAGTTTTTTTTTTCCTCCAATCACCGATTTCACGTGTGTAGGGGGTGGGGAGGAGACGGGGTCTCAATCACTTCCGTAAACCAAAACTATGAAAAAATTTACTAAATTGGATGGTTCTTTCTATTTTTCTTTAACAATACTCTACAATCTTCATTTTTCAATACCATCTCTCGACCAGCGTGTGAACAAAATATGAACTATGAATTTTGCATCCATATTGACCTTACCTAAAATCGTCAAACTTATTTTTTTGAACCAATAATTTTTTTTTTAATATACTTTGATAATGTGAACAAAATCAAATTCTCTTTCTTTTTATTTTTTTATTTTTATTTGATGTTAAATTCTCTCTTGCCGCTCCCTATTCAAGTTACTGGTATATAATTCAGGGAGCTTCATCGTGTAATAAACAACGACCACATGATAAAGACATGAGAAATTCAAACAAATGCTGGGTACTTCTTAATATTAGAAATATGATTGAAAGTGTGTTGAAAAAGTGTAAAAAGTATTAAAAAGTCTTTTAAATTTTGTACACAGTGTCTTGAGATCTATCTATCTTTTGTGTGTGTGTGTGTGTGTTTTTTTAAAAGAAAATTAGTAAAAAGTTCAATTTAAAAAGAATATAAGATATTAGATTCAAGTTAAAATCTTATTGGTGTTAAGGATATGTCGAAAAACTCGCTGACGCCGGAAAAGTTGCTGGAAAAATTCACTAGCGCTAGGAAAGTCGTCGAAAAATTGGCCAGAAAAGTCGTCGGCGGTAGTGATATGGGGCTAGTGGCAACAAGTAGTGGTGATAAGATAGATAAATATGTGATATTCAATAGATAGAGTACTGAATGAGTGACATGTGTCACACTTCAACGGATAGATAGTTTGGGGAATTTCAACAGATAGACAAATTGAGTGATTTCAAGAGATAAGGTAATTTTAAGAAATAGACAGATAGGTTGATTTCAACAGATAGTTGTCCTTTTAGACAAATCGTATCATTTTGGCTCAAAGAGACTAAAGTATTGACCTAATGGCCCAAAAGATTAAGAAATTGACTTATAGTCAGTTTTTAAAATGAGTTTTGAGTTTTGAAAGATAAGTTATTGAAAAGAACTTTGAAAGTTGAAATTTGTTTGTGGGGTTATGTTTCTGAGTATCAACACGTGGCAAGGTAACGCCGACGTGTCAGCCGAGGTTCCACGTGTCGCAGTAAAGTTTGGCAAGGTATTCTAGTAATTGCCGAGGTAAGTTCAAGACATCTTAATTCGGATAAAGCCTCCATCCCGCTTAACGCAAGAAGGCCGAGCTACCCGCAGAAGAATAAGGCCGAGGTTAATGTGAGATCGACCATACCTGCTAATACAAAATATTATCTTGGTTAGGTGGATGTACAGCCATGAGGCCAGCACTTCACCAACTACCTGGCCTCGAGGCTACGCGAGTTGGCCATGAGGCCACTAAAGGCCATGTGAAGCCATGAAGAGCTTTTTGGCTGGAAAGCTGCCAAAAGCGTAACAGTGGGGTGGCAGCTAGCTAAAAAGCTGGCGGCCTCTCCATAAACTTTTCTGATATATATGGAGAGGTTGAGAAGAAGAAAGGGGACGGATTGATCATTCTGGACAGAGCATATACATCTACAAGTTAATTGTAACATTTTTAGTTACAAGTCTTGAGAGCAAAGTGAGAATTACTGAGAGTGAATTGTAATTCTTACTGTTCATTTGTTATAGTGATTTACCTCGGCCTCCCGTGGACGTAGGCATTTTTGCCGAACCACGTTAAATCCTTTGTGTCTTTGTGTTATTATCTGTGCCATCTATTCTGCCTGTGTTTTTATCGCTGAATCACTAAGATAGGCAGCAGATCGTAAATTCACTCACACAATTTGGCGCCGCTCAGGAATGAAAGACTAATAGATGGCCAATAACGCACAAAACGAGAAGGTCAGGCAATACTCCCGAGAGTAACGGCCTATTGACCTTGACGCTGAAGGAAACAACCACACGACAAAACCGCGGGCTGGGCACGGAAAGAACGCCATCCAGAGGATGACACTTCAAGAAGCGGACCAGGGCAGATACTACGAGGAGGACAACCTTCAAGTATGGAGGGATAGGGGCATACGAAGGGATGAGGGACTCAAGGACCTGGCAAACAAGTTGGCACCTCCAATCGGTCGTCAACTTCATGATGCAAAGCAAGGTCATGCACCACCATACCCATCGCAGATACTCCAATCCCAAAGAAGCTAAAGCTTGGAATGAAGGAAGGACAACAACTCCTCAAGCACCACAACGCCCAGAACAAGGAACATACTCACCCGCGTTCGGAGGCTCAGAAGTCCAAGAGGACGATAATACAAGGATCAGAACCAAGAGAACATCGGCATGTACAAAAGCGGTGTTCTCTCGCTCGATACAACCCATGGAGAAAGATCAAACGGCGCATTACGAGGCCGAGAGAAGCGTGCCAAAGGGACTCAAATCAAAAGATAGCCGAGCTCCGGAGGAGTAAAGAAGACTTAAGAAACTACCTCAAGAGGAGGAACAGTAATCGCTGGCCAAGGTAAACTCGCTCATCAAGCCGAGGACACCATTCTCGGAGGAACTAGACAAATTTGAAGCACCAAAAGATTCAAAGATGCCGAGGTTTCAAATCTATGACTAAGTCGATCCTAACTTCCATGTTGGATTGTTTTTAAACTCAATGGCATTATATGGAAATGAGCCTTTGCTCGCAGTATTCCTTCGCCCTTGGAGAAATTGCATCGATTGGTTCCACAAGTTACCAAAAGGAAGTGTGAAGACTTGAAGGCTCGCCGAGATGTTTGTGGCCGTGTTCGTGACAAACAAGCTACAGCCTATCGAGGGTGGACGATTAATGGTTTTGAAAATTAGTAAGGACGAGGGCCTTAGGGCCTATGCAAGAAGATACTATAATACCGAATGCAATCAAGAGGTAGCGGTCGTGTCTTTCAAGAACGGCCCGAAGAAGATCGTTTCACTACGGTAATCTTTGGCAAAGACATTGCCAAAGAACATGGGAGAACTCATGGCAAGGATTGAAAAATATGCCAGAGCCGAAGAGGATACATCGGCACCAAAGCAAGTCAAACAGGAGCAGGGGAACGGCTCGCCGAAGCGAAACCGAAGTAACAACGGATTTAGCAAGGCAGAGGTAGAGCTGAGGGCTAAATAAGCAGTGACAACCGTGTTCAATTCCAATTCAAAAGGTCCTAGGAAAAATTCGAGCCACTTATTTCGTAACACCTAAGAAGGTAACCCAGGAGTTTATGGAAGAACGCGATGACATTGTTCAGATTACAATGAAAACGACATACAACACAAGGTTGCAGAGCCTTAAAAGCACACTTGGAGGATCTGGTGAGGCAGGGTCACCTGAGAGACCTTATCGATGAAACCAGAACGAGGGAAGAACAGGCAGGACTGCCTCAAACCGAAGCAACCCCGCCACCGCCGCAACCCCTCGGCAGAAGACCTCGGTAGTGAATGTGATTCACCCAAGGTAAATGAAAACGACATTCGGGGAAACTCAGAGAGTCAAACACTTGCAAAGACGCGAACTGTGTCGATTGAAAAGACCTCACGGAAGATTGCCAAGGTCCGATGATAACTTTCACCGAGGCCGACTCCAGAAATGGTACAAAGACCCACATAATGATGCCTTGGTAGTATCCTCCAAGTTGGGGAATGCCAAGTAAAACGATCCTCATAGATCCAGCAAATTTTGTGACATCATGTACGCTAGATGTTATAAGGAGTCAGGCCTTCACCCCGACGACCGGAGCAATCAAATGGTCCGATGGTCGGCTTCAATGGAACGCCGACATGGCCATCGCGCAATAAGCTTGGAAGTGCAAGCAGTGCACCAAGAAGATCACGACCGAAGTTCATCGTGATTGATACACCCTCATCGCATAACATCATCATGGGCAGCCGTGGTTGCATGCAACGGGGCAAGACCTTCAACATTGCACCACCATCGCGTTTCCAATAGAGCACGGATTGAAGAAATCAGAGGAGATCAACTGCAGTAAAGAATTGCTCCATGGCAAAGAATGAAGTCTACCGCAATGTTCGAGAACCAAACAAGGCCGAGATTAAAGACGAGGACATGGAAGTCCGGATGATGTCGCAAGGAGCCGCCGAGAAGAGCGAGGAATCATCAATAAAATTTTCGGCCCAGAGGCGATGAGGAGTGTTTTTCTTCTCGGCCAAAGCTTAGCCGAAGAAGAGGAAAAGAACTCGAAGCATTTTTGAGAAGAAACATAGAAGTGTTCGCCGACACCTTATGAAATGCCGGCATTGACCGAGGTCACATGCCACAGATTGAACGCCGACAGTTCGGCTAAACTGTGACACAATGGTTAGAAGACCGACGCTGGTACACGCCGAAGTTGTGGAGGAAGAAGTCGACAAACTCCTAGAAGCTGCCATCAGAGAGGTCAACTATCCAACATGGCTATCAAACACCGTGGTGGTAAAGAAGAAAACGGAAATGGAGGGTTTGTGTCGATTTTACAAGCCTAAATAAAGCATGTCCCAAAGAACTTCCTCCGCCAAAATTGACCACCGGTGCATGCTACATCGGACATGGAAGGATGAGCTTCGACGCCACAGGGGTATCACCAGATAGCCATGTACCCCTGTGACGAGGAGAAGACGGCGCTCATCACTCCAAAGGGCCTCAGATCGTTACAGGTAATGCCTTTTGGACTAAAAACGCGAGCAACCTACCAAAGGTCAGTGACCAAAATGTTTAGACACCGATAGGCCGAGTAAAGGAAGTCTACATCGACGACATGGTCGTGAAGACCAGGAGGTAGAGAATCACCGCCGACCTAGCCGAGGTATTCAACATACCGAAACATATCGACCGACCAACGATCAAAGTGCGCTCGGTTGGATCCGTAAGTTTTAGGTACCGGTCACAATAAGGAATAGAAGCCACCAGATCGATTAAGGCCATCCTAGATCTACAGAGCCCAACCTCGCTAAACAGTTCAAATGTTTCACCGGCAGGCGCAATTCTAAACAGTTCATAAGCCAAGCTTAGACAAATGTAAACCCTTCTTCAACTCGGTAAAAGATCGCAGACTTCTTATGGACCGAAGAATGTAAGGCCGCTGGCGATCTAAAAGTACATGATCACGGCCCACCTCTCGACACCGAGCCCGGAAGAGTTGTTTTGTACTTAGTCAGACGTAACACGCGGTGAGCGCAGATTAATCCGAGAAGAGAAGGAGAGCGTATATCGTTTATTATGTAAGTAAAACCTTAGCCAATAAACAAGGTACTTACCATCGAGAAGTTAATGTTGGCCTTAGTTATGGCCTCGAGGAAGTTGAACCACTACTTCTAAGCACACAAGATTTTGATATTAACAGAAAGCACCCATTAAAATCCTCATACAACAAGGAGACTTGACAGAAGAATTACAGAGTGGGCAGTGGCCTTGGGCCAATATGACCGAATTCGCACTTAACGGCAATTAAGGGCCAAGTTTTGGCCGACTTTGTGGCAATTCACGCCGAATCCATCTGGACGTCGCCTATGTTGAGCCGAGATGAACAAAGTCCTAGCAAGCAAGAAGGATCCCAAATTGACAACAAAAGAGCAAAGGAAGGAAAAGCTTAGACCTTGCAGTATCTACATCGGCGACTCATTCAGACTTTTTGTCGATGGAAGTTCAAACCGACAAGGAGCGGGGGCAGGAGTACTGCTGATATCCCCAGATGGAGAAATAATTGAACAATCCATCCGTTTGGGGTTCAAGGCCTCAAACAATGAAGCTGAATACGAGGCATTGATTGCAGGATTAAACTGCGCAAAGCAGCAGCAGTATGAGGTAATAGTTTTTGTGATTCACAATTGTTAACCAATCAACAGGAGAATTTGCGTACCAGAGACGAGAGGATGCTCAAGATATGCGAAAGAGGTGATCGACTAGCCGAGTTATTTCAGAATCGCCGACTTCTTCAAGTTAGCCGAGATGATAATGCCACGCCGACGCTAGCACAACCCGGGCGAAGTTCAATGCGCATCGAAGACGAGGACAATTATGATAGATTACATGTCGCCCGAGCATAGAACCACGACGCAAAGCAAGAGGCAATGTGTGTGGACATGGGCCGAAATGATGGATGCAATTGTTGCATTCCCGAAAGAGGAAAACCGCCAAGATCGCAAGGAGGCACACAAAGTCGATTAAAGTCGCCAGATTCACCGACCGCAGAGGGACATCTCTACAAGGTCCTTCATCGACCCTTTAAGGTGCGACACCTTTTACAAGTTGAAGATTTTTATATGAAATTCATGAAGGGATTTGTGGAAGCCACACCGGGGCATCGTTAGCCCATAGGGCCATTACCCAAGGGTATTGGTAGCCATACATGCAAAAGGATGCGTACATATGTGAAGAAGTGCGACCCCTGCCAACAGTTTGCACCTTTGATTCATCAACCAGCTGCCGACCTAAATCCAGCTTCAAATTTCGCCGCTTGCCCAATGGGGGATGGATCTCGTCGGACAACTTCCTGCAATCGGGCAGAGAAAATACTTGCCGTGGCAACGGACATTTCACAAAGTGGATAGAGGCGTAACCTCTTGCTAAAATCCGAGACGCGGACGCCAAGAATTTCATATGGAAGAACATCATCACCAGATTCGGATTCCCAGAGCCATTGTTGCCGCTAACGAACGCAGCTCGACAAAGAAGCTCATCAAGAACTTCGCAAAATTCAAGATCAAGAACTACTTTTCAACACCAAGTTTTCAAAGTAATGGACATGTAAGCTTCCAACAAAGTAATTCTGGATGGAATCAAGAAGAGGTTGCAAGCAGCAAAAAGGAAGTGGGTAGATGAATTACCCAACGTGCTTTGGGTATATCGGACTACCCCGAGAAGATCAACCAGGGAATCTCCCTTTGGCCATGGCATGTATAAGCTATTCCATCGAGATCGGCATCCTAGGATCCCAACACGGTGTTGAAGATGGACTAATGATATACTCTAGCCCGAGATCCGGATCTTGTGGAACGAAGAGAGAAGGTCGCAATTCGCTTTGCAAGATACCAAAGAACAACTTGCCAGAGCATACAACAAGAAGGTCAACCCAAGAGATTTTCAAGTCGGCGACCTAGTCTTGAGAAAAGTGGTCGGCAACAAGAAAGATCCTGCGAGGGCAAACTTGGTCTGAATCGAAGGGCCTTACAGAATTACCTCGGTGCTAGGTAATGGAGCTTATCGGCTTGCAGACAACGAGGGCAAAGCACTGCCAAAACCCTGGAACACATGCAATTTGAAATTTTTCTATCATTGAGATGATCATTATTCTTGGCCGATGTCATCAGATGCTGGAAGACATGAACAATAAGAACCCAAGTGGAACTCAGGTTCACATTGGGGGCAGAGGAGCAGAAAAGATACAAAGCCTACCATTTGTTGAAATTTGTAGCAATTTACAAGATGGTCTGGCCGAATTACAAAGCCTACCACTTGTTGAAATTTGTAGCAATTTACAAGTTAGTCTGGCCGAATACAAAACCTACCACTTGTTGAAATTTGTAGCAATTTACAAGTTGGTCTGGCCGAATACAAAGCCTACCGAATACAAAGCCTACCACTTGTTGAAATTTGTAGCAATTTACAAGTTGGTCTGGCCGAATTATAAAGCCTACCACTTGTTGAAATTTGTAGCAATTTACAAGTTGGTCTGGCTGAATACAAAGTTTACCACTTGTTGAAATTTGTAGCAATTTACAAGTTGGTTTGACCGAATACAAAGCTTGGCTTCGTTTGTTGAAATTTGTAGCAATTTACAAGTTGAAGTTAAGCCGAGTTATTACTCTCCCACTTGTTGAAATTTATAGCAATTTACAAGCTCTGTGAAGATGATGCCATTACGAATCGACATATAACAATCCGCAAGGTGGTCAAACCAAAGAAGATGTTCAAACACTTGTTGAAATTTGCAAGAATTTACAAGATGAAGTTGTTTACATCAATTTACAGGTTCAAATAAAAGTTGATATTATTATTTAAACTCTTGTTGAAATTTGTAGCAATTTACAAATAGATCATTGCTAAACACCTGTTATAACTTGAGTAAAGTTTATTGTTTGTATTAACCCTTGTTGAAATTTGTAGCAATTTACAAGTTGGTCAGGCCGATTAAAAAGGTTAGCTTCGCTTGTTGAAATTTGTAGCAATTTATGTCAAATTAAGCCGAGATGGTTCCTTGGCTTCACTTGTTGAAATTTGTAGCAATTTATAAGTTGGAGTCAAGCCGAGACATTTGTTTCTTTTCGCTTGTTGAAATTTGTAGCAATTTACAAATCGAAGGGAAGCCGATGTTATGGCATACAGACTTATAGCAATCTGCTGGTTGGACATACCAAGGAAGATGTTCAAACACTTGTTGAAATTTGCAGCAATTTACAAGTTGAAGCTAAGTATATTGTTTAATCCTTGTTAAAATTTGGAGTAATTTACAAGTAGATTACTGTTTAACCCTTGATTATAATCTGAGAAAAGTTTGCTGTATATGATAGTCCTTGTTGAAATTTGCAGCAATTTACAAGTAGGTTGGACTGATATTACAGGTTGAAGTTTAGCCGACATGTTACCATCTGTTGAAATTTTGCAGCAATTTACAGGTTGAGGTAAAAGTTAAGATTATTGTTTAATACTTGAAAAAACTTGAGTAAAGTTTACTGATTATCCTTGTTGAAATTTGTAGCAAATTGCAAGTAGGGCAAACTGAGATTGTTTTTTGAACACTCATTGAAACTTGAGAAAAGTTTGCAAAAGTTAACATTGAATAGTATATGTTTTATACTTGTTGAAATTTATGAAAAGATTGCAGGACAGTATCTTGCCGAAGTAAAACTTGCAGGTGTTATACCCGAGGTGTGTAACCCCGAGAAAATTGCACAAAGAAGAAAGAGTCTAGAAATCATGGAAAATATTCTAAGTATAAAACCAAGCAGAAGCAATGAAGAAGAATTAAAGACTAAGGCATCCGTAAGAAAGCGCTTATAAAGACACTATGGCCTACCAAATTGTTCACAAGCAAAGAAGGGCACATCGGCCACAAAAGACAAATTTTACATTGTTTAAAGTACAAAAAGAAAAGAGAAGATGTTCAAGTTTCTTCACCTCAGAAGTGTTGGTCGGACCTCAGAGGGCTCTAAAGAGCGACCTCAGATCTTTTTGACTCAAGAACCTCTCGGAGACCTTTTTGTACCACGACCTCACCTCCTTGTCTGCCGCCACCTCCTCTCCTTTTTCCAAAGAACCTCACGATCTCGGCCAAAGTCTTCTCCACACCCTATCACCAAGAAGGTCCAAGATAGATGAGTGGCTAGTTTCTTAAGCACCTTCTCAACCTCCTCATCCTCCTCTTGGGCTAAATCTATTACTTGATCACCCTGAGGAGGTGACTTGGTTTCAATGGCTTCCTTGGATTTTCTGACCAGTGCTTCACCTTCATCTTCAACTTCGGCTTCAGAATCAGCTTCTTCTTCAACTTGGCTTGGAGGTGGAGAAAGAGCAAAGGGAAGATGAATGGCTTTGGTTTTGCACCAAGGCGAAGTTAAGGTGAAGACTTAGTTTTGGCCAAAGCATTCCAACCTAGGAAAATCACAGCATGCTTGCTTGACTTGAAGCTTATAATCTTCGCCACATCGCCATGCCTTGGGCATATGCCTTGTTATCGCTGTTCTTATTTCGATCTTTGTAGCCAGCCTCAACTCCTTCTACCGGCCGTTTTTTTCCTACTCCTTTTGTCGAGACAAAGCAACATTTTTAATGGTTTCAGCCTTCTCATCACCTCTTGTTTAGCCTCGAGTTCAGTCACTTGGTCTTCCGTGAGTCTTCATTTTATTTTTAAGACTCTTGTTTTGTTTTTGAAGGCGGCAAACTCCTTCTTCATCTGCTTAATTCTCCCCTGCCTCAAAGGCTTGCACAGAGAAGGTGTGGGCATGTTGATGGCCCGAAGAATACAAGGCAAAAGTTATTATAGAAAAATTTCAAATTTTACAAGTATGAGAGACAAAGTTGTCAAATTTAGAGACTTACTTTGGATCAACGCTACAACATGAGGGCGTAATTTCATAGCCACTCATCTTGGCATTACGCCAAGATCGCCTCAAGGAGAACGGCAGAAGCTGAAGGCCACGCCGATGTTGACATCGGCGCTTTCATTGGCGAGACAAACCTGTCCTCCAATGTAATTTTGGGCTCCCAAGGAATTTTGGGAACTTTGGACCGAGGTCGCCCCAGAGGATGATTTTTGTTTTTTCACCGAGTGATCCGTTAAGGCCCCCCACCACCTCTTAGCAGGAACAGAGGCGGTCTTCACACTTGAGGTTAGTTGGGAGATTGGCAGAGTATCCTCAACCTCAGCCTCAGCAGCCTTGGCCTTTGGCTGGGCCTTCTTGACTCTCTTTGGTTTAGGCGAGGCACCGATTGATGGTGCATCATCCTCGCTTACCGAAGGTCGGCGAGAGATCCAAAGACGACTTTCTTCTACGCCCATTTCTACTGCTTTTGATAAGACGCTTACGACGCTTTCTTTCTTGAATTGGAACCAAGAATGGTGCCGATGTGGAAGGCAGATCGGATGGATCAGGTGTAGGTTCTTGCTCGGCTCCTGATATGGACGCGGTTTGAGTTGTGGCTGTAGATGGGCACTTATTCTTCTTCTTTGGAACGCTTCCAAGGTAGACTTGTATGTTGAATAAAGTTCAAGCAGAGCCTCGCCTCGAGAGGAAGATCCAAGAGCTTCTTCAGTTTTTCAGGTAATAGGATCAAGCGAAGTCCTTGGGAGGTCAAGCTAACGCTTGCAAAAAGAAACACAATATCGTAACAGTAAAATTTTTGAAAATTGAAGAAAGCAACAGCTAAGAAGTTAACACAGGATCTTACCCTTGCCCTCTTTGACCGCTCGAGAAGAGGAATAGATGAACTTCTTCATCTGGCCAAATTCTGCCTCCGATGCAATGAGATAATCATCTCCAAATTTCTTTGTTGAGTCTCGAAGGTCTACAATCTTAAACGCTGTGGACCTCGCTTAAGGTAATAAACATAACCTTTTTCCTTAAGTTTCAGGCACACAGGTGTAGCAAGATTGGATGTCCAAGAGTGATCCTAACACTCTCCGCCGAGCTAAGGTTATTATACCAATAAGCGCTCTATAAGCTGCTAATGGTGAGTTGCATGGGGTTGAGGGTGTAGTAGTGAAGCACTTCATGAAGAGGGATCTAAGGGGAACCAAGTCCACATTGGACAAAGGCTACAACAGAAAGGGCATGTTATCATCCTCAGGCGTGATGGAGTCGTTCTCCCCAGCTAGCCTGAGGTGAACATCGGCAGGGATGGAGAATTCTTGCCTAAAATACTCTAGTTTGGTTGGGGAGTTAACCCTATCTCTCCACACACCCATGGTTTTGATGTACAAGTATTTGGCTAACAGAGACAGAATATTCCTAAAGGGCTCTTGGGACCTCGGCTTGAGCGTAAAGTGTATATTGGTGGAGTTGGTTTCAGTTTTTCCTAAGGATTGATGGTTCTAAAAGCAAATCCCAAACCTAAATCTACAAAGAACGAGTATAGAAGGCAGAAATCTGGAAAACAGAAAAGCAAAAACGAAGTCTCAGATTCAAGAACAGAGAGGGAGGAAGACCAAGAATAAAAGGTGCAACAAAGGCGATCGTCGTGACATGTGCAAAAAACCGATAAATATAGGCGTATACAGGTGAAAGATTCATAAATTAAAACAACGATGGCAAGAAATTTCAGGGATAAATTAAGAACTGGAGGAGAAGAGCCAGTTGCTTACTAAAGAAGGTGAAGGCCGGAGTGAGCTTCGCCGAGATTAGATGGCAGACGCTACAGTAATGAAAGCTTCAAAAATGGAGATGGTTGCAGAGCTCAGAGCTGGGGGCGATGGCAGATTCGAAGAAGAGGAAGCTTTAGAGAGAGAGAAAGCAAGAGAAAACTGATGGGCAAAAGTGAAGAAGAAAAAAGAAAGGGAAGAGTTTTTGTCAGTGAAACGGCGCAAAATAAGGCAATTATTGTGCCTAGGTAACGACGCCACGACGGCGCAGAGGAAAGATTCGGCTTATGGGCGCCACCAAAGACGGACCAATGACGGTAAGACGCTAGCCGATGAAACGTCGAAAAATGATGCATGACAAACCATACGCCAAGGAGTGTTGATCTAAATTTTGTACTTTTGAAGATATGTCGGCCTGAAATTGACGATCTCGCCAGAGAGTTCTTAAGCCGACGCACGAGAAAGAATTTAATGAAGTTCCATCACCTCAAGATGCCGAGGTAATAGAACTTAGGGCGCTTGTGGGGTTATGTTTCTAAGCATCAACACGCAGCAGTAACGCCGACGGTCACCGAGGTTCCACGTGTTGCAAAGAAAGTTTGGCAAGGTATTCTAGTAATTGCCGAGGTAAGTTCAAGACATCTTAATTCGATAAAGCCTCCATCCCCGCTTAACGTAAAGCGCCGAGCTACCCGCAGTAAGAATAAGGCCGAGGTTAATGCGAGATCGACCATACACCGCTAATACAAAATATTATCTTGGTTAGGTGGATGTACGCCATGAGGCCAAGATTTCACCAACCACCGGCCTCGAGGCCACGCGAGTTGGCCATGAGGCCACTAAAGGCCATGTGAAGCCATGAAGAGCTTTTTACCGAAAGTCGCCAAAAGCGAATAAGTTAGTGGCACCACCTAAAAGTCATACCTCCATAAACTTTTTCCGATATATATGGAGATGTTGAGAAGAAGAAAGGGACGATTGATCATTCTCGATGAGCATATACATCTACAAGTTAATTGTAACATTTTCCATAAGTCTTGAGAGCAAAGTGAGAATTACCGAGAGTGAATTGTAATTTTACCGCTCATTTGTTATAGTGATTTACCCTACCTCCGTGGACGAGGCATTTTTGCCAACCACGCTAAACTTTGTGTCTTTGTGTTATTATCTGTGCCATCTATTCTCTGTGTTTTTATCGTCAATCACTAAGATAGGCAGGTGATCGAAATTCACTCACACATTGTTTAAGCTTGGTGTGGCATTGGCTAATATACCCAACTTTTTTGTGTTGAAACTTTTTTAGTTTGGTTTGGTTTGGATTTTTTGATTTTTGTGAGAGAAAAAATATAATGATTATGGGTTAGATGTGATATTTTATCTTACTATTTTGTCATTTTGTGCTTTTTTAGCCCCAAAATGATAGCCAAACCACGGCTGTCATAAGTTTTGAAAATAGTTTTGGAATGGTTTGTAATAATTAATTGATTTATTAATAATTAAAAAAAAATAGAGAGAAGGAGAGGGGAGAGAAATTGAGTTTTGAGTTATATATTAAGGGTTCCTTTGGAATGTGGATGGACTTTTTGGTTCTAGTCTGGCTAAAAAACTTCGCTTGAAATAAGTTTTTTAACTTTTTAGGTTTTTATGAGAGAAAAATAAAATGATTATAGTTTAAATGTGGTATTTTATTTTATTGACTTTTTAGCTTATTTTGGCTTTGGAAACCCTCCTTTTAGTCAAAAAGTCAAAATTACTAAATTAGCTAAAAGCCAACAACCCATACCAAAAAGTCAAAGATTCTATTTTCTTTCTACTTTTTGCACATCTTTTCGTAAAAAACTAAAAAGTCATCCCAAACATACTAGTTTTTTTTAGCTCATATTTTAGCCAAATAGCTAAAAAATTACTAAATTAGTCTGTTCCCAAACGGAACCTTTGTCTCCTATGGCTAATTTAGCCTGATAGTCCCAAAAACTTGGATTGCAAACAAGTGTTAAAATTTTATTATCCAATTTTTTTTTTTTAATTTTTTAATTCAAAGCATATTTTAAAAACTAAACCAAACATCTTTTCCAATTTTTTTCAAAATTATGAGACCAAAACTAAAGGAGGTCATCCAAAGCGAAAGAGCTTTTGTTTGTATTACTCTTTTGGAACTCGTAAACGAAGGTGGGCCTAATCAAACAATGGGCCTTCAATGTAAATGAGTTTACTCACTCAAGCAATTGGAGCCTTTTATGTGGTGTGCTGGATTGTGAAGCCAGCTTAAATGCATCTTTAATGGTGGTACATAGCTTTGAAAAAAAAAAAATTTGGGGTTTAAGTAGATTTTGAAGATCAAAATACTAATTTATTTTATATATATTTAAAATTATATGAAAGTAACGAGATTTTTTAAAAGTTTGTTGGCAAACTACTTATTCATTTTATAATCACTGAAAATGATATGAAAATAATAAAATTTTCAAAATTTTAAATAGCAAAGTTTAAAAAATTTAAAATTTGGAGGACTGGAGTAAAATTATATAACTCTTTTATAAATATTAAAATTACATCATAAAAATGTAATTTTTAAAAGTTTGAAGGCAATGCCCTCGCTTGCCACCCCTTATCCATCTCTCTCTATTTCACACTACCTGGGGTTCGCTCATTTGAGCAAGGGCAATGAATACTACTACAAAGTTGCAAATTTACCCATCTTAAAAATCATATGAGATTACATTAATAACAATTCCATTGTCTTTTAATTTTTAAAACATAAACAAGATTTGACCCACAAAAATTTATTTGATAAACTATTTTTGAATTTGGCCCAACCTGACCTAATTGATTGACCTAAAGCTTTAAAGGACACCTATCCAATCACAAAATATAATAGTCTTAATGGAAGCATCACCTAAACAGATAGTGATGCCTTTCCTTCTTGTCTGAATAATTTAAGAGAGAAATAAAGTGGAAAAAAAAGCGGGTTATAAATTTAGGATCTCCAATTGTTTGGAAAAGCTAAAAAGAGAAAATACATGTTTGGTCCACTTTATGAAGACTACTTATTGTTTTTTTGTAAGTTACATTAATTACTTGGAGGTTTTAAAAAAATATAATAAGTTATATAAATTTGATATAATTATATTTGTGGAAGGTAGAAAGATTTTTCACAGGAAATACAAAACGAGATAATCCCTCATTTACTCTGCAAAGAGAAACCAATTAGTCGGTGATCACTCCAGAAGGACCCTCCGATAATCAAGTTAAAAATATGATCAATCATATAATATTTATTTAGGAAGATTTTCTATTTCCTTTTTGTTACCTTTCTCGCTTTTCCTTATTCTTCCATTTACAAAGTTGTTATTATCCCGAATTTGACCGTTGAATTGGCATCTTCATCTAAGAGCTCGTTACTACCAGATTTTGGTCGTAAGGATCAAAGTTGTTTTGATCCTTTGTTGGATTATCTTGATGTACGCGCTTAGATTATGTCAGCGCTTAATGGTCAACTTGCCAATTGCTCCATCACTGATTAGGTTCATCTGGACGATCGTTTCATTTGCATGGGTTAGGCCTATGCATTTATCCCTGATGATTGAAATCATTACCATTGAGTGTGAATTAATCTAAAGGCATCCCTACATTCTGCAGATCTCCTTCTAGAAAGCAATTTTACTCCGGCTTTGGTCATGTGACATAGTCCCGTTAGTCGGACTTAAACTTTGGGCCTTGGGCTAACACCTCCGGTTTTGGGTCAAGTGTTATGTGAATTAAAATTTCAAGATAACCTAATATAATATTATAAATAATGTGGAGCTCGATGTATTTTCTCCAAATCTTAACAAAGATTGATGCACTTTATTTGTAAGTTTGTGTCAAAGTATTTGTTACAACTTTGTTTATAAGTTATGAGGTAAACAAATTTAGAAGATTTAAAAAAAAGAAAATTATTATTGAAAAGTTGAGAGAGGAATGTTTTAAGTTCATACTTTATGATTATCACCTTTAATTTGCTTGAAGTAATATCAAACATAGAAGTAAGAGAAATAAAAAAAAATTAAAATAAAAAAATAAGGGTAAATTACAAACACATCTCCTAAAATTTACTTATATTATAAATTACTCATGTGGTTTTAGAAATTACATTATACCCATAAGGTTTCTAATTTCATAACAAATAGGTCCTTTTATTAATAAATCATCAAGTTAATTAACAGTTTTTAATAATGTTAAAATTTTATTTCAATTAATGATTCAGATAATTTTATTATTATATAGATGAAAAGTTAAAAATTTCACTTTTTTAATTGAATTTGTTAAATAAAAAATTCTAACAGGGAGTTATTTGTAATTTTCCAAATCACATGACAATTCATATTTTAAGAATCTGATGGTGTATTTATAATTTATCCAAAAATAAAAAACACCGCATATAAACTAAGGGCAAAATGATAATAACTAAAAAATTTGTCTCCTTTCGATCCAATTAAAAAGAAAAAGAAAGAGAGAGATTTTTTTTTAAAAAAAGTTTTAACAAAAATCTCTCCATTTCTCCCGGTTTCTTTCTCTCCTTAAACATACTATCCAACTAGGTGATTTAGAGGAGATGTTTGGAAAGTTGGATTTTAAGAAAAATATTAAAAATACTAAAAATTTAATAAAAAGTAAGTCACACACCTCACTCATTCATGTTTTTCTATACAATTTACAAATTAAAAAAACTATTTTCAAAGCACATTTAACTTGTTTTTCACTTTGTAAAAAATAAATAAATGAATAAAATCACTAAAATAAAAAGCTAAACACGCACAAATGAAGAAAAAGACACATTTTTATTTTCTTTTTTCAATTCACATCACCTAAGCCAATGGGGTTATTAGTTATGTGATTGTTTGTAAAGGCATCTTTGAGCATGGTCAGGTGACGCTTAAAAAAATTATGATTAGTAAAGGAAATAAAACTTACAATTTTGTATTAAAAACATAAAAGGAGGAACTTAAAAACTGGTGGCATCACACAATTCAGGTTCTTGGTGGAGCCCCTCATCATTCTTCATTAACTAGTTTCTCCTCCCCTGATTATTAGTTGGTATCTTTGAGCTATTTCATTAAAGATAAATGCTAATAAGTATTCCTTAAATATTATTTAATATTAAAAAGTGTGTAAAACATATATTGAAATATAAAAAAAAAATATTAAAAAAAATATTAATTTCAATAAAAGTGTATTGAATTTAATAAAAAAAATTGTGCTCTTTTAATTATTTTATCTTTTACTTATATCATATAAGAATAATGCTATATGCATCAATTAATGTACTAACTAGTGTACCAATTGATGATGTAGTATAATTTAAGAGGCTATTAGTATTTGTAATGTGATTAATGAGCCAACTCAATAATAATGTCATGAATAATATTGATATACTAATGAATACATTAATTTATACATATAACACCACCGATCCTATAAACACTTGCTAACAAGACTCTTATTAAATTACCCATTAAAGCTTCACATGAATGCACCAAACTTTCCAACACAAATCAGCTGTTATATTAACTATTAAGGGTGTTTTTGAAAATTGATAAAAAATTAATTTTTAAATTTTTAAATTTATTTTATTTTTTATAAATAAATTATGTGAAAATAATATGACCAAAAATAAGTAAAAAATTAGAAACTGATTTTTTACTGACTTCTCAAAAACTCCTAAATCATAAATGTGTCAGGCTATTAAATGCCTCTCCTAAACTTAAGCCAACCAGCTCCAAACCCAACAATTGACAATAAGTTAACAAATCTCACACAAAATAAAGCCTTTTTTTATTAACAACTTGCATTAATTAACAATGAATTAAATTGTCTTATTAATGAGTGCTCTAAATATATATTAAGGTTCCATTTGTTTTGGGTTAAATAGATAAGAGGAGATTAGGATGGAGGTGTGATTATTTAGTATTATGTTTGTTTGTAGAGTTGGAGAGGGGATTAGGATGGAGGAAGTGCTATAGATAGAGATTGGAAAGGGGATTGAGATGGAGGAGGTGAAGATGGTATTAGAAAAATAGTGAGGGGATTAGAAATTTTTTTATATTTTTTATTTTTTATATATTGAGAATTTTTTTTTTAATATTAATGTTTAATTTTTTTATTTGTTTTATTATTTTATATAAAAATAATTTAACAATTCCTAGACTAACAACTATCATCAAAACAAATACAATTTTACTTAATCCACTCACCAACAATCCCCTCACTATGAATATCTTCCATTTTATCTCTGAAAACAAACGAGACCTAAGAATAATGTTAAAGACTTGTTAATTTACTGAAAGTGACAAAGAGTTAAGTCTTTTTAATTGTTTTTCTAAGTAAAACAATATCTAACATATAACAGTTCCGTAAAAGTAAATTTTAAAAATAATATTTTAAGAGTTTTAAACCATTTTAAATATTAAATTAACAAAATTTATAATGATTACACATTTTTTTACCATACACAAACTGTTTTAAACTTATTAAGACATATTCTTAAACACTCATTAAAAAAATCTATAGAGAAACTCAAAAGATGTTGTAGGAATTTGTCCTAGTATTAACAATAATTATAGGATGGATGAGCTCAATCTATCCTCTTTACACAATTTCATCATGTGGTTATGAATGACACTAGGCAGTGTGGGGACCGAGTTTGTGGTGTTCTATCGGCCGGTACAATGACGAGTTAGAAAAATTAGAAATTTGAAAAATCAAAGATGGAGTAGGTTTGGTATTTCAAAAAAAAAAAATTAAAAAATTACTATTCTATTTAAGTTTATATCATCTTATTTAAGTTACACCATCTTCTACCACATTATTTTAAACTTAATTCATATTTTATAAAAAATCAAAAAATATACTTATTTAAAATATTCCAAATAAAGAGTGAAACGAGTAAGGAAATGCTAGAATAATTTGACACCTTTCAAAGTTAGAATGTGAATGATATTAATAATGAGAGATGATATAGCATATGAGAAATAAAAGATTGATGAATAATAA